>CM067898.1:7695467-8404842 GCA_034621355.1 Mycalesis mineus | reverse complement strand
AAAAAAAAAAAAAAAAGAAAAAATACGTGTCGAATTGAGAACCTCCTCCGTTTTTTTTCGTCGGTTAAAAAGTTGACTTTTCATACTACGACGACGGTCACGTGATTCAGAACACAAAAAATCGATTGAAATTTTTATTTTTTTGATATATTTTCAAGTGATTGCTATGAAACATGGGTAGTTGTTTAAAATTCATTGTGTATTTAAATAAAACAGTTAAATATGAGCATTAGTTTGGACAGCCTGGGGCAAATTTTGGCAATGTCCTTTACGCCGCAGGCGTCCTCAAATGATTAATAATTTCAGAGAAATCTGTCAAATTGTCTTTAATTCTGTTATTTGACTTAAATTTACACTTTTTTATTTAATTTTTAACAATTAATGATATTTAAAAAATAAAAGATCTTCCACTTGCATAGCTTTTAAGTGCTCAAGCAATCGTTTATTGCTCCCAAGTGGGGAACCTTTACACGATACGTGTCGTTTCGAGGACTACTGTCTTATGTATATCAGATCCTTGATCCAATAGCCAAGCCAACATCTATTGCCTTGAAGGATGGTAATACAGATGCTAGAATGGCATTCCAATTGTTACTTGCTGATGAGATGATTATAACATCATCTGTATTTTTTAACAGCGTGGGCTTTTTAACTTTTAGTTTCTATAAATTGACAAAGATATGGCAATTGCAGACATTAACACAAATTAAGCAAAATACCCAAAAGAATCACGAAGTAAATTTTAATTAAAATAATAAAAATATTTCCATCTACTGTTAAAAGAATAATTCTAAGTAAATGTCAGAAAAAACAAAGAAAACTTCATAGATAAAATCAACTGAAAACTTTTGGAAATTTTTCATGTTGTAGGGTAAAAGTACCACTTTAGATGCTTTCCCGTTTCAGTCCAGTCTTCAATTTAACTATTTATATGGCGGTCAGGGATTAATGTAACTACGTTATAAATATTAAACAATAGGTTATTCAACCGTGAATATTACACAATACCTTTGTTTAATATTAAAAATTCTATTACCGAACATCAAAATTCAGATAAAGAGGGCCGAATTATTTTCGATCGGCCGCTCGCTTTCGGATTAAAAAAAATAAAATAATGCAACAACCATTTCAAAACCTCCGAATCCGTCCCCCATTCAGCCATTCCAAACAAACATTTCATACGAAAACTGTCACATTACCTATAGCATAGAAAAGTGAAAATAAATAGACATACATCTGTCTCTCTCTGGGTTACACGAATAGAGCGAGTAAAAGAGAGACAGATGTATTTCAATTGTCATCGTTGACAATGGGGGCTTGAGCGGTAATCCTCGTGACATGGCTTTTTCTTCTTTTTTTTTGAGATATTATCTGTATGATTTCTGATAGGGATAGTAGCTTGTTTATGCGCGCTTGTCTATGAGTGCTAATGGTATAGTCGTGTAGATATCTCGTTACGATTTGTCGATAATTCCAAAGGTGATATAGATAAAGGTTCTGCTTTCGAAAGCGGTCTGGTAATCGGTTTGCGGGTGATTCATCTTAAATTATCTCGAAACGGTAGTAATATGAAATTGGACGTTGACATTTTGCAGTGTATTAAAAATTGATAATTTATTGTTACTAGGAACTGATCTAGATTATTAACAGATGTTACGTAATTATATTCTAAGATTAAAAGATTTTTAGTGTCTGAAAATGATGTTGATTCATCAATGAACTATTGTAAAATTAGTTTTAGTTTGGTCTGTAAAATAAACTTTAGCATCAATTTTCATTTCCTTCAATTGAAAACCTTATAAGGTATAAAAAAAAAACAAAAAAAATCTTTATAAATGACAAATAACCCTTCTAACCCCAAATTAAATTCCCAAATCCTAAATGCTAAAATTTTCTTTAAAATTCACAAAATGGATGTAAGATGTTTCACCTTAAATTTTACATTTTTATTATAAATTCGAGTTGACCTAAGAACGTCGTAACGTCATAATCCCAGGCCCTTGCGTATAGAAGCCACATAGGTAAACGTAATGATCATAAATAAATTGCATTTATGGTAGTTTAACCTAAACCCAAACAATGAATATCAGATAGCCATTGATATGCTAAATTAGCCATTAAAATCTCAGCCACGTGGCTCTTTTAGCCACACCACAGCCGCTCGTTATTTTCCCGCTTTTCACGGCGTTTGCCCCGCGCCGCCCTGCGCATCTCGCGTAATGATGTGTAAAGTATTGAAGGGGAGATAACTAACAAGCGACGAAACTAAGTGAAGACATTTGCATTCTCGTCTGGTGTTTAGTATACGTCAAAGATGTAATATTTCGTGACAATAAAAATAATCATTATCTAATATATAAAATTTCCATGTCACAATGTTAGTTACCGTACTTCTCCGAAACGGCTTTACCGATTTTTACCAAATTTTGTATGCATAGATATTCAGCAGGTCTCAGAATCGGCTACTATCTAATTATCATCTAAATTTTTTTTTAATTTTTAATGCAAAACAACGCTTGCCGGATCAGCTAGTTGGTCTATAGGTATAGGCGAAATCGAAAATATCGCTGTATTTTTTTGTTGAAATGAGAAGAAAGAGCAATATGTATACTAATTTTATCTTTGCGGTACGCAAAGTCGATGTTTGCGGTCCTTTGAGCACTTTTACCACTGGGAACTCTAGGCAAATGTCACTCAGAAAGACCTTTTGATAGTCTCCTATTTTCTGTTTGATTATCCTTAGCTTATATTCATTAACGACAGCTATATACATTGAACAGTAGATGATAGTTATCAATTTACTTTTATACCCAATTTAATACTAAGTAATAGACTCTAAAGTGCCCAGTGGATCTAATAGATTTAAGACGGTAGCAAAACACGACCTTAAAATAACTTCTTCTTAAAATAGATTCTCTGACGCTACCTCACGCATAGTATTGCATAGTATTCTATGATTTCACTCAAAATAATAAATTCAATGAAACTTTAGCTAACAAGTTTTGTAATTTTAAATATTGGATATGTAAAATATAAATGTGAAATGTATTTAAAATAAAATTTGTAAGTCATTAGATGAGCAGTTAACGCGTACTCTATATTTTTTAGACCCAGTGGTCTTGTTTTAAGCTTAAGAGAAATTGAAGTTACTCCCCTCGTAGAGGGTCAACTAGTTGTTAGTTGAGAACAGATGTGCAATGATAACGAAATAAAAACAACTTTATTGCGCACAAATAGCGGACATTTTGATCTGGCAACACTGAAATGTGGCAGGAACGTCAACTGTCAATTTGACAGCATCAAAGGGGCGCGTAATGGACGCTCGTGGATTTGCGATTGTTGTTTCAGTCTAGTTTGCGTAGCGGGGGAAGTTTTCGAGTAATTAGCTGCCAAAAATCTATTTTCAAATCAAATAAATAAATAATTTATTTGCAATGGTAAGTATTAGTTTTAAACCTTTATGTTATTAGATAAGTAGGTACATACTGGTATAAAAAGTACATCTGTATGTACGTACTGTCCTGTGTTTACGTTTATTCTTTTGATGTCTGGGCCGCACTTAAGATGGCAAGTTTTCAAATGAGAATAGTATCCGTGGTCGAGTTCAATCATGAACATACCAGATATGATTTAAAGTATAGGTAAGTACTAAAATTGAAATTAATATTTTTTTACTATTTAGATCTACAAACTATCATGTATGTAATTTCATAATTTGTGGCTCTACTGATTATTACGGATTTCATTTTAAACGTAAGCACGTTTGAATGTGTAGCATTAGATATATTCATGATAGTTTTAGTTATATAAAGTACCCTGAACCGACAAACTTGTATGAAAGGATGCATAGAGGAAGAAACTAAGGATGCAAGGACCGTGGCAAATGGAAGAATGCCTACCCTTATATGAATGAAATGATGATGCATGTATGCTTAGTTATCATCATTACTTTAACAATGTAATAAAATACTATGTTGACACTTTGGGACAATGTTAACTGTACTTACTAGAATATTCATATCCTACAAAAGACAAGAAGAAATTTACTATAAAATATAAAAAATCAAGTTCTTGATTCTTTAGCAATGTAAAATATCAATTAGACAAGATATATATACTTTATTTCATTTTTCTATATTATGTACCACTGAAAGCTAAAAGCTATAATTCAGGGTAGCACCACCCACCGTAACGCTTGCACGGAGGGTAGGCAAAGCATAAATCATGTTAACACATAAATTGCGTTGGCAACACAGCCCTAGGGGTTGGCGTACAAGTTGTGACAGATTACCACTAAGGGAAACAGTTATTATACCCGCACAATGCATTTCCAACCTTAACCTAATTGAAATAGGGTATATTATGTAAGTTAGGGATGTCCCCTAAAAATCGATGAGTTATTTTATTACCATGATAATGTTGCCAGTGCGCTAACCGTAGGGTCTGCTGGAATTGTTGGTAAATTGAAATTTATCAAATAAATTATTGTAACTGAGAACGGGGGGCGTTAAATATGATTGAATGGATATTTATTTGTGCCATTATTTGTGATTGTATGGGAGGATGTAGGTTATGATATGTGTTATGTAAGTAGTTATAGTTAACAATTACTAACTAGCAGCTGTTTTGAATTAATTATCTATTATCAATAGGTTATATTATGTATATGTTGTCATTTTGTTTGATACCTTTTTTAATTTAATTAAAACAATTTTACTGGTTGTGGCTTAGATTCTTGGGTGAACTATGGATTAATGCAAACCTTTTTTTCTTCTAAGAATTATTAAGTAAAATTCTAAATCAGGACTGGAGTAGGGAAGCTGGTCATGTTACACTCGCGTGCCTCGAAGAGTTTGTTCAGCCGTCTGTGCTGGTCACAATCATTACCAGCTGTTAGTGATCATTAAATAATCAATCATTACCACCCAAAGACCGTTAACCCGCATTGAAGTAGCCTAGTGGGTCTAACATATCCTCTCTCCTAAAAGGAGGGAGGCCTGGCACTGTATTGGGCCGTTATTAGGATTGATAATGATGATATAATAATATCAACGTCATTACATCTGGTATTTTTAAACTTATTTAAATTAAAGTAATAATTAAGTTCAACTTAATTAATCTAGTAGATACGTTCGGAGAAAATTAAGTTTCTAACACGGACAAAGATAGAACGGAGTGATTCTCTAAGTGTTACGTTTTATCAAACTCAAAGTGAAAAATATTTTATTAAATCAAATTAATAAATGATTATTATAAATATCGTCAATATACATAAGTATTTATATTACATTTTAATTTCGGTTTTGAGGTAAGTACAGCACCTTAAAAATGTTTTCTTTTTTATAAAACGGTACGAAAAGTACAGCGTTCCTTTCTTAACCATCAGGGTTATTTCTAGCCCCAAAGCATAATGGGGATGAAGCGAGAGGGGTATATCGAGGATTAACTTATCACGACGAGTGGGAGGGGGAGATAAGTGGAGGGCTACCTCCGAGGAAGCTTACACTTTGTTTACTTTGCTTTATTACGCTCTCTTTAAGATACGCACCACGGATTGTGTTTTATTTTCAAGTTATATTTAACGGAACTAATTGTCCACCTCATTGTAAGTGATGCATCTATACAGAGTAACCTATAGATACCTACAAAATGTTGCCCTATTTAATTACTATCAAACGCGGAACCATTGTCAATGGAACTATATTCTAGAAATTGTGTAAATACCCGCATGGGTAATCTTCATCATCGACATCAGCCCACTAAAGCCAACTATCCACAAGGCCACTCATTATACCAGACAGGATATGGCGCATAGATTCACCACTCTGCTACAATACGGGTTGGCGCGCTTAGGATGATATTGTATGATTATTTAACGATTACTATCAGATTTTCATGATAGTGACCGGGACCGATGGCTTAACGTGTTCTTTGAAATACAGGTGCGTAACACCAACTTTCCGACCGTAGGCTTAGAATTTTACTGAAAATTTCCTAGGCCCAGGATCTCGTGATCTGGAGCCACATTGACTAACTACGCGACCATCGAAACACTAGATATTATTATTAAAACAATTCTATTCTCTTCTCTATGGCTGATAAAAAAGCGAGATGCTAATATTTGTCTATGGCTAGAAGTCGTTAATAATCTATGGAGGCAGACGCACGTCAGGCACGTGCCGTCCATTTATCTGTTTTCACAGCAATTCACACTTGACGATAAGTGACTTTACATGTTCGATGTTTGTTCTGTAAAATTTAGTAACCTGATTAGCCAAAAGAGTAATCGAAGGTAATCTATATTATTAAATGTTGCCATATTTTTAGCATTTTATTACCTACTTAGCATTATTATGACAAGTACTATGTAGGTACTAAGTAGGTAGAAGGAAGGTATATGAGACAAGTAAGTTCAAAGATGGTCAGATGATTCAAATATAATTTTTAGTAAAACACAAAAAAATATAGGTACCTATATATTTTTTATAAATTACCATATTTTACGGGAATCCCTTTGATATGAGGCAAGTACTTAACTTATTTTATTCGTTGAATATTTATCCTTTAAGCAGAAGGTTATTGGAGATTTTAGACAATAATAAACGTCATCATATTATTAACAACTATAATCGTGTATTTAATTGTGGCATTGGAACAGCGTGGTGGGTTCATATCCCCTCTTCTATAAGGAAGTATGCCTACCTAGTGGATCGTTATAAATACGTTTATAATTATGATAATGATGAATAAAAACGCGTTATATTACAAAAATCTACATACATATTCTATAGACCAAATCCAGTTAGCTAGCTTCAACTTGAAAATGGTAAAAGAAATTAAAAATTCCACACATTTCATTTTCACACTGACATGTCAACAATTAAAAAAACATGAAAAAATATAATAAATGCAAATCAACGCTCGGAATACCGGAGCGGAGTTTTATTTGATTTTCATACGCCGCATCGGACGCCATTACGCGATACGTCACTTTCTTCGTAACAAAAAATGGCGACGATGGTTACGCGCCTAAAACACTTCCATGTTACTATTTATTGTGTTAGGGCTACCTAGCGTACTAGCTTGTATTAATTCTATATGCAATATTGATTGTGCAAATTAAAATAATCTCTCTTATAGTTAAAATGAAGTCGGTTTCTGCCATACGTATAGATAGCTCTTAAACTAAGTAGGTACGTTATGGGTTTTGATGCGCTTTTCATTATTTAGATACATCCACAAGGATGTTTTATACACTACTATAATTTTGGGTTAAAAGTTTCAGCCCTTAATTCATTATATCCATATTTTTTATAATATTTAAGTAATTTATTAAAACTTATGTAGCTACCGATTTATTAGTATATATATAAATAAATCTTACTTTCTTTATCTTTAAGGATATTTATACAAACTTTTAATCCTTATTCAACCCTTGTCTTTTTCTTTAAACATTCTTGGGTCAAAACTAGACAGACAGGCTTATTTTAAAATTTATATTGTAAAGTTATTTACTCTTAATCAATAAAAATACATATAGGTAAAACAGAAAGGGATTCTAAAAATATAAAAATGACAAAAGGTGACATTATCGCGTAGTAACGATCTTTACCAGGCAACGGTAATACGAGTACATTTAAAAAATATTAAGATTTGAAATAAAAGGTAGTGTACAGATATATTCTGCTCCGTTCTACCAACTTCTGTACAGACTCTTCTGTCACTTTCGCCACTTTTACCTATTTAATACTTTATATATTCTCTGCTTTGCCGCAGTTATAACATAAAATATGAATTCTTTCAGTTAGCCAGCCCTACGTAAAATAAGGTAGAGACATAAAACAGAAACGAGATCTGTGCTTTAATAGATATGATAATTTTGGTTTTTATTGTTTTATTATATCTCGCGGCGCGGTTCCACGCGTTGTAACATCTCGGTTAATTTGATTAGTGTTGCAAGTCGTAAAAAAATATAATTAATTTGTATTCGTGTTAGCATTTTAATTAATTTATAGTTGTTTTTAATGCTTTGCTGGGTCTCCTTATTTCCATGTAAATACGTGTTCTGGGACTTGGACTTTACTTTTTTTATAGAGATTTTTTTTGGTCAATAGTTTTGACAGCATTCATGTCTGATGGAAAGCAATTTATGAAGTTTAAAGTGGTATGCGCCTGCCTAGATATGCCTAGTAACACTTGCCTCGCTATAAAGAGTATATTTACTGTGTATTCTAATTATGTTTTAATTCATAAACACTTTATATTATGACTAGCGAATTTTTGAAATATGTTAATGGTGTTATTTATTTAATAATTATTACGGAGGTATTATTTTAAGTACTTGTTTAGTTAAAACAAACTTAAAAAATCTAAGCTAAATATAAAAGGAAAATGTAAATATGTTTTTTATGAAAAAACAATTTTATTAAAGCTCTCAACCTCGACGCGAAGTCGAGGTCATAACATTCAAGTACCTACCTACTACAAAATATTTTTAAAAGCACTTTACAACAAACAATCCATAAAACGTTTTAGCAACAAATTCACGGGCGGTGTTGCCAGCGGCAAAAAATAACAAACACTAAAACAGTCGGCGCTGAGTGCTGTTGACTTTGCAATTAACTGGCAACACTGGGAGGATGGGGTGCAACAAATTCTGCTAAGAATAACTTGCGGCTGGTCGTTTTTATCCGACTTCAGCAAAATAATGGTAATGTTTTTTTTTATTTAATAACAAGTAAATACACTTTATGATGAGTGACGATGCAATATTAGAATCCTTTAAATTTATGTTAGTTTGTTGAATATTAATTATTGACTAGGTTCTACGTGACAACGTACTGGAACGCTAAATTGCTTGGCGATACATCTTTGCCGTTACTAACAGGTTACTAACCTGCGGCTGAAGCCTACCTACCAGATCAGAATGATCCATTTTAGTAAAAAAAATCTTTAAATGACCCGTGTTCTGACTTGAACCTACGACCTTATCAATAGAAGTCAAGTGTAAATGTCAAAAATTAAAAAAAAGATATTCAAGTGCCATAATTATTTTGACTTTATAAACACACTACGGAATCAAACCTGGTTTTTTTTTCATTAATAAGCGCCATCCATAGCATAGCATGGAAAGTTTTCTTTAGATAGTATTGCGATAAAATTATTACTAAAACATCTCTATTTCACGGGTACTACTTTCTACCCTCGTGCTACAAAACAAATGTTTCTATAATGGAAAGTTCACTGTTAGTTGCCATCACAAACATTTGATTTTGAATCACATTTAGAGAGAGGGTGTGACGAAAAACCGGGTGATGATTTTCACACGCTTTCTTTATAGTCTAAGAGCTTCCGATGAAATATCGAATATGTGAACAATTTAATTGTATTTGAATTTTATTTATTTTTAAATTTGGCACCAGTTAAATTGAGGCTTTGCCCGTGGGTAGTTATCACCCTGCCGGCAAAGACGTACCGCCTTCTTAGCGTTTCGGTACGATATCGTGCCGAAACCAAAAGGTGTGGATTTTCGTCCTCCTCCTAACAAGTTAGCCGGCTTCCATTTTAGATTGCATCAACACTTACCATCAGGTGTTATTAAAGACAGAGCTAACTAGTAATAAATAATATATCTAAATTACGCCTTGTGTAACAGGTTGTTTTGTAAGATACAGACAACCCATATATCTATTCTAGACTGTTGTCAATACTGCATTGTACTGAAAGACAGTATTGCTTCACGATAATGTCTTTATTGCCAGCATTTTTTGGCTGGTGGGAGGCTTTCGCCGTGGCTAGTTACTACCCTACCGACAAAGACGTATCGCCAAGCGATTTAGCGTTCCGGTACGATGTCGTGTAAAAAACGAAGGGATGTGGTTTCATCCTACCCGCTTCCATCTTAGACTGCATCATCACTTAACATCAGGTGTGATAGCAGTCAAGGGCCAACTTGTAGTCGATAAAAAAAAGCAACGGCCGAGGCATATCATAGCATAAAGCCTGTGGAAATTTGGTAAGTACTAGGGGAAGACTTCGCACATCGAAAATAAACATACACAGAACGTTACACATAAACTTTTGCATTTTTTAGTGCGTTTTGAGTCGGTTCTATTATTTGTTAAAATTTTTTAATATTTAAGTGTGATAGTGCATCTATTTTCATCCTTACTAGTATTAGAAAACCGAAAGTTTGTTTGTATGTTTGCATGTATGTTTGTTACTCTTTCACGCAAAAACTACTGAATGGATTTTGATGAAACTTCACAATAATATAGCTTACATATATAATAATATAGCGTTCTATAACATAGGCCATAATTTTTTCCAAAATCCCCACGGAAACGAGAACGGGTGATACAACGGGCGTCCTTTATTTCTAGTATCTCTACATAACAGAATCGTTAGCCATTGAACATTGGAGCATGGTGAGTCTATGCTTCATATACGGCCGAGTGGCGCAGTGGGTAGTGATCCTGCTTCTGCGTCCTAGGCTGTGGTTCGATTCCCACATCTGAAAAATATTTGTGTGATGAGCATGGACGTTTTTCAGTGTCTGGGTGTTTATCTGTATATTATAAGTATTTATGTATAATATATATAAAAACTAGCTTTTACCCGCGACTTCGTCCGCGTGGAATTAGTTATTACGGCAGCCTAATTTTTCTAAGCTTTGATTGTCATATTTATTAATATCTAATCAACTGCCTAAGAAATAGGTCTTAAACTTTCAAAATGACGATACTTTCATACAACATTTCATCCCCCCTTTATCCCCTTACAACCCATTTTTCGCAATTAAAAGTAGCCTATGTCCTTTTTCAGGCTCTACTTACTGTGTACCAAATTTCATTTAAATCGGTTCAGTAGTTGTAGAGTGAAAGCGAGACAGACAGACAGACAGACAGAGTTACTTTCGCATTTATAATATTAGTTAGGATATTCATCAGTTATCATAGTGACCTTAACACAAGCTATCTAATCTTACTTTGGGGCTATATAGCGATGTGTGTAATTGTCTATAGTATTTATTTATTTTATTTATTTATTTATATCTCTCTCCTACAAAGAGGGAAGCCCTTTTCTTTTTGGGCTATTACTAAGCTGTTAATGATAAACGTAGTTTTTTAAGTTATACCTAATAATATTTATTTTATCTACAGTTAAAATGCTCATCTAATTTGTTTGTACGTTTATCCAATGTGGGAAAGTTAACACCTTCCTGTTTGTATATGCGATGGGTCGTAACCCCCTAACCCCTGGCCCGTTGGATTTGATTTGCGAACCCCGCGGGTGCTTCCATAAACAAACTAACAGTCGCTACCAAAGATATCCATGCTAATGTTATAAATGCAAGAGTTTGTTGTTTAACTGCCTCTTTGGTTCGAAGGTTAGTCTATGTGACTTCGGAGCATAAGGTCTTGGGTTCAAGTCCTGGGACGAAAGTTGACTTTTGAGCTTTTTTTCTTTTAAGAAATCCTAAATAGTAAAGTCGCCGTAGTCGGTAGACTTTTGAAGAGCAAGTTACATAAATTATGTTTATTACTCACGGAAGTTAATTAGTAAAGCGATGTTACAGAAATGTTATTAAGTTAGAAAGATCATAGTCCGGCACAGGATTCGAACTCAAGACGTCATGATCCCAAGTCACTTAGGTTTGCCACTAGATCAACAATGCTGTTATGACGTTTATTATTGACGACTGAGTGACGCAGTAGGTAGTGACCCTGCTTCTGTGTCCTAGGTTCGAACCCACAGGTTCGATTCCCACATCTGGAAAAATATTTGTGTGATGAGCATGAATATTTTCCAGTCTCTAGGTGTTTATTTATATATTATAAGTAATAAGTGTTTATGTATAATATATATATAAAATATTCATCAGTTATGCTTACTTTGGGGCTATATAGTGATGTGTGTAATTGTCTTATAATATTTATTTATTTATTATTAGCAAAATAACAAATACGTATCTCAAAACGGTCCGCGAAGCAGCGTCTAAGCAGAATAGCAAATATACAATTTGTTCTACCGTTTATGATAACCGAAATAAATCGAAACATAATGAATAATTAACTGTACACTACAAGGAACAAACGACCGACATTCCAAACCCCGAAACGGATCTACGAATCTATTAAAAACCGTCGTAAACCCAGCGTTCTAACCGCAGTCGAACAAAACATCGATCTATTTTATCGTAGTAGCAAATTCATTTCCTTAAATGACATTTCCTTGATAACGCCTGACATTGACAAGAGCATTGCATTAAGTTTATAGAAAAAAAAAAGCAAAACAAACATGGCGTCGCAAGATGGCGGCGAGTCAAAGGCCGCCGCCGGTAGCGGCTCGGTTGGTATTCATAAATGATAAATTTAATATTATTTATGATGGTCCCAAACTGTATAGAGATGATAATACCGGATTTTGTGATTACAATTTAGTTGGTGGCTTCTGTTCGTGTGTTATTGCTTTAGTTAAGTTAACGAATAGGAACTATTATAACCATACAGACTATGTACACATCAAAGGCGTCCGTTATAGCCCTATTTGAATATTTCTGATTTTGATTTTAGTCTATCGTATTACGTGACATATATTTTCAAAATTATAGAGCTTATAAAGTGTCGTTATTTTGGAAATGTCCGATAGTGTATCAAAATAAATCGACTATGGCTTTCACGTTTTTGAATATTTTAACCGATTAACTAAAAAGAAGTGTATTTTGAATTACTTTTTTAGTTATATTTTGAAGGTTCTAGATGATTGTCGTTAGATCGTTACTAATATTATAGAAAGGAAAGTTTGTACGTACCTACGGATGGAGGATGTTTGTTTGTTTGATGCTTTCACACAAAAACTACTGAATGTATTTTGATATAGGGCATTTTAATCGCATAGGCAATTTATCTCGAAATACCCAAGAAAACGTGATCTACGCGGGGGAAACCGCGAGCGTTCTCTAGTTTATTGATGAAACAAAACATATAATAATATAGTGACATTTAAATCTTTGTTTGGCGTTAGAATAATAATTGATTTTATTTATTTAAAGTTACCTTTCTGTATTGACTGATCATAAACAATAGATAACATGTTAATAAAGACACTATGGTAAGAAATAGCTTAAATTATTGCATTATAATGTTGTTGACATGTCAATCCACCTCCGCGGCGCAGTGGTATGCGCGGTGGATTTATAATGACGGAGGTCTTGGGTTCGATTCCCAGCGGGGCAGATTGAGATTTTTCTTAATTTGTCTTGGTCTGGCTGGTGGGAGGCTTTTCGCCGTCAAGCCGCCAAGCGATTTAGCGTTCCGGTACGATGTCGTGTAGAAACCGAAAGGGGTTTGGATTTCATCCTACTCCTAACAAGTTAGCCTGCTTCCATCTTAGATTGTATCATCACTTAACATCAGGTGTGACGGCAGTCAAGGGCCAACTGGTAATTAATAAAAAAAAATGCTAACAACAATTAAATATTTACACCTAGTACCAGATTTTCAATTGGTTATAGTTCTATTAGTTCAGATCAATTGTTGTTCAGCAGAAATGATTAGTGCTGTAGTAAGGTTGAGCATCTACTACTAACTCACTAGGGCTTAAAAGTAAGCCTATCTACAATCGGCCAAGTTTCCATCGGGTATGGATAAATTAAATTACATATACTCGTAGTAATTAAAAACATTAAGGCTTGTGTGCACCTAGATTTCAGTTATCATAACCAACGGTTAACATAAGCTTTCTATCTAGGAAGGGGCACTGGAGGTGAGGAGTTTGTTTTGGTCAATCAGGGGCACCGGTAAGGTGAATTAGTTTCGACATGCCCAAACGCCTTACTACGTGCACTCTGTTAGTAATTGTCAAAAAAGTATTTTTGTTGATTTCATTTCAACTTTTTTGCGTGTTGGAAAACACGGATACTTCTAAAATTGTTATGTGAAGACGGTAAGCTACGTTTTACTTTATGAAGTGCATATTTTCCTGTCTTTTTTAAATCATTATTTAAGGTTAAGTTGTGTGTTCGAAAGTCGGCGGCCAACGGTTAACATAAGCTAAACGTAAAATTTACTGTTCAACAAAGAACGACAACGCGTAAATATAAGGATTATGGCATGAATTGTGTGTTTGTATATTTGTTTGTGATTATTCTTCCAATTTGATTTTAAATTCTTCAAATTTTTGAACATGATATTGTCATTCATATCAACAGGTTTAATGTTAAAATACTTTGTTCATAGTGTTGATTGTTTTATTTGTGTACTAGAGATAAGAATATTCATAAAGATTTAATAACAGATAGATCTCCATTGCAAGACTTAGATCTCTATTTTAAGATGCTTTTGACTGTTTAAATGAAAACTAAATATTTCGTTAAGATGGCTTTATATTTTTTGTTTGATGATCTAAGTTTCATTTCAATTTATTTGTTACATATTGATTATTTGTCGAATGCGCTACCCGCAATACGGGTCAAGTGTCCGCATTCCGACTTACTATCAAAATTTTGATTTTTTTTGTTAACTATGGAACAGGATGTTTTATTTTCTGTTTCAATTTGTAGGCTAATAAACATTCTTTTCGAAACATTTTTTTTATTTTCCAATTTCTTCTTTAGTTCTGCTCTGTGAGACTGAAAACAATAAAGTGCGCGCACTTGACCCGAATGACTCTACACCGGTTAAGGATGTAAGCTCGGTTAAGATAACCGCCCGGTTTACGTCCTTACCGGCGTACGGGTTTATTATAAATAGTAAATTAATAGTAAAGTTATGTTAACCGTTAGTTATGAAAACCGAAATCTTGGTGCACACAGGCCTAAACAAGGCTTGACAGAGTTTACTACTAACTCACTAGGGCTGAAAGAGATCCTTTTACAGTCGATCTTAACTTAAATATACTATTACTTAAGGTATGGACACATTGTTACTATTAACATATTGCATACATATTGATCTACACGTTAGGTACAATTTAGTTATTTCAACACATCGTGAAACAATGCATGATTGTATTGACAGGAGTGTGAACACTAATCGGATTAAAATATTAAAGGTTTTCACAGTTACAAATGACAATTGCGAGTTTGCGGTTCTCGCTATTTTTTAAAAATGTGACGAAATATTTGCGGTGATTAATCACAACTTTATTTACCTAAAAACTTGCTGTTGTGTGCTACTTAGCTTATTCTTTTTTATTTGACGCTGGGAAAAGCATTTACGTATCCCGGTCGGAGGTTGCGTAAAACAGAACTTCTCTGACTCCTTCGGGTATGTAGGTTTTGATGACCTCCGTGGCGCAGTGGTATGCGCGGTGGATTCATAAGACGGAAGTCCTGGGCCCGGCGGGGCAGATTGAGATGTTTCTTAGTTTATCTTGGTCTGGCTGGTGGGAGGCTTTCGGCGTGGCTAGTTACCATCCTGCCAACAAAGACGTACCGCCAAGCAATTTACGATGTCGTGTAGAAACCGAAAAGGGTGTGAACTTCGTCCTACTCCTAACAAGTTAGCCCGCTTCCCTCTTCGATTGCATCATCACTCAACATCAGGTGTGATAGCAGTCAAGGGCCAACTTGTAGTCGATAAAAAAATGTACATCTCGCTGGCTGTGAAGCAGCTAGAATACCCACTACCTTTGCAGGAAAAAAGGGGCAAAAGGCTACCCGTTCGGCGGCATCAGCCATTGCTTCTCCAGTGTGCGACTTAGTCTACGTGAAATTCGGTTTTACTCTCAAGTTTTTAGTGAATTTCTAAATAACAAAGATGCTTGGAGGCATTTGGATTGGCTTTTCTCTCCACACGAGCTAATAAAAAGTATATTCTAAATTTGTGAATTAGGTAGATGATTTTTTTGAATGACCAATTCTTGAAATTCTTCTTGGTAGTCTTTTCTCAGTAGTAGGTAGAATAGAATAGATTATAATTAAATAATATAAGCTAAATGCCATTTAAAATAATATTAAATTATTGAACAGTTACATTGCGTCTTATTCTTTTTGTAACTATCATCTTTTATTTTAATTTAATTATTTTTTATACTTGTAAAATAGATAATTATTTTGGTTAAAAATCTGTTTAATTTTAAGGCTCTTCGATGAAATTCAACTCAAAAAAATTGGGGTTTAATGTTTTTTCAAACTGTAATATTTGAAAAATATTTTAAGATCACGCACTTAATTTAACTTTTATAACTTGAGTAGAATAAAGATAAATAGTTTTTATAAATACCTTGTTGTCTCATTATTCGTATAATGATGTATCTACAGGAAAGGCTTACGTAGTTTTAAGTTAAAAATTAAAAAAATACTTTTTTTGTCACGTGATTACTTCAATAAGATAATGATGTTTAATCGATTTTGACAAAAGCCATTAAGACTTCCTGAATTAAAATTTACTATGCACGCACAGTAGCTAAGTAGTAAGAAATAATTACTTTTTTATTACTCAAATCCGATCAGTGTTTTCGTTGATTGAGTAATAAATGACTGAGTAATAAATATTGCTCTCAGGAAACCAGTTATTACAAGGATTATTATAACTCATACTTAACCAGCAATATTTTACAAAAAAACATAATTTCGAATCAGGGCGTCGTCGTATTGTGTAAATACCTACAGGAAGGAAAAAGAGACAAGCATAAAACTTTGATTAAAACGCTTGAAAAATAAACGGGCATATCCACAATCAGGTGTTGAAGCACATAAAGAAAATAAATTCAAATTTTGATTGATAAAAATTTTTAGCAAAAAAATAGAAAACGCACTAAAAAATAAAAAATAACTGCGTCATTTAATTGCTTTAATTTACTTAAACATATCTATGAAGTCGGTACCAGCCAAGTTTAAGGAAAATTTATTTAATGTAGTATAGCAGTTCGTGGGTTCTAGGTGACGTCCTTAAAGTAGAAAACCTTGGTAGAGGTCGAATCCTCTCCATTTTTTTTTCGTCGATTAAAAAGCAGGTTCTGCCAAGAAAAGAAACTTAGATGTAAGTAACATCTTTGCGCGATCGAATCAGAAATGAGGAGATCCGCAGAAGAACCAAAACCGACATAGCTCAGCGAATCGCAGAACTGAAGTGGCAATGGGCGGGGCACGTGGTTCGAATAGCTGATGGATGTTGGGGGCCGATGGTGATAGAATGGCGACCCCGCACCGGAAAGTGCAGTGTTGGTCGACCCCCCACCAGGTGGACTGATGACATCAAACGGGTCGCAGGGAGCCGCTGGGCACATGCGGCTCAGGATCGTTGTGTTTGGAAGTCCCTAAAAAAGGCCTATGTCCAGCAGTGGACGTCCACTGGCTGATAATGATGATGATGATGAAGAAGTAATAACATAGGTACATAAATAAGTTTGAATAACATTAATTTTCACCACAATGGGCCTTCAGACCAGGTGCGGAAGTGCTTATTATCGACTATGTTAGTTTGTACTGAAAAAATGTTTTTTGTGTAACTTACACAATATTTTTTTTGTTAAGTTAATTATAATTACATTTACAAAATTACAGTAAGCGGTATTAATGTCATCTGCATGCAATCAGCATTACAGTCTTCACAGTAATTGACATCGTTTTTTTTTTATTTTTCTTCATTTATTATTATCACCTTATTGCATTAACATCAGGTGATGAAGAAACGACAACGATGTAATTAAAGATTATAAAAAAGATACAAGTTGCGTACTTTAAAAATATTGTCTTTTTTATAATAATAATTGGTGGACCAACCAGATGGTCTGCCTGATGGTAAGTGGAAAACATCCATTGACAGAGTGAACTTGCAAGAAACTTATATAGACTTCAAAGTGCCGCCCAGTTAGCATAAAATTGAGGCATATGTTACGCTGCAAGCAATGCCCTACTACAGACTATAATTGAACCAACGAAACATTTTTTTTATTGACTACAAGTTGGCCCTTGACTGCTATCACACTGATGTTGAATAATGATGTAATCTAAGATGGAAGCGAACTAACTTGTTAGGAGTAGGATGAAATGTCACCCCTTTCGTTTTCTACACGACGTCGTACCGGAACGCTTAATCGCATGGCGGTACGTCTTTGTCGGTAGGGTGGTAGCCAAGGCGAAAGCGAAACCAAGACAAATTAAGAAAATTCTCAAACTGCCCCGCCGGGAATTGAACCCAGGACCTCCGTTCATAAATCCACCGCGCATATCACTGCGCCACGGAGGCCGTCAGAACAGAACTGAGAGGCATCCGAGTGACGTTTCCAGTTACCTACATTTCACCAGAGGGAATAACGGAGTATTTTATTAGAATAAAATAAATTAATAAATGTACCTATAAGTATTTTCTTTTAAATTTTAGTAAAATATAAGAGATTCGGTTTAAGGACTTAAAAATAATATTTACCGTTTAGGTGGTAAAAACATCTCCAGCGGTATGCAAGCAGCATAAAATATGATAGTTAATTTAGTGAGCGTACGTCGGAGTCCTGACCTCAATTTCACGCGCTTGAAGGACCCTCGTTTGGAAAAAAATGTCCACCATTATTCAGAGTTATCGGAACGTTTTATACACTACTGGCTTGTGATCGCGACTTTGATCGCTTCGAATTCCGGTCGTAACACTCAAGTGGTGGTAACGATCAAGGGGTTCGAGTTCTAAAACTCAAGTACTTCATACGGATTATAATCTAGGTAGGTACCTATTGTGTTCAAGGTCTAAATTGATTAATAAAAAGTAAGTTTTAAGAAAAATTTTAATAGTAGGTTACCACTAGTTACCACCTAACCGACACAGTCCGCCGCGATTTAGCGTTGCGGTACGATGTTGTATAGAAACCGAAAGGGGTGTGGATTTCATCGTAATCCTAACAACTTAGCTTCCATTTAAGATTGCATTGTCACTTACCATCTGGTGTGGTTGCAGTCTAGGGCTAATAAAAAAAGGTAAAATTTTTATGTCGGTGCCCTATAGACTATGAGCCATCGAAACTAGTCAGAACGGAACTGATAGGCATCCCAGTGACGTTTTCAGATACCTACCTACATTTCACCTGAAGGAATAAGGGAGTATTTCACTAGAATAAAATAAATTGACGGCACCCGTGGCGCAGTGGTATGCACGGTAGATTTATAAGACGGAGGTCATGGGTTCGATTCCCGGCAGGGCAGATTGCGATTTTTAAATTTGTCTTGGTCTGGCTGGTGGGAGGCTTTCGCCGTGACTAGTTACCCTACCGACAAAGACGTACCGCCAAGCGATTTTGCGTTCCAGTACGGAAAGGTTATATTACGAAAAATTAAAGCTATTAAATATGTAATCAGTCGATGTAAAAAGACAAACTGTAATGAAAAACAGCGAACCTTTTCTAGGACTGACAAAGACACAAGCTATTAAGAAATTCATAGGGTCTGGGTTCCTTTTCTGTAAGTCTAACACGAGTTGTACACGTCATACGAAACATACAAGCTTTATTAGTAAGTGAAACGTACGGGTATCCGAGCGGCCGACTGTCACGCGCTGAGTGCTCATAAATCAATGATACGCGGCCGAGACCGAGCGATGAAAGGTTTCAATCGATAACACTCGTGTGGGGTGGTATTCGCTAATTCCTCCGAGCTCATTTAATATTTGCGTAATGACCATTGAATTTTAGCTAGGTAGGTAGTATTATATTTCTATTATTAGTCTATTGCCACTACAGGGCCAGGCCTCTCTTCTTATCGGAGGGGGTGGAGTGTAGACTCACCACGCTGCTCTTATGCGGGTTGGCGGGCTTAAGGTGATAATGTTTCATTTATTAACGATCAATATCAGATGTTGATGATAGTGACCGAAACCGACAGCTTAACTGCCCTCCGAAGCACAGTGGTGTATAACCATCGACTTCGTAAAAATTTCATTGGAAAATGAAAAAGTCAGAATTATTCCCGATCCAGGACTTGAACCTAGGACCTCGTGATCGGAGCTGCATACCTACAGTCATATTTCTATAGTTTAGTAAAACGGCAATTTACAATGCAAGGTCGGCCGTGGCTAGTTACTACCTTACCGCCAAGCTGTCCGGTACGATATCGTGTAGAAACCGAAGAGGTGAGGATATTATCCCACTCATCACTTACCACCAGGTGTGATTCCAGTCGAGGACAAACTTGTGATAAGTAAAAAAAAAATTGGTTGTCTGTAAAGTCGGTTTACTGACGATACTTGAACGTGACAATGTCTTAAGAAAATACTGATGGAATGGTAGCATTTAATTGGTTATTAAAATTTTTAATTTAAGTATATTTTTATAAATATTAATTTAAATTAATAAAATAATTGATTTTGATTTTATAAATTTATATTGGCAAAGGCCGATTGTGCTTCTTTGTCGCTTGTTCCGCGCTCTCGCTTGCACTTCAAACCTTACATGGAACGTCTCAAAGCGAGGTAACGACGCATGACGTCATGTTTTCTCGAGGCCGCATATTCTAACCACTGGGCCAACGTGGACTATATTTTCGTTGAAATATTTCTGTAAATGGAACTTTCAACCGATATCAATCGATAGGTGTCGTGTGGCTTCACCCTGTCGCTCAGTGACACGTTGGCCGACTTAAAAAAGAAATTTGACACCTGCGCGTGACGTCACTGGGTCACTGACGAATTCACCGTCTCGGCGGTTTGATAACTCAACTGACCTGATATTTAGTACTATGTAAAATAAATTGCCATATTGTGCTGGTGGGTTGTCTATGTGGCTTCGATCACGAGGTCCTAAGTTCGAATTTCAGGCTACAAATTGAGTTGTTTCTTTTAAAAAAATTCGGTTGGGCAGCTAATGGTGTTACACCCCCGTACTTTGGGGAGCATGTTAGGCCGTCGGTCTCCTCGGTTATTATCTTCAACATCTGTTAGTGATCATTAATGAATTAAACATGCCCGCTAACTTGTATTGGAGGAGGTGAGTCTATGTTCTATATCCCTTCTCCCTCCCCAAGGAGGGCTGACCCTATGATGGGTCGTTAATAGGGTGATAATGATGAATGTAACTTCAATGTGTTAATCATTTTTAATTAAAAAAAAATCGAGATATTTCACCGCGGCTTATGAACGAAGGGCTGGTTCATTTTGTAGGCAAATGTTACCCTACTAGGGAATGCATCCAGTACGAATTTCGTACTACCATCATACGAAGGCATGATGTCAGTAGCTTAAATAGCTCACATATTCACAATTTTAGTTGTAGACTTGATTAATCTTGAGTTAAAACTAGTCTTCATACAAAAGACATCAACGCGTTCACCTCTACACTATCAAGCCAAATCGTTTTGTAATCTTACTTCTAGTATACTAAACGCTGTACATTCGGAATAAATCTAAAGCCAAACCTGGACTCGAATCTTAGATCTCCGGATCTAGGTATGCTTACAAGGTTCCCTCTATCAATGGCAACGACTCAGTTAAGATTGCGTAGCATTACTCGTTTTTGCATACAATTCGAGATGATTATTTAAACAAGTATACTGCTTTTAAAGAATAAATTTTTTATATCAATTAAGACCACCAACCCATACTGTATTAGTGTTGGGTCCAAGCATTCCTTTAAATTCTTGTTCTAGAAATGGGTACGACAATAGTTCAACGGACAAAGATTGAATACTAGACCTTTTGAATTTAAGCCTGACTCTTTACTCCTGAATCTATGAAGACTAATTATATATTGCTAATGATATATTTAATCTGTTCAGGCATATTTTTATTCTCTACAAATTAGCCCTTGACCTGAATGAATTTCCGTTTCCATCTTAAATTGGTCATCACGATCCAATTTAAGATGGAAACGGACTAACTTATTAGGACTACGGTGAAATCCATAGATACTCATTTTGGTTTCTATACAACATCGTACCGGAACGCTAAATCCTTGTGGGCACGTAAATTGATTTTTTCACGTGGATGATTTTGAATTTATCGAGAAATTAAAAAAACTTACTACATACCTTCATACATGAAATCTGAAACAATAAGTTTCTCTTTTTAAGCTGCCATGTAAGAAATTAATATTTAAATATTGAAAGGAAGCAGGCATTATTTTACGTAAGTTCATTATGATTAGAAAAACAATTTATTTCTTTAGCTATTTTAACAACGAATCAAAAAAAAATTTAAAATTGGACTACTCTGTTTACTAAATTTGCGTGGTCATACATAAAAACATCATCAACATTTGATAGTGATCGTTAATAAATGAAATATTATCACCCTAAGCCCGCCAACCCGCATTCGAGCAGCGTGGTGGATCTACGCTCTATATCTCCTCTTCTATAAGGAGGGAGGCCTGGCTTTGTAGTGGGCCGTTAGTAGGCTGATAATGATGATACATAAAAAATATACGCGTCGTATTGAGAACCTCTTCCGTTTTTTCGTCTGTTACAAATCACACATATAAAAATCCTCTACATAAGTTTCATTCCGAAACTGGATCCTCCTCCATATTGAATCTACAATTTTAAATATCCAGTACTAGAACCTATCACGTCGATTATTGCCATAAAGCAAAACCACTGAACTTACGACAAAGTTAAGTCAAATTAAAAAATATTTTGAACATTCAAACTCGGTCACCCATCCAGATACGACTTGGAGTCAACGTCACTTGATCATTCAATCGACTGATTTACGCAATCACGACTATGCTTCTAATCCAAGCTTGACTCCAAACCTAGAAAATACGATTAGCTCAATAAAAAAAACAATTAATTATAACAACTAAAGAATAACGCACAAAATAAGGGACGCCAATAATATAATAAAAATTTAAAAAAATATATAATAAAAAGCACCCAGCTGCCGTAGTTACGCATCTAGGGTGAGAGCGAGATGCAATTGTGTGTAATGTTGTAGGAGCGACAGTGAGAGGTATAGGGATTAGGGATTAATTTTGGGCCGACATTAAAATTGGACTTTAAATCAAATAGGTTGCGAGTCGTTAATTTTGTTTACGGATTTTTTAGTGGTTTTTATTGGGAGGTTTTGGAATTTTTGTATGTAGGATCCTGTCGGTGACTTCTTTCGGGATTTGGACCGGTTTCCATAACAATGAGAGCATCATTAAATATAAGGTCCAGGGTTCACGTTCCGGGTCATGTTATAAAGTACTAAACATCTTCAAAGTCGGAAAGATGGTGGCGTTACTCATGCAGGCGTGCTTGCACGTTTTTGTGCACGTTAAGCCATCGGTGCCGGTCATTATCATTAACATCTGATAACGGTTGTAACAAAGCCAAACATTAAGTATCACCTCGACAACCCGTATAGGAGCAGCAGTATGATGACTGTAGCGGACCTTTAAAATCGGCTGATAACTATGTCTCTACTCCTAACTTCTGATGTTAAGGTATGGAGCCCTGAACGCCTGTAGAAATCCACACTCGGACCTTTAAAATCAGCTGATAACGATGATGCCCTTCCTATTCTATTCTACTCAATAATACATAAACGGATAAATGGATGTGCATGTTTACCACACAGAAATGTTAGGTATTACATAAATATAACTTAGGGTAAATTTTCTAACAGGCTATCTAAAAACGCCAAACCTCTTACTCTACATATGTACCTACTAATTTTTGCTACGATCCGAACCTGAGGCTGTTAAGAGAAAAGATGAATGTTTCAAAGACTGGTGTAGGACTCGAACCCAGGACCTTAAGATCTGTATCCATATGACAATAACTGGACCAACGAGTCAGTAAGGTGGAATTATTATACCTAATTAAATTACAAATGTCAAAATTTACGAGTAGAAATGTTTTTTATGTTCCTTTATCAAGTGGTGTGAATTTACATGAGTTGTAAAGATTATAAAAGAAATTTGCATAATTACATATAATTAAGCGCCAAATAAGCTACTTTAATACTAATAAATGTATGGAACAACGAGATAACAACTAGTCATATTAAGTAGTAAACGCCTAAAGTTCCAAAATACTGGCAACCCCACGCCGGGAAGCGCTGAATGCGGTTTAGGAAAATGTAGCTTTGAAGAAAACTAATTTTGAAGAAAGAAGTTGTAGGGAATATACGGCCTATGTCCTGCAATAGACGGTCTATGGTTGATGCATTGATGACGCCAAAAACAGTATCAAATAGGCTTTTTCTGGTATAAAAAGCTTGCTCAAAGCGACCGCGGCAGAATTACCAGAGCGTTTATACTTTTATACACTAGCTCTGATATAGAGTGCAGTTCGAAAGTCTAGAATAAAGACTTTTTTGAAGTCTCAAACACATAGGAACACGGCTTACATAGATAAATAGATATAGGTCCATGTTTAGTACCTAGACTCCATATTAGAGTGGATATTTAAAGCTGAATATTATCATATTTGGCTTGGTAGGAAAAAACAAAGATGAGAAAAAAAAGAGGTCTTTAACCTACATGCCACTAGTCTCCGAACACAGCCATACCATAGTTATATATACGGGTAGCCCACGAACCCGTATTGGAACAGCGTGATGACTAAATCCCCTCCTACATAGAGGGAGGAGTGGTCCAATAGTGGTCCGTGTATAGGTGATAATGTTGAAAAAATAGGTAGACTCGGCACCCGTCAGGTAAATCCGTGGATTACTGATAGTCGATTAGTGACTATGTATTGAACTTTATTAGTAACTATCATTTTAACTTTTACTATATTTAGTTTTTGTATGTCCAACAAAGCCGTGCGTAACGAATATTTAAGAAAATCCGACGATTTTTTCGAAAATAACAAGAAATATTAATTAATCTTCGTAAGCTCAATTAAGCTAAAGGTTAACTTAATGTTTAATAAATAAGTGTAAATACACCGCAAACAGATAATACAATGATCGATCTAGGCTTTAAGTTAGGCATTAACTGGGGACTTAGATACGGTGTACGGCGGCGTGCCATTGAAGATTACGTTCGCCAGGCGAAACATTCGACTTGACTCATTTATTATTTGAAAATAATTATTTACTTCTATCTATTTTTCTTTGCAATTGAACATTGTACAGTCGATATCTTTTGATTATTCTCCGATGTTGGAGTAACACTTCGTGTCTAGTAATTTTTTTTCGAATCTATATATCTAAGTAACTTTATTTTTTGTGTTTATAGGGGTTCTGGAAAATATAATAAAATATACAAAAATTATTTCCTATCACATAATACTTTTTGTAAATAAAATAAAAACTGTAGAGAGTACAGTTTTTATTGCCATTAATGATTCTATTTAGATCTGGATCTGTCTCTACAGTAGAAACTATCAATAGTTTTGTCATAAGTTAACTTTATTTACCGTTTGTACCTAATTATATCCCTACACAACTAGTATACCAGATCTCTGAATCATTTGACGTTGTCTTTGCCGGTAGAGCAATATGCAAAATAAATGCATCTAATTGTAATAGAATACAGCCATTTGATCGACCCAAACATACACCTGACCCAAACTCGCAACAATACAAACCAGCGGAGAACATCAAAACTTAAACTCAACTAATTAAAACAACTAACAAGCGCGTTCTCCCACACGGCGGGGAGAATCTGCCTACTGGCAACACCGCTCCACGGGGTGGGGATAAGCGGCTTACCGGGGGGCCACAGGCGCGCGGGGGTGTGTTTTGATTATTTCCAAGGATGTCTTCTTGGTACGTAAATTATGCAATGCTCTGTTGTCGCTCTCCCCTCGGGTTGCCAGCTGGTTGATATTTTATTTATATAGGCTTTACAGCGTCTTACAACTAATATATTTATGAAGACTATATCATGTGGCTTCGTGGTAACTACTCAAGATCGGAAGTAGTAGTAGGCTTGTGGTAGAACTCGTTTGGGTACAAGATATTGCCATGTTAATTTCTGCCCTCTAACTGCATCGATGTTTCAAATTGATTGAGACACAGGCTTTACTTAAAGAGCTTCTTTTTATGGATATGATTCAGGAGCTAAGTAAATGGTATACCTAATGTTAAGTGGAAAATCACCGACTATAAACAGAGTAACGCTACGCAGATTATGCAAGGAACACGTCCTAATTGCTGCCATATGTAGGTGTTAAGCCTCGCGCCTGTAATTACACCGGTAACCAGGACAGGAACACAGCAATTGTACAAAATAAGGCACTACTTTCCCACATTTGTCCTTTTCACAAAAAGCTACTAACTGCAATACGTTGTGAGAAACTTAGTGTTGTCAATTTGAAAGTTACGGTTGGCGTTGAAATTATCTTTGGGTATTAAGTTTTAAATTTCATCACCAAAAACTAATGATATATAGGTACCAACCTGTCAAAATATGGCAACACAGGCTTCGTAAAATAGAAAAGCCGGGGAAAGAGGCAAAATGACGAAATCAAATTTACATCGCGTCCGCCATATTTCGTTCGAAACGTCGAGTTCTCTAATTTATTTCCAAGTTCTCGTGTACTTGGGACTACCCGCGTAATGGAATTTTAATGGGGAGCAGTCGGGCTTCATATTCTGAGGGTAGATGACGAGTTTTTTACAAACATTGTTATTGAGTTGAGATTTTGAAGGATATTTTTAATTAAATGACGCTCGGTTCTAGTTACTGTTTAAAAATATGGTACCTACCTACAAGATAAGGTACATACTTTAATGTATATTGCCAACGTATTTGTTTCATTTACTACTTATACATTAGAACTGCGGATTGAACATAATTACAATTGGTAGTTAAACAAAAACAAGTGTGCGTCCCGGGACGCCTGACAGTAGTGATTACTTAAATATGCTTTGGGTAAGAGTGAGAGAGATCGAACCAATTCACTGCCGCCTAACGCTGTGTACAGCGGTGTACCCTCACTTATCACTTCAACCATAATTAGTAATAGATTTCTTTTGTGCCTCCTTACCTGCAAATTCTTTGCAGTTTATTTTAAACCTACTATCATATTGCTTATAGTTTTAAACTATGAGTATGTACCTAGGTACATTAAAATTATATAATTCACTGTAGTTTAAAACGGGATTTGCAACCACCGTAAAATGAATTGAGCTTCACCTACTTGATACAGGTAGGTAGTAGGTACTTAATCTTTCTTAATCTAGAAATGAATAATAAATAATGTAGCAACAATCAACATACCTTGAGGGAAACCAACAGCCTCTAGCCCGTGGTGGGTCAACCCGAACGGTCCGAGCCCACCCAACGGCCCTGGGCCCATGCCCATGTGATGGGCGCTCGAGTGATGGGCGTACGGGTTCTGGGCTAACGGCGACGGCTGCTTCAGGTAGTGGAAGTAGTGGTGTAACGGCGTGGTCGAGTGGTGGGCCTGGGGCGCGGAGGGCGTTGCTGTGGGACCACTCGCCGACGAGTTGGTGAGCAGCGCCATCTCTTGTTAGCACGCGAAAGCTAGTCACCGGGTCGACCTCTTCCGCGTGTGTGTTGTCATGTTTGTGGCTTTTCTCCCTATTTTAATCGTGGCTTGTTTGTCTATGGTTGGGCTGCATTGTTGTTGGGTTGAGCTGTAACAATCAGAGTGGGTGGTTATTCTTTTGTTTTTTTTTATTTACAAAATAGCCTTTGGCTGCAATCACTTCTGGTGGTAAGTGATGATGCAATCTGATGAGTAACTTGTTAGGAATATGATGAAATTTTACGGTCCTATCGGTTTAGGTACCAACATAAAATAGGACCAGAGTGCTAAGTCGCTTGGAGGTACGTCTTTGCCGGCAGGATAGTATTAACTAGCCACGGATAAGGCCTTCTTCACCACCATCAGCAGTCAGACTTGCACTAACTAAGAAAATTTCAATCGGCCCAGCCGGGAATCGAACCCAAGACCTCCGACTTATAAGTCCGATGCGCAAACTACTGGGCCACGCCTTAATAATGCCGTCAAAATGTCGTATCATAACATCAATTGATAGAATACTAAGTACTAACAGAGCGACCAAGTGGTCGAATTGCGCTGAGTGGTACAGCCATCGTCTGAACATCTCGTATGGACGAGTATGTATGTCAATACATACACTAATTCGAAAACTAGTAAAAAATATTTAGATAGATCATAACCTGTGGAGGTCTTGTTGCCATGTAAAATGACACAAAATCTAAAAACGTTCAAAAATCGAATGAAAACGTTATTGGAAAACTTCAACACAGAAAAATAAATATTATAAAATAAAAATAATAATATAAAACTTACACGCACATTTTATTAGCAGATTAATTAATAACTAACATTATAAAACATCAACAAATAATATCCATCCATTATCCAATACGGTAAACCATAATAACAGGATATAACAAGTTAATCCAATTAATTTTTGATTCCAACAAAACGTTACGCGAGATAAAATACACCTACATACATTTATGTTATGTAAATAGTTATATAAAAAACTGAACGACCTTCCGTACATAGATATCTACATAGAAGCTACTAAAATTTAGTACTAAATTATCATATATTTTCATATATTTTTTTACAAAATGATTGACAGAACATGCAATGATTTAAAACTAACAGGGAATTGGCCAACTACGTGTAATGTAACAAATTCACTTCTTTTGACAAGGTATCGAGAGACATTTTACTTGTTTAATTTAATGACATGTTAGCCATTGAGTGCGATCTCCTGATTTTAAATGACTATGCAGTCTAACATGGTAGCGGGCTTAATTGGAAGATATATACCTAATTTCTTTTTAATAATTCATACTTAACCAAATAGTTTAATCGTAGCATTATCTACGCTATATCGTTTAGCGGTAGCTACTAACAGGAGGTTACTAGCATTGGCCAAAGCCTACCACCAGACCATGCTTAAGCCAATTCGATAGGAACAAATGATTTCAGTCATGGTTGAAATTCAACCTATTAAGTCATCGGTCCCAAAGTACCTTTAAACTGATCTCCTGACTGAATTTTAACAGGTGACCCTAGACCACTTTCTACCGCAAGCGAGACTCTTTCTACTATACTGCCCTAGTATCTACTAGGTACCTACTAAAACTATAATTAGAATTTGCTATGTTCACAGTGAGACGGTTTATTTTCACGTTTACATTTTGAGTTTTTACAAACTTTGTACTGAAAACTGCATGGCAAACTTAAAAACTCGTCGATGCTAATGGGACGAGCGAACGACCTGTATATAATGTAAGTAGTGAATTAATTAAAATAATCGGCCATGTAAACATTTTTTTGGTACTAATTACAAATGCAAAATGCGTTCCAATACGAAACTAATACACGAATTATTATCTCTTTACTCGCGCCTCGAGCGATTCACCATTTAATATTTCAATTGAACTCAAGTCCGTTTCAATTATAACACACGTCAATCTATATTTTTTTCGCAACAATCATAAAGTACTTTTTACGATTATTATGCTCACAATTACCCCGCACAATGGGAAATTTTCCGCGCTATTGCAACACTGGTACACAAAAGTCAAAAATGGAACGCCTTCGAAATTCAAATATTCAATTCGTCACGATCCCAGAACGCGCGGATACCGATTGCGAATTGTAAAGTTTTTTTAATCGTAAAGGCAGAGGTACATGTTTACAGACATTTTGTCACGTTTTTATTTTTTTTCTTATGTTAGGGTTGTTACCTGAGATTCTTTTGGCAAATTGAGGGGGCTATGATCGCGCTAGTGATGTTTTTGTGTCGAAAGTGAGTTGGGTATCAATGTGATGACATTTGAAACGAAATTTGATGAAAAAAAAAATCTTTATACATTCGAATTGTTTGTAATATGAAGGAATTCTGAACGTGGTCCTTAGTAGATGTTTTCAATGCATGTGTGTTGATTTTAGCTGAAGTACACGATGTAGAATAACTTGCTTGTAACATTGTACATATTTATTTCAAAGTGACCTGAGATAATTATGTTTGAATGATCGTTTTTTCAAGTCGCTTAGTATTCCGATACGATATCTATCTATTTGAATAAGCTTTTTTGCTGTTTGACAAGTAGGTATAAAGGAAATAAAAATCTCGAAAGAAGAAGCTAGATAGTACGAGTAGATGCGTATCGCAAGATTAAGCTAGGCTGTCTATGGTACTGGCCAGGATCGACGTCTTAACGTGCTCTCCGAAGCCCGAGAGTTTAACTCCTCCAACTTCCCGACTCCCAGCTTCAAATTTAATATAAATTTCTTTAAAAAAAGAAAAACGCAGAATTATTCCACGACCCGACCCAGGAATCGAATCCAGGACCTGGTGATCGAAGCCACATAGGTTAACTAAGACCAACGTGGCAGACCAAGGTGGTAGGAAATACAAATAATAAATTTATGATTACTTATCATCAAGTAGATTTGACATCAAACGCAAACCAAGCTTAACTGAAAAGGTTGCATATAATATTGAATATCTACCTAGTATGTGGTTTGACAAATTTCTCAAACAAAAAGCTTTATTTCCGGAAACTACTGACTCATTTTAAAATGAGAAACAAAATCCCCGAAAAAAAAACCACTTTCATCTGTTGTTCAAAAACAATTGGATGTGGTTTCTTTTTTATCAAAAATTGTCACTTTCTGCAAAGGATCTTGTTTCTCAGAAACCGCATTTTACTTTCCACCTTCTTGTCAACAAAAGATTATCCTAAAACCATAGATAAGATCCGTCCTTTTATAAAGAACCTTCGTTTCGTTTTTAATCTGGAGGTACCTTAAAGCAACCTCACGGTTCGTTCGTTAGGGTTGCCACATATTAAAAAATTTAATAAATACGCATTTTTATCGTTTATTAGATGACGACTTTTAATTAAATTTTAGCTTAGCCTAATTAATAATTCGTGAAAACTTATAATCTATAATAATTTCTTCCCGTAGCATGGTAAAGATAAGTTTCAAAATTATATTTTTCTGCTCAATTTCAACATATTATATATTTCTCCTCTATTATATATAATCAAAAGTAGTTTATTGAATTCTCTACATAAAAAATTATCTCAAACAGGTATTAGTTGATTCTTAAGTAACCATGAAAGGATGATTTAATAAAATAATTTCAGCGCAACCATAATTCAAACCTGAAAACAACGCTGCTTCACGTCAAAAATAAGCATAAATATAGTATAATCTACTTATCAGAAAAGCCTTTTTACATCCTGAACTGACGAAGTACTTACTACTTAACTTGTAAAGTTGTACTGCACTAATTGAATCTGCACCTACTCAGCTTTGCTATTCACATTTAGATATGATTTGTGTACTCTGTTATAATAAGTTTCAGTTGATTTGCAATGACTCTTATGTACATAACTAATTATATTAATGGTTGTGACGGCACTCGGGAATCAGCTGAAAATCGCGCCGGGCATTATACCTACTCGACTGCAATGCAAAGCATATGCTGAGCTGTACGTACCCATTCCTTTTTTGTGCTACAGACATGCATATCTATTATATACAAAGTTGTTCCGGCTGTGTTCGTGGCGCCACTTTAATTAGGGCTCAGCTGAAAGTCTGCGCTGCATGATCTACTCGTATTTTCGAGAGCTATATGCTAAGCTGGGTCATTTTTTTCTGAGTAATGCCATCAACATACACATCCCAAAGTATTGTCCTGGTGACTAGTAAACAAATTGTGATGTATGGCTTAATTGCATTAATAAATATGTTATATTTCCTTCCATTGATTATGCAGAACTTAATTCATTGTTTGTGTTTGTAGCTCTAAACATGAATAAATGCTTTGTCTTATTTCTTTCTGCAACTGAAAACTGCACGACTTGTAAAAGTTTCATCTAAAACATTGGTACAAAATAGAGAGTTCAATTCAGGTCCGGTCTGGTTTCAACAACCTAATTCCCATTGAGTTCTGTCACATCGACAACTACTATTAAAACCAAATGTATGTAAAGCCGATCTTAATAACTAGTTTGTTATATTAGTGAATCCAAATTCTTTCATTACAAGTAGGCGTATTTTACAAGTGATTTTGATAAGTCGAGTGAAAAGTGAAATCATGTACGCAGTGCTCCGCTTAAATCCCGTTCCTGTGGGAATATCAGAATAAATAGATTACGTGCTTTTCCAGGCTATAATCTATATCTGTGCTGCAATTCTTTACGATCCTTTTAACTTTATTGGGTTGAGATACAAGTCGCAATGGCTGTCTATCCATTGAAACTTTTTCTTTGAAGTTTGTTTTGAAAAACAAGTGAGCCCCGTGGTTTCATTTGCAAGGATTTCCGATTTGACGAACATCCAAACAAACTTTTGTATTTATTTATATAATAACTACCTGAATCCCGTAATTTTGACTATTTGAAATTAAATGTTTCAATTTTCAAAATTTTAATTTTTAGTTTTCTAAAAAAGTACTTTTTGTTAATCCTAGAAAACCCAATAATACGTACCGGCTTTGCCCCGCAGTTTTAACCACGCAGTTTCCGTTCCCATGACAATATTGATATAATAAGTTAGCTATATTTAAATCCAGGACAAAATTGACTTAAAAATTGAGGCTTGTAAGAGTCACAAAGGTACAGAAACTTTATAAATAAAATTTAAAAAAATATTTCATGCTTATACGTGTTATATGTTTTAGTGATATTATATTAGTGTATTAGACAACCCTAGTTACTTAGATACAGTATCTGCGGCCACAGACTACATGGTTGCAGTCTATTCACTTTTGCGAAATAGGACTTTTTGCAAGGACTTCTGCTTCAACAACTATCAACGAGACTTGAAAGGTGTTCAATTGTAAAGGCCTTACTCAGTAGAGTACGGGCGGTGCGGTTTTGATGTCTACGCGTCATTGGTTTTAACTGATAGAAATAACACGAGGCATTCAGTTATTTGGTTGTTAAAAGGTACTTTGTCAGTGCCGATTACCGTTGCAAATTATTTATTTACAGAAGTTTTTCTGGAACGTTAACTCTATGAATCTATGTCTATTCAAAGTAAGTTCTCAACGTATTGAGAAAAAAAACTAGCTGTATTGTGTAGTCCGGATAGGTAATATTCCTGAGGAAACAAAGGGTCGAAAAGTAGCCCAATATATAGATGGGTACTATACCACTATAACGAAGGCTTCCGTGGCGCATTGACGTAGATCCCGAGTTCGATTCCCGACTATTGAGATTTTCTTAGATGGCTATTAACACCCAGCCGGCAAAGATGTAACGCTAGCAATTTAGCGTTCCGGTACGATGCCGTGCAGAAACCGAAAGGCGTGTGGACTTCATCCTACTCCTAACAAATGAATCCGCTTCCATTGCATCATCACTTACCATTAGATGTGGTTGCAGTCAAGGGCTAACTCGTAACTAATAAAAAAAAGGATGGAGGTTTTGTCACATAGTTGGCTGTCAAATAGATATAAGTATTTCTTTGGATTAACACAGCGTAGGTACTTTTCCCGGAAAACTAAAAATCGTAATTTTGAAAATTCCAAATTTTAAGTTTACGTCAAAATAATGGGATTCAGGTAGTCAGTGTATAAATAAATGTTTTAATATATAAGTAAATTACGTCAGAATAGAAATCCTTGTGTGATAATGGTGACAAATAGTCTAGCCCCATATATCTCTGTATTTACTCCCATATGGGTAATATAATTGCCATCAAATTATACACAAACCCCCCATACATGTGACAAAAACTAATTCCAGGCGTGATAATAGTCCGCCGCCGACGTATTGTGACAAATTTCTCGCTTCGTAACACTCTATTAACTATACAATGGCTGATTTTGTACTTTTTTTTTGAAAATTTCCGAGTAACCATTTGTCGGAACCACAAAGATCTGTCGGCGGTGTGTTTTTTTTTTGGGGAGTCGTTGGTAGCGTACATTTGCGATTCTATTTGTTGTCTATGGTAGATACCTACAAAGTACTTTCTTTATAGGAGAGGGGAAATGGAGCAGAGACTCACACTGCTCCAATGATGGTTGGCTGGTTTAGTGTGATAATGTTTCATTTATTAATGATCACTATCAGATGTTGATGACTTTAGACGGCCGAGTGTCGCAGTGGGTAGTGACCCTGCTTCTGCGTCCTAGGCCGTGGGTTCGATTCCCACATCTGGAAAATATTTGTGTGATGAGCATGGATGTTTTCCAGTGTCTGGGTGTTTATTTATATATTATAAGTATTTATGTATAATATATATAAAAATATTCATCAGTTATCACAGCACCCATAACACAAGCTACTTACGAGTACGCTTACTTTGGGGCTATATAGCGATGTGTGTAATTGTCCCATAATATTTATTTATTTTATTTGATGACTGGGACCGACGGCTTAACGTGCTTTCCGAGGCACGGGGTTGTAACACCACCAACTTCCCGAATCCGGGCTTGGAATTACTGAAAATTTCATAGAGGAATGAAAGACTCAGTATTATTCCGTGACCCGACCGAGGATTCGAACCCAGGAAGGTACGATGTCGTGTAGAAACCGAACTGGTTTGGATATTATTTTACCCCTAACAAGTTAGCCCGTTTTCATCTTAGATTGCATCATCACTTAACCGCAGGTGTGATTGTTATCCATCACTTGTCATGAATAAAAAAAGAAAGAAAAGTTCAGTGTTAGGTAAGTCTCAGTACCCGAACCTTGAACCTCGTGATCAAAACCACATAGGCTAGGCTAACCACTATCCCAACGAGGTATTCTAAAGTTAATACAAAAAAATAAACTCTTTAAAATGTTACGTAAAATTTAATTATAGCATTATTGTACAGTTAACTCGTTAACAAGTTGTTTCGACAAGTCGCTGAAAGTTTTGTAATAAAATTGTAATCACATTATGAAGTTTACATATAAAAACGCCATTGCAATAATTATAATCGGCACATTACATGCAATTACATTACAATTGCGCAATGCAGAAGCCACTTGAAAACGTGACCTTTTTAACCGACGAAAAAAAGCGGAGGAGGTTCTCAATTCGACACGTATATATTTTTTTTATGTATGACCACGCATAACTTTTTGCAGAGTTGTTCGATTTTGATAATTCTTTTTTTATTAGAAAGGGCACACTTCCAATATGGTCCCATTGTCATCATGTTAGAGTCTGATGATGATATCCTGGCAAAATGAAGGAACTCTTCAAATTTCATAGGCACACTTGCAGCGATTTCAGTTTTTGTGGAAGTATCGGTAGCTTTTTGGCTACAAGTGCCGTATAATATACTATGACAGTATAGTACGTGTCCGTTACGTGGCGATATATCACTAAAAAGTAAGAAATAAATTTTTTAACAAAAAAAGAACCGACTCAAAACGCATTAAAAAGTAAAAAATAACTATGTCATTTAGTTGCTTTAATTTACTTAAGCATATCTAGGAGTCGGTGCCAGCCAAGGTTTCTACTTTAAGGACATTACCTAGAAGCCACAAACTGCTTTACAACATTAAAAAGTTAAATGTTCCTTAAACTTGCTGGCACCGACCACATAGATATGCTTAAATAAATTAAAGCAACTAAATGACTCAGATATTTTTTACTTTTTAGTGCGTTTTGAGTTAATTGTATTGTTTGTTAAAAATTTTAAACAACTTATCGTTGAGATAAAAATTGCCCAGGATATACCTACTTACTTTTCCCGTGCTTCGGAGAGCACGTTAAGTTACATTTAATCCTTTCATCCTCCTTTTCATAATAAACCTACTTTTTTCTCCTACACATTTATGTTCTTTATTAAAATTGTTCTTTTTTTTTAATTCGTTCTCGTCAATGGTCGATTTGTCACATTGTCGTTGACAGCCAGTGTTGCAGTGTTGCCAACTGCGCAAACAGAAATATTCCGCGCGAAGGGCGATCTGTTTGTTTTCTTAACACAATATGCCCTGTGTCTGCACTATATTATTTATAGTTGTTCATTGCGTTGACAAATAGATTTAGCCGCCATTTCGGGGGCTATTGACACCCGGCTGGGGAGATGTGTCAATTTTGTTGTAAAAATAGGAAGGTCGCGGAACAACAAATTCTGTTTTTAAAAAGTTGTTACGAGTATGTATGTTTCTGTATTGTCTATATCTGTTACTTTTTGTATAGATCGACTTTATTGAAAATATCTTGATTTTAAGCCGTTATAATTTTCAATTTCCAAATTTTTTGCGCTATTTTCTTAACTTATTCCGTAAGAACCTTCACCATACAATACTCAAACTTAAAAAAAAACTAAAAATGAATGCAATTGGTTGAATAGGTGTACCTACTCAAGTTATCGGAGTCATTTTAAGAGCATTTTATTTTATTCTAAGACATCCAATAAAGCTATCCTGCAAGAAACTTTGACTTGATAATACTAGATATTATGCTAAAATGTGCAGAAAATTATAAAATTTCAGAAAACTTTACGAGAGATTCTTACGGAATAACTCAATTAAGTTTCTGTACGCACCTTTTATGCAATTAGAATGATTTACGAAAAAATCTGGAAAATGTATAACTATTTTACCTTAGGATAATTGTTACTGAATCTAGCTAAACGTCTGAATACTCACATATACAAAATAGAAATACAGTCTTTGGTCATAGGCCACATTTTATTTTCTAAGATTTTTCCATAGGGACGGTATCTACGCGAGTGCAACTAAAATCTACAGCTATTTGATTATGTCTACTTACAGAACGATGAAGCAGGAAAATAATCCAACCGAAAATTAATATACTCTCAAAAACATCGCAAACCAATTCCCAAAAGATATAACCTATTACAGAGCTATTAGATTACTGAAATAACTAAATCCTGTATAAACGCACGCAATAAACGCACTTATGTATATGATGTTAAGAGTTAAGTAATTGTAACAAGGGTTCGATGTCCCAGAGGAGGTCATTTGAGCCTTGTGATTTCTTGTACAATGAATTTGTAAATAGATGTTTGGTTTGATGTATAAGCTTTGGGCGAGTTTCATTGATATTCTGAATATCCAAAAGACGCCTTTTGGGTGGATATTCAGAATTCGGATGTGCACTATTTGTGCATTACTTTTTAAGTTCCCTATTTTCAAATATTGTTTGCACCCAGTGCAAGCATTTGAAATGTGGGTAAACGAAAAGAACTGGGTGTCAAATTAAAGATAGAGTACCTAAGTAATAAAAGTATAAGGAAAATAACCAAATTAACAGATGTAATTAAAAGGATTAGATTGTTGAAATCGGCTGGTCGTGTTTGTAGACAAGAAAAGCGAATGATTATGATGACTAAAAGAGTTACACAATGGATACCTAGAGACAAAAAAGAAAGAGAGAGATGGAGAGACATCTTCTCACAAGTAAACGGACAGATCTGGATGCGCACAGCCCGTAACAGAAAAATTAGAAAGATTTGGGGGAGGCCTACGCCGAAGAGGCGACTTGTATTTAATTTCCATTTAATGTATTTTTTTAAATCCATATTTTCAAGGAAAATTTAATTGAAATACAAGGAATAAAGGCTTTTTTATTTCTTTATTTTATACAGGAGAGCGCATAAGAACTCTTGGAACAGCTTCACACATAATATCAGGGTAGGTACCTACTGGAACAGATGAACGAAAGAGAGAAATCATGTCCACCATCGTGAAGAGAAAAGTAAGTTTCTTGGGACACCTTAGTTTTCCTTTCCAAGGTTAATTCTTACAGAACAAGAACACCTGGTCGTCAAAAGCGGAAATGGTTAGAAGACATAAGAGAGTGGACCAGACTCAATTACTCACATTTTAAGAGAATTGTTGAAAGCTTGTGAATCTCTTCGTATCTACCTATCTTTGAAAATATGATCCCTGTTTAGAAAACGCATTCTTAGCTAAATATCGTTGGGTAGAATCTAGCTATAACCCTGACATCTTGTGTTTTGCGCCGGGAGTTCCCCGGAGGATAACTAATGGGCTGTTAGCGCTGTCCGCCCTCTACCCTCCGCCCTCGCGGTCGCAGGGCGTGCGACCAGAGATAATACAATTTTTCGCTAATCATTCGCTCCATGGACCTACTTATTAAATCTTAATACTTAGCATAAAGCCGCTTCCTGTTGATGGCAGAGACCGAGACCGACGACATAATGTGCTCTCCGAGGTACGAAGGTGTAACAACACCAACTCCCCGTCTTGGAATATATCTATCTACTTGTGTGGGAAACGGTGTGCTGTAGATGGTTTGGGTATGTGGAGAGAATGGAAGAATTAAGATTGAAAGAAAAGATTAATAAAACAGATTTATGAGACGAGGGTGAATGGAAATGTTGGAAGAGGAAGACCTAGGCACGTGTTTGCACATGCACATTTTAAAATATGGCCAAGTCAAGAGTACCTACCTACCCTAAACCGACGAACTTGTATGAAAGAATTAATGAAAGTGGAAGAAGCTAAGGAAGTATGCAAGGACTGTGACAAATGGAAGGATGTGATCTTTGCCTACCACTATGGAAATAAGTGGTGATGTTATGTAGATATGTACGTATCTATGTTAATATTCAAGAGGTAGGTTTAGACGTATCTACTTAGAGGTTTTAACAGTTTTTTTTTAAATTTTGAATTTATTTTACTTTTAATTAATAATATTAGGTACTATACTTAGTACCTAATATTATTAGGTACTAAGTATAGTATAGTGATAAATATAATAATATTAATGAAATGGTTTCCTATACAAAGAAGCCTATAATTCATATCGTATTTTCAATTGATATCAATCCAACACATCTATGGCAGGGGAGTGACAATGGAGTCACGTGTCGCCCATTGTTGCTATGAATTAATGTAGCAAATTGATAAGGTTTAATCTTGGCGATGGATTCCAGCTTCTAGCTTTCCACTATGTGGCGTGCACAAGATGTAGATAAAACGATCAAAATTCGTTTATTTCAAGTACTTAGGCCTTGTCAAAAATTGCTCAGTGCCTGAAGAAGTCTTTGAACAATGCGTGTTGCCAGTTATGACATAAGGATCTAAGACTTGGTTGAAGGCTGCGGGCTTCATAAGAAGGCTCAGAGTCGCTCAGCGAACGATGGACAGAGCAATGCTCGGAGTATCTCTGCGTGAGCAAATCAGAAATGAGGAGATTCGCAGAAGAACCAAAGTAACCGACATAACTCTGCAAGTAGCAAAGCTTTTTGAAGTTGCACTTATTTTTCTGGGAGAATTCAATTAGGTAGGGTAGACTGAGTACGGTTGAAACGGGGTACGGTAGAAACAGAGTGAATATCTCGACAATCATGCGTGATGAGGGGAGGGGTACAAGGGAAGAACGAAGCGTCTAACAAGTTGAAACACGAATTTTAGTATTGCGTCACCTCGCGCGCGCCGTGGTTTTATATAGGAGACCCCCTTGTGTTTTTTGGCGAGAAAGTAAGTATTTTTTGTTAGATTATTTTTGCAATTATTATAGTTTTATACAAGATATCGTTTTGAAAGATTTAATACCATTTCCATTGAAGTTTGACGAATATAAATGTATGAATTAATTTTTAATAATATTATTATCATTCTTACCATGAACAGTTTTATATTTAAAAGGAGATTGGGGACAATTGAAACATTTTTTGTGGGTACAATTGAAACAGTATATTTATTTTATTTTTTGTTTTTTAGATGCCAAGGGTACGCGTAAGAAAGACTACGAGAACCAATATGCCACAACGCTCACCAATCGAATACCGAGAACAAGAAATTGCCACTGTAAATCCAGAATTTTTAGCTAAACAGCACGGTAGCGATCACCGAATTTCGGCCAAACCTTCTGTGAGTGCACAATGTCTTATAAGTACACCACTGATGTTTTTCCCGGAAACGGTACGACCACTACCAAAAGCTCCTCCAAGGAAATTAACAAATAGAGGAAGAAAGACTAGGAAATCTACAATCTACACAGATACACCTGAAAAAGAAGAGATAAGAAAAGAATATGAAAATAGATCAAAACGAATCAAAGCTAAGCATGTTAAAAAAAGATTAGATGGTGAAAAGACTAAAACAAATGCAACGAACAGGGAAAAGAAGAACACGCGAAATGAATCATCATCAGAAGAAGAGGAATGCTGGAGGGAAATATGGATACAGTGTACAAGTTGTAAAATGTGGGCGCATGAAGAGTGCACAAAAGGTAGTCATTTCTTATTTGATTTGCCACAACTGTGATTCTAACTGATCTCATAATAACTCGTCAAGGCGTAAAATGTTATAGGTTTTACTAAGGTAGATTTTTTTGTTAAATTTAACGCCGAATAATCAAATGAGAATCAAATTTGAGATGGTCCCGAATAGATTTATTTTGACAGATTTTTATTGCAATCTTTCAAAAAAAAAGTTAATTCGAAACTTACTTCAATTTGATTTATTTTTGAGTATTCGGGCGTTATTTTAAGTGTTTTTGCTCAAAATCCATATAAATATGTTATTTCTTTTTATCAAATAATAAGTTTTTAGTTTTTTTATTCAGTTTTGCTGTGATGCATTTTGTGTTAAATTTAACGGTCGAATTTGAGTTGGTCCCGAATATATTTATTTTGACTGGTTTTTATTGCAATCAGTCTAGGTAAGTCAGTTCGAGCCTTACTTGAATTTGAGTTCAGGCGTTATTATTTAAATCATTCGTTTATTTATGCATCAAGATTAAAATGGATCGCTATGCCATCAAATAATGTAAGTTATATTAAGTACATTTGAAGGTTGATTAATAATAATATATAATAGATTATAAAAATCGCGAGATTGGATTATGAATACAAACTATTTGTGATTTTCAAGTGTGTTATTACATTTCTGTGTTATTAAACGATAAATAAATCATGTTTATTGATTTTATTTTGTATTATTTACATGTGTTTCAATTTACCCCAGGTATTGTTTAAACCGACCCTGGCCTGTGGACGATTAAAACAAACTATAGATTTTTTTAAAACTGACGTTACACAATAAAATACTATATAATTATCTTAAATAACATTGCCTATTGGTAGACAGATAAGTGATCTTTTATTTAAAATATTTACCATAACGATCGCTTAAATAATTATAATGTAATGTGCGAAAAACTCTAATCTGTTTCATCCGTACCCAGTCTACCCTACCTTTTTTATTCGCGACAAGTGAGCTCTTGACTGGAAGCATACCTGAAGGTAAGAGATGATGCAATCTAAAATGGAAACGGGCTACCTTATTAGCAATAGGATAATAGGTAGATATCTACACCCCGTCGGTTTCTACACGACGTCGTACGGGAACACTAAATCGCTTGGTGGTACGTTTTTGTCGGTAGGGTGGTAACTAGGCACAGTCAAAGCCTTCCACCAAGAAAATACCAATTTAGCAAATCTCAACCAGACTCGAAGCCAGGGCCTCCGTCTTATAAATTTACCGCGCATAAAGCTGTGCCTTTAAAAATTACCTATTGAGGTAATTTTAGTAGGGAATAACATAACATAACATACAAGGCCCTTTGGTGTCGCAAACATAAATAAACCAGTTCGAATATCGCGAGTTGCGAATAAAATACTCTTTCTCCTATAAAATACCTACAGTCGTTCACATTTATAAGCCGACCGTTTTGAGTCAAAACGCATTTATTAGTACCAGGCTACCAGCAGACCGGCAACGCAATCCAACAGAGTAAACAAGCGAGAAAATCGATAGCCAAGCGGAACAGCGCTATACGCGCGAGCGAGAGGGACGCACCGCGTATGGGGCGTGGCCTAAATCCCCGCCTAGTAAACAAACGTTAAGGTCCGTTCATATCTTTGCGGGATATTAAATTGTAAGTACGCGGTTACAATAACTGTTATAGCTATAACAGTTATAGGTATAACCGTTATGGTTTTACAAGCGATATCACCGAGTCAGGCGATATGGCGTGTTTTTAATAAAAGGCCTTTAACTACAATTGCTATGCCCGCTCTATAATCTGGTTAGCTATCAAGATATAATTTTACGCAACGATTCTTTCTTACCCGAGTAAAATGAGTTTTAACAAGATAAATCGAATTGTTTTGCGTAAATTGTTTCAAGTTATTTATTAACTTGTATTGTATAAAAGTAACAAATAGGATTTAAGTTTGTTTTAACAAAAATAAAACAGGATAGGTTTTTCTTACCGTACCTATTTAACCTATTTAGGTACTATTTCAATAACTTTTTCTTCGTTTCTAATGACTAGCAATGGACCTAACCTGAATAAGTTCTTAAGATCCACAAACCTATTGAAATATAGATACCTAGTTAGGTAGATAATGGTAGGTGAACGCAAGGCCTACAAAATGTAGGTTACCTTTGACCTACAAAAAGGCCTAGAAGTCGAAAACTGGGCACATAAAGATAATAAGTACAACCCTTGTAACTGGCGTTTGATTTTGTTTTTTTCTATTAAATACAAGAAGGCTGACTTATACTTCAAGTTCTCTCTAATGCAGTGTGTAGTGTAGGTATGTTAAGTGCAGAGTAGACCCAAACTTTGACGCAAACCTATCTACTTACCTAAATTATAATTTTTTTAAATTTTAATCATAGAGGAATCACAGGAAACATCAATCACAGGACCTTGCACAAATGACCAGAGTCCCCGGTGGGAAAGAGAGTCGTCGAGAGTTGTAGTCTATGTATCTATCTACGTAAAAAATATGAAAGAATTACAGAATAGACGCACACGTCTATCGAAACATTATGTTTTTAAAAAAAGAACAGCATGAAACATTTTTTCTGCATCCTCAAAGCGTAGATTTAAAAAGAGAAAAGCAAAAATGACATTGCGTTCTGAAATCCAATTAAACGTATCCTCTACGTGACTTTTTCGAATTTAGAACGCGCACTGGGTCATTAATCGTGCAAGTTTCGCTTGAATATCGAACGTGATTTAAACAAATAGAATGAGCGATTGTGTTGCCATAGAGCCATAGACAATAGAGAGCTAGGTGGGTTAGTATAATTTAGCAATGTGTGTGGGACATTAACAATACACATAAATCTGCCTTAGGCTACAGAATACATTTATCTAATAGTACCTACGTAGGTAACGATTGCTACCACAGAATATATAATTAGTCCTACCCTCAGGTGAATAATATGTTTTAAGTACCTACCTACTTACCTACATAGGTAGGTATGGTGGCTTGAAAAATCGACCTACTGAATTTTCAATTCCGACCTTTTGACGGCCTCCGTTGCGCAGTTGTAAGCGCGGTGGATTTATAAGACGGAGGTCAAAGGATCGATTCCCGGCAGGGCCAATTGACATTTTCTGTATTGGTTCGGGTCTGGCTGGTTACCACCCTGCCGGCAAAGACGGCGTTAGCGTTCCGGTACGATGTCGTGTAAAAACTGGAAGGAGTATGGATGTTATCCTACTCTTAACAAGTTAGCCAACTTCCATCTAAGATGGCATCATCACTTACCATCAGGTGTGAATGCAGTCAAGGGCTAAATTGTAACGAATAAAAAAAAACCAAAGTAAATTGATTTTTTTTCACAAATCTCAAATTTAAATTATCGAGGTTTAATTGCAGATAGGTAGTTACTTAAGTAAGTAGGTACTTAGTTATTCTATCACATAGACCATTATGAAGGAAAAGGTTTATTTATAGTTTCTTACCTACTGTTAGTTTAGTTTACAGACTTACCTAAGTACGTAGGCAGCTAGATGTGACTAATTAGAACATAATAAATACCTATTTCCTTGCTAATCTTGTACTTTTATACTAGGTATTTTGTGTGATTAACCTATTGAATGTTTAGTGGTTGCTTAGATTAATTACTTTCTTGTTTTTATTTAAATTAAAGATAAAATGCAAATAGAAAACATTATTTCGAATAGGTTGGTAAGTAGCTACTTATATCTACCTTAATTTTTAATTAATCAATCTTTCCGAGATTACGATTTTTAAAACTTAATATTTACTGAATTGGTTTAAAAGTGTCACCTTTTATAATTGAGTCGTCTAAATACTTTGGAGCATTCATACCCTACTAAGTAGATATAGAGGTATATAGCTACGTAGGGTAAAAAGTTGCATCATCTAAAAATTCAAAACAACTGTCAAAATGACTGTCGCGCTCCCGAACCACTACTCCTAATTACGCTTATTGTGTCAAAACAGAACGGGTGACAAAAACCTCTTTATCCCCCAACTAGAGGGCGGCAAAGGGCGTCATTCAGCACCCTAGGGGGTAATGCTAAGGGCGTACCACTACTTATTGTTATTAGGTACCTTTATACGGTTTTACCCCAGTAGGCAGAACAGAACATCTGCCTTTTGGTGTTACGAGTATAACTTTGGAAAAAAAAGCGATTGTCTATGGTTCTTTTTTAAATAATGGTTGTTTTATTGTGTCGTGATCGGTTGTGTGCAGCAGAATGGGTTGCCTTTTTTATGTAGATCTTTATATGTAGGTGTATTTTTACATAGATTTTATATAAGCACATAATAGAATAGAAACTATGGGAGGTCTTTTAATAGGTAAGTAGGTACCAATGGTAAGTAGCTAACTGAAAAGACAGTTCTCTGCCTAAACATTAAATACATAGTCTAAACTTTTGGGTCAAGCCACTAATGAGAATTTGAATTGTAGGTAGGTTACCGTCGTTATGAAAAGATTTGCGAAATGCTGTCAAAATAAACGGGCAATAAAGTCTGTAGGAATGAAGCAGTACCATGCGGAAAACGTTGTAGGCATTCGCTAAATACTTATTAGTGAATTTTAATTCCTCTCTGCACTTTTATTAAAAAGTATTGAGACAAAGCCTACTAATATTATAAGCGCGCTGGTTTGGGAGGATGTATGTACCTATACTAAAGCCAAACTCGATTGAGAATGCTTGTCAACAAACAAATTTACAATGAAGGTAGAAAATACAACACATTTTATGCTTAATAAAATTAAAATTATGTTTTATTATTATTTTAAAAAATCTTATTTAAAAGATTTTGAATATAATAATTAGTTTTAAGCTTACTAATCTAATTTATTGTCATAAATTCGTCATTAACAAGTTAATTAAAAAAATTAGGAGTAAAATGACTAGTGATTTCTACCTTCATTTTTAATATGTTTGTTGACAAGCATTCTAAATCGAGTTTGGCTTTAGTATAAGTAAGTTTGTTGCTCTTTCACGCAAAAACTACTGAATAGATTTTGATGAAACTTTACAATACCTAATACAGCTTATACATCAGAATTACACATATGATACTTTTTGTCACGAATTTTTTTCGGGTACGGGAACTATGAGTGTAACCGCGTGCTCCTTTAGTATTAAAATAAATAGAAAAGTAAGTACTTAACTTGATAGTTGTATATAATTTCTCGTTAGGTAAGTAACTAACTAGTCTTTTTTTTTTTATAGACTACAAGTTGACCCTTGACTGCTATCACATCTGATGTTAAGTGATGATGCAGTCTAAGATGGAAGCAGGCTAACTTGTTAGGAGTGGGACGCAAATCCACACCCCTTTCGGTTTCTACACGACATCGTACCGGAACGCTAAATCGCTTGGCGATACGTCTTTGTCGGTAGGGTGGTAACTAGACACGGCGAAAGCCTCCCACCAGCCAGACCAAGACAAATTAAGAAAAATCTCAATGTGCCCCGCCGGGAATCGAACCCAGGACCTCCATCTTATAAATCCACCGCGCATACCACTGCGCCACGGAGGTCGTCAATATAAAATAACCAATTCAATGTTTTTAAGGTGGTATGCCGTACATTCAATAAAAAAAAATATCTACATGTTTTACCTATGGATTTAATCCCGGAAATAAAAGAGTTTCTCTGTGATCTAAAAAAACCTAAATACATCCATGAAATTAAAGAAGATGAAATCGCGAACGTCATTCTTCGACAGTAGAAAATAACGAATAATAGATTTACAAACTCCACAGAAAATAAAAGTCTGCGGCCATAGATAACAAAGTGGTAGGTAAGAGAATGTAACAGAAAGGCCATAGAGCATCCCGTAGTGCGAAGCCCCACGCGACGTCACTGTCGGCACTTAAGGCTTCACTTAAACAGATTAAGCCGGCGATAGCCTTATCAACTTAGCAGACAGGGCTAAATGAGGAGAATATGAAATTTTTCACCTCCTTTGGGTAGTTTTTATCGAATACTTTGAATTTATCTAAAGAGGTAGCGTATGTACAGACCGCCTTGGTCTACTGATTACTAACGACTAAGAGATCCTGGAATATACCAAATATCAGTCAAATCGGGTCAATATTTCCAGCGTTAGAGAATAACCAAGATCCATTCATAGGTCAACAAATAAACTTAGTCCTGTCCAAATCCTCCTCCGTTCAAATTTTGACGACCTCCGTGGCGCAATGGTATGCACGGTGGATTTATAAGATGGAGGTCCTGGGTTCGATTCCCGGCGGGGCAGATTGAGACTTTTCTTAATTTGTCTTGGTCTGGCTGGTGAAGGCTTTAGCCGTGGCTAGTTACCACTCTACCGACAAAGACGTATCACAAAGCGATTTAGCGTTCCGGTACGATGTCGTGTAGAAACCGAAAGGGATACCGTAGTTTTCGTCCCACTCCTAACAAGTTAGCCCGCTTCCATTTTAGACTGCATCATCACTTAACATCAGGTGTGATAGTAGTCAAAGGTCAACGTGTAGTCGATAAAAAAAAAATCCCGGGGTCGAGGTACGAAATATTTAGGTTTTCTTTCTTTCAAAAAATCAGTTATCAGCCCAGTGTGTTCGTGCTATTAGCGACACTCTCGCAGCTCAGGGTTTACGTTAACACATCGGTACCGGTCACCTATATCTACCTATCATTAAAACATGATCATCATAATCATCATTATGTTAATCAACGGCCCACTACAGGGCCAGGCCTTCCTCCTTATAGGAGAGGGGATATAGAGCGTACACCCACCACGCTGCTCCAATGCGGGTTGGCGGGCTTAGGGTGATAATGTTTCATTTATTAACGATCACTATCAGATGTTGATGACAGTGACCGGGACCGACGGCTTAACGTGCTCTCCGAGGCACGGGGGTGTAACACCACCAACTTTCCGACCCAGGGCTTGGAATGTACTGAGAATTTCATAGAAGAATGAATAACTCAGAATTATTCCGTGACCCGACCCAGGTTTCGAACTCAGGACCTCGTGATCGAAGCCAGATAGACTAACCATGAGACCAACGAGGCAGATAAAATATGATAGTGATCATTAATTAATTCAACATTATCATCCTAAGCCCACTAACCCGTATTGAAGATGCGTGGTGCGTCTTAGCTCCACATCTCCTTTCCTATCAACACCACCAACCAACTTCGCGACTCTATGAATTTTTTTACAAGAAATAAATCTTATATTTATACCACTGCCCGCTCTAGATTCGAACCCAGGACCTTGTAAAGGAAGCCCCATAGACAATAAAAAATAAAATAAAAACTAACCAGGCAGTCATTACCATTATTCGTTCTAACTTCGTATTTAGCTAGCAATACCAACACAGTTTCAAACGACAAGTTATATAATAAAAGACAGAAAGACAAACCCAAATATTCCAGACTTCATTCGTGATGAGATACAATCTAACAAATGAAACAACGCAACACGCTTTCCGGTTGAAAGCAAAAAAATCTAGCCATTCATATCTCCATACAAAAACACAAGCAAAGGGTTGCCAAATTATAAAAAACAAAATCGGGACTATCTTGGAAAGATTTTTGATGAAATTAATATGAGTATCCTTGCTATAATAAATCAGATTTTTCTCAAGAACAGCAGAAAACTCCTTTTTTTTTAATATTCCAACATATTATTTGTTAAAGTCTGTTTTATTTTCTGAATCCAAAAAAAAAACGATTTTGAAATTCAGATAGAATCCTCATGTGTATCAAACGATTCATTATTAGTCTATATTTAACAGCCAGCAATACTCCCTTCTTATACTTACAGGAGGAGAGAGGAGGCGGTGATATTTTGTTTCACAAACTCAACATTTCTAGTGATTATAATTCGGTGATAAATGATTCCATAGGAAGGTTTGCCGGAAAGCGGACCCCACCTTGTGGGATAACGCTAGGCAGAAGAGATACATATACATAGTTTAAAAAGACTGTCGTGGTTTTGATTTTCACTAGGACAAAATCGTGAGCGTCCTCTAGTGGTTAGATAAAGTCTTAGAAAAATTATCCGTCAATATTCCTAATATCGAAGTTATCGGGACTTTCCATACAAAACTCGACGGCTGGCAACACTGAGGCGAAACAACTAATGATGTCTGTAAATACAAGCGGGCAGCGTAACCCGGTAGCAACAAAGGAAAACGCTGACTCAGCCACGTCATGTCCAATTAAGCGGACGTGAATGCGAGCTTAGAACTCAGTTAGGCCATGAACAATACCTACCGGTCTACAGTCTATGGTTTGTTTATATTCTGTGGAGATGTTTTGATTTTAACCGACTTGAAAAACGGCTAATCTTTTATTCGTATGTCAAAAGCTAGATAGGTGTATGTAGCGGACGCCTGTGACTCCGTCAGCACGACATTCAGTTTTATAAAATTTTCTCGACAAAAGTAGCTTATGCTCTTCCCCAAAGTCAAACAAACCGTAGTCGCCATCCCAACAAACCGCAGTCGCCATCTTAGATACGCCTCGCCAATTACCTACCACATCGTGTGCGTCGCGCTAAAAAGTATTCATCATAAAGAACTGTGTCAAACGAAAAGTCTAGCCCGAAACATTGACTGAATCCAGTGTTGTCAGAAGCAGACATAAGAGAGCAATAGGTGGGGAAATTTGTATGAAAATCTGTCATACAAAATTAGAAGGGCAAGTTGTTTTCTCGCGGACGAAGTTGCGGGCGACTGCTAGTATTTATAGGTATTTTAACAGATGTCCATGAATACGTCAGGATACAAATAAGCCTGTCTTTTCTCGTGAGTTTGGCTATCATGTAAAAATAATTTTTACAGTCTGGCTGGTAGACAGACAAAACTTAAAAATTGTCTTTTTGATGTAAGACAAATCGTAGATTGTAAATAACAAACCGACACCTCAATTTAATGTATTTGTATAGACTTATTTATGTAATAGGCACACTATAGTAATCGGTTACCTAATTCACAAGCAAGCCAGACTTCATAATGCCATTGTGCAAAATAAAATATTCTTTTTAGCACGATATAAAAGATTTTTTATCAATAAAATATCAGTGAGCATAGACAAACGCTTGCTTTTTACACTTTGTTAAGAATGGCGCCTTACATCACGCCACGTCGTGGGAAGTGGGCTTAATTGATATTTTATGATGCATTTAGTTCCTGCTTACATGCAATGGTGTGCATTGTCTGCCATGGCTTTTATTTCTATCACTATCAACATCATCATTTGTGAGTTTAACTGGAGAGACAATATAGAACTTAGACCCAACATGCTGCTCCAATGCTGGTTGGTGGATGTTGTGTTGTTTTTACTCCTTCCTCATATACATTGATAGTTTATTTATTTTTTTTAAAGAATAAACGTTAACAAAGGACCTGTAAATGTGAAGGACCTGTAGACGAGTATTATATTTGTCCTTTTCTCTTGTGTTTTCTCTTGTAAAATATTGCCAGATTTTCAAATATGAGCCGTTAGTTTTTTTCGTTTCAGCGGCCCAGACTTATTAATATAGGTAGCATAAACATTAATTACACTCCGTTTAACGCAAGGAGACGTCATTCATCTAAGCTTAGATCTTTTAAACTACGCAACGGATTTTAATGTGGTTTTCTTCAATAAATAGAGTGATTATAACGGAAGAATTTTGTGGGTTAAGCTATCCATACGGATGAAGTCGCGAGCATAAGTAAAGTTAGTAAGTAAACACAACAAGTACTTCAAACAAATCGTTCAGATACGATCTAATCTATGGTATGAGATGCAAAGGGTCAACAATTAGAACTAATTGGGCGTTTCGTTTGTAAGGGTTGCATCCCTTATATTGTCTGTTTGCTAATGAGTAGATGATGTGATTTCACGGATTAACAAAATCCAACGTTAGAAAGAAAGAAAGTTTGAAGACTGTGCATGAAATGCTTTGGTTCGAACTTAGTTTTTGGTTCGGCAAAAAAAAATAGAAACTCGGCTGTTGCTCTATTAAAACGTTTCCTAAAATATTAATTGTTACGAATAAGAGTAGATATTGTTGTTTTGAAAGGTGAAAATATTATCACAGGTAAAAGTAATAAATAAATATTATAGTACAATTACACACATCGCTATATAGCCCCAATGTAAGCTTAGGTAGCTTGTGTTATGGGTACTATGATAACTGATGAATATTTTTATATATATTATACATAAATACTTATAGTATATAGATAAACATCAAGACACTGGAAAACAACACTCATCACACGTACATTTTTCCAGATGTGGGAATCGAACCCACAGCCTAGGACGCAGAAGCAGCACTGCGCCACTCGGACGTCGAAAATATGCAAGGGGAAATAAACACCAAATGTAAAAAAAGTCGACCGTGACACCGAGGTAAGTGCAAAAACTCAAGACTTAGGTAATTTATCTAAAAAACTCGTCGATGTCGACTTTGCTAAAGCATCGTTAAAAAGAATCTTATTTGAAGTCAGTGTTGATTAATAAATTCCGTCATCAATTTACTTCGTCTATGGTCCATGTGTTAGGAGGAAAGCCAATCTAGCTTTCAAGTATGTTAAATTAGTTTACTCATTAAGAAATTCATTTAGTCCCCTCGTTTAACATAATACGCTTTAGTTAGTTGGTTAGCTATACTAGCTAGTTATAACAGGCAGAAAATAATTCAATAAAATAATAAACTAAACAAATTAAATCAATAATCCGTTCATTTTAATAAACCTTAAATAAAGGATGGCTAGTATCCTTCGCGTACAATAGAAGAGCAGTGTGGTTAAAATATTATATAACATTAAACTAAAAATTTAAAAACCCCCGATCCAAATTAGAAACATGAAAAGAACCAGTCAAGACAAATTCAACAAGTCCACACTCGATGGATTTACTAAAAAGTACACCAGGGTTACGTCTCCTACCTTCAAGCCTTATCATCAGACCAGCTCAGTGGTTCCAGAAGACATTAGTGTTTTAAATGTCAGATCACACACATGCTTTCAAGCAAATTGAGCGTCTAACATTTCTATCACATCTAACAAACGACTTGATGACCTTGAAGACCTGAACCGAACCCACCACACATAGCTAAGAACACTCTCGACTGATATACCTTTCAAACAAAAAAAACGCATTAAAATGGGATCATCCGTTTGGGCGTTACGATGCCACAGACAGACACATACACATTCATACACACAGACACGTCAAACTTATAACACCCCGTCGTTTTTGCGTCGGGGGTTAAAAACAATTGCGTACAAATAGTGTGTTGGGAGAGTAGTGAGGTATAAAAGAAGATGTGACTGAAATCGAGAAAGGTATGCTGAGATGGTTTGGTCATACAGAGAGAAGTAATGAAAGTGGACTTATGACAGAGATTTATAAGGCGATAGTAAATGAGAATGTTGGAAGGGGTAGACCAAGGCGACGTTCCTGGACCAAATCCAGGATAATCATTCTGATTAAAGGCCAGGTCTAAAGTACCCTAAACAGACGTAGTTAATGAAATTGGAAGAAGTGAGAGATATGCAAGGATTGTGGTAAGTGGAAGGACGTGGTCTCTGCCTACCCCTATGGGAATGAGGCATGATGGTATGTATGTACATAACACTCTTTAATTCATATTAATTTAAGCATATCTCAAGAAAAAACATCGTTTATTTAAAAAAAATACCTGGCTGGATATTGTAGTCGGTATTTATTAAAGGAAATCAATAAATTAAGATGATTAACCAATAGCTACTTACCTATTTATATCTCCGTATTACAGTCCATCGAAATAAGCCGTATCACGTAAACCTAAATAAAGGTTTAACACTAAAACCCTTTGTTAAGCACGTGTAATTAAAATATTAAACAATCGCGTACGAAATAATCTAAATTCAGACTAAATTACGCGCTAATCTGCCAATACGAGCGTATTATACGAGTTGCTTTAGTTTATCAGAGTTCCGCATGCCGGGGGAATATGCCACGATAAATTAATAGCTAACCGACTTCAAAAAAAGTTCTGTATTCGACCATATGTAAGTATAAATGTATGTTAGTGATTTGGACAGAATTGTCTTTACAGACAACGCTGTTTTTTTTTGCCACGCGTCGTTGCCTTTTGCGAGTTTGAAAGTTTATTTTTGTCCTAAATCAGCAGGAAAAATAGAAACTCTTTTAGAATCATCCACACAAAATTAATAATCAACTCCAATAAAAAATATGTAGTAGAACAAAACGTAGATGTGTTTGTACTGTGTCATTGATTTGAATAGGTAAAGGTTTAATTAAGTAAGTGCTGCTTTTTTTGTATTTGTGTGTGTGTTTGTTTTTAACCTAAAACAGCAGGAAAAAGAAACTCCTTTCGAATAATTTAGGCCTAGTGGCGCATTGGTTAGTGAGCCTGCTTCTGCGTCTTAGGTCGTGGGTTCGATACCCACAACTGGAAAATGTTTGTGTGATGAGCATGGATGTTTTCCAGTGTCTGGGTGTTTATCTATGTATTATAAGTATTTATGTATAATATTTATAAAAAATTCATCGGTTATCATAGTACCCATAACACAAGCTACCTAAGCTTACTTTGGGGCTATATAGCGATGTGTGTAATTGTCCTATAAAAATATAAAAAATTTCGGTACTCTTCTGTTTGAAAGTCAAGTTTAATACACGCGCTGGCTGAGATATGAATTCAAATCCATAATATCAATATAAATATAAAAAAGGTAAAAATGAAAGAATTATTAAGTCATGTTAAACCATTCTAAGATATTCGTATTAAAGCCGTTATTTCGTGCCTACCAACCTAAACTGCTACTTTCCCAAACAAAAAGAGCTTACTCACGATAGGTATAGATATATTATTTAATTAAAAAATATAAACTGAGATCGAATAAAGCCGGGAGTCCTAACTAATACGGTAACGAATCACAACCGAAATTTATCGTTAATTACTCGAAAAAAGTGATAAATAAAGATTATAGACAAAGTTTAGCAACGTCCTGTGATAACGGGCACCTAAAATGATAAATGATAACGCCGGCGTGTCAAGATCTAGATTAGCGGACGATCGATCGAGTAATTACTGTTTGTGAAGTTAAAATTTTATGATAAATTTGATAAATTGATAACGCGGTCAACAGTAGCTCGTTTATTGATAATGGAGTTCCAATAGTTCTAATATTTTTTAATGATTGATCATTGAAGAAGAATGTTTATAGCAAAGCAAAACATCGCAAATTGGGTACCTAACACATGTTCTTTATGAGGTACCATTTTTATTTTGTGAGACCTTCTGGCTTTCAACTGAAACAGCATTATTATATCTAAGCTAAGAATCACATCAAAAATAATTTCTTTTCATTTCAATACTCCACGTAGTAAAACACCGAAGTAAACTGTTTTCTCGATTTTTAAAAGGCTTTTGATTTTGTAAACAATATGTTTTGTTCTGGGACAAGACGGAGGTAGTATACATAGAGACAAAGCACTTTATAATCTGGTTATTATCATCTCCTTATATTTTTCTTATACTTAATAGAAAAATCTCCCAGAATTATATGAATGCAGTATGATGCAGGGGGGATAGACTTCACCAACATTCTTCCATTCATATATCAACGAGCTGATCTTATACTTATCCCTGGAAATCCAGGTATTGGAAGGCTTTTGTGAAAATAATATAAGCTATCCTAGCCCTAGCAAAGCCTAGCCCACACAAAATCTCTAAGCAGGTAGGTGCCACACAAATCTAATGAATGAGTTATTGTTCTCTTTGGACTTAGCTCGGCTAATCTAATTAGTGATTGGAATTATAATTAATTACAAGCAGTAGGTGGAAATCACTATAATAATTAATTGCGCGATAATACAGCTAAAGTTTTATCTAAATCCGGTGTCAAATTTTTGTAATACGAACAAACATGTCATATAAGATTTTTAGCTTTTACATTACCTATAGAAGGTTCATTCACTGTCCGAAATTCATCCAATACTGTCTAAATATACCTACGTACCTTCTGGATATTTCTAGATTTAGATATACCTACCTTCTGCTTTTTTATATATAATTGTTTAGGTTATTGTAGTGTTTAAGTTTTTACATTTTATTTATTTTATTGTATATATTTAATTTAATGTAGGTTAGAAATATTAAATTTAATATATATAAATTCAATACTAAAACCTACCTGCTGGATATTTTCAAGATATATTAAAGATGGTAGGCAAAGACGCAGCCTACGACGAAGTTGTCTCCTTATAACTCGTGACTTAAATAGTTGACGTTGATCCATGTCGTTAGAAGAGCATTCAATATCTTTAAAATTCGAACCGGGCACAGAACCAAAACGTTTAGTGCCCATCCTAGGGTTTTTGACTAAGTAAGTAAGACGCAGATTATCCACTATGTAGACTGGACGTTAAAGAGCAGGGAGCCACTGCTGGCAGGGGGCCCAATGCTTTGGTATTTGGTGTCCTTACAGGATGGAAGTTGATGGTGTTACACCCCTGAGCCTCGGAGAACACGTTAAGCCGTCGGTCCCGGTCACTGTTATCAACATCTAATAGTGATCGTTAATAAATGAATAATCACCCTAAGCCCGCCAAACCGCATTGGAGCAACGTGGTGGGTCTTCGCTCCATTCTCCTCCTCCAATAAGAAGGGAGGCCTGGCCCTGTAGTGGGCCGTTAATAGGCTGATAATGATGATGATGATGATGATGATGACAGGATGCCTACTACTAAGCTGTTTGTTATTATTATTTTTTTATTATAGGACAATTACACACATCGCTATATAGCCCCAAAGTAAGCGTACTCGTAGGTAGCTTGTGTTATGGGTACTATGATAACTGATGAATATTTTTATATATATTATACATAAATACTTTTAATATATAGATAAACACCCAGACACTGGAAAACATCCATGCTCACTACACAAATATTTTCCAGATGTGGGAATCGAACCCACGGCCTAGGACGCAAAAGCAGGGTCACTACCTACTGCGCCACTCGGCCGTCGTGTTATGTTTTATACGAAGCACTAAGTACAAGCTAACACTTACTACTTAGGTATCTTGTTGAACACCTGATAGCTGAAATGTTGCCTGACTTTTGGCTTTTATTTATCTATTTATGCCTCACCGTTTAAGATCAAGAATTAAAAAAGCCATATTAAAAAAATCCCCAACACAATCTCTGACATATGCGCTGAGAACTAATTTGAACTAAAAATGAATTGATTTATGTAGGTACTGCGCAGGCATACGTACGTACATATAGGCCCAGAGTAAACTCCAAGATTGGTACGACGGATGGCTATTAGAGGTTGTATCCCAGCCGGGTACCGCAAGCGAAGTGGGGTGCAAAACACAAACGTACGGGGCGTAACCCTGCCACGCCCCGGGTGGTGAGGGTAGGATGTTATCTGCGGATCTATCCCATTGTAAGCGTTAACCGATATAGAAAACGAGTAGTTTTTTTTAATATTTACTTGTAGGTAGATAAGTACCAACGTCTCAAGTGCAAGTGCTACCAGTAACCAAATTCTGTCCTAACTAACATTTTCTCTCATTTATTTTTATTTACATAAATTTTTTAAAATTTTAACAATGTTATAGGCATATAATACAAGATCTATATAAAAAAACACTATTAAAAATTTATAAAAAAATTTGCGGGGCCTTTGCGGGCCCAAGCAACCGGTGGTCAGGGCTCCAGAGTGAGGAACCTCCTCACAATACGCGCCGTTTCAAAGACTACTGCCTTCTGTATCCGACCCTTGATCCAACAATTAAGCGAAAGCTTCTTAAAGTGTTGGTCGACGCTTTTCGCAAAAAGACCATTGACTGAAATGACTATCGGAACAATAATAGTTGACTCAACATTCCACATGGCCTAATATTATTATTAGTTTGGGAGTTTCGGATTTATCTCTATCTCTTGTTATCTCTCTTGGTCGCGTTAGATGGAGATATATACTTAAGAGACAAATGCGTTAATCAGTCAATCAAGTTATACAGACATCCTTACAGAATAGCCCAACAGATACGCAATGGCGTGTACCAAAACCTACTGATTTGTAGTGTCCTCAGGGTAGGTAGGTAGTGCGTTTGTGCGTTTATGAAGTGCACACCACTGCAGATTCCTACCTAATAACAGACAGTTAGTTACACAAGTAGGTACCTACTGCTTATTGGTATGAATCTACCTAATCTAATATATAGGTTATGTATACCTAAAAGATAGGTATTCAAAACACAAAAGGGAAATGCTGCCAGTATCCTGGGCACTATGCCTCATTGCAGTGGAGTGGAGGAGGTTTTAGATTTAATTTAATTTAGTTTTAATTTTGTTCTAATTATTTTATATTGGTTTCGTTACAGATAATAAACTTGACTTGAATTAAAAAAAAAGAAAAAAATATTTTTATATTCTTTGTAGTTTTTAAAACCATCCAAATAATGTGACTGCCTCGCTGGTATAGTCGACAGCTATGTGGCTTCTATCACTTGTTTCAAGTCCTCAGTTCAAGTTTTAGTATAAATGAACTTTCTTTCGTTTCAAGTAAATTCTAAGCCCAGAGTCGGGAATAAGGTGTTACACACCCGTGCCTCGGAAAGCTCGTTAAGCCGTCGGTCCCGGCAATAATTATCAATATCTAATAGTGATCGTTAATGATTTTTCTAATAAACATTTTCGATCTAAGTTCGCCAACCCGCTCTGGAGAAGTGTGGTGGACATGTCACTTCACAGGGATGGAGACATGGCCCTATAATCATCATCATCATCATTATCAGCCTATTAGCGGCCCACTACAGGGCCAGGCCTCCTCCTTATAGGTGAGGGGATATGGAGCGTACACCCACCACGCTGCTCCAATGCGGGTTGGAGGGCTTAGGGTGATGTTTCATTTATTAACGATCACTATCAGATGTTGATGACAGTGACCGGGACCGACGGCTTAACGTGCTTTCCGGGCTTGGAATTTACTGAGAATTTCATAGAAGAATGAAAAACTCAGAATTATTCCGTGACCTCACCCAGGGTTCGAACCCAGGACCTCGTGATCGAAGCCGGATAGTCTAACCACTAGACCAACGAGGCAGTACTCGAGATCCTATAATGGGCTGTTAATATATTGAAAAAACTTCTAGACATGCAACATTTAGAACTGCGCAGGATTAACTAGTTGAATTTAATCCTGCTGAGAATTTTTTACTATAAAATTAATTAGTATCTACAGTGCACTTCGTATTCCGAGCGAACTAAAAGTTTGGCTAGATTTATACCTACATATTAACGTTGATCTACTCTCATAAAATATTAAAAAAAATAACTTTTCTGTGTATTCAAAGACGTTCCGCCGCGACTCAGAGCGCGACAAGACGTACAACCTCTTTTCACGCATTAAAAAACTATAAATAATTCCCAACATCTTAATTTCCGGCGGTGATGTTATAGCGCAGACTAAAGAAAAGATAGAAAGCACAGAAGCGCTTGAGGTTTGATCGCGGTCAAGATCAAGTTTGTGACATACGGACGTACAACTATTGATTACAACTAAATCTTATGTATCTACACATACTCATATTGCCCTATTGAACGTAGGGTGATTTTAGGTAAATATTTTTGGAACGAAGTTCCTTATCGCGCGTTGTGAAAGGGGGCTAGACGGAAAAAATTCGTACGAAAAGTTGTCACGACACTTTTTGATCAAAGGATCTTGCCGCCGCCTTTGATGTGTGTGCGCGTGAGCGGCGGGGGGCGCCCGCGCTGTATGCTGTCTTGCGCTCTCGTGGCGCCCTCTGGTGTTTCGGTGTACAACAACAAATATTATTATTACTTAAAAAAAATAAAATTTTATTACAATTCCTTCACTAATTAATCGAAAGGAACTTCGTTCCATCCGGGTGTCCCTGGACACCTCTCAACTTTTTAATTTTAATTTGACTTACACAAAAACTGCTTTCATAATTAGGAAAATAAATTATTTAACCATTAACAAATGAAATGTCAGAAATGTTTATTTAACATTCATACGAATAAATATTAGGTCTAATTAATATGGAAAATACCCGCCTTAGTTTAAATTCTAATAAAATACTAGGCCTAATTGATTACCTAACTATTTCCCCACTAGTTGAACTGACGACATTAAACGTATCGCAGGAAGACGCTGGACACAGGCGGCTCAGGAAAGGCCTATGCCTAGCAGTACGTCCATCGGGTTTTAATGATGATGATGATGATGATGATGATGATATCTATCCGTGCAGAGTCAAACTGTACAAAATTTGAAAAGGTTTTTCATTCTAGGGGATTATATCATCAATATCAAACAGATTAATATTATTCTCTAATAAAAGCCATAATCAAATCCAAAAATATTTTATTTAATAAAACCCGTAAAAGATTATTTTCAAATTTCACATCGTCATAAAATTAATTTTTATTTTTTTACATTATTGTAAAGTAATGGAAATAATTATTAATATCGTAAACTTGACATCTGAGAAAAATCCCATGCTATAAATTTTACGTCATTTGCCGAGGATTCCATCTATCCGTTTCAATTAATCTGTGCGTTATAAAAACCATTTTTTCACTGTCCATTAAAAAATTTAAACGATAAATTTTGTAATATATTATCAAGTTATATTTTTGAAGTGTTAGCTTTTGATAAAGCTACCAGCTACCTATTGATATAATAGTAGGTAATAGTTATATATTTATGTGTTACATAGCATCGATACGCCTAGCTACCGACTATCAGTCCGCTTTGAAGTTGCAACTCGCACAACTGCGTAGGTATAATAGCCGTGCTGAGAACTATTTTGTGTAATTGTACTAAAAAATAAATTTTATCCTGCGCAGTCATACGTCTCGTGTTTAGAGCGGACTAAAGATTTTAGCGAGATTTGTGTTTTTACCTAAGCACCTATCTATACTAGAAGGTAGAAAATGCAACACATTGTATGCCTAATAAATTTAAAATTATGTTTTGCTTTTTTATAAAATCTTATTCAAAAGATATTGAATATATTAATGAGTTTTAAGCTTACTTACGTAATTTACTGTCATGAATTCGTCCTTAACAAGTTAATTAAAAAAAATTAGGTTCAAAATTACTAGTAATTTCTACCTTCATTTTTAATTTGTTTGTTGACAAGCATTTTCAATCGAGTTTGGCTTTAGTATAGATTTTTATAACTTAGCACAAAAAATTGCACTACAGAAATGTCTATAAGTGAATAAGATGTCTTATTTAGCAATTCATAGAGACTAAGCAAGCAGTTGTACTTTTTTTTATCTACTACAAGTTGGCCCTTGACTGCTATCACACCTGATGGTAGCTGATGATGCAATCTAAGATGGAAGCGGGCTAACTTGTTAGGAGTTGGATGGAATCCACACCCCTATCGGTTTCTACATGACATCGTACCGGAACGCTAAATCGCTTTGCGGTACGTCTTTGTTGGTAAGGTGGTAACTAGCCCCGGCGACCAGCCAGACCTAGACTAATTAAGAAAAATCTAAATCTGCCCCGCCGGGAATCGAACCCAGGACCTCCGTCTTATAAATCTACCGCGGATACCACTGCGCCACGGAGGTCGAAAAATATTCATTAACAACTATTTATCATACTTAGATGTGTCAAATTAAATAATTTTAAATAAGTATATATTATTTATATCCCTATAAGGTACTAAATGTACAAAACTAGATACATTCAATTGGCACAAGAAATATCAACCTAATAAGTAGGTAGGTAATATACCTACGTATCTACAGGTACCTAGGTATATATAAAATAAACACCGCCAATAAACACATTTATTGTGATACTGTAGAGATGAATTATTATCAAAACCTTACAAGTATTTAATTATTAACTAAATTAAAAATTTAAAAAGCCCCCGAAAATAATTCATACAGTTTAAGGAACAACCCTTAAGAAGTAAAAAATGTTATTAAACTAATCTATTGTAACCAACCCAAAAGTACGATAAGTTTGCTGTGAGTTTTAGAAGAGTCTGAGGCCTGTGTGCACCAAGATTCCTAGGCTCGGTTAAGATAACCGCCCGGTTTACGTCCTTAACCGGCGTACGGGTTGTCGTGAACAGTATATTTATAGTAAAGTTATGTTAACCGCTGGTTATGATAACCGAAATCTTGGTGCACACAGGCCTAAGTTATCAATTGTCATTTAACGATTAGGTATACTGGCATTCGTGTAACACTTTGTCGAGTAATAATCATTAGTCAAAAAAGCCATTATTTTGGAAAAAAGCTGATACATTTACACTGCTGCCGACCAATAGCCAAGAACCAGCATAGAAATCGATCCATCCGTTTGAGAGCTACGATGCCAAAGGCAGACTAACACAGAGACAGACAGTTAATTACACCCTTCAGCTGTGTCGGGAGTTAAAAAAGGCCTCGGCTACCGTCGCAATATGTCATGGCGATTTCACCCCCTTTTCACATATAGAGAAAATGCAACATTTGTCACAAAGATCAATTTAACGTTTTTTATATAATGCGAATAAAAAAAAACAAAAATGCCGTGAACAAAAGCTATTTTACTTAAATTTACTCTTAAAATGCATCAATGATATAAATATGTAGGGTAGGTAAAATACATGGTCAAATTCAAATGGACTGGAAAAATAAGAATCGTAGATTAAATGTCTTTTATTTTAAAAAATATAGGTAGAGATTCATGAGATTCGTATCTTTCAAATAGGCCTAACCTCTTTATTAAGGTAGGTGTACCTACCTACACATGCGATGCAATTTAGGTAAATTTTATATTATATTTCGTTTATAAGTACTTCAGGTATAGCTAGGTATTTAATAATACAATAAGATATACCTACTTAATTCAAATGCCTACTTGTTAATTAAATTAAACCACAATATATAAAATTTAAACAACCTATAAGTATCTACCGATATGATACCTAGATGTTTAATTAAATAATATCTATTGTCTTTTTAACTTTATTAACATAAATAACTTCCTACCTAAATAGAATTGTAGACATTTTTACAAACAATAAAAATAAAAAAGAATAAAGCAGAAAAATATCAAAATTTCCAATCTACCTTCTACTACCTTAATATATCTACCGCGAAAAAGATTAGTTATTAGGTTCCTATTTCAAAATGTCAATAGTTTTAACAGAATACCTATTTAGGTAGATTAATTTACCTAATAATTGCCTACCTACCTTTTGGTTATTAATTAGATACATAGACTTGAATCTAAGTACTTGTATTTCTAACATTTTTTACGAAAGGTAAAATTAAAAAATGGAATCTTGACATTTTGACACAATAACAGATGGGGGTCAATGACACTTCACACTTTACTGTAGATAAAAACAATCGTTCAGGAATCGATTTGGTTAAATATATATTGTGTAAACAACACTACATTGAACATTTTAATCAAAGGTAAAGACAAAAAATATAAAAACTGACATACCTTCGCACATTAAAATCCAAACTGGCACACAATTTAATTAAAAACTTCACTAGACCACAGAGAGTATCTATAAAATCAATTGACCACTGGACACGGATCCGCCACTACAGGTGACGTTCTTTATTATTTATTATCTTATCAATATAAAAACGCACTTTAATCGACCATAAAAAATTCCTAATTACGCGTCCTTGACAGAGTGCGGTGAAATAAAAATATATTTATACTTTCCGTTGTGTATATCATTAGGTTGTAAAACTTTTGATTCGTTGTCTATTAGGCCTTTAAAAAAAAATAAAAAGTAGATTGTAATGCGCAGAACACTGTCCGTATTCGATTTTTGGATTGTCCTATGCGCGAGTCGACACACGCGTTCGCGGCCGCTGCGAGACTGCCGCGCGGCGTCGCCCCTCGCGTCTCCGCCCCTCCCTAGCCAGCGCACAGCTTTTCAGGTAAAAAAGAGGAAATATGCCTGTTTATTATCTATTTTTATCTATTTGGCGACAGTTTTTTGATTACCTTTAAGTTAGTTCAGTAGTTTTATGGTGCGGTGGGTGGAATAAAAGGCGTGATTAGCGTGGCTCGTCGGCCATTGTGGCGGAATGAGCTCTTTGTTTTAGGGGCGTTACGGCGCCGCGCACGTGCCTCTAGCGAATGGTGGAGCAATTTTCAACACTTTCAAGTTTGACACTTCATTTATTAGTTTTTGCGTTAAGTAACTAATCAAACCATTTGTTAGATAGGTGTTTACTTAGGATGTAACAATACATTTTTGTTGTTTCATTTATTATTTCAATGGTAATCGAAATGGTTATTTGGATTTCTATCGACTGCACTATAAAGTCAGATGGTTAGGTATTAATTTAATTAACCGACTTAAAATAAAATGTTCACAATTCCGTGAGATGATCGTTAGGTTCTTAAGGTTTTTGGTGTTTATTCTGCAATCGACGTCCATGGGTTAAATAAATAAATAGGACAATTACACACATCGCTATATAGCCCCAAAGTAAGCGTACTCGTAAGTAGCTTGTGTTATGGGTGCTATGATAACTGATGAATATTTTATATATATTACACATAAATATTTATAATATATAGATAAACACCCAGACACTGGAAAACAACCATGCTCATCACACAAACATTTTCCAGATGTGGGAATCGAACCCACTGCCTAGGACGCAGAAGCAGGGTCACTTACGCGTCACTCGGCCGTCATATTATGTTGATGATAACGAAATAAAAAGTAATATACCTAAGTATGTTCTTTTGTATAAAATTTTTGTAACAAACGTATAGCTCATCTAGATAGGTACCTAGATATTTTAATTAGGTAGTTACCTACAGCATTTTCAAATCAAAAGAGGAAAATATGGCTTAACTTGTATAGATATAAGTACAATGCCTAGGTCCTGTACTTAGATTACTTAGGTCTTAGGTATCTATGATGCCGGAAAAATAACATTTTAACATCAAGTTTCCTACTCAAGTTATCATATTTTTTTTGGTTTGTACTTCAAGAATTGAACCTAGACTCGTATTGGTATGATAATTTTTTTTCATTCGTTTTCAAGGGCTCTAACCATAAAATACTAATCTTATCGTAGAACTAAATAGATAGGTACCTAACAATAAAAAACAAGTTGAAATAAAATTAACTGTAATAGTAAATTTGAGTGAACTCGCAAAGGTTGCTCAATGGTGTATCTATATGTTACGATAGTAATTATTGTTAACTTTAAATGTTGTTTTTTTAAGGATATAATAAGTACTTACCTATTATAAGTTTATAAATATGCTACGATAGCGTATTGGGAATATCCTGTAAAGCTAGAGGTAAGTTGTTGTAAATAAATAAATTAATTAAAAAAAACTTTTTCAAAGACAATTTTTTTTAAATGATGGAACACATTATAAGTTATAGGTAGGTATACCTATAGCTTGACCAGGAAAATATAAAAATGGCTTTCAAAATCAATTGACACTTGTAAAAATATTCATTGACACTCGTAAAAGTGTTAATAAATTATACTTACCTACCGTAATAAGTAAATACATCACCTACCATCCAATGAACCTAGGTAGATACTACGTGGAAAATCGCCGAGTTGCCGAGCGTGACGTCATTAAGCCCAACCTAATCCGTCAGAAAAAAATATAACCCTCAATGAATCGAGTTAAAAAGTAAGTATTTTTATTTAAAACGTTTATATCGTATCTACCTGATTTAACCGTACAATCGTTTATTAATAGAAAAACCCATTTAATTACAGGAACTTGCTGAGTTAGCCAATGAATTGAGATAAATTAAAAATAGATTTTTATTTCTTTATTACAAATTAGCCCTTGACTACAATCACATCTGATGGTAATTGATCATGCAATCTGAGATGGAACCGGGCTAACTTGTTAGGAGTAGGATGAAATCCACACTCGTTCGGTTTCGCAAAATCGCTTGGCGGTAGATAGGTATGTCTTTGTTGGTAGGGTGGTAACTAGCCACGGCCGAAACCTCCCGCCAACCAGACCCGGACCAATTTAGAAAATCTTAATTGACCCAGCCGAGAATTGAACCCAAGACCTCTAGATACTAAAGGTTATCTACCTATGTATCTACCTACTTGAAACCATATAGGTAGATTCCCCACTTTATAGCTTTACTTTTGTGGGCTTTTGATAGTGAGACAGTTATTTAAGTAGATAGGTACATCATCGTCATCATCATTATCAGCCTATTAACAGCCCACTACAGGGTCAGGCCTCCCTCCTTATAGGAGAGGGGATATTTATTTATTTATTTATTTATTTAAGTACACTAACAATATACATATAAACACAAATACCAGTAAATACAATTATAAAAATGCTCACATTCACTTATACGCATATCAATTACTAGTGTACATAACACTCACCAAAAAGAAATATGCAAACAGTCAAATAATCATACAATGAAAAACCTAAAAAAAAAAACAACTTAATTATTAAGATTAAGAACTCACCGATAGATGATCGATGAGTTTTTTTTTAAAGAAAGGAAGAGAATTACAAAAGATGTCGATGCCAGTTATTGATCGAGATATCTCATTATATTTTGTGCATATACGAGGAATAGGGGCTCGGTTTCCAAGGTGTGTTCTAGCATAGGGAATATGAAATATTTTGCTTGTTTTACAATAACGTGGATATCTGTCCGGGACCGAGAGACAAATACGATCGAGTAGTTCTTTGCATTTTACTTCGCAATGAATTATTCTATGTAAAAAACAGAGGTCACATATTTCTCGCCTACGGATATGGAGCGTACACTCACCACGCTGCTACAATGCGGGTTGGCGGGCTTAGGGTGATAATGTTTCATTTATTAACGATCACTATCAGATGTTGATGATAGTGACCGGGACCGACGGCTTAACGTACTCTCCGAGGCACGGGGGTGTAACACCACCAACTTCCAGACTCCGGGCTTGGAATGTACTGAACATTGAATGAATGAATGAATGAATTATTCTTTATTGTACACCAAATGATGAAAACAAAATTACAAAAAGTAAATACCTTAAAAACTAATGTACAATTGGCGGTCTTATCGCTAATGAGCGATCTCTTCCAGACAACCAACGATACGAGGAAAAGTGTATCTATACATGGAGTAGGTTCGGGTGTACGTACACAAAAATAAAGAAAAAAAAAAAAGCTTATTATCTAATATAAAAATATACTTACATAAAATACTTATAATCTACATAAAAACACATATACACACATACATACAAAAATACATACATACATATATACATACATAAATACATACTTACATGTCTATACGAAAATTAATAAATAAATAAAAATAATAGAGATTAGACGAATTTCAGGAGTGAGGGGGAAGAAAAAGAGTAAACAAATAATTAAAAAAAAAAAAAAAACGGAACAATAACTAGGCTATGGAGGATAGAAATGTAAATTCACCAGCCGTTTAAAGGTAGCTAATGATTGCGCACGCCGAATATCAAGGGGTAAGGAGTTCCAAAGCCGAGCAGCTTTGACAGAGAAGGATTTAGAGTAAAAGGAAGAATGATGAGAAGGGATTTTTAGGAGTAGGTTGTCCTCTGATCTAAGAGAGCGACAATGAGTTAAATGGAGGAAGTGAAATCGCTCTTTTAGATATATGGGAGCAGTAGGGTTGAAGAGGACATTATACAAAAGGAATAGAATGTGAGTATTCCTGCGAATGCGAATAGAAGGCCACTTGAGTTTGTCGCGAAACATGGAAATATGGTCATATTTGCGAAGACCAAATATGAATCTTATACAAATGTTTTGGATGCGTTCAAGTTTATCTAGCAATTCTTCACTCAAATTTAGATAACAAGTGTCAGCGTAATCGAGAATTGGTAAAAGCAGAGATTGTGCAAGCACAATTTTGGTAGATAAAGGAAGAAAATTGCGCAATCTACGCAGAGACCCTATAGACGCAAACACCTTCCTACTAACTTCACTTACCTGTGGTGCCCAAGTAAAATATTTGTCAAAAGTGACTCCTAGATTTTTAACCGAGTCACAAAATGGCACACGCGTTCCATCAAATACTACATCAGGAATAGTAGCCCAGTCAATGCGTGCAACCAAATTATGACTGCCTATAATTACAGCTTGTGTTTTAGATGGATTCACTTTGAGGCCGTACGAGTTACTCCACTGTACAACGGAATCCAAATCTTTGTTTAATAATTCTATTGTATAAGGCAAATCACAAAGTTTGGACTGAACATATATTTGGAGATCATCTGCATACAGGTGAACATTTCATAGGAGAATGAAAAAGCTCAGAATTATTCTGTGAGCCAACCCAGCAATCGAACCCAGGACCTCGTGATCGAAGCCACATAGGCTAACCACTAGACCAACGAGGCAGTCAGGTACATCAAGATAAAGCAAACAAGCCCAAACTCGATATGGTTGTGTCCATCTACCAGCTCCAGTATCAGATCAGCCATCATAATATGGCATTGTCACGCGATGTACATAGGAAGCAAGAGACGAATATTTTAGCATGCTTCACCGTGCAGGAGCCGGGTCCACCATGTGGCAGAGAGAACGCTGAACAGAGTCCGAAACTTGCGTCACGGATGTCGGCTTAAGGGTACCCTTTGTTACCGGTCAACGTTCGCCTTCTCTAACCAAATCTATGTGCCTAATGTGAGTAAAAACGTAACGCAAATTTATATGGAATTGAAGCAGTGCCATCTAGTTATAGCGAGAGTGAAAGCTTCTTTTCTATATAATCGAGTGGTTACGTTTTTACGCAGTCTCTCGGTGAAGAACGCGCAAAAGAAAAGCTTTGTACACTCGTTCTAGAATGAAGCTTACTCCAGTTCTAGTAAGTTCTTTGAGCAGATTTTAGAGAGATTTTGCTGTTATGGCTCTCGCACCCATATCTACTTCAACTCAACCGGAAACCGAGAAGTGGATAGAATTTAACTTGCAAGAATTACAGACAAACATCAGGACAGATGAAATCAAATTAATGCTTGCAAATGTCAAATTTTATAGGCGATGATATTATTCTTATTATTCTTTACTTGAAAAATACAGAAAGTACCTAAAGAAATTTCTTAAGAAATATGTAGAACACAAAAGGCGTACTTATCGCTTAGCAGAGATCTCTGCCAGGCAAACTTAGGAAAACAATTAAATAACAGTCTGCAGGCAAGCGATAATTAAGTAAACTTGAGTTAAACCACAGGCAGTGGCGTGAACTTCATAAATGCATAAACGCACTGCCTACCCTGAGGTCACATTACGAAACAGTACCAATTGGAGAAAGAATTTTCCTACTGTCTACCCTAGTTATAAACCTTTTGCACGCCACAGGGCACTGATATACCTACTCAATGATATTTCTAGATATTTAAAAAAGTTACTGTAAGAATAAAATTAGAAAACGGGATAAAAAGGTAGATACTTACTCGATGACGTCGATCCATCCTACTGATGACGCAACGGAATTGAATCTAGATTAATAGTTAAGTAAGTACGAAATATTAAAAAAAGTACAAAAAGTGTGTTTGTATAGAAGCGCTAATCTCTGAAAGTAATAGTCGGATTATTAAAGGTTTTGCTGTCCAAATAACACGATTTACGTGAAGTAGCACAGTCATCATCAGCCTATTAATGGCCCATAACAGGGACAGGCCTCTCACCATATAGAAGAGGGGATATGAACCCAACATGCTGTTAAGTATAACCCAGTTGGCGTTCTTAGGTTGACAATTTTTCAAACATTAACCTACCGATCACTATCAGATGTTGATGATAGTGACCAGGACCGTCGGCTTAGGTGATGTATAACACCACAAAATCCGACTCCGGGCTTGAAATGTACTGAAATTTTCATATAAGATTGAAAAACTCAGTATTCCGGCGACCCAACTCAGCGGCGGCTAACCACTAGAAGAACGAGGCAGTCAGTAGCATAGTATCAACTCTTACCTTTTTCTTTCTTTCACTACAAGTTGGCCCTTGACTGCTATCACACCTGATATTAAGTGATGATGCAATCTAAGATGGAAGCGGGCTAACTTGTTAGGAGCAGGATGAAATCCACACTCCTATCGGTTTCTACACGAGATCGTACCGGAACGCTAAATCGTTTGGCGATACGTCTTTGTCGGTAGATAATAAATTTCGTTACCTATAAATAATAACTGTACTAATCTAACATTAGGAATTACATTACGGTACATACTACATTAATTTATGTGAATGAAGTTAAAGCAAAAGGTAGTCTTATACTAAAGATAAAAATATGCGTGATGAAGTTCATTTCTCTTTGGCAAATATTTGCCATTGTTTTGAAGTTCAGTGGGAAAAATTAAGTAGTATCCACGTATTTGTAAAGAAATTATCAATAAACGTGTAAGATGGGTATCCATTTACAGGTAAAATGAATTAAAAAGAGGTGACAATACTCCTAATCCAGCTTAACATTTGTTTTTGAAAAAGCGTCAAACAATTTGCAATAGCGGATAGAGATACAATAGAAAGTGTGTCCTAAGCCTAATGATAATTATGTATTGTGATATTGTTGGAAGTGATTCCTTTTTTTACTTTTTTTTTGGATATTAAGTTTTGGGTTCTTTCCATTTGCAAATTATTACAAAAGATTAAAAAGTTAACTGTCTTTGTCCGTCTAAAAATTAGTAAAATCTTTTTTAGTCTGTTAAAAATTTTAAAGTTTGTATAACTAAAAAATAATTCAGAATGAGAAATAAATTTCAAAATTGATAATTAGAACTTTTTTTTGTTGCTACTTTCATGGAGAAATCTACTAATTCAAGCGACAAAATCACCAGTAGCTATTCTGTAACTATGTTTTTATTAATTGATATCGTGACCATCGAATTCGTCTGTAGGTATGTCTCTCAATTTAAGGCGATACTATAGACAAAAAAAATTGGTTGTCTGTAAAGTCGGTTTACTGATGGTAGTTGAACGTGACAATGTCTTAAGAAAATACTGATGGAATGGTAGCATTTAATTGGTTATTAATTTAAATTAATAAAATAATTGATGTTGATTTTATAAATTTATGTTTTAAATTTATAATAAATATATTAATTTTTAATTTCAAATTAATATATTTAATAATTATATTTAATAGACGGATGTCGAACGCTGCCGAACGCAAAGGCCGATTGTGCTTCTTTGTCGCTCGTTCCGCGCTCTCGCTTGCACTTCAAGCCTTACATGGAACGCCTCAAAGCGAGGTAACGACGCATGACGTCATGTTTTTTCGTGCGTGCAGCCGGCTCTATCGAATTATAAGACGTTGTCACGTCAAAAGAGATAGAAACAGATCAAACTTTTATGTAAACCCAATCCAAGAAACAGGAACTCATGTCGCATATTTTCAATTCGCGACTAGGTACTCACAAGAGAATTAAAACTTAAAACATACCAACTTTCAGTCGACCTTAAATATAAAGGGAAAATTCTCGAAACCTTAAATTTTACACTCGTTACGCGACCCTATCTACCTATAACGATATTAGGCTGCAGTTAGACGACGCGAAAATTGTCTTGCGGCAGCCACGCGGCAACCGCTTGACCGCCGCGTTCACGCATACGTTATTTGCAAATGTGAATTCTATTATCTACGCAATAACATTCAAGTTGCCATGTATCACGTAAATACGCGGCGGCCGCGCGGTTGGACGAGGTGGTCGTGGACAATGTCAAAAGACCGGCCACCTTCCCCCATCCCCCTTTACAGTCAGTATGATGTTGCTTGCGCATGATCTAAGAATCGGGATGAACTCTCTCTCTCTCTTTCTTATTCTTTGGGTGTTTTTTGTATAAATAATGTGCACTTATAACTTTTATCTTTTTAGTTAAATTCCGCATATTTGGCACGTGTGAACTTAAAAATGCAAAATTATTTTAATTTAATTATTAAATTAAAGATAAAATTTGAGTAAGTGAAATTAATCAAAATTGGCGAGCAATGGGGATGTAAAAAGAAATTATTTCTTGCTCATTGAATTTAAACCGTAATTGTTAAATCAATAAAGTGTATTTCGCCATAGCAGCGCGTTCTCAAGACTAGCAGACGGTCGCCGCGCGGCCTCTTTGCGAAAACGCGTTGTGTCGGCGCGAACAAATTCGTTTCAAATAAACGCGCCCTTACAGACAAAGAAGAACATTCAGGCTCCATACATTTTTGGGCTTTTTCTGTAAGTACCGGCCAACAAAAAAAATTGGTTGTTTGTAAAGTCGGTTTACTGCCGATAGTTGAACGTGACAACGTCTGAAGAAAATACTGATGGAATGGTAGCATTTAATTGGTTATTCAAATTTTTAATTTAAGTATACTTTTATAAATATTAATTTAAATTAATAAAATATTTGATTTTGATTTTATAAATTTATAATAAATATATTAATTTTAAATATATTAATTTTTATTTTAAAATTAATATATTTAATAAATATATTTGATAGACGCATGTCGAACGCTGTTGAACGCAAAGGCCGATTGTGCTTCTTTGTCGCTCGTTCCGCGCTCTCTCTTGCACTTCAAGCCTTACATGGAACGCCTCAAAGCGAGGTAACGACGCATGACGTCATGTTTTTTCGTGCGTGCAGCCGGCTCTATCGAATTATAAGATGTAGTCACGTCAACAAAATAGTACATATCGTTAGAACTGGTAATTTTCAGCAATAGTTAATCTGACATCAAAGTTGTAGGAGTGCACCAAGACTAGTTCTGCAGGTTTAAAAATTCATAATTTTCATATATTTTGATTATTTTTTTTTTGTTGGCCGGCACGTTCAGAAAAGGCCCAAAGTGAATGGTTTCTTTTGATAGTCACAATGAAAACTAATAAAACCATTGTTACAGAATAGGGCTACAGGACCCTCAACGTAGCTACGTTTCAGTCAGAAAACGATGCATTCTCAATAGTTGCTGATTCTACAATGTTCAATTGCGAAGTGTCGCTCTCGACTAAGGCCTGTGTGCACCAACATTTCGGTTATCATAACCAACGGTTAACATGAGCTAACTATAAATTTACGGTTCCCGACAACCCGTACGCCGGTTAAGGACGTAAGCTGGGTTAAGATAACCGCCCGGTTTACGTCCTTAGCTGGGTTGTCGTGAAGTGTAAATTTATAGTTAGTTTATGTTAACCGTTGGTTTTGATAACCGAAATCATGGTGCATACAGGCCTAAGTCAGTCTACGTAATCTGGTAGTAATTTCTCGCCTAAATTTTCAATTATCTAAGTTATATCTATCTATCCACTATCTGACGACCTCCGTGGCGCAGTGGTATGCGCGGTGTATATATAAGGCGGAGGTCCTGAGTTCGATTCCCGGCGGGGCAGATTGAGATTTTTCTTTATTTGTCTTGTTCTGGCTGCTGGGAGGCTTTCGCTGTGGCTAGTTGCCACCCTACCGAAAAAGACGTGCCGCCAAGCGATTAAGCGTTCCGATACGATGTCGTGTAGAAAACAATAGGGGTGTGGATTCCATCCTACTCCCAACAAGTTAGTCCGATTCCATCTCAGATTGCATCATCACTAAACATCGGGTGTAATAGCAGTCAAGAGCCAACTTGTTGTATTAAAAAAAAAATTACTGGCTAGCATTTAAGACTCTATTTTTAGCATTTTAGACCAATAAACGTGTATGTATTAGGTATACTTAGTTCCCAAGTACCTAGGGTAACAATTTTTTATCCAATCTGTCACTACTTTGCTACAGCATGTAGGTAGGTACTTAGCAGTTTAGGATAACGAGGTTCTGGATAGAGTTCTAGGTCGGGATATTATCTTGCTTGTATCTGGAGCTTATTGATATGTAGAACGTATTTAGGTATTAGACATCTTTCCCAGTGCCTTGGAGAGCAAGCTTACGTCGTCGACCTTGGACACTGTTATGAGTATAATCTGTACACATTGTCTATACAATTGTCAATATGTCATTGTTGATGGTCTTGTCAAATGTCATGTAATCTGTACTTCCTTCCCATAGATTAAAGACTACTAGATGGAGTCATAACGAGGCTGTAGGCTCAAGAGCGTGACAGACTTATTTCATTCGGCCTTTATTAGAAAGTGACACAAGATTATTTTTTGTCCCTTTCAGCTTGTTCGTTTTTATTGTTTGTCAAGAGTGGAGTTTGTGACAAGCAAGGGACATATCTGAGCAATTATTAGCTTTTTATTAAATTTGCTGATAAATAATATAACTTTGCGGTTACAATATTAATTTAAACGTTATCGTGCTATGGTGGGTTGTAATATTTTCGGCTGCAACAGTCGCAGCGAACAGAAAATCGAAGGAATTACGTTTCATTCATTCATTTCGTAAGTAGGCATAAACTTCATTGATTGATGATTTAAAGCTTAGATATGTTATTTTTTAGCAAATTTCATGTATTAGGTATGCGTTTACTAAACTATCTTATATAAAGTAATATTTCGTATTTTACGATATTTTAGAACATAACGTTTTATAATGTACTTTAAATGTTGAAATGTCATGTCAATAAGGCTGATTTGCTGTCTCACGAGTGGACACGCTATGGGCTCTATCTAGTAGTCTTTAATCTATGTTCCTTCCCTACACAAGTCTTATGTAATACACATTGTGGTCTGAAGAATGTCTTTAATTATATAATTATTAAAGCCCTTAAACACCTCTTAAGTCATACATGGTGTCAGAAGTGGGATGTGGGACACATGTTGACTATTGATATAATAACTACATTCTAGCTAATCAGTTCCATCGCTCTTATTAGGATAGGCTTGAATGAATATTGAGCTCTTAAAATAGGCTGATATTGTTAGCTGGTTAATACGGTCCTGGGTTCGTGCCCCGGGTCAAAACAAAGCAAAGTTAAGTATAAAATTAGGCGTTATAAATGTGCATTGTCAAATTGGTTCAGTATTTATCGGGGACTAACAAACATACGAGTCAAATGCTGAACATGTTTATAAGCCGGTTAAAAACACGCGTCATACCAAGTTACTCCCTTTCGGAAGTTGGTTAAAAAGTAATACGCATTCCCCTAGCCTGAGCAAGTTTCACAATAAAATAGTTCTCAGGAAAGCAAACGTAATTTATACTTGATACCTAATTGATACCACAGTAGAGTGACCAAGGTTGACTGAAACTAGGAGACGGTCTCTGTTTTCATCGCTACGCTAGATGTGAGAAACGTATCTAATTTAGTTTAAGTCTAAAAAAATATACAATTTATCTTTACTAATACCTATAAGAGCCAAAGTTTCTATGTATGTATGGATTTTTGTTACACTTTCACGCAAAACCAACAGAATGGAATTTGATGAAACTTACATATCAGAATAAAACATAGGCCAACATGGTAAAACCGCGGGCTTTTTTTAGTCTGTTATATTTTTATTGCAGTGAAAACTTCTTTAGGCGCGATGAACACTTTTTGGGTGACAAAAATCATGAAACTCGCGTCATCGGTACCGAACGCTGTCCATGAGCTATAAAGAGAAAGGAAGAAAGAAAAATGTTTATTTAGGAAAAACACCACTAATACAAATAAAATACAATAAAATGCTGGATGTGAAAGTGATGTGATCCCAAATAGGACCTCACTCTGCATTTTGCAGTGCCCTTCAGGACACCGCGCTAGTCTTCATATATCTATATATTATGTCATTTCACAAAACAGATAAAATAATATATTTGTCTAAATATATATTTTTCACTTCTATTGGCGGTCCCCTATGTCCTGTATACTTTTTCGGATTTTTTTTTTCAGTTAGTTAATTTATTAGGTAATTAATGATAATGATCAAGACTGATACAATAACACACTACCAAGGCACGAAGTTTTAATAATATCATTTACTTCAAACTTTCGGGCTGTTGCTGAGTTTTAAATAATTAAAAGAAAGAAAATCTCAGTTAATATTTCATCCATCCAGGACTCGAACCCCAGACCTTATGACCCAAATTACATATGTGAACCACTGGAACAACAAGGCGATTATGTTTGCATGAAATCTTATATTCTTTTTCCTACTTAGTTAAATAAAATAAGCTAGCCTTGTTTGTAGACTACTCGGCTAGTCATGGTCACCCCAAAATGACCATAAATTCTAAACCGCTCGGCTACCGTACGCCATATTGGATAGTTTATGGCAATCATATCGTTACGAGATTAGTTAGAAAATAATAAAACCTCGTTTTTACGACGCCCCAAGTGATAGCTGTCACATAAGAGCCATTCGAGAAGCGATTTTGGCAAAACATTTCGTCTCCTATAATTTTATTATCAACGATGACAAGATTTTAATTTACGACTAATTTTTATGCTGATAGATTTTAAATGTGTTTCCATCTTTATATGATATTTGAAAATGTTAATTGTATTTGTTATTTTTAATTAATACGGCCTCTAGCTATGAATAAATGCATTTTTTAACTGTTATAGAGTTTCTCTTAGTGAAATTAATTTGATGTGTTATATAAAACACCTTTAACAGTATATTGATCTCGTCACTATTAACTATAACTTGTAATAACCATTGATTTTATTTCTAAATTCTTTCCCGTAGGGAAAAGGCAAAGGTATTTTATGTACGAGTAACTTTAACTAGTGATAACCAATGATTTTTGTTCTTAATTTCTAAGAATAATCTTTCCCTTAGGGCAAAGGCAAAGGAATCGTACAGTACTTACAGCCATCTTCACTACTAACTTTTAACTTGTGATAACCATTGAATTGGAGTTCGAATTTTGAATAAAATCAAATTTCGAACTCCAGAAAGTTTGTGTCGCGTACATTTCCAAATGTCATACGTTTCTCACCTACGAAAAGGCTCTATGTCATTGATACACATAAAATTCTAAATTAAACCTTAAAACAAAAGTCTTAGGAGCTATTTTTGTGTGAACAAAGTTTGATTTTCGTCATTCTACCACAAATTAAGGACGATTGTAAATGTCGTTGGTTTTGTCCGGCTAATGAAGGAGGTTAAATATGGATACGTCACATTATTGATGGCCAGTATTAATAACGCATTTTTTTTACTAAAACCTCAAATTCATAATCAACAAATCCATTGTGTTTTTTTGCGATTTAATATGAAAATCTCTAACAGGTAGCTCAATAATTATTTATAATGTGGAATTTGAGAAAAATTACAACCGATTTTATCATATTTTATTGTAATAAAGACGTATCTAAGTATACATAATAACTTAAGTAGCTACCTACTATTTAAGAAGCAGGAAACGGGTTTAACCCCTGTGGGCCTGACATTCAAACCTTCTTTGAGGCCCGCGGCTACCCGGGTAGCGACGGAGCTATAATGACAGCTGTCATTATTTGCCTGACGGTTGCCAGGGGACCCCTCGGGGCTGTGAAACTTTAATGAACCTAATTTAGATTAAAAAACAGTCAGATGAGCATTAAAGTATGGTAGTATATAACCTTCCTTTAAAATCCTTCGCTTAGGTGAATTATTGAGCTGCAAGATATTTTTGATATATAAGCTACTCTACCAATTTAGTTGGTGTATCTATGATTGTATGCAGCCTCAAACCTACAATGTGTTGTATTGAAATTATCAGTTCATTAGGAGAAGCGTGGTGGGTCTATGTTCCATATCCCATCTCCTATAAGGAGGGATGCCTGGCCCTGTAGTGGCCTGTTAATAGGCTGATAATGATGATAGGTTCCAAGATAGATTATTATTTTGTTTGACGATTCGTCATCATCATCTATACTAGAGCCAAACTCGTTGCTTGTCAACAAAAAAATTAAAAATGAAAGTAGAAATCACTAGTCATTTTACACCTATTTTTTTAAATTAACTAGTTAATGACGAATTCATGACATTAAAATGAATTAATATATTAAATATTAATTTGTTTAAGATTTTTTAAAGCAACAAAACATAATTTTAAACTTATTAGGTATAAAATGTGTTGCATTTTATACCTTCATTTTAAATTTGTTTGTTGACAAGTATTCTCAATCGAGTTTGGCTTTAGTATAGTCCCATGTTAAGTCAAATCAAATTGACTTCTTACCTACAATGTCATAAACCAACTTCAACTTAATAACATTTTTTTTAAACTCACAAATCAACAAGAATCCCACTTCTCAGGATATTTCTTTAGTCTTAGTTAAAAATCGTATCCATATTAACATTACCCAGCGGTCTCACAAAGTGAGAAACCTATATTTTAAATATGGTATTACTTTTTTTACTTTTCAGTGCATCGCGTCATAAATTTATGATATTTTTGTCGGCTGTTTATCTCAGGGGCGGCCATCTTGTGCCTACAAGTATAAACTAGGAATATGTTTACTAAGTATATCTTGTTGGTTCAGTGCTTAGCCTGTGGCTTTGGATTATAAGGTCCTGGGTTTGAGTCTTGAGTCAGGCTTTGAAATGGTATCATAAGCAGCCCAGTGTTGGGAAGTTGGTGGTGATGCAGCCTATAGAAGAGCTTGTAAAGTCATCGTTCCAGAGTTAAAAAAATTGATTGTCTGTAAAGTCGGTTTACTGACGATAGTTGAACGTGACAACGTCTTAAGAAAATACTGATGGAATGGTAGCATTTAATTGGTTATTAAAATTTTTAATTTAAGTATATTTTTATAAATATTAATTTAAATTAATACAATAATTGATTTTGATTTTATAAATTTATATTTTACATTTATAATAAATATATTAATTTTTAATTTAAAATTAATATATTTAATAATTATATTTGATAGATGGATGTCGAACGCTGCCGAACGCAAAGGCCGATTGTACTTCTTTGTCGCTCGTTCCGCGCTCTCACTTGCACTTCAAGCCTTACATGGAACGCCTCAAAGCGAGGTAACGCCGCATGAGTCATGTTTTTTCGTGTTCGGTTTTAAAGGTTTTAGTTAAATGGTTTTATATAAACTATTAAATATAGGCTGGTTTTCAAACAAGTTAGATAGTAGCTATATCTATTAGGATGTTTGTGCCTAGGTATCTACCTACCTAGACAGATTCGTTTTATGGCTAATTGTTAACTTGCGATAGAAATGTAGATAGGATGGCGTATATTTCATTACCTTATATGTTAGATGAGATAGAGAGAGGTAATGAGTTAGATAATCCCTCCATAAAAGTGGGTAGGTACTGATAGTTCAATTCACTAAGACGCGCCCCACTATTTCTCGCGAAGGGAAACCGAAGGGTGCGGGGAGTACAGTTCGAACATCAGTCTCGAGTCGACCACGGCTCGGTGTACACGGGCTATTGTAGGTTGTATCGCTGCGTGTCATGACCCAACGGAATGATGCTCTACTTAATTTTTTTACCAATATTATATTTATAATGTCAAAAAAACGTATCGTATGATGATAATCTACACATTTAAATGTGACTTAGCCAGAAGAATCGTTCCGTTGCCCATTCCTTCAGGTTGACCGACTCGACTTTAATTTTTCTACAAAGGTCACTTGATTGGTTTGTTACTGCCAATATAGATTTTCCAAATAAGCTTAGCAAAATAGCTTTGGTATTTGTACTATATATACATTGGTACTATCTTACTAAAAAGACGTACCGTCAAGCGATTTAGCGTTCCGGTACGGTATCGTGTAGAAACTAAAGGAATGTAGATTTCATGCTACTCCTAACAAGTTAGCCCGCTTCCATCTTAGTTTACATAAACTAACTTGTAATGAATCAAAATAATAATAGATATACTAGGTACCTATCTGAGATGATTGTGGGTATGTGTGTTTTTAAGATATGTGTTTTTTTAAATGGGTTAATATATATGTCGAAGGAATTAGACTAGAAACTTAGAATAGATTGTTGTAATATTGTAATAGACGTCATTGTTTATGGAAATGTTACTGTCTGTGGATGTAATTATTTTTGGTATGTCACGAGTTTTTGACGTGACAACGTCTTGTAATTCGATAGAGCCGGCTGCACGCACGAAAAAACATGACGTCATGCGTCGTTACCTCGCTTTGAGGCGTTCCATGTAAGGCTTGAAGTGCAAGCGAGAACGCGGAACTAGCGACAAAGAAGGACAATCGGCCTTTGCGTTCGGCAGCGTTCAACATCCGTCTATTAAATATAATTATTAAATATATTAATTTTAAATTAAAAATTAATATATTTATTATAAATTTAAAATATAAATTTATAAAATCAAAATCAATTATTTTATTAATTTAAATTAATATTTATAAAAATATAAAAATTTTAATAACCAATTGAATGCTACCATTCCATCAGTATTTTCTTAAGACATTGTCACGTTCAACTATCGTCAGTAAACCGACTTTACAGACAACCAATTTTTTTTTATGAAAGTAATCGAAATAGAACTAATTGTTGATCATTTCATGAGAGATATGAGATAGGTGCTTACTTAAAACTTTAACACAAAGTTAAATTCAATTTGATTTGATAAATGAATGAATGATTGATTTGTTTTAATACTCCAACCAATAAAAGAGTCGGGCGCCAAAGTCCTAGTAGAGTATTTACACCATCTTGAGGGGAATAAAGGAGTTGGGTAGTTAGTTTGTGTCTGGAGTGCGGAGAGGATATACTTTTACACTGGTCGAGTTGGACCAGTGTAAAAGTGTTCTTAAGAAGTAAATTAAATTAGGGAGTAAAGTAAGATGGGTGTAAATAAACTACTGTTCTGAATCTTTATAATACGTCAGGAATTATAAAAATCTATTTCATGTATCAAAACATTGTGAACTTGCAATATATCTGTTCGTGAAGACAAAGTCTTTGTAACCCTAGAAAACGCCCAAGAGATTAAGAACCACTAAAGATGATGTCAAGAAGAATGGTGATACTCCGATATATATATTAACCTATATCACAATATAATTTTGCTGTGCAGGACCAACACGAGATATTCATTTTTAAAAAATAAGTTAAAATGAAGTAGAGCATACTGCTAGTCAAACATGACATTCTTGTTGACATAATTAACTTGACACTTTGTGTGAGTGTGCACACATTGCTACTCGTTACGTAGTAATAGAACTCACATTCTTGCAGTTTTTATTGCACACTTGCACTGTAAGCGTTTGAAAAACAAAACACTACGAGCCATCGTGGATTGACCAAGCTATAGGTATGTAACAATGTAAGTAGGTTACCTAACTACTTACATACTTACTTATTAAATAAGTAGGCAGGTTTAGGTACTTTAAGTAAATTATAGGTAGGTACTTATAATCAGTAGTCTAAACCACGAATTACAAGATATAATCTCCATTTTGTATGATCTTTAAATATCGTAGGTAACATTATTATCATCCATTAAAAACAAATATTTCATTACAAACATAACCCATACAAAGTCCACCGACCTTAATTTGATTAAACAGCAAGAGTTACAAATTCCAAATTCAAATCTCGAACCAAAGAGCCGGCATAGACAAACTAGAGGCGAGACCTTAAAGCGGGTAATAAAAAGCCGACACACCAAGGTCAAGTAAAAACCTTTAACTTTAAAACGTTAAAGTACATTTCTACATTTCAATACAAAACACGTTCTAAAATCTAATAAAACTAGCAATGTATTAAAATCTCTAACAAAGTACTAAAAGACATATAAAAACTTTTTGAATGTCGAAGTTCAATAATGGAATCTCATCGGCCGGAAACGAATAAAAAACGCGGCAAAACTTTCAAACTTGGAACAGTCTGAATGGGACGTCATTTTTTACGTCCGTTAGGGTTGTCGCAGTGAAAAATGATATAATTTATATCGGTTCTGGTAGCAAGCGGCTACCCGTTTTGTGTGCGCGCGATAAAATATAAATAAAAAATGAATTTTTATAATATTTTTTCTCTTCTTCTTCTACTAATTTAAAATGTTTCCTTATCAACGCGCGGCGCGCTTCGACAAAAGGCTTAGGGAGGTGAAGAAATTTATTTTTATCGATATCGATTTCGTAAGAGTAGTAGTAGTGTTTCGATAGTGACTTTTGAAACTTAAACAAGGACCTCCGGGCGATATATACGGGGAGTCGCTCATGGGAGGTATGTCCGCAAATTAGTAGACACTTTTGGTGTTCCTGATGTGTCTTCAATAAGGCTAGATTCTGTGAACCCTACAGGAGAGCTTGCCTTACCCTATGAGCTAAGTTGCGGTAGAATTCAATTGTTTCCGTAGCCCAGTCAGTAGACGATGAGCTGGAACGCCGTGGGGTTTTAGTCGGTAGGAGTCCGACATCGGTGAGTTTGATTGAAGTAAAAATAAAGTTGAAGAATAACAAACAAACGAAATAAAGAGCGTCTATTTGGGGAAAGCATCACAAATATAAAAACAAAATAAAGTAGTTCACTTTACAGGATGTAATTAGTGATGTGATCTCAAAAAGGTCCTCATTCAGCATTATGCTGTGTCCCTCAGGATACCTTAAGGTGATGCACATAATATATTAATTAGTTAAAAGTTCATATTAATATTAATTTTGTTCATTAATGTATGTACCTAATGTAATTAAACAAATATCGACACAATATTAAAACGACCGTTAATCGACATCACTACACTACGCACACACACAACATACCACACACAAATCAAAGCACGCGCTTGTACGCGCACAAATGAAATATTCAAATTTGGAAGCTGATTCCGTTTATGGCTACTTAATTTGGGTGATTCGATTTGAATTTTAAAAAAAGGTGAGTAAAAAAAAAAGAAGTTTAAAGTTTAAAGGCATTCCATCGGACGCGGCGGGCAGTTTGTGAGTGTCCTTTATGATTTTTACGTTGATTTATTTACGAAAATAAAGGAACTGTTTCTGACCTGTGAAATATTTTACTTATAATGTGGTTGCCTCTAGATTGCCGTTTGGATGAACTTATAAAGTCAAAGACAAATTTTTTTTTTTTAAATAGCTAGTCCTATTCTAAGGATTAGATACTTCTAATTCGCAGGTTCTTACCTTTTTAAGAAGGTAAGTATGTGGGTACCATACCTACCTAATTACGATAAACTACTTCATTGGTTCAGTGGTTTGCCTGTGTAGCTTCGGATTACAAAGTCCAGAGTTTGAATCCAGGTCGGGTTATAAATTATCTACTGAATGTTTACCTATTTCTACGCGGAAATTTTCAGGTAAAATTTTTAGCCCGCCTACTCGCACTGGAGCAGTGTGGTGGGTTCAGGCATATCTCCTATAAGATCGTTCAAAAAGGCTGATTGATGAATGATGATGAGCGATAACTGTAATAAAATTATTTACTACCTGGGAAAGAAAGACCTACCAAAACTACGTTTGTCCACACCTGCAGCCACATAAAGTATTTAGATCCTTGTTTTTCTCTTTTCAGTTCATTACTTCTAAGCAGTTGGGTTTTTTGTTTTTATAATAATAATTCTATTTGAGACTTTTTAGTTTTAATTTGTGGCATAGAAATGAGACGGTACACTTGGTACACTTTTTGACATTGCTTGTAATATAAACATGATATGATATTTATATATCTGAAATGGTCTTTTTACGAGCTTTCATTTGATACCCATATTGCTAAGATAAAAGAAAAAAATGCACATGTTCCCCCTTTTTTCCCCCATTTACAGCCGCCATTTTGAAAATTTAAAACGACACCTCACATGTTAAAATCCGTTCAGCCGTTTAGGCTGTAGCGCGTGCCGAAGAAATGGGCATACATACATACATACATACATACATACATACATACATACATACATACATACATACATACATACATACATACATACATACATACATACATACATACATACATACATACATACATACATACATACATACATACATACATACATACATACATACATACATACATACATACATACATACATACATACATACATACATACATACATACATACACACATACACGCATACGCTCGAAAAACATTACCCTCCTTCTGACGCAGTCGGGTAAATACAGGCACATAATGAGTCTTATGCTAGATTTAGACTACAATACTATCCATATATGACGGCCCCCATGGCGTAGTCGATTTATTTATAAAACGGAGGTACTGGGTTCGAGTTACCATCCTATTGATAAAGACGTACCGCAAAAATTCCCTATCTGAAAAACTACTGAACCGATATTGATGAAACTTGCAGTATTCTAAGTTGAACAATACTGAGTGAAACAAAAAAAGACTTGTTGTTGCCAAGTTTTAAAAGTGTATGTATGTTTTAATGTTTGTGTTCGCATATCTCCGGAACTACAAGTCCGATTTAAGTGATTCTTTTTTTGTTGTATCTACTATGTATTGTTTAACTAAGGGAATACTGCAAGTTTCATCAAAATCGTTTCAGTAGTTTTTGAGATAGGGACTTTTTTATGCATGACCACGCATAACCTTTCACAGAATAGTCCGATTTTGAAAATTCATTTTTTTTAATAACCACCTGTTTAAGAGCAGCATGGTGAGTAGGCTCAAATCCTCTCTTCCACAAGGAGGCATCTCTGGCCCTATAGTGGGTAAAACATGCTGGTAATGACAATGACGATGACCTATGTTAGTATGTCCTCCTCTCTACATTCAGAGCACATACTTACACGGACACCTTGGGTAATAATAAAACTCTTTATTACACCAAAATGTATAGAATTAGTAAATTACAAAAATTACAGAAATCACTTAAACAATATTAAATTAGTGTAACGGCGGCCTTATTGCTGTAAGCAATCTCTTCCTGGCAACCGTCATACGTATAGAGATTAACAAATACAGAGGTGGTTGGTGCACAGAAGACAATTTAATAAAAACAAAAAAAAGAAATACAAATACATAGATTACACAATTAAGATACATAAATAGAAATAGCATATAATAAATATGTAGATAATATATACATATATAAATATATATGTGTGTATATATATATACTACTTAAACAAAATACAGACAGTACTTTCGTAGTGTTAGATTCCCACCCGCTAAAACCCCATCTACCTTCAGAACCGTTAGTGTCCCTGCCATTTGGCTTACCACTACAAGTTGGCCCTTGACTGCTATCACACCTGATGTTAAGTGATGATGCAATCTAATGGAAGTGGAATTTGTAGGATGAATTCTACTCCCCTTTCGGTTTCTGCACGACATCGTATCGAAACGCTAAATCGCTTGGTACGTCATTGTCGGTTGGGTGGTAATAGCAACGGTGACAGTCTCCCACCAGCCATAAATCTTAAATCCCTCTACTTGATTTTATTTTATTTAAACATCTTTATTGCAAATAATAAAAGAAACAATGGTACAATACAAAATTAAACGCAAAAGAAATTACAATTATTATAAACATTAAAACTATAGATGAGGGACTTGAATTGCTTATATTTAAAAACTTAATAATATTACGTCATCGCTAGTTATTTAATTTTTTTTACAAGTAAAAGCATTAGCAAAAATTCGTGAATTTTTAATTTTTAAAATTATATTTGTGAAATTTATTAAAAAAATACATATAAATTAATAATGTTTACTGTTTTACGCACTGGATGTGCAACCTTTCCAGGTGTCGGCTATTAAATGATGCTATACTTTTTCTACATCTTTGGTGGCAAATAATAAATAAACTGTTACAGTAAAAATTAAACGCAAAAGGCTACCTTATCACTTGGAGTGATTTCTTCCAGGTAACCTATATAAACGGACCTTTATATCTACTTGAGAGACGAGGAATTGCAATAAAAACAATATAAATTAATGTACAATCGAAAAGGTACACTAATAGATATTAATTATTTATACAAATACATACATGTATAAATATGATAATTATATAATATATAACACTAATAAATAAATATATACATATATACACAATATCTAATATATAAAATTTACCTGTCAAAACGTTAGTTACCGTACTCTTCCGAAACGGCTTTACCGATTTTTACCACATTTGATGCAATTAAGCCGGTTGAAATTTTCATGTAAATTTTTTTTTAATTTTTAATGAAAAAATATGATATATATATACAATAACACAAATAAATAAATTACACTAATATATATTGCTATCAATATCTAATATATAAAATATATAATTTCACAATTCTAACATAAAATTAATCAGGCTGTCACACCGTTACTTTCTCTTCTCATTCCTAACACGTCTTAATCAATGTTTACCTATTTTGTATGGTATTCAGCTAGGTAAATATCCTTACTACTTTAATTTTCATCAGTATTTATTGTTTTTTATTTTGACTAAGACAATATGTGGCCTCATTTGCTGTAAATATTATTGGTACACGAATTAAATAAATACATAATAGATAGTGCTGTCTTGATCTTAGGCTATAAAATATTCCCCTATGGATAATTCTGATATTCACTTTTTTCAGCTTGTGCAGTCATCAGGTTTCCACACTCAGTTCCTGTCTTGTAATGTTTAATTAAGTAATTACTGTAATCATGTTTCATTGCATATCTATGTCTTTGTAAAGGAATTGTTATTAAGTTTGTCTTTTGGTGTTTTAAGTTGTATTCCCTTCTGGCTGTTTGTTAACATTATTTTCAAAAACGCCTCTTGGGTTCTTCTACAGTAAGCTTAACGGTATCCAGTACTTCCCTGGACTAACATTGGTACAGAAAGCCCTACTACTTATTAAGCTCTTTGTCTAATAATGCCTTCTATTCCGGTGGTAGAGTCACTACAGAGTTTTGAAGGCCTTCGTGGCGCAGTGGTATGCCCGGTAGACGGAGGTCCTAGGTTCGATTCCCGGTTGAAACAATAAAGATTTTCTTCATTTGGTCCAGGTCGGACTGGAGACTTTGGCTGTTTTTTATTACCCTGCCGGCAAAGACGTATACCTATCGTCAAGCGATTCAGCGTTCCGATACGATGTGACGCAGAAACCGAAAGTGGTCTAGATTTTCATTCTCCACAAGTTAACCCGTTTCCATCTAAGATTTCATCATCACTTACCATCAAGTGCGCTTGCAGTCTAGGGAACTTGTAGTACCTAAATAAAAAAAACAAATGATTTTGATCAAGTCCTTGCTGTCAAAAAAAATTTAATTTTGAATTTCGAATAACAATACCTAACCTAAGTGCACGAACTATGACGTCACCGTTTGAATGCCAGGGTCCTGACCATGGACTAAACAGTGTATCATGAATCTTATCACCATCAGATAACAATAAAGATATAGATACAGATAGATAATCTATTGTATATTTTTTAAAGATAACAATCTTGATTGAAGCCATCTGATTGTATAATTAGTAGCTAATTAAACAATCAGTGTGATCACTTAACATCAGGGGTGATAGGTGTAGTTATGTAGGTAATTAGGTATGTTGGTAAAAGTAGGTAGCACGTAAAAGAAAAGACGTTTGTACTGCTAGACTGTGCGATTTATTAATGTATAAAATATACTGAACAACAAGAGAACAGAGAATTAATGATTAATTGAACTACAAGTATTTGAATGTACGAGAGTGACTGGAACGATTATGTCCACAGACAACTAAATGTCGTCACAGACTATTTAACCATATCATAGACTTATATAATTAATATTTATTTATTTATATCATAAATTGGATTTTTGTTATATTCCAACAAGGTAGGTTGGTACAAATTTGGAAAAATTTTGTTTTAGATTTGGAATTGGAAGCCAGCCGACTAAATAAATAAATATCTAAGTAGGTAAGTAGATTGAATTATTAGGTATTACCTAGACATCCTTTTTTAAAATTTAGTACCTACCTACCCGAAAGATAAAAACAGAACCATATTACTAAGACAACTGTAGCGCAGTGGTATGCGCGGAGGATTTATAAGACGGAGGTCCCGGGTTCTATTCCCAGCGGGGCAGATTGAGATTTTTTCTTAATTTGTCTTGGTCTGGCTGGTGGGAGGCTTTCGCCGTAGCTAGTTACTAGGTTCCAAAGACGTACCGCCAAGCGATTTAGCGTTCCGGTACGATGTCGTGTAGAAACCGAAAGGAGAGTGGATTTCATCCTACTCGCAACAAGTTAGCACGCTTCCGTCTTAGATTGCATCATTATCTACCTAATATCGATTGTGATAGCAGTCAAGGGTCAACTTGTAGTAGATAAAAAAAAAACTGTCTGTCTGTCTGTCACCAGTCAGTATGTTATGAACCGTGATAGCTATAGCTCCACAGTTGCAATTTTGACACAAAATTTATTTTCGTTCTTGTTATTCAACGTGTTTTAGCTAAAGCAGATTAAAAAAAAAAGATATTCAAGTGGAGCCATACAACAAACGTGACGTATTGTGAAAAACATTACCCTCCTTCTGACGCAGTCGGTTAAAAAGGCGTGCTGCATTTTACAGTAGATATGGTACGGAAGCGGAACTATTCTCTATTCGTATTCGTATCTACCAATTGTATGACAGACATAGATGCACTTTTCTATAAGTAGGTAGGTACTTTAGGTACCTAGTAGGTACTTATTTCTCATAGTAAAATTGACCGATCAAAATTGAGAGGTTGTACCTACCTACTGTATTATTTGGGTAGCCCACTAAAGAAAATCTACACAATATGTAACCTTTTAAGAAAACAACCATACAACCGAATTATTGGCCAAATAAAGATAATATTTTTGACGACCTCCGTGGCGCAGTGGTATGCGCGGTGGATTTATAAGACGGAGGTCCTGGGTTCGATTCCCGGTGGGGCAGATTGAGATTTTTAGGGGTTCGGATTTCATCCTACTCCTAACAAATTAGCCCGCTTCCATCTTAGATTGCATCATCACTTAACATCAGGTGTGATAGCAGTCAAGGGCCAATTTGTAGTCGATAAAAAAAAAAAAAAAATTCTTGCAAAGTTAATTGTCAGCAAAAATGATATTGAGGCAACCCTAAAAACCTATAATAGATATAAACCCATTATAATTGATAAAAATCTTTTTAAATTCTATTTCACAGTAGTGAAATAAACAACAACATGCCATAAATTTCGAACATTGAACTACAATCAATATCTCAAACGAATTGTTCTATCGTTCATACTTTCATGCAGTTCCAATAACGTCCACACCCGGCGACGGACGCTGCGCGAGTGAACAAAAACCGTCACGAGACACTTCATCTGGCATGCAATGCGGGGAGGAGCATTCGAATTCCGAACCCGCCTCTTCAGTGAAGGCTTACCATTGGCTTATTTAAAAATCGATTCCATTTTATAAATATGTAACCACTTTCGTTTCCTGCGTTCCAAACCGTCTTACCAACTTAACACATCGCCGCCATTTTAAACTCTAAAGCTAAATGGTGGAAGTTCAAAAATCGAATGGATAGAAATTAGTGATGCGACACAATTTATCGACATGAACTCAATTGTTTTAACGACGTGTCTCTCTGGGATCTTTTGTTTTATTTAAAGGAAAGGAAAATGAGTCGAAGAGATATCTATTTTTTCTACCGCATTCGTCGACAATGCATATTTCTGTTATGTAGGTGGGGAATAAACAATAAGTTTGTACAGTCGGTACACTACGTGGGTGAAATTGTACCGGGCAATAAATAATGGGTTATTTATGATTTACGATAGCGAAGCGAGGGTCGTGATATTCAGTTTAAGTATCGGTAGTTCGGAATTTGAATTTTATGATATGTCAATTACTTTATGGTATTACTTAGCTGCTTTTAAGTTGGAGTATCTACATAGAGCTTTCTAGACTTGATCGTGGAGGATTAAAGTTGTTAGTATTTGTGTAGTAGATAAGTTGTTTTGTTAGGACGATTTACTCGTTTCTACAGCAGTAATCGTTACGATATCTATCTACTAGTATCTATGTAGTAGCTACCTAGGTATTGTAAAATGCACTGCTTCTGTTTTGTTATTTCTATAATATTATGCCAACTATTTATAAGTACCTATCTAGGTATGTATTGTGTACTTTCTATTATTCTATATTTAGTCTATTGCTAACTACAGTGTCGCAAAATTTAAGTTCATGATTGAAATTCTGATAGGAATTGCTAAATAAATAAATAAATAATCTGTAGTAGTTTAGCAATAGACTGCAATCACACCTGATAGGAAGTGATGACGCAATCTGAGGTGGTAGGAGTAGGATGAACATACGCCCCTTTCGGATTCTACACAACATCGTACCGCAACGCTGAATCGCTTGGCGGTAGGTAGGTACCTAAGTAGGTACGTCTCGAATTATTGTGTGAATCGCCGTGGTCCCCGTCGGGAATCGAACCCAGGACCTACGTCTTATAAATCCACTGCGCGTAGCACTGCGCCACGGAGGCCGTTAAAATGAAAAAAATATAAGTAGGTATCTACTTAAAGAATACCTACTAGTTTTTGTCAAAGAGATCTAGGTAGGTACCTATAGGAGTCGTTGGTTTTTATATCTACTAATAATTATTTTTGGCTTTATAGATCTACCGACTAGTTCAAGACTCTATCTAATCTAGATGTGCGTGCACCTAACAAAAAATACTATAAAGGAAAAGTAAGAAATAACTGCGTCATTTAGTTGCTTTCATTTACTTAAGCATATCTATGAAGTCGGTGCCACCAAGTTTAAAGAGTATTTATTTAACGTAGTAAAGTAGTTTGTGGGTTCTAGGTAATGTCCTTAAAGTAGAAACCTTGGCTGGTAAAGTAGAACCTCCTCCGTTTTTTTCGTCGGTTAAACATACAACAACGCTCTGCCTAACCTAGAGTCACATTTCGAACCAGTAGGTATTGGAGGAGAAATTTTCCATTTCATAGTTAGTAGATAGGATACCTACCTATAACACCTACTTACCTTAGTTAAAAACCTAGTGCACGCCATTCTTCCACATCAAGTTTGGCTTTGGTACCTATACCTATGTATAGTGGTAGGTAGGTACATATTGCAAGGGTCTCGTGCTCCGATTAGAGAACAATAATTGAGTTTTGTTTGTGTTATCTCCATAGACTATAGACCACACTAATGGGTTGGTAGGTACACTAGTAATTAATATGAAGTTAATTTAGCAGTGAAAACTTAAATACTTAATACCTACCTACTTAATATTACACATAATAAGTAGGTACTTAGGTTTTTCACTACAACTTAACACTTGACTGCAATCACACCTGGTAGTAAGTGATGATGCAATCTAAAATGGAAGCTGGCTAGCTTGTTAGGAGTAGGATAAAATTCTCACACTCCATTCCGTTTCTACTTATATGACATCGTGCCGGAACGCTAAATCGCTTGGTGGTACGTCTTTGTCTGTAGTGTGGTAGCAAGCCACAACCGAAGTTACCAACTAATTTAACTGAATTATTTTTGTACAAAGCTTCTAATAGGTACTTCTACGTAAAAAATTTACTTCTAGATACATGATACGACTAAGTACATTTACTTCAATAGATAGGTATCTATTAGGTATCAAGTCGTACCTACCTACCTAATAATTCAAAAATAAAATTCTTACTTAACAATTTTTAATTAAGCCAAATATTTAGTTATCCTAATCAAAGGAATATAACGTAGGTAAAACAACGTTCAATTTTATTAAAAACTGTAAGCCTCGTAGAAAGCTTCACCGCAGAGGCGACACTTGGCAATGTCGCCATTTCATCGATCCAAGATTCTTGAGCGCGCCTTTTAATTAAATAATTGTCGCCGTCTCAGTTTTAGTGTTCCGTACATCATACGTAATGGTAAAACAAAGCCCTGTAGCTATATTCTATAACATGTTTATAACTTGATAGGTTTTAGTAGTGCGAGTTTCGAATATGTCCTTAGCTAACACGATCAAATAGATAGAGATAGATATAAAGACTATTTCGAAACTCACTGTTGAGTTATGAAAACCAGAATACTTACTTACTTAGTGACTCTGATTAGATGATATTTTACCCTAGTATCTAAGTAGGTAGGTAGATACTAGGCTAGCTTTGATCGGATTTTTTGCAACATATACGCTTTCTAAAAATTAAACCTAACTAGATTGATTAATCGCCTCCGAAACCCCATGCATACATACAAAATTTCATGAAAATCGTTGTAGTTTAGCTTTGATGGATTTCAATGGAACTCTGTACATAAGTCCGACTCATGCTTGACTTTTTTATTTCTCTTAATGCTCGAGACTTACCCGTGGCTAGTAGTTATTGAAAATGAAAAAAAAAATACCTATTTTATTAAGTAAATAACAATGAAAGCAACCTTTTTCATTAGGATAATTTTTATTGTCAGCATTTCATTACAGTAACCTGCCAAATAACTAGGTATTTATTTTATTAAAAAAGCTAATCATCCAGACAAAATATAAAAAATATGGCCTCTGTGGCCCAGTGGTATGCACACTGGATTTATAAGACGGAGACCTTGGGTTCGATTCCCAGCGGCAACGATTGAGATTTTCTTAATTGGTCAACCACCCTGCCGGCAGAGACGCACCGCCAAGCGATTAGCGTTCCGGTACGATGTCGTGCAAAAACCAAAAGAGGTCCAGTTTCCATTTTAGATTGAATCATCACTTACCATCAGGTGTGACGGCTGACTTGTATCTAATGAATAAAATAAAACATAGATACCTATTTACTGTTCCCGAACACTTTAAATAACTTCCTCGGGCGAGCAAAAACGCGGGCAATAACTTTTTTTTTAATTGACTACAAGTTGGCCCTTGACTGCTATCACACCTGATGTTAAGAGATAATGCAATCTAAGATGGAAGCGGGCTAACTTGTTAGGAGTAGGATGACTTCCACACCCCTTTTGGTTAAGCTAAATCGCTTAATGGTACGTCTTTGTCAGTAGGGTGGTAACTAGCCACGGCGAAAACCTCCCACCAGCCAGACCAAGACAAATTAAGAAAAATCTCAATCTGTACCGCCGGGAATCGAATCCAGGACTTCCGTCTTATAAATCCACCGCGCATACCACTGCGCCACAGTGGTCGTCAATATTTAATAGCGTTGAGGGTAACAGTCGGAGAGGAGGAGCCGTCCTACCGCTGCCGTATGCGTGAGTGAAAGGGAAGCTAGACAAACGGGCGCTGTAACGCGTTACGTAACGAAGCGCTTTACCCTCCCACATGAAGTTATTACTTCAATAAAAGCAAACATCTTCATACCGAGATACTTACCTACTTATAAAAATTAGCTAATCGTATTCATTAGCAGCCTATTAACGGCCTACTACAGGGCCCACCACGCTGCTCCATTGCGGTTTGGCGGGTTAATATAGTATTTTAATAATAACTTAACCAAAAAATTATGATCATATTAAAATCAGAAACTTTTTATTTCGTGTCTAATTTTGAATATCGATTAATCGACACAAACAGCCCATCACTTGCATTGTCAATTTTCACTGCAGGGGTGCCACATCTAAAACTCTAATGAATATTCGGCAACGTTCAAAAACTAAACATGTGGTAAGATTGCGTTTTGAATCTGAGGTACCATAGTAATTTCACGCTTGTCTTGCAGGGGTGTAAAAATGCACAGATTCATTATATAATTTTTGTGACCTTATTTTATTGGGATTATTAATGCAATGTATTACAAGGTGAAATGATGGTAGCAGGTAGCATGTTATGGGTCAGATTAATTATTTACCTATGGTGTAAGATAAATTAAATACCAACAGGTATTACGGCCTCCGTGGCGCAATGGTAGATATGCGCGGTAGATTTAGGTAGGTATAAGACAAACGTCCTCGGTTCAATTCCCGATTAGTATTTTTTAAATTAGTCCAAGTCACGCTGGTGGGAGGCTTCGGCCATGTCTAGTTACCGCTGTACAGATGTGATTGCAGACAAAGGGTAACTTGTAATGACTAAAAGTAGGTAGGCAGTATATATTTTTCTTTTCATTTAAAATTAAATCAATCCACCAGTCGAAATCTAAGTAAAGATTGGTTAAATTAATATAAGGTAATGTATCTGGACTTAATGAAGCCAGGTATCAAAGAAAAAACTAAAAAACGAAGACAAAGATTATCTCTGTTCCTTCCTCTCGTAAGCAAAAATGTTGTCAGTTTTTAAACGACTTCAAAAAAAAAAGGCGTTTCTCAATTCGACCGTATATATATATATATATATATATATATATATATATATATATATATTTTTTTTTATGTGTGTTCGCGCATAACTTCGTCGTTTATGAACCGATTTTGATAATTCTTTTTTTGTTGGAAAGAAGATAGTCCGGTGGTGGTACCATGACAAGGAAACCAGGATCTGATGATGGGATCCTGGAGAAAACAAGGGGAACTTTCAAAAATTGTAGGGACAACAAGTACGTTTGTTAATTTTTCCGGTAAGTATTTAAAAGCACTACAATTTGATGAAGGTCTGGAGTCGATCTGATGATGGAGCCGATCTATATATAAGAGAACTCCGTAACGTTTTACAGTAGCTACCTTGTGTTTGGGCTCGATTAATTTGTCTCAATGAGAACTTTACATTTAGATGGGCTGTGACTGTCATTGAGGGTCTGGTGATGAAGACGACGTACCTACATTTAAGGGAGCTCCGTAACATTTTACAGTAGCTACCTTGTGTTTGGGCTTGATTAATTTGTTTCAATGAGAACTTTACATTTAGATGGGCTGTGACTGTCATTAAGGGTCTGGCGATGAAGACGAGGGACAGCTGAGGGAGCTCTTTAACGGTTTACAGTAGCTACCTTGTGTTTGGGCTCGATTAATTTGTCTCAATGAGAACTTTACATTTAGATGGGTTGTGACTGTCATTAAGGGTCTGGCGATGAAGACGAGGGCCAGCTGAGGGAGCTCTTTAACGGTTTACAGTAGCTAAATGAGAACTTTACATTTAGATGGGCTGTGACTGTCATTAAGGGTCTGGCGATGAAGACGAGGAACAAATTTGTGTCAATGAGAACTTTATATTTAGATGGGCTGTGACTGTCATTGAGGGTCTGGCGATGAAGAAGAAGGATGATTGGGCTCGATAATTTATGTTAATAAGAAGTTTGAAAGGTTATAGTTTCCAGTTAGTTTAATGTTTACTATGTCATGATCCAATGATGAGATCTACGAAAACTCGAGGAAACTCTTCAAACTTTATATTCACTTTGGCTCAATTATAAGTAGGTAGTGAATATTGGTACTTATGGTTTAGTTCGAGTAGGTTTATTTTGTTGACATAAAGCACTAAAAAGTATGAAATAAAAAATTTTTAACACAAAATGATTTAATTACTTACTCTTCTATTGCCACCCGAGCTTTCTACTTTAAAGACTTGACCTAAACTTGGATGGCACCGACTTCATAGATGTGGTTAAGTCAATTAAAGTAAGTAAATGACGTAGTTATTTTTTACTTTTTAGTGCATTTTGAAGGCGTTTTTATTTTTTGTTAAAAATTTTTTATTGAAGAATGATACATTTGTTTTCTTTTGTTTCGATGGCTCAACTATAAGTAGGTAATAAAACATGGTATTTTGTTGACATCTTATATTGATATAATATTATCTTCTCTTCTTATTTCCTTCAGAAAGTCTCTGAAACAAAGAGAACACGACGTCATTAAACACCCTCATTTATTTATTTATTAGTATAAACACTATTAAAAATTTGTAAAAAAAATCCAGTCCTGCTACGAGTCTCGACGGCCCAAGGAACTAGTGGTCACGGCTCGATTGTAGAAACCTGACCTATGTCGTGAGAAGGTCAGTTAAAAGTATACAAGAATTACGCGTAGAATTAATAAAAATAATAATTCTTAATATCGTTTTAATCGATGTATGAAAATTTAATGAGATTGTGGAAGGATAACGGTGGTTCTAGTTTGTCAGATTTTCGTCTGAATTTCGGTGGCTAAATGCCTAGCTACATAATAGTGTGGTGGGTGAACTCACGCGACTACGCGCGGCATGGCGGGCGCATTGCACAGATCGTTGTGGCCGCGGTCGAACACGTGCAGTTCTAGCGCGGCCCCGTCGCTACACCGCGACGCATTGATGCTGTTGTAGAGCTGCAATAGATAGTCACAATTGAGCAACTACTTAGGCCTGTGTGCACCAAGATTTCGGTTATCATAACCAACTGTTAACATAAGCTAACTATAAATTTATTGTTGACGACAACCCGTACGCCGGTTAAGGACGTAAACCGGGCGGTTATCTTAACCGAACTTACGTACTTAACCGGCGTACAGGTTGTCGTGAACAGTAAATTTATAAGTAAGTAAGCATTAGTGTATTGCCAGCTCTTCTCAGTTAAATCTGCTGTCGCCTAAGTAATAACGACAAACGCGTCCCATTGATTGGTTATATGCTAGAAGCGAGGTCTAAGATACTAATAAAAATCGAAAGAGTTGTGAATATCGTCCTACTTCTAACAACTCAGCTCGCTCTAATCTTAGATTGCATTACTACTTACCACCAGGTGTGTTGCAGTCAAGGGCTAACATGTCATGAATAAAGAAATTTATTTATTAATTACTCAGCAATTTCAGCGCACATGATAAGTAAATTATTACTAAAATAATTTTACCTTAACGGCCAGTTGAAAGGGCACGATCTTGTCTCCCCGCGAGTGCAGCATCAGAACAGGCAGCTGTGGCACGTTGGTCAGGTACTGGTCGGTCGCGAACGTGTACTCAGAGGATACGATAAACGGCTGCACGAAGTGGGCCTTGTAGTACGGCAGCCAGGATACCAGCTGGTGCATTCATATAATATTAGATTATTTAACGACGTTGGCTTGTCTGGATCAGCAGTTCTATATTAAAATGTGTACCTACCTATCCTTCTACCGCGATATGAATAATACTCATGGCAACTCAATACTAATCATTAAATGCCGTTGCGTTTGTTCTGTTTGTTAGAATGTCCGTCCGTCAGTCCGTGTGAACACGTGCAGCTGAAAAACTAGCAAACCGATTTAGATAATTTTTGTTGCATAAAACCAGGATTTGTCCCAAGCAGTGCAACAGTCCGGAACCAACCGGAATTGATTGTAAAAATTATAAAAATCATGAAAAACGTGCTTTTCCCTGAAATTTTGTTTTCACACCGATTTTTTAATGCAAAAAAGGCAAAAAAATTTAAAGTTTTCACCGGTATCGAGCGGCATTTGATAGGAGCGCCGTGATGTGATTGCTTGTTATCAATAATACTTATTTATAATTATATTATATTAGAAATAGAATTGATGTTACTGGATTTACTATCCTATCCTACACACACCGGCATATTTAGCGGAACATCGACTTTGGAACGTGGACCAATGGTGTAAGGTATTGTTCAGTGATGAGTGCAGAATTCTCTTAAATCAAATTGACGACAGGCAAAGAATATACAGACGCAAAGGAGAACGATACATTCAGAAAAATTTTGAAACTACAATTGCATGCGGTGGTGGATCAATAATGGTTTGGGCGGTCATTTGTTTGGGAGCTCGCACAGACTTGGTAGTTATTGACAGAGGGAGTCTGACTGCAGACCGGTATTTTTAGAAGAAACTGTCGCACCGTTTGCCCCATTTATCGGTGACGATTTTGTTGTTATGCAGGATAATGCTCGGCCGCATACCGCTCGGGTAACTCAAGCTTATCTTAATGATATGAGTATCACTGTTATGGAGTGGCCGGCGAGATCACTGGATATGAACTCAATAGAGCACGTTTGGGACTTGCTGAAAAGAAAAGTTAAGTCCAGAATTCCAGCTTCTGCCAACGTGGGTGAACTGCGAATCGCCGTAGTTGAGGAATGGCAGAGACTATGCCAGGAGACCATCGATAACATCATTCTGAGTATGCCTAGACGGGTAGAAACTTTAATAAGAGCACGTGAAGGAAATACGCGATATTAATCACCATTTTTTTAATTTAAATAATTGTTATTTTAATATTAACTTTCACTTTTCCCGGTTACATGAAAAGTTCAAAAAAGTACCATTGTTGACAAATAGTCTTTACTCGCAAAATCATGTTCTTAATGTGATCTCATTTTAAGTAAAACAAATGAATGAATTATGGACCTTTTTTATGTTCCGCTAAATATGTCGGTGTGTTTAATTACCTGAGATAGCAGGTGACTCTGTAAGTGTTGCATTGGACGCACAGCGCAGACATGTTGGACACCAGGTTGACTGCGATGGTCACTGATATTTGACCTACCTTGGACAGCGGGTGGCTCTGTATTTCGTCTACAAGGTTGTTGAAGGGCGCCTCCAACACCAGTGCGTTGGGCGGCGGCAGCGCGGGCAGCTTGTGTTGGACGCACAGTGCTGACATGTTGGACACCAGGTTCGCTGCGATGGCCGTACCTGTAAGTTTATGGGTCGGAAAATTGTGGGCCTCGGAGACTAGGTCTTTGAGCAGTTGTTCTCAGTAATTACACCTAGTTAAAACCTGATAGCTGTCGTTAGAATTATATATTATCAACCTAAGTTCTCAACTTGCATCTGAGCATCGTGATAGTCGTCTGAGGCTTAAGCAATCAAATCCTCACTCTTATAAAACAGGAGGGCCTGGTCCTGAAGTGGGACACTCAATAATCCTTACTTATAATATAAACGCGAAAGTTTTTATGTATGGATGGATGCAAGTTTATTCCTCTTTCACGTAAAAACTACTGAATGGATTTTCATGAAACTTTTTTTTAACCAACTACATGTTGGCCCTTGACTGCTATCACACCTGATGTTAAGTGATGATGCAATCTAAGATGGAAGCGGGTTAACTCGTTAGGAGTAGGATGAAAATACACACCCCTTTCGGTTTCTACACGACATCGTACCGGAACGCTAAATCGCTTGGCGATACGTCTTTGTCGGTAGGGTGGTAACTAGCCAAAGCGAAAGCCTCCCACCAGCCAGATCAAGACAAATTAAGACAAATCTCAATCTGCCCCGCCGGGAATCGAACCCAGGACCTCTGTCTTATAAATCCACCGCGCACACCACTGCACCACGGAGGCCGTCAAAAACAACTTTACAATAATACAGCTTATATATCAGAATATGGTAGATTGGCGACCCCGCACCGGAAAGCGCAGCGTTGGTCAACCCCCAACCAGGTGGACTGACGACATCAAACGTGTCACAGGGAGCCGCTGGCAACAGGCGGCTCGGGATCGTTGTGTTTGGAAGTCCCTAAAAAAGGCCTATGTCCAACAGTGGACGTCTACAGGCTGGTAATGATGATGATGATGATATTAGAATAACTCATAGGCTTCTTTTGATCCTGAATTTTTAGGGCAACGGAAACTACGCGGGGGAAACCGCGGGCGTCCTCTAGTAGCCTATATAATTGTCTTCTTCTTTTTTCGTCCTGGGGCAGTTAGCCAGTAAGGTGGCCGTTGTGAGTGGTAGCCTATAATAATGAAGACATCATATTCGCAAGATAGCAGTTTACCAAGTGAATGTCCCCAAAGCACCACAAGGGGTCTGTGCTCCTGGTCGATCCCTTGCATCAGCCACGCGTACACGTACAATAAATCTTCTACCACTCCCCTCTCGGTCGGACGGATGTGTGTCGAGTCTCCATACCCTGGGAAAAAACCAAAAGTGAAATAGATAAAATTATTATTATAAAAATAAAAAACCCGACTGCTTAGAAGTAAAGAACTGAAAAGAGAAAAACAAGGATCACGATATCTATATAAAATTCTAAATACTTGAAACTCGAAAATATTATCCTCCTTCTGACGCAGTCGGGTAAAAAAGAGAGAAGTACATACTTTCTGTGTGCACCAAGATTTCGGTTATCATAATTAACGGTTAACATAACTTTACTATAAATTTACTGTTCACGACAACCCGCACGCCGGTTAAGAACGTAAGCTCGGTTAAGATAACCGCCCGGTTTACATCCTTAACCGGCGTACAGGTTGTCGTGAACTGTAAATTTTACGTTTTGCTTATGTTAACCGTTCGTTATGATAACATAACCGAAATCTTGGTCTCAGTCATCACACAGGCCTTAGTCAAGTCTTTAAAGACGTACTGGTTTTGTTTACTCCGAATTCATCTTCAAAGAAGCTTTAATATAAGCTAGAAGTGGCAATACAATAGATAGGTAGTCTTAGAGAATAGCGTTAGCGAGTTTTTATTGTGATTTATGTCTAATTCACCCTAGCAAATGGATGTATGAAGTCTCTGCCTACCCCTATGGTTATGAGGCGTGATGTTATGTAAGTACGAGTAGGCATGGAAATATATAGCCTGCAACAAAATAATAGCATTTGCACCGTGGATAGTGCTTGCAATAAAGGAGTTACGATGTTAAATACTATACTAACGCCAAACTCGATTGAGAATGCTTGTCAACAAACAAATTTAAAATGAAGGTAAAAAAGCAACACATTTTATGCCTCATACATTTAAAATTATGTTTTGGTATTTTATAAAATGTTATTTAAAAGATATTGAATATATTAATTAGTTTTAAGCTTACTAATCTAATTTATTGTCACGAATTCGTCATTAACAAGTTAACTAAAAAAATTTGGTGTAAAATGACTATTGTTTCCTACCTACATTTTTAATTTGTTTGTTGACAAGCATTCTCAATCGAGTTTAGTTTGGGCCTGACATTCAAACCTTCTTTAGTAGGGTAGCGACGGAGCTATAATGCAGCTGTCATTATTTCGTTTAATAACGAGTGTCCAAAGCGGTTTTAGCAGGATCCTACCAGGTTTGATTGTTGGGGGTCTTGTCCAATAAAACCACAGGTTTCAAGGTAAAAACGGCTTATTTCGGGAAAGTAGCTGGTGACGCTTCGGCGGTTGGCTTCGGAGTCGTTGCTTTCAAAAATGTGTCATTTGAGATTGACATCTGCCAAAGCTGTCATCAGCTACGTTCCTTTTTGCCCTTTATTGGTGTAGTAATTTAAATTACAATAGTTTGCGTTTGCGTCGCGTACAGGGCAGGGAGAATGATTCGAGCGTTGATAGGTCACAAAGTACTCTTAAGCCTACATCTGTGCCGCAAGTTTCGTACTGTTCGGCGTTTTTTTTCTGCCACACGATGGAACCCGCACTCGCACGTGGAATCCATTGAATGCTTAGGTATTCGTCTCAGCAAACGGTAAGGCAACCAAGGGACGGCTTTTTAATTTATTTTCACTATCAGATAGGCTTAGGACTGACCTCTATAGTCGAAGGTGATGACGTGATAGTCTTGCTCCTGCAGCACCCTGTACATCTGCAGGCGGTAGGGAGACGCACGGTGGTTTGAGTTTCCTTACATGCAATATAATGATAATTGCTGAATAGGGCTATTTTCTATGAAGATTTTCTCGTGAAAACCGAAAAGGAAAAAGTTTCAAAATATCTGGATGTTCGTTACGAAATTACCATGGTGGCAAAAGATGTGTTAATGTTATTGTTCCGATAGTCATTTCAGTCAACTTCAACATCAACTCCAACTTTTTAAGAAGCTTTCGCTTGGCTGTTGGATCAAGGGTCGGATACAGAAGATAGTAGTTTTTGAGATGGCTCATATTATGAGGAGGTTCCTCACTCCGGAACCCCAACCGCCGCTTGCTTGAGCACTCAAAACCCCAGCAAGCGGAGGAGTAGATGCTTTTCTTTACAAAATTTTAATAGTCTTCAATATAAGTATAATCACTAATTTATTTGGTGAGGCTATGAAATAATGAGGTTTTCCAGGAGTCCACCATACTTTACTTACCATGACAGTACAGCACGACAGTGCCGTCAGGTTTTTTCAATTCATTCATAAATCCTTCATCCATGGGTAAGTGGCTCATGGCGAGATCTTGGAGCAAGGAATACGGCGCTACGTGCCATACGCCTAAAATACAATTACAGTTCTTACGCTGTTATTACACAAGACTATAAAAACGTTTAGGGCTAACGCTAAAACGCGTGCGCCCGTCTCAGTTAGCGCTGCTAGTATAACTTTGATGTCGAGCGTGTACAGTTGTGTCGAGTAGATTACCATGTATTGTCTACTAATTTATTATTTGGCAAAAAGATGCATAACCCGTTCTTGACAAGTAGGTTACTCAGTGGAGAATTTGATAATTCATTCGCCATACCCCATAATACTGGCCGAAATTGCACCTCAATTATTACGCGCTTTGTATCGATGTTCATGATTGTACCTAGCATCCGACGCGTGTGACCGTAGCATCTAGCGGCGCCTGTCTAATTTGTAGAAACAAGGTTAACCGCGCCCGCGCTCCGTCGCACGCGCCTGCGCTGTTCATACTATTTTTCATTATACACCCGCGAGCGTGCACCCGCGCGAGTTTTAGCGTTAGCCCTTATGTTCTAAAATTTGACTAAGACTTTTGCTTTCCTTGTGATGGTGGAAAAAAATAAAATTTCTTAAAAATGTTTGTTTTGTATGATCATAATATATACTATGTTATTTTGTACTTAAACATTCGTGGGCTATATTGTTTTTATCATAAAAATGGCGCAGTGGATTTATAAGACGGAGGTCCTGAGTTCGATTCCCGGCGGGGCAGATTGAGATTTTTCTTAATTTGTCTTGATCTGGCTGGTGGGAGGCTTTCGCCGTGGCTAGTTACCACCCTATCGACAAAGACGTATCGCCAACCGATTGAGCGTTCCGGTACGATGTCGTGTAGAAACCGAAAGGGGCGTAGATTTTCGTCCCACTCCTAGCAAGCCCGCTAGTTAATCCGCTTCCATCTTAGACTGCATCATCACTTATCAACAGGTGTGATAGCAGTCAAGGGCCAACTTGTAGTTGATAAAAAAAGAAAAAAAGTCATCTGAGCGACATTATTGGTACATCCACGACAATGCACAGAAGCCGTAAACTTTACTAACTCGGGAATCGAACCCGGGACCTCCGTTTTATATATATCCACTGCAACAACATAGGACCGAGCACTGCAAAACAAGTAAGCACTCTAGCTTAAAGATTTCAGGTGGTACAAATAGTTGCTTATATGTGAGCTACATGCGAAACTTACTAACTTTACTGTAGAGGGTAACAAATAGTTGCCTATATGTCAGCTACATGCGAAACTTACTAACTTTACTGTAGAGGGTAACAAATAGTTGCCTATATGTCAGCTACATGCGAAACTTACTAACTTTACTGTATAGGGTAACAAATAGTTGCCTATATGTCAGCTACATGCGAAACTTACTAACTTTACTGTAGAGGGTAACAAATAGTTGCCTATATGTCAGCTACATGCGAAACTTACTAACTTTACTGTAGAGGGTAACAAATAGTTGCCTATATGTCAGCTACATGCGAAACTTACTAACTTTACTGTAGAGGGTAACAAATAGTTGCCTATATGTCAGCTACATGCGAAACTTACTAACTTTACTGTAGAGGGTAACAAATAGTTGCCTATATGTCAGCTACATGCGAAACTTACTAACTTTACTGTAGAGGGTAACAAATAGTTGCCTATATGTCAGCTACATGCGAAACTTACTAACTTTACTGTAGAGGGTAACAAATAGTTGCCTATATGTCAGCTACATGCGAAACTTACTAACTTTACTGTAGAGGGTAACAAATAGTTGCCTATATGTCAGCTACATGCGAAACTTACTAACTTTACTGTAGAGGGTAACAAATAGTTGCCTATATGTCAGCTACATGCGAAACTTACTAACTTTACTGTAGAGGGTAACAAATAGTTGCCTATATGTCAGCTACATGCGAAACTTACTAACTTTACTGTAGAGGGTAACAAATAGTTGCCTATATGTCAGCTACATGCGAAACTTACTAACTTTACTGTAGAGGGTAACAAATAGTTGCCTATATGTCAGCTACATGCGAAACTTACTAACTTTACTGTAGAGGGTAACAAATAGTTGCCTATATGTCAGCTACATGCGAAACTTACTAACTTTACTGTAGAGGGTAACAAATAGTTGCCTATATGTCAGCTACATGCGAAACTTACTAACTTTACTGTAGAGGGTAACAAATAGTTGCCTATATGTCAGCTACATGCGAAACTTACTAACTTTACTGTAGAGGGTAACAAATAGTTGCCTATATGTCAGCTACATGCGAAACTTACTAATTTTACTGTAGAGGGTAATAAATACTTAAGATAGGTGCATAGGCACCTAGATAGTTAGCTAGGCACTTAGATATTATATATAAGTATAATCACTAATTTATTTGGTGAGGCTATGAAATAATGAGGTTTTCCAGGAGTCCACCATACTTTACTTACCATGACAGTACAGCACGACAGTGCCGTCAGGTTTTTTCAATTCATTCATAAATCCTTCATCCATGGGTAAGTGGCTCATGGCGAGATCTTGGAGCAAGGAATACGGCGCTACGTGCCATACGCCTAAAATACAATTACAGTTCTTACGCTGTTATTACACAAGACTATAAAAACGTTTAGGGCTAACGCTAAAACTCGCGCGGGTGCGGGCGCGGGTGCACGCGGCGGGCGACCGCCGCGGGCCACAGATCCGCGAGCGGGTACCCGTCGCGTGCGCCCGTCTCAGTTAGCGCTGCTAGTATAACTTTGATGTCGAGCGTGTACAGTTGTGTCGAGTAGATTACCATGTATTGTCTACTAATTTATTATTTGGCAAAAAGACGTCAACGGAAAAAACATCGACTGCATAACCCGTTCTTGACAAGTAGGTTACTCAGTGGAGAATTTGATAATTCATTCGCCATACCCCATAATACTGGCCGAAATTGCACCTCAATTATTACGCGCTTTGTATCGATGTTCATGATTGTACCTAGCATCCGACGCGTGTGACCGTAGCATCTAGCGGCGCCTGTCTAATTTGTAGAAACAAACCCGCTCGCGTGTACCCGCCGCCCGCCGCGCGGTTGACAATCCGCCAACCGCGCCCGCGCTCCGTCGCACGCGCCTGCGCTGTTCATACTATTTTTCATTATACACCCGCGAGCGTGCACCCGCGCGAGTTTTAGCGTTAGCCCTTATGTTCTAAAATTTGACTAAGACTTTTGCTTTCCTTGTGATGGTGGAAAAAAATAAAATTTCTTAAAAATGTTTGTTTTGTATGATCATAATATATACTATGTTATTTTGTACTTAAACATTCGTGGGCTATATTGTTTTTATCATAAAAATGGCGCAGTGGATTTATAAGACGGAGGTCCTGAGTTCGATTCCCGGCGGGGCAGATTGAGATTTTTCTTAATTTGTCTTGATCTGGCTGGTGGGAGGCTTTCGCCGTGGCTAGTTACCACCCTATCGACAAAGACGTATCGCCAACCGATTGAGCGTTCCGGTACGATGTCGTGTAGAAACCGAAAGGGGCGTAGATTTTCGTCCCACTCCTAGCAAGCCCGCTAGTTAATCCGCTTCCATCTTAGACTGCATCATCACTTATCAACAGGTGTGATAGCAGTCAAGGGCCAACTTGTAGTTGATAAAAAAAGAAAAAAAGTCATCTGAGCGACATTATTGGTACATCCACGACAATGCACAGAAGCCGTAAACTTTACTAACTCGGGAATCGAACCCGGGACCTCCGTTTTATATATATCCACTGCAACAACATAGGACCGAGCACTGCAAAACAAGTAAGCACTCTAGCTTAAAGATTTCAGGTGGTACAAATAGTTGCTTATATGTGAGCTACATGCGAAACTTACTAACTTTACTGTAGAGGGTAACAAATAGTTGCCTATATGTCAGCTACATGCGAAACTTACTAACTTTACTGTAGAGGGTAACAAATAGTTGCCTATATGTCAGCTACATGCGAAACTTACTAACTTTACTGTATAGGGTAACAAATAGTTGCCTATATGTCAGCTACATGCGAAACTTACTAACTTTACTGTAGAGGGTAACAAATAGTTGCCTATATGTCAGCTACATGCGAAACTTACTAACTTTACTGTAGAGGGTAACAAATAGTTGCCTATATGTCAGCTACATGCGAAACTTACTAACTTTACTGTAGAGGGTAACAAATAGTTGCCTATATGTCAGCTACATGCGAAACTTACTAACTTTACTGTAGAGGGTAACAAATAGTTGCCTATATGTCAGCTACATGCGAAACTTACTAACTTTACTGTAGAGGGTAACAAATAGTTGCCTATATGTCAGCTACATGCGAAACTTACTAACTTTACTGTAGAGGGTAACAAATAGTTGCCTATATGTCAGCTACATGCGAAACTTACTAACTTTACTGTAGAGGGTAACAAATAGTTGCCTATATGTCAGCTACATGCGAAACTTACTAACTTTACTGTAGAGGGTAACAAATAGTTGCCTATATGTCAGCTACATGCGAAACTTACTAACTTTACTGTAGAGGGTAACAAATAGTTGCCTATATGTCAGCTACATGCGAAACTTACTAACTTTACTGTAGAGGGTAACAAATAGTTGCCTATATGTCAGCTACATGCGAAACTTACTAACTTTACTGTAGAGGGTAACAAATAGTTGCCTATATGTCAGCTACATGCGAAACTTACTAACTTTACTGTAGAGGGTAACAAATAGTTGCCTATATGTCAGCTACATGCGAAACTTACTAACTTTACTGTAGAGGGTAACAAATAGTTGCCTATATGTCAGCTACATGCGAAACTTACTAACTTTACTGTAGAGGGTAACAAATAGTTGCCTATATGTCAGCTACATGCGAAACTTACTAACTTTACTGTAGAGGGTAACAAATAGTTGCCTATATGTCAGCTACATGCGAAACTTACTAATTTTACTGTAGAGGGTAATAAATACTTAAGATAGGTGCATAGGCACCTAGATAGTTAGCTAGGCACTTAGATAGGCAGCTAGGCACTTAGGTAGTTGCACATACATTTACATGCTAAAATAGTTTACTGTGGTGGTGTTGTGACTTACGAGGCTGTCAACCTACCCAACTTGACGTCACAGTGATCCACCTGAGAGTAAAACTCGATATCAAAGTTCCTGCAACCTGTCACGTTGCAAGTCGCTGGGTCCTTGAAGTCTAGGTTTTTTGGAAAGTTGACTGTGAAACAAGATATTTTTTAAAATAACTATATACGATTGATAGCTTTATGTAAGGCGGGACCGTAATCAGGCGCTCTTTGGTACGATCTCTGCTCGTTCGAATATTAATCTAACCTATTCCATAACACAAGCTACCTAAGCTTACTTTGGGGCTATATAGCAATGTGTGAAATTGTCCTATAATATTTATTTTTTAATTCCTAGTAAGCAGGTTGTAGGTTTTTTTAGAGTGTAAATGGAAAGATTGATCATACGGCCGAGTTTAATTTTAATAATAATAGGGCTCTGAATTTATTGAGTTTTTTACCCCAATAAAATTTCAGTAACAGCTTGAATATCAGAAGCTGGTCCGATGCACGGAGGTGCCGTGCATCGGAGAGCACACTAGCGTGTCGAACAGAGTAACAAATCTCAGCTAGCCTTTCGCATTGAAGCAGCGTGATGCATCTTAGCTACAAATCTTTCTCATCTAAGTAACGAGGCCTTAACAATACAAAAGCTATTTAAAGGATGGCGGCAATACTTTTTGTAAGGATTTGTAGAGAACTAGCGGTAGCTCGCGCTTTCATTCGCATAGAAAAACTACACGTTGGTCTTTATACATATCTCTACAAAACTTTCTTAGCTTGTTGGTACGTAATACCAAACCTTCCTCTTTTAATCACTCTATTTTCATGAATGAAAACTGCATGAAAATCCATTAGGTACTTAGGTTAAAAGACCTAAACGACAGACGGCGGAAGGTGACTTAGTTTTATGCTATGAAAGATGGCGTAAATATCTGAAAGCTCACTACAGTTTGAAAACACAATTTTCCTCTGAACACATTTGCTATACTTGAACACCAGGGGCAGCACGGCAGCTTGTAACAGCAACGCGCCAGCCGTCAGACTCGCGCCCGCCAGTAGGATCACGCTGAAATATAATACTAGGTAGTAACCTGTTGAACCTAGGCCATATTTTAAGATAGCCCCAGCATAATGGTGGGGAATTCACATCACATTAAACAGTCTCCAATGATGTACGGAATATTGCCAACTATTCTCCGTACATCACACATACCTACCTAAAAAATATTAACCGACCGAGGTAGGTACAACAAGTTTCTTCTTCTACACAAGGCGCTGAAAATTAAGCTATTTATGGCCGAGTACCGCTTTATTTCCTTTATTCCTAAGTACTTTTCCAGGATTATGCGAGAAAATTATTATAAAATTGTTGCCATACACTTTATATACGACTTGTGCCAATCTTGCTAGATTGAAACGGGAAATCTATATCGGTAAATTTTTAAATCTAAGTAAAAATTAAACATTTTTTTAAACCGTTAATGAATGAAAAATACTTTCAACATCCAAATCACCAATCTAAGAACCCCAAGTGACGTCTTGTGGATGGCCCCCAATTTCTATGGCTCTATGTTGGAATCTTGTTGCCTTTTAGGTGCACATTGCATAGTGCGTCTAAGTCGTATGTATCGATGAAACAAGGTAGAAATTAGACCGATAATAACTCACCTTACGACCATATTTATTGTCAACAAATTATATAATTATTTTATATTTTTTTCTTGATTTTCTTATACATTTTTCGATTTTTGTATTTTCGAGTGGTAATAATTACTTATGACATTGTGTTACATTTACTGTCATTTATTTTTTTTTAATTTAACTTAGATTATTAATACAGTAACCACAACTGTAAGCTTATTATCGAATTTCTCCACAGATACATTGACAAATATGTTGTAATAGGATGGATGGCTACACAGGCGTTTTCTTATTATTTTTATCATAGATTAAAGACAACTAGATGGAGCCCATAGCGTGTCCACTCGTGAGACAGCAAGACAGCCTTATTGACATGATATGTCAACATTTAAAGTACATAATATCGTAAAATACGAAATATTACTTTATATGATAACGTTTAAATTAATATCTTAACCGCAAAGTTATATTATTTATCAGCAAATTTAATAAAAAGCTAATACTTGCTCAGATATGGACCTTTGTTTGTCACAAACTCCACTCTTGACAAACAATAAAAACGAACACACTGAAAGGGACAAAAAACAATCTTGTGTCACTTTCTAACAAAGGCCGAATGAAATAAGTCTGTCACGCTCTTGAACCTACAGCCGCGTTAAGACTCCATCTAGTTGTCTTTATAATCTATGATTTTTTTAATGTAATTTTTCATATTTATGTATCCGATCAATGAATATTTATTGGCATTTTCTAAGTTCTGCTTTACTAAAATATTTTAAAGGTCATAACCAGGATTACTTAAAGAATTTATGTCGTTAAACTCGCCGAAGGAAATTTTAAATTCAAATCTGCCTACTGAGCCGGTGGTAGAGTCAGTAAAAATAGTAAACTAAGACTACATAAAATAAATTATTTTGAATTAGAATTTCTTAAAATTACTAAAATATGAAAATGAGATTTATGTGATCAATTGATATAAATTAGGCAGCATTACCGATCATGGGAACTACTAGAAAAAAAATTCGGCCAAGTGCGAGTCGGACTCGCGCACCGAGGGTTCCGTAAATTTTTAGGTTTTCGGAATTATTCCTAAACATTGCTTCATGCGAAATTTCAAGATTCTAGCACCAGATGCGAGTAGTAGAGAGTTAAATATGCGGCTTATGCTGTATCTTTTGACTGTGTTTACTTAGAAGTTTTATTTTGATATAGCTTAAAGGTATTATAGAGCCAAGTATTTGATATGAATTTCAATTTAATACCTTTACGCGTTCATGAAAAATTGGGGTAAGTGTAAATTATTAAAAATATTTTTATTACATGATGTAAATAAAAATTTACAGCTTTCGTAATTTTTTCATTATCTGTGCTATATGACGTTGCTTCGTACCAAATTTCAAGATTTTAAGTATACGGGAACTACTCGTTAGGTTTTGATTTAGTTGTGTCTAACTGTGAGTTAAATATACGGCTTATATTGCTATATCCTTTGAATGTGTTGACTTAGAAATTTTATTTCGTTACAGCTTAAAGGTGTTATAGAGCCAAGTATTTGATATGAATTTCAATTTAGTACCTTTACGGGTTATGAGAAAAGAGGGTAAGCTTAAAATTATTAAAAGCATTATTATTATATGTTGTAATGTAACTAAAAATTTACAGTTTTCGTAATTTTTCCATTATCTACATAACGTTACTTCGTATCAAATTTCAAGATCCTACGCTTACGGGAACTACCCGTTAGGTTTTGATTAACTTGACCGTGTCGAAAATTGGGGAAATTATTGGTATCTTTTGATTGCCTTGGCCTAGAAGCTTGATTTTTTCACGACTCTAAGGGACAGCAGATTTGATTTTTTGATATAAATTTCAGCTTGATAATTCCACGCGTTTCTGAGAAAAAGGGTCTTGACAGACAGACGGACGACGAAGTAAGGGATAAGGGATCCGTTTTTTCCTTATAAGGTACGGAACCCTAAAAAATCAGTTTAGAGTGAAATAAAAAAACCAACACATTAAAAAATCGCTTTATTTCAATAATATTAACTAAAAATTAAATAGAAGTAATAAAATAAATAAATTGCCTTGTAAGCACTTGCAGACAGCATCACCGAGCTTAAGCGTAATAGTTTGTTGTACTAGCGAACTATTTGTGTGGTCGTCTCTTGGACTGTTTGTACTAGCTAACTAATTGAGTTGTGGTCTCTTCGACTATCTCTAGCAGTGGCTTTTCACGAAGTCCCTGTAATAGAGATTAATGGTCATCATCAAAATGAGGTACAATAGGTTCCTTTAGCTTTGAATAAACAAATAATTCTGTACTACAAACTTCTATTAAATGTATTTAGAGAAGGAAAGCCACATCCAAACCAGATCAGTAGTTATTGCGAAAATCGCGAACAAGCATACATATATTTACAATTTCACACATATCCAGATAAAGCTCTTTTATTAAGGTTTGGTATAAAGGTAAAATTTGATCTGAGTATTTTTGCCTTAATATTGCCTTATTTTTTTAATAAACTGTTACATTAAAACAACACAAATTAATATTAATGTTTGTTCTATTGTGATGATGTATCTAATAAATCATCATCAGCTCTTTTATTAGTAACCGAGTCAATGGTTTGCTATACCCATTTTTTCTTCCAAAATAAAAATAATTATATAAAAATAATTATTTAAAAATTTTTAATTCTTACTTTTTAGTGATTTATCGCCACGTAACGTACTCGTACTATACTGTGATAGTATATTATACGTCACTAGTAGCCAAAAAGCTACCGATACCGAGACAAAAATCGAAATCGCTGTAAGCGTGCCTCCACAATTTGAAGAGTTCCTTCAATTTCCGCAGGATATCCTCATCAGATCCTAACATGATGACAATGGGACCACCTTGGAAGTACGCCCTTTCTAATAAAAAAAGAATTATCGAAATCGGACAACTCTGTAAAAAGTTATGCGTGAGGTCATACATAAAAAAAAAAATTGGTTGTCTGTAAAGTCGGTTTACTGACGATAGTTGAACGTGACAACGTCTTAAGAAAATACTGATGGAATGGTAGCATTTAATTGGTTATTAACATTTTTAATTTAAGTATATTTTTATAAATATTAATTTAAATTAATAAAATAATTGATTTTGATTTTATAAATTTATATTTTAAATTTATAATAAATATATTAATTTTAAATTTAATATATTTAATAATTATATTTAATAGACGGATGTTGAACGCTGCCGAAAGCAAAGGCCGATTGTGCTTCTTTGTCGCTCGTTCCGCGCTCTCGCTTGCACTTCAAGCCTTACATGGAACGCCTCAAAGCGAGGTAACGACGCATGACGTCTTGTTTTTTCGTGCGTGCAGCCGGCTCTATCGAATTATAAGATGTTGTCACGTCAAAAAAAATATACGTGTCGAATTGAGAACCTCCTCCGTTTTTTTTCGTCGGTTAAAAAAGGGCCACGTACATTGTTACTTGTGGTCTTGGTAAAACAAAACGTTCAAGGTGTACTGACCCGACGACCTGCGGCAGGTCCTTCGCGGTGCATATGTCCTTGTGGCCCAGCCGGTCCTGTTTGGGGTACGAGTGGAACGTGACGGGCGCGTCGCCGGCCCGGCGCGACGCTAGCACAGATTCATACAACTGAAAACATTGAAAAAGACGTTCATTTGGTATTATTTGTATTAAAGAAGTTTTATATTTCGAGTAAAAATTTAATTAAAAATACTGATTATTATAACAAACTTCAAGATTCTGTTTTGTTAGGTGATTTACAAACAATTTAGATTGTCTCAAAATATGTAGAATAGTGACTTTTTCAATTTTTTAAAATTAAACTGTGTTAAAAAATGTTGAGAGGTGTCAAGGGACACCCGGATGGAACGAAGTTCCTTTCGATTAATTAATGAAGGAATTGTAATAAAATTTTATTTTTTTTAAGTCATAATAATATTTCTTTTATTATTAACAAATATAATGTTATATAAACTTAAACGCGTACCACACACGCGTTTGTTGTTGTACACCGAAACACCAGAGGGCGCCACGAGAGCGCGAGACAGCATACAGCGCGGGCGCCCCCGCCGCTCACGCACACACACATCAAAGGCGGCGGCAAGATCCTTTGATCAAAAAGTGTCGTGACAACTTTTCGTACGAATTTTTTCCGTCTAGCCCCCTTTCACAACGCGCGATAAGGAACTTCGTTTAGATTCCCTGGATATAAGAGTCCAGATCCCGGATACATGCCCGGGTTCTAGACTCTTTATGCGTTTTGTCCTAGCTTTCAAATTTTAGAGATGGCAACCCTAGCCGGAGTGTTCAGCCGTCGGTCGCAGAAGACACAGACCTTCAACCCGACGCAGTGCGGCACGATGACGTCGTCCATGGCGTGCAGGATGAGCACGGGCGTGGCGGGCGCGCGCGCCAGGTGCTCGTCCGAGCGGAACTCGTGCTCGACGCTCCCGCGGAACGGCGACACGAACGACGACTCGAAGTACGGCAGCCAGCGCACCAACTGATCAGAGAGATACGATATCGAAAGTAGAAAACATAGTTGTAATGAAACGGGAAATTGGTCCTGTAGGCCAAAGATGCATTCAAAAAGATACCTCGTAAAGATATACTGTAGCCCAACAGCGTGCAATAGAAAATATCACTTCACATGGGGGGTGTCCGCTCTATTTAGCAATCAAAACAAAACAACTCTTAACATTGATATATTAATACTATGGACTTCGGGTCAGCGCTAAAAAGTGTCCGAACCAAAAGAGAGCTAAAACGCGAAAAAGATTTTTAATCGCATTCAGTCTCATATTAGCTTACTGAGAGAATACACGTCAATGTTTTAGAACAGCGACTGCATAGACATATTTTGTTGTTTAATATTTGAATTTTTTAATTACTTCACTTTTGAATTGAAAATAATTTTAATTAATAAACTTTTATTAAGCTATTGTATAGCTTTTATCGCGGGCATTGAGCGTGGAGACAGAAATTCCGTAACGAAAAAACCTAACACCCCCTGAGTATCAAAAACATAATATCAAAAGCACAATTTCGGCAACGACGTCATCGGGGAACGAGGCTTAGCGGTAAGGCGCTCTAAGTGCCCGGATTGCCAGAGAGACACGGGTTCGAATCCTGTCGGTTCTGAAATTACTTTTTTCACATTTTATATTTCAAAAAGTCATTTTTTTTTTAAATTTATGACTTTTTCCAAGTCGAATTAAAAAAAACAAAATCCTTGTTGTTTACGTGTAGACTAAGAACGCGATTTCAAAGTTATCGAAGTGTCGCTGCGACACGTCGCTTGCGATCGGCTATTAACTCACAGCGTAAGAAACGGATTTATTACCTTAGCTAGTGGATGGTACCCGACTTCGTCTGCTAAATTATTAAAAGGCGCCTCCAGTATCAGTCCCTTCGGTGACGGGAGAGGCTCGGAACGTTCTAGAACTTCCTTGGACAACCTCTGCAGGTTCCCCACCAAATGAGACGATATACCAGTACCTGGAAAATAAAGCAAACTATACTAAAGTACAATTTTAAATATGCGCTTCGAATTCATCATGATCATTGTCATTCTAGTAACGGCCCACATACAGAGATGGGCCTTCCTCCAATATAGAGCGTAGACCCACTACGCTGCTCCAATGCGGGTTGGCGGGCTTAGAAATGCATTAGAGCTATTTGTAATATTGGGCCATTAGACAGTTGTAAACCATTATTCAAACAATTACACATTCTTCCATTGCCATGTATGTACATACGAGACATGTGTGTTTTCGTTAAGCGTAATCCAAAATATTTTCAGCGAAGATGTGAAATAAATGCCAATAAGCAAGTCAGACATCCTAACAGATTAGTTGTAACAAAGCTTAGCTCTTGTTCTTACATGAAAAGCGCATACTGTATGGCTGTAAAATTATATAATAAATTGCCAGAAGATATCGAACGAATTGATTTTATTATTATAATCACTCATTTATTTATTTACAATTATTTTAAAAATTTTTAACAATGCTTCTAAAATTATAAAAAAATAAAACACTATTAAAAATTTATAAAAAAATTAATTCCGCCTGCTGCGGGGCCCGGGGGTCCAAGCAACCGGTGGTCAGGGCTCCAGAGTGAGGAACCTCCTCACAATGCGCGCCGTTTCAAGAATTACTGCCTTCTGTATCCGACCCTTGATCCAACAATTAAGCGAAAGCTTTTTAAGATGTTCGTCAAAGCTTTTCGCTATAAGACCGTTGACTGAAACGACTATAGGAACAATCATTGTTGAATCAACATTCCACATGGCGGTAATCTCATGAGCAAGGTCCAAGTATTTTGATACTTTTTCCTTTTCAGCTTTCACCAGATTATCGTCATGTGGAACAGTAATATCAACAATCATTGCACGGCGCGTTAATCGATCAATTATCACTATATCAGGTCTATTGGCTACAATATACCTATCAGTGATAATTGTTCGATCCCAGTAGAGCAACGCACTGCTATTTTCAAGAACTGACGCTGGGTCGTACCTATAGTAAGGCACCTCAAAATCGACAAGGCCATACTGAAGAGCAAGTTGTTGGTGGATTGTCTTGGCTACTTGATTATGTCTGTGCAAGTATTCGCCATTAGCAAGATGAGCACACCCGGAAACTATATGTCTGAGGGATTCCCCAGGCTGATGACACGCTCGACATATGTCTAGAGTGCCATCTTTCATAATATGTTTCCGGTAGTTTCTCGTCTTGATAACCTCGTCCATAATTGCACAGACAAAACCCTCGGTTTCCCCAAAGAGGTCACCGAATTGCAACCAAGATACAGATGTTATTTGATCTACATCCGGCCCCGTGAGGGCCTTGTAGAAACGTCCATGCAACTCCTTACTCTTCCATATCGCCACACGATCTGAGTTACTAATTACTTTAGGCTTACGCCAGTTCTTTTTGCCAAGGGATAGTGGGGTAAAACCCTTGTCCACTGCAACGACATCCTTATGCATACCCACATTTATCTTGAGAAAATAATCTCTGAGATTGCACACCTCACGATTATGGAGGTTCTTGGCGTTCAAGAAACCACGTCCCCCATACTTGCGTGGGAGGTACAATCTCATTACAGATGAACGTGGATGGTGCATCCGATATGACGTCAGCAGTTTGCGGACTTTACAGTCCAGGGAGTCCAGTTCAGTTTGGGTCCACTTTAGAATGCCAAAAGAGTATATGAGTAAGGGCATGACCCAGCTATTGTAGGCACGCACCTTATTACCACCTGATAAAAGACTTTTTAGGACTTTTTTCAGGCGGCCAAAGAAGCGTTCCTGCACTTATTATTATTATTATTAGTATGGTGAGGCCCGCCATAGCGGATGCACTTCGACTCTTATGGATCTTTTGTACTCGCCCCGCCCTCACCTCCCCTATATAAGCTCAAACACCCACTCCAAGAGTTGGATGGTTGCTCTTAGGTTGGAGGCACAGTAATCTTCTGGCAGTGGATAGGCTACCCCCAGGAGATCCATTCGCTTTCTAGCCAATCCGTCACATTCACACAAAATGTGTTCCATGGACTCTGTGTCTTCATTACAGGCCCTGCAGATAGGATCCTCAGAAATACCCATTTTGCAGAGCATAGACCTGGTGCTATAATGGCCTGTGTACGCTGCTATGGCATACCTTAGCTGTTTCCTGCTCAGTTGACTTACCTTCGCTAGAAAACCTGCCTTTATGTTACTCATGAACTTTTTTGAGTGCCTTAGACCTTTTACGACGACGATTAACGATTAGATTTACTTAACTTTAAAATAAAAATAAATAAATGGCTTCTAGAAAAATGCTGTTATGACCTAAAAGAATATTTGACTTAAAATAATTGACTAGACTGTAAATTATTATTATTATTTATTTAAAGTTTGAAATTATTTTTAATTATAATTCTAATTTATTTTATAATTTTACTGTTTATAGAATTAATATTAATTACGTAAGGTTATATTATGCGCCCTGCCAGGGTCCATGTCATGTAAAGCATGTTAGTACAATAATTTGACATGAACGCTAAATAAATGAAATTTTGGAATTAGAATGATAATGTTAGTGATCACTATCACATGTTGATAATGATCGTTTTGAAGCGATCTCCTAGTCGCGGGAGTGGTAGACTACGAATTTCCCGACTCCAGGCTTAGAACTTACTGTAAATTTCTTAAGAAGAAAGAAAAACACTCATTTCCCCCAAAATTTGAACCCAGGACCTCGCGATCGAAGCCAGATAGACTAACCACTAGTTCAACGATTATTAATATTTTTATCATTTTTGAACGACTATTGTTGGTTTCTCTTTTGTACACTTGTGGCGCTTGTGTGCCACATCTGTCACATATTTTTTTGTTCAGTAATACATGTTAACTTTATATTAGGATTTACATTTAATTCTCCCACAATTATAAATAAAATTAAAAACTTAAGTTAAGACTATAAATAAAAGTTTAGTTTTAGTATTAGACGACCGATTGAGCTGTGGGTAGTGACCCTGCTTCTGCGTCCTAGGCTGTGGGTTCGATTCCCACATCTGGACAAATGTTTGTGTGATGAGCATGGATGTTTTCCAGTGTCTGGGTGTTTATCTATACATTATAAGTATTTATGTATGATATATATATATAAAATATTAATCAGTTATCATAGCACCCATAACACAAGCTACTTACGAGTACGCTTACTTTGGGGCTATATAGCGATGTGTGTAATTGTCCTATAATATTATTTATTTATTATTTATTAAAAGTAACGACATAATTTTTATTTTACTTTTCCCAGTGGATGAAGCTGAATAACGTCAATCGATCTCACCTAAGGAATGTCCCCAAACAAAGACAGGCGGTTTGGTGTCCGCCTTGCCGATCGTAGTGTTGAGCCAGTCGTACACCACAAGCGAGTCTTCCACCACGCCCGCCTCTGTTGGTAGCACGTTCGTCGAGTCCGCGTAACCTGGATTTTTTTTTATAAAATTTAAAATAATCAACAATGCATAGTTTACAGGTACTTTGAAAGGTCATGTTGAAGGGGAACTATATATAATCGATATAATATTCAAAATAGAATGGGTTGAAAGTTTGTATGGAAAGTCCTTCATTTTTAAGCGACGAAATTAAACGGAGGAGGTTCTCAATTCAACACGTATATTTTTTTTGACGTGACAACGTCTTATAATTCGATAGAGCCGGCTGTACGAGTCATGCGGCGTTACCTCGCTTTGAGGCGTTCCATGTAAGGCTTGAAGTGCAAGCGAGACCGCGGAACGAGTGACAAAGAAGCACAATCGGCCTTTGCGTTCGTCAGCGTTCGACATCCGTCTATTAAATATAATTATTAAATATATTAATTTTAAATTAAAAATTAATATATTTATTATAAATTTAAAATATAAAATTATAAAATCAAAATCAATTATTTTATTAATTTAAATTAATATTTATAAAAATATACTTAAATTAAAAATTTTAATAACCAATTAAATGCTACCATTCCATCAGTATTTTCTTAAGACGTTGTCAGTTCAACTTTACAGACAACCAATTTTTGTTTTTTTTTTTATGTATGACACATAACTTTTTACAGAGTTGTCCGATTTTGATAATTCTTTTTTTATCAACCAAGGCTGGCCAAGGTTTCTACGTTAAGAACATTACCTAGAACCCACAAACTGCTTTACTACGTTAAATAAATGTTCCTTAAACTTGGCTGGCACCGACTTCATAGATATGCTTAAGTAAATTAAAGCAACTAAATGACACAGTTATTTTTTACTTTTTAGTGCGTTTTGAGTCGGTTCTATTTTTTGTTATTGATATCATGTTTATGAAAATTGGTATAAGTACAACTGAACAAATATAAAACACAATGTTATTCAAAGATTTTTAAAATTTCACTCCTATAGGATTAAAAATAGGGTTGAAATTATATATGAAAAGTTCTTAATATTTCAAGATATGTTTATGAAAGTTGGTTTAAAAAGTACTAATTAAATTTAAAATATAATGTGATTCATACATTTCTAAAATTCTAATCCTAAAGGATTATATAGGGGTTGAAAGTTTATATTGAATATTCTTAATACAAAAATTCAAATCAAATTATCTTTAAAAAAATTGCTAAAAACTAGTGGAGAAACTACTAACATTGACAACCAATTTTTAATTTTTGTCTATCTGTTTGTACCAGCTAATCTCTAAAACAGCTAGACCAATTTAGACAAAACTTTCAGACTCATTTCAAGTGGCTATTTTTATTTTAGGAATTTTATTCATTTGAATTCTATGCGGACGAAGTCGCTTGCCTCCCCTAGTTATAACTATTATATATAATATTATATATAATAAAATTCGAAATTAGGAAATAGTATACCTCTGTAGTCAAAAGCGATAGTGTGAAAATCCATTTTTTGGAAAAACTTGTACAGCACTATCCGATGTGCCGCCGCGCGCGTGTTCGAATTGCCTGAAACATCAAATAATAAAATCTAACATTAATGACGTCATTTGTAACAAAAAGAAATTTATGTTCGATTAAGAATAAAGGCTAGAATACATACTTAAAATTATAAAACAATGTTGTAACAGCTTCATATAGTGACCAGCATAAAGGACAAAGGTAAAAAATACATGGAAGTCTGCCCCAGAGATGCCCAGAGATGATATATATGTCATTAAATAGTACAGATCTTCTATTTAAATAGTAATAAAGTTACTTGTTGCAGTCGCTGATAAAAGTTATGACGGTTGATAAAAGTTGACTTTTCATTCTACGACGGTCACGTGATTCAGAACACAAAAAATTGATTGAAATTCTTATATTTATGATATATTTTCAAGTGATGGCTATGAAACATGGGTAGTTGTTTAAAATTCATTGAGTTTTTAAATGAAATAGTCAGATGTGAGCATTCGTTTGGACAGCCTGGGGCAAATTATGGCAATGTCCTTTATTTCATTTCCAAATAAACATGAACGTTTTCAAGTCGGTTAAAAATACGAAAAACTTATTCAGTAATGTAACAAATATTTTTCTTAAAACGATTTATCGAAATCGATTAAGCCCTTTGGACGACCTCCGTGGCGCAGTGGTATGCGCGGTGGATTTATAAATTTTTCTTAATTTGTCTCGGTCTGGCTGGTGGGAGGCCTACCGACAAAGACGTACCGCCAAGCGATTTAGCGTTCCGGTACAGTGTCGTGTAGAAACCGAAAGGGGTGTGAATTTCATCCTACTCCTAACAAATTAGCCCGCTTCCATTTTAGATTGCATCATCACTTAACATCAGGTGTGATAGCAGTCAAGGGCTTGTAGTCAACTTCAACTTGTAGTCGATAAAAAAAAAGCCAAACGCGAGATAATCGCAGACAAATGTCAAAAACTTCATATTTTTAACCGACGAAAAAAAACGGAGGAGGTTCTCAATTCGACACGTATATTTTTTTTTTTTTTTTTTTTATATGTATGACCACGCATAACTTTTTACAGTGTTGTCCGATTTTGATAATTCTTTTTTTATTAGAAAGGGCATACATAAAAATTGAAGGAACTCTTCAAATTTTGGAGGCACGCTTACAGCGATGGGTATCAGTAGCTTTTTGGCTACTAGTGCCGTATAATATGCTATGACAGTATAGCACCAGTACGTTTGAAAAGTAAGAAATAAAATTTTTAAAGACTCAAAACGCACTAAAAAGTAAAAAATAACTGTGTCATTTAGTTGCTTTAATTTACTTAAGCATATCAAGGAGTCGGTGCCAGCCAAGGTTTCTACTTTCAAGGACGGTACCTAGAACCCACGTAAAATAAATGTTCCTTAAACTAGCTGGCACCGACTTCATAGATATGCTTAAGTAAATTAAAGCAAATAAATGACGGTTCTATTTTTTGTTAAAAAATTTTTAGTTGAAAACTTGATATTTTTAAAGCGGTTAATAAAGTGTTCGGATTTCCGAAGATACATAAGATCGCTAAAGCGCATAATTGTAGCGCAAATAGTACAACGTGATCAACTTACCATGACTCATGGTAAATAACACAGGATATATGCATTGTCATGGTTTATGACATAACACATAGTTTTTTTTTATTTATTGACTGCTTTGTTGGTCTAGTGGATCATTGGGTTCGAATCCTGGGTTGGGTTGTGGAATAATTCTGAGTATTTTTTTTAGTTTTTATTGAAAAATGTTACCTGCACTTTAGGGATTATTTATATTTAAGAATAAAAATAATATCAAAAATTGCGGAACCGACGGGATTCGAACCCGCGTCTATCTGGCAATCCGGGCACTTAGAGCGCCTTACCGCTAGGCCACGATCCCGATGACGTCGGTGCCGAAATTGTACTTTGACTTTATGTTATTGATATCCAGTGATACAGCTTGTAATGCCATCTATAGTATGAATTGAACATGTTACAATATTATTGAAGAATATTTTTCTTCTACGAAATTGTCATTAAATTTTAAGCCAGACGGGAAGCTATGCCTCGGCGCACTTTAAACCATCAATGACGGTCATTATCATCATCATCTGATCGTGATCGTTAAAAAATTGAACATTATCAACCTAAGCCCGCCAACCCGCATTGGAGCACCATGGAGGATGTACATCCACCATGTTGCTCTAAAGCGGCCGAGGCGAGGAGTGTAGACTCCATATCCCCTCTCCTATAAGGAGGGAGGCCTGGCCTTGTAGTGGGTCGTTAACAAGCCGATAAGCTAATGATGCTGAGGATCAACTTACCATGACAATACACAATGATAGGCAGCTTGGAGTTGGCCAGTTCACTGTCGAGTAAAGAACTCAACTTCTCCTTGTCAGTTTCACATTCAAAATAACCTTTGTTCTTCTCGTAAACACTCTTTGGTAATATATGCCATACACCTGAAAATATATTTTATGGAAGATACATAATATAGTTTGAGCATTCCATGCATTCTCCGTGCGGGTATCAGTTTAACTATACTCATGTTATTTTTATGAAAATTACAAAACCAAGATTTTTCTTTCTGTTTTCAGTTTGTGTGCCAAAAAGAGCCCGAGACTTGTGACACGGGTGTAGGTTTAAAAGAGTACTCTCCATAGTGTACACACTATGCAGAAATACGTCTCATTGTCAGAGGGAAAAGACTTGTGTGTTATTTTTTAAGTATCGTCCCAAAGTATGTAAAACCAAAATTTAAAAACATTTGGAACAAAGGACATTGCCAAAAATTGTATGGAAGTGTACCCCAGGCTGCCCAGTAATGATATATATGTCATTAAATAGTGCAGATTTTCTATTTACATAAAACAAAGTTGTATGTAGCTATGCAGTCGCAGGAAAAAGTTATGAAGGTCGAAAAAGTTGACTTTTCATACTACGACGACGGTCACGTGATTCAGAACACAAAAAAGGGATTGAAATTTATCCTACATAAATTTTCAAGTGATTGCTATGAAACATGGGTAGTTGTTTCAAATTTATTGTGTGTTTAAATAAAACAGTTAAATATGAGCATAAGTTTGGACAGCCTGGGGCAAATTTTAGCAATGACAAATTTGCTATTATTGCGATTATAGTCTGAAATGTAATTTCTATCCTGATATTCCCATGGGACGCACGCGGTTACAAGCTCAGAACAATTAATTAATAGATTACGAACGAACGGTGTAAAAAATTTTACTTACCAATTTTAATCTTACAATTGTCAACTTTCGATTGATATTCGATGTTAAAGTTTCTCGCCCCGTCGATGCCTTGCGAGGACGGTTCGTCAAATTCTACGTGCAGAGGCCATTTTGCTGCAATATAGTTCACATTTCAAGTTAGTTAGGTCCTGGTTTCGGATCTTGGGTCAGGTCGTGGAATAATTCTGAGGTTTTGTTTCAGTTTTTATGCCCGGTGTCAGGAAGTTGGTATTGTTACACCGCCGGACCTCGCACAGCACTTTAAGCCGGGTCCCGGTCGCTATCGTTACTATCCGATAGTGATCTTTAATGATCTTAACATTATCTTTCTACGTTCGCATCGTAGCGGTGCAGGCTCCATGTCTCCTCCTCTCCAACAAGGAGGGAGACCTGGCTCTTAGTGGGTCGTTAGTAGGCTGATAATGATTTTTTTTACTTTTTTATTTACAACAACTTACGTCTAGCTTTACAGGATATTCCCAATACGCTGTCGTAGCATATTTATAAACTTATATGTAATAGGTAAGTACTTACAAAAAAAACATAAAATTTAAAGTTAACAGTAATTACTATCGTAACACATACACCATTGAGCAACCTTTGTGAGTTCACTCAAAGTACAGCAAAATAAATTAATTTTCTCAACTACTAAGTTGAAAGTGCGAAGGGCGCGCGTCAACGGAGCCTTGTTCAACAGGTTGGTGCGTCCGCTCGGTACCGCCAGCAACTGCGGCTTGCGTCTCCGAAACACGTACCGGTCCGGGAATCGTAGGCTTACTTGTTTTAATACATCAATAAATAAATAAGGCTTATTTTATAAGCACTTTCGAAACATCATGTGAAATTATTTGTAGTGACACTACCACTGTCTCGGAAAGTCGGTTACAAATATAAATTAGTGAATATAATCAGTTGTTACTTAACTAAGTTATGCGGTACTAGGTTATGAATAATTAATACATTTTTTAAATTTAATTAACATTGCCCTCCTGAACCGTCTGCATTCAGCGACTCCCTACGATTGATTTGATATTGTCAATTAAAAATTTTTAACAAAAAATAGAACCGACTCAAGACGCACTAAAAAGTAAAAAATAACTGTGTCATTTAGTTGCTTTAATTTACTTAATCACATCTATGAAGTCAGTGCCATCCAAGTTTAGGTAAAGTCTTTAAAGTAGAAAGCTCGGGTGGCACCGACTTCATAGATGTATTAAGTAAATTAAAGCAAGTAAATGACATAGTTATTTTTTACTTTTTAGTGCGTTTTGAACTATTTTTTGTTAAAATCATACTTTTAGTGATTAATTATCAACAACGAAAATACTAAAGTACCAATATTCACTGGCTACTTATAACATTCCGACGTCCCTGCAAAAGTGCATATAAAGTTTGAAGAGTTTACTTCGAGTCGTAGATTATTGATCATGACATAGTAAACATTAAACTAACTGGAAACTATAACCTTTCAAACTTCTCATTAAGACATAAATTAATCGAGCCCAATCACAAAGTAGCTACTGTAAACCGGAATCGCCAGACCCTCAATGACAGTCACAGCCCATCTAAATATAAAGTTCTCATTGAGACAAATTAATCGAGCCCAAACACAAGGTAGCTACTGTAAACCGTTAAAGAGCTCCCTCAGTTGTCCCTCGTCTTCATCGCCAGACCCTTAATGACAGTCACAGTCCATCTAAATGTAAAGTTCTCATTGAGACAAATTAATCGAGCCCAAATACAAGGTAGCTACTGTAAAACCTTACGGAGCTCCCTTAACTGTACTTCGTCTTCATCACCAGACCCTCAATGACAGTCACAGCCCATCTAAATGTAAAGTTCTCATTGAGACAAATTAATCGAGCCCAAATACAAGGTAGCTACTGTAAAACGTTACGGAGCTCCCTTAACTGTACATCGTCTTCATCACCAGACCCTCAATGACAGTCACAGCCCATCTAAATGTAAAGTTCTCATTGCGACAAATTAATCGAGCCCAAATACAAGGTAGCTACTGTAAAACGTTACGGAGTTCACTTATATAAGGATCGGCTCCATCATCAGATCGACTCCAGACCCTTATCAAATTGTAGTGCTTTTAAATACTTACCGGAAAAATTAACAAACGTACTTTGTCCCTACAATTTTTGAAAGTTCCAAAGATTTCTCCAGGATTCCATCATCAGATCCTGGTTTCCATGGCATGGTACCACCACCGAACTATATCCTTTCTAACAAAAAAAAAACGACGAAGTTATGCGCGAACACACATAAAAAAAAAAAATATATATATACGGTCGAATTGAGAAACTCCTTTTTTTTTGAAGTCGTTTAAAAATTTGAAGAGTTCCTTCAATTTTCCCAGGATATCATCACCAGATTTTAACATAATGATAATGGGACCACCTTGGAACTGTGCCCTTTCTAATAAAATAAGAATTATCAAAATCGGACAACTCTGTAAAAAGTTATGCGTGGTCATACATAAACAAAAAATATATACGTGTCAAATTGAGAACCTCCTCCGTTTTTTTTCGTCGGTTAAAAATACTCAGCCTCGTAGGTTTGCTTCATTGAGGACTTCCTTCGACAGCTTTTGGCTTGGCGCTCTACAAAAACAATCTTCGAGGTAGAGTAAACGAGTCGGTGTACTCATTTTGAACTAATTGAAGTTCTCATCTAATTCTGTTATGCATATTTATCTCGTTCTAGTTTTAACGAGTTGCAACGAAAAATGTGTATTAGCGGTAAAATTCATAAGGAGACGACGTGTCGCTAGTCACGAAAGGTATTTCATACAAATACATAGAAATGGGCAATGTCGCTGCGATACTTTGCCTGCAGTTGTCGTCTGCAATCGGCAAGGAACTCGTACGCAAAGCCCGCAAGTAAAAATAAAGACTTCATATGTAATTGTAAAGTCAACGATTAATTTCGACCTTGTTACAACAATATACCTACGAAGACATTAATTTTGTACAAGCTAGGTCTTTTTGTTTATTTTTTATTTAACATCTTAACATCAAGTTTGTGCTTCTTATTTCATATAGTAGTGAGAATTAATATCACCTTGATTCTGACGCATTTAAAGAAAATAATATAGTAATAATTAATGGAACAAGCACAGGCCAACCTGCTGGTAAATTTCCACGGAAAAACCATCTGTAAACAGAGCAACACTTCACAGAACATTCAAGAGACATCCTACAAAGTTCGCCCTTTTGCCTGTGATTACACCAGCAACCAGTGGCGTGCACAAGGTTTATAATTAGGGTAAGCACCATAGGTACTAAGTGACGACCTCCGTGGCGCAGTGGTATGTGCGGTGGATTTATAAGACGGAGGTTCTGGGTTCGATTCTCAGTGAGGCAGATTGAGATTTTTCTTAATTTGTCTTGGTCTGGCTGGTGGGAGGCTTTCGCCGTGGCTAGTTACCACCCTATCGACAAAGACGTACCGTTAAGCGATTTAGCATTCCGGTACGATGTCGTGTAGAAACCGATAGGAGTGTGGATTCCATCCTGCTCCTAACAAGTTAGCCCGCTTCCATCTTAGATTGCATCATCAATTAACATCAGGTGTGATAGCAGTCAAGGACCAACTTGTAATCAAATAAAAAAAAAAAAGTGAGTAAGTAAGTACACAAAATGGAAAATTCCTTCTCCAACACTGGTTCATAATGTGCCCTCAGCGTAGGCAATGCGTCTAGCACTTATGAAGTGCACGCCACTGCCAACAACCATGCCCTTTGAACAGAAACGAATTGTTATTTGGCGAAAGTAATTACCATGGTCCTTTTCCCTTTTCTGGGCAAAATTGGTCACAAAAAGCTCTCTTAGTCTACTCTTAGACAAAGAGCTTTACAATTTTCAAGACAAATGGACTATTATAAAAAAAATTGTTGTTTCTACTAACCAATATTAGCAAACACTAGATTTCTCCGGAATGTCTTGGAATATCTGAATAGTAGAGGAGCCACAGCCACATGCAGTATACAGATGCCTGCAGTGACGGACGCACCTAGCACCAACGCCCTGCAAACAACACACTGGGTAGTATTAAAGGGTAAAGGTGTTTAAATTAAGACAAATATCTTAGCATTCCATGGATACACAGTGCAGGGTTGTGTGGCTGAGAGAAAAACTCTGAACAGAGCTGGAGACTTGTGACACAAGTTTAGGCTTCAATTTCAGTAATTCTATTTACAAACATTATAGAAAAAGGTATAACCATATAGGTTTTTTATCATTACTATTTCATATTCAGTAGTCGTATACCTGGATATCAAGAACATAATATTCAACAATTTTGGTATCAATGTCATAGGGATCGTGGTCTAGCGGTAAGACTCTCTAAGTGCCTGGATTGCCATTGAGAATCCCGTCGGTTCCGCAATTTTTGATATTATGTTTATTCTTAAACATAAAATAATATGGCTGTAAGTTATGCAACTTACAGTTTACATTGATTCAGTGGTTAGCCTAAGTAGCTCCAGATTAGGAGTTACTGGGTTCCAGTTCTTTTATCAAGATATTAAACTTATTATGTTATATGCTAGTGTCCCAGAGAGAAGGTTAAGCCATCATTGCAAGTCATTGTCATTAATATCAATAGTGATAAGATTTAAATATTATCAGCATTAAAATCATTTTCTTTTTTCAAATAAATTACTTTATAAAAGATATTTTAGTGTGATTACAATCTAGCATTAATAAGTAATTAAAATTTAGCCCAAAATTGTATATAAATTATTTAAATTTAAGACCATCATTGCCCAAATATTATTTAATGATCTTAATGTAGAAGACACTTTGCTCTTCTGTTCTTAGGTTTTTGAAAGGATTAATGCATTTCTCACTATGCCTGTATTGCCGAGGAGCTGGATTGCCTCAACATTGTGGTGATTGCCTATATTTATGGACTTGGCATATTTTTTATAATAATGGCAACAGAGTCTACTCATAATCATAATATAAGTATGTCCTCATTATATAAATGTACCAGGGTGTATTCACAATTAAGAGTGTCTAATTTTTTGGTGTACATTGTGATTGTGATCCATAACCAACACACATTGTCTCAGCTTGTTGAATATAAGCTATGTCACCTCTACTATAAGGAAGGAGGCTTGGCCCTGTAATAGACTCATAATAATGATGATATGGAGGAAAGCTTGGCATTGTAGTAAATGTCTGTCATCAGCCAACTCGAACCACACAGCAACAGCAATCAGGCTCAGGAGAGTAGAGTTAACTATTTCTAGATTTATAGGTTTTGATAACCTTGTGTGCATTGTTTTATCACCAGGTGGTCCAAGATTAAATTCCAAATAAACAAATACATATCACTACAAAAAAAATAAGATCCAAGTAATACTTCCAAACTATCCTTAAAATACAACATGATTCAACTTTAAACTGTACTGTTACTAAATATTCAGGAAAATTCAGACTTTTAGAGTGATAGGTAAATAATTTAATATGATGAAATACTAAAATAATGTATGAATTATGTTCTAATACTTACAGAATAATATATAAAGGCACAAATATGAAATATCCAACCATTTTCACTGGGGTTCAAACAAGTTAAGGCACACTTTTAAGTTAGTCTTGTGAGATTTTGATCTAGAATGTTAATTTCTACGGAAATATGTACGACTAAAGTACGTATAGGTTTTCATGAAATCTAAGATTATTTATGATAACGTCAACAAAAAATCAATAATTATATAGTTCAAAATTATTATTTAATTAAAATCACAACAAAAACTCAATCCCATATGAGCAAGTTATAAAACACTAACATTTTTAGTGAAGTTAGAAATCCAATGTTGTAACTTATATCGGAAGCCTTTGTAAGTAAATTTTAGTAGTTATTTATTTGAAGCTGTCAATAAATGCGATCAACAAATACTGCTGGATTTATTAATACTGTAATAAACTTATTTTGAACTTGAAATTAGCCTGACCATGAAATCAGGTGAAATCTGCATCCGCATTTTATGCAAAATTAAGTTGCATTTCCTTGACCTTTGCCTTTGGTTTGACAGTGACAACCAGTGACAGTTATTGACATTGTCAGTTTGTGACGGTTTTCTCGGAGGAATAAACTTCCTATGAATTCATCCTAGAAATCTTCCATCGATGAAAAATAGAAAATAATAGAGTTTGGCTACTGAAAATAGCATGAAAATAGAGATCGAAAACGCCCGGCAAAAACAAAAACGCAAATTAAAGTGCAAGTATTGGAATAACTAAGGTTGATTTGCAATTTATATTTTTAATATAGGTAACTAGCTGACCCGGAAAACGTTGTTTCTTTTTAAAATAGAGGTTAATTAAAGAGGGATGAAAAAGGGTCGTATGTATTTTTATATACTGTATCTTAAAAAAATAAAAACTTAAAATTTTGTCTTAAAAATACAAAAAAATTAGGGATGGACCTTAACATTTAGGGGGATGAAAAATAAATTAATAGTTATCTTCTTATTTGAGCTAATTTATACAAAATCTTAGCAAATTATGTAGAAAAACTTCCCTTTGAAATCAAGGCTTTCAAGCGGGTATTAAATTCTCTTAACCAAAAATAACGGGAAATGGGAAAATTAAAAAACAATTTTGGAAAAACATTTTTTATGGACCGATTTTGTTTTTAAATTTTCGTTTGGGTACCGGTTTTCTAGAAGAAAACACAATCGGAATCCTTTTTCCGCTCAATTTATCGAAAACATCTAAAACTGGATCCGTATGGCATTTGATTTCCATGATTTCAGAAGTTATTATTTTATTGGTTAAGTTTAAGGTTTTCATTATACTTGAGACGCTCGGTGCCCAAAAATGATAAGGTCCTAATCGCCGTGGATAGTTGGCTACCAAATTCCCCGTCAATTTTGTCTCGTATATAATTTTTAACAGTATTATGGTCTTCTTAGTTCTCAATTTCATTGTCACAGTTTTTCCTGCCCCTACATCAATATGACCAGACGTTTCATAACCGACAGGCAGTGTTACCATTTTCTGGGTATTATTCCTCCATTTATTTTCAAATTTTATACGCTCATCCTTACGCTTATCACTAGAAAAAGCTATATTAGTCACGTAATAAACTTCGTCTTCAGGATATCCGCCTTCAGACCAATAAGTCTTTATAGAGTTTTCAACATTTTCAAACACCTTGATAGGGACCTTTATTTTACGCGGCGTATTATTTATATTGTCGTGTACAGTCAATAGAACATTTTCGTACATAATATCCTGTATTGATATCCTTTTCACGAGTGTTTTTCTGGTAACTTGCGGCCATTTGTATTTTTGAAACACGTTTCCGTATGTCGTTGGATCCTTTATATAAACATCGCTAGGTTCTACACTGAACTCAAGTTTTATGCCTCTTTTAAGATTTGATTCCGTTATATTGAAAATGTTTACTTCCTTGTCGCCTATTATTTTGTCGTCGGTACCTTTGACCACCATTTTAATACCACCTCTGCTGGACGCAACTGTCACGTTTATTTCTATTTTAGCACAACACTTCGTAACACAGAACAGTAATATTATTAAACGATTAATATAACACATGCTGCTTATAAAATGATCAACAGTAAAATAAACAACTCTTATTATTAATAACTTTATTATGCATCTACGTAATTGTCATGACATGAGATAATAAAAATAATAATCTTACATAAAATAACTTCAATTAGGCATCTACTCGTCTACCATACTTATATTATCTCAATAAGTATCTCGATATCAGACATTTGGAATAAAACAAGGAAGGGTTTGAGGAAACTTATTTTATTAATTTGGGAAAACACATACCTAACAGGAATTAAAAACTGTAGGTACGTGTATCGTATTTACTATGTCACTAATCTGTGAGTTTGCCGTTTCGAAAGGGCAGGGGGGTAATGATCACAGATTAGATTTATTATACCTAGTATCTACATAATGTTCACCCATGAACACCATCAAATAACCCTAAAGGTACCTATTTACCGTATAGGTAGTTCAGACATACAGCCTCCTTCAAACATCATATCCGTATTTTTTAATTATTTATTTTATTTTTATATAACGGTGATGTGGTTGCGTTTTAAAACACCGATATATTTTAAATTAAATGTAAACACATATTCCTGGATATTATTTTATATGAATGAATTAATAACTGTTATATATTTACGCTTAAGATAATTATGATATTGCGATAAATGATTTATCAATATCACGAGTTCAAGTTCAAAATATAAACTACTTACTACGATTGAACTAATATGATGTTTCACCGTATGTACGACTGTTCTGCTCGATTAATTTCTCAAAATAATTTTGGCATGATTACATCCTATAAATCGATGAACGCTGGGTCTGATTCGTCTGCACGCACGAATAAACATGACTCATTGTCACGATCCGCCTAAGCCGAAATAAGCGCGGAACAAGCGAAAGAGAGGGACTATATTACTAATTTTTCAACAATACTACTACTACTACTAAAACTAATACTTTCTACTATCTACTAATTTTTCAACAATGTTTTTTGATGATGTTATCACGTAAAATTATCGTCCGCAAATCAACTACTAATAACCATATTTTTTTTGTGTGAAACAAAGATGGTATATCCTTGTAGTTTCAGTAGAAACGTCAGAATGTTTCGTTTTCTAGAATTTAGTCTACCACCGGTCTATTTTAGTTAGGTCCATTTATCCAAAACTTTGGCATTGTTATTATTCTTTAGATTAGATAGGTACTAATGATTTATATACTATGAGTCCTCCCGTGACGTGACATTAGTTGTATCTGCTTTATTTTGCTTTATAAATTTTATATGCTTCGCACTTTTATCCTGGACTTACATATTACATATACTTACAAAAAAACCTACATATACCTAACGCCATTGTGTGAACTATGAGTATATCCGTGATTTTGCTTTATCTCGATAAAGGGGGCAAAGGGTAAAATAAATATTATTAAAGATTTTATTTGTGTACTAGCGACTAAACTACTCTTCAAATGTTGACATTTTTGTGTGACACAGTTTTACCGTACGTAATACTTTGTGTGCCATTTTTTAAACAGAATAAAAGTTGGGACATAATATATAAAAAATAATTTTTAACTTACGTAAATTAGAAGAGAAGTGGAGTTTAAAAACATATAAAACCATTTGCTTCTAGACAAGAAAAATTACCCATTATGCTATAACAGACTATATTTGTTTTAATATTTTTAAGTTTTAACAAAATAAATAGAAAAATCATTAAAACATACAGTACGAAGTACTTAAGTGAAAAAAAATGAGTGTTGGGAAATTATAAGTGAGAATCAATAAGGCAAATACAACTTCGTGTTACAAAATAGATTAAGTTGAAGATGCAAGCTTTTACAGTAATAATTACCACGTTACTATTAACAGTAGATGCAAAAATAACTATAGACGTAAAAGCAGGCAAAAACTTAACAGATACAGAAATAATTTATTCGGGTTACAACAAAAATGTTGTTAATGAAAAAGATATCGAATTATTCGGCATAAACCAGATCAATCTAAAGATGGCGGTCAGAAATCGTTATGGCGTAATACCTAAAGACGTTTACCTAAAAAGCCCGACTCCATGGGGCGATTTGTATAAAACATACAACTGGGAACAAGTATCTAGAATACTCAAGGTTAAGTCCGCTACAATAAACGAAAGTACAATAAAATCCATGCAGATTTTGGCTCAACATTTCGACAATCCTTCAAACAAAACTATTAAAGTCAACGCGGGTATAACTCAAAGTGTTGAAAACACGTTAACGACCAGTTGGTCAACTAATAAGGAAGTGACGATTGCTCAAGAGATAGAGTACGATCTTAATGTTATTTTTGCTAAGCTGTCTGGAACGACGAGTTTCTCGTACACTTCTAGTTGGGGCAAAAGTGAGGAGAAGTCTGAAACAATTACTATAGGTAAATTAACTTCTCATTATCTTGGTATTTTCATATTTACTTATGATAGGGGCACGGGTAATTGCATTCCAGTTATAAAAACTTGAATAAGTGTCTACTAGTCTGGCCATCACACGTTCTTCACTCTATACGTTAAGTATTTGTCTCGTAACGATCATTATTACATTTTAATTTTAGTCATTGGATCTGACAATAGAAACGTGTTAAACGTGACACTACCAAGATTCCAACTCTAGATTGAGGAATTAAACTTAAAAAAATTATATTTTAAAGCTTAAATTAAACAAAAGTAAATGTTCCAGATAGCCAGTATCCCTACCTACCTATAAAAATTTGCATGTAAGTACATACACTAGAGAGAATAGAATACCTAGAGATTAAAAGCTTTGAGTATTTCAAATATTCGATTCCAATGAATTTAAAAGTATAACTTGTCGGCTCTTCTCTATGGAATCTGCCTTCTGAACCGGTAGTAGAGTCACTACGCACTGACAGAGTTATCGTAATAGTAGAGTTTGTTCAACAACAAACTTTAAATGAATGAATTTGAATTCAAATTTGCTTTTAATTAAATCTAAGTAAATTAAAATTAACTTGTCACAAGTCCGGACTCTCTCCTCGTTGGTCTAGTGGTTAACCTATGTGGCTTCGATCACGAGGTCCTGGGTTCAATCCCTGGGTCGGGTCATGGAATAATCCTGAACTTTTTCATTCTTCTATGAAATGTTCAGTACATTCCAAGCCCGGAGTCTGGAATTTGGTGGTGTTATACCCCCGTGCCTCGGAGAGCACGTTAAGCCGTCGTTCCGGTCACTATCATCAACATCTGATAGTGGTCGTTAATAAATGAAACATTATCACCCTAAGCCCGCCAACCCGCATTGGAGCAGTGTGGTGGGTGTACGCTCCATATCCCCTCTTCTGTAAGGAGGGAGGCCTGGCCCTGTAGTGGTCCGTTAATAAGCTGGTAATGATGATAATGTTGATGATGATGATGAAGTCTGTTCAGAGTTTTTCTCTCAGCCACGCGATAGATCTGGCACCCGCACGGTGAAACCCTGGAATGCTAAGATATTCGTCTCCTATTCACAGGTACAAACACTGGCGTAGAAATAGATTTACAACCTTACCAATCAGCCACAGCAGTGTTAACAGCAAACAGATGTTTCCTAGACATCCGCGTGGAATACATCGCGACATTGCGTGGCAACGTCGCCGTCAACTTTAAAAGGAAACACAAAGGTCATCACTTCTACGGCCCCTCGATAAATAGTGTTTTAAAGAGCGGGGGATTGGAGACAGAGAAGAGCTTCGTAGAGAATATAAGGTTAGGCGTATTTACTGATGCCTCTTTGACAGTTACCGACAAAGATTCAGGTTTACCGCTATAGTGTGGTTTAACCAACTTGTAAGTTTAGTTACACCACCTAGTTTTAACGTTTTTGTAAATCTTAGGTTGCATGGACGAGATCACTGCTATGCGATAAGGCCGTCTTTTGTGACTATATTTATATTTTAATAGCTTGTTTCTGTATTGTATTGGGTATACAATCAAATAATAAAGAAATAAATAAATTTATATGTCTAAGCGTACTATTAAAAGTGTTTTATTCAATGAAATTGACTTTTAATCAACTTCTGAAAAGCAGGTCGTAGAGCACTTTCAGACATCCGTCAGTCAACATCTTAACACAGCTGATAATAATTGTTACGAGATTAAACACTATAACTAGAACCCACCAACCCGTATTGGAGCAGCGTGGCGTCTATGCTCTGTATTCCCTATAGCCGAAAACCTGGTCATGTATTGGGCATTCTTCTTCTTTCCGGGCTTTTTTCGCACGTGGCCGTGATGTTGGCCTTTGTGCGTGAGTATTGGGTCTTAAAAACGTAGTAAGTAAGTTAAGTAGAAAATGTATACATTTTATTGACTCAAACTCTACTGCAGAAATCATCAAAGAGTATAGAATTTAAAAATTGGACTTCTTTAATAACCCGAGTAGAAATTATAAATAGAACCGACTCAAAACGCACTAAAAAGTAAGAAATAACTGTGTCATTCAGTTGTTTTAATTTACTTAAGCATATCTATGAAGTCGGTGCCAGCCAAGTTTAAGGAACATATTTTATTTAACGTAGTAAAGCAGTTTGCAGGTTCTAGGTAACGTCCTTAAAGTAAAAACCTTGGCTGGCACCGACTCCTAGATATGCTTAAATTAATTAAAGCAACTAAATGACACAGTTATTTTTTACTTTTTAATGCGTTTTGAGTCGGTTCTATTTTTTATTAAAATATTTTATTTCTTACTTTTTAGTGATTTATCGACACGTAACCTACTCGTACTATACTCTGCAAGTGTGTCTATAAAATTTGAAGAGTTCCTTCAATTTTCCCAGGATGTCATCATCAGATCCTAACATGATGACTATGGGACCATATTGAAAGTGTGACTTTTGTAATAAAAAAAAAATTATCAATATCGGACAAGTCTATAAAAAGTTACGCGTAGCCATACATAAAAAAAATATACGTGTCGAATTGAGAACCTCCTCCGTTTTTTTTCGTCGGTTAAAAAGTCTGGAATTGGGGGCGCCATAAATATTTTTACAAGTCTGCTGTCTGCAATTAGTTCTTTTGACTCTGTGGCAGCGATTTTTTTTATTTTTCTGGTCAGACTATACTAACAATACACTTAATTATAGAGTGTACACATCGTGACAACAATTTATTTATTGATACCGACCTTGCTCCTGATTGGCTTTAGTGGTAAGAAAAAAGCGTGAACATTGCATCCATATAAAGAACAAACAAGTACTTCAAAAGAACATTTTCTTTGTTTGTTTTAAACATTTTATCAACGACCTCTAATATAGTTTCAGCTCTTTTGTGAGGACTAAACCTGTAGAGGGATAGTAAAATAGGGTTTCAACGATCTCTCAATTTTTTAACCGACGAAAAAAAACGGAAGACGTTCTCAATTCGACACGTATATATATATAAGGTTTCTACTTTAAGGACGTTACCTAGAAGTTAGAACGCACAAACTGCTTTCCTACGTTAAATAAATGTTCCTTATACTTGGCTAGCACCGACTTTATAGATATGCTTAAGTAAATTAAAGCAACTAAATGACATAGTTATTTTTTACTTTTTAGTGCATTTTGAGTTGGTTCTATTTTTTGTTAAAAAATTTTATTTATTTAAATATGTTTGTTTTAGGCATGCATTTATAAAACCTTGGTTTAATGAGGTTGACACACACAAACACCCTTTAGACCATAAGGTACGAAAAGACGCGTTTCGCGCCCGCGGTACGTATAGCCCTCTTATGTCCATTTTGACATTTTCAAGAGAGTAGTAGAAGTTAAAAAGGTCCTGAGAATAATAGGGCGTGCTAAGTCAGAACCAAACTAAACTACTGTACTAGAATGTCAGATTCTATTAAATTAGATGCTATAAAATTTTCAATATTTGTTACAAATTAAAAAAAAGAAAAAAATTTTGGGTTCGAGAAAAGAAAAATTGTTTTAGAGTTTTTTGTTTTAGAACAAAACAGCGTCGCTGATATTCAGTCCAGAAGACACCGGCGGAAGGAATACCAAAAAATAAAATACTGTTTTAACCGACTTAATAAATGAGTTTCTCAATTCGACCGTATATATCTTTTTAAAGCAAGAGTTATGAGGTATATCAAGCTATCAATAAAATATAGATCTATGCAATCGCGGCCTTTATGTATCCCCAACGAATACGTACAATCTTCCCATACATTGTGTAGTTATTTCTCAAAGGGATTACCTATGCAGCGTTTTCAATTAAAGCTCCCAGGCGACGCGACACTTTCAAAAATTATTGCCATAATTGAGCCAATTTAAACAAAACCTGGACAAATTATTTACTAAAACATTCCTTAGTAATCACTATTTATTTGTGAGACCCGCATGAATTTCCATCTTTGACTTTATTACATTTGACGGCGGAGGACTTGTGGTGAGAGTGAGAGTGAGATGAAAATTCGCGAAACCAATGATTAGCCCAGGTAGGTTAACCACTGGATAAATTGGATTAATTGAACAGCAGTTGGTAAAACCTAAAGCTGTATGCCACCGAAAAAATCTCCCTTCGTCCATTGCCTATGTGGCTTCAGGCGACGTTCTGGATTCTTGTTCTGTTCAATAGAGTTTTTTTTTTCAGATGAAATTTTATGCGGGTTTTTCTTATTCTCAGAAGCAGCTCAAAGTTAGAAAGATGGTGGTTGATCTACCCCAGTAAAATTAATTCAGTGATCATGATCATTATGACCTCCGTGACGCAGTGGTAAGCGCGGTGGATTTATATGACGGAGGTCCTGGGTTCGATTCCCGGCGGGGCAGATTTGATTTTTCTTAATTTGTCTTGATCTGGCTGGCTTTCGCTGTGGCTTGTTACCACCCTACCGACAAAGACGTACCGCCAAGCGATTTAGCGTTCCGGTACGATGTCGTGTAGAAACCGAAAGGGGTATGGATTTCATCCTACTCCTAACAAGTTAGCCCGCTTCCATCTTTAATTGCATCATCACTTAACATCAGGTGTGATAGCAGTCAAGGGCCAACTTGAAGTCGATAAAAAATTACAGATTCAATCATTATTTGCCAAACACCGTTGGACCAGCTTAGTAGACTCAAAACCCTGTACCATTAAACATAAGCGGATGTTAAGTTGTAAGTACTGTATATTAATACATACATACTTGAAGCAACACAACTGAAAGTAATATATACTTCGATGTCGGTTAAAAAGCTAATAAGATCAAGATCAGCGCATCTAAAGCCGCAAAGCGATAATCGTGCGCCGGCTAGCTCAATGCTAATGTGTTATACTAGGCTCACCACGATTACTTTTTATTTTATCCAGGACAAGTCTTTACACGTTGCTTATTAAAGTAATGCTTTTTGACATGATAACGTCCTATAAATTGCTGGCACGCCGATGCTCGCACGATTTTTATTTCTAAGCAATGTTCTTAGGAAAATATGTCGTGTACACAGATTTTGTATTACTCCCATTTATTTATTTTACCCTTTTCATTTTTAATTTCTAACGATGTTATATAATACAAAAACATATATAAAAACACTATTAAAAATTTATTAAAAAAACCTTACGGAGCCTTTGCAACCGGTGGTCAGGGCTCCAGAGTGAGGAACCTCTAATAACATTAGCAATATTAACTATTATCAGACTGAGCAGATAAGCCACATGTAGCACTAGTGTGTAACGTTACTTATATAAAGGTAACTCTCTGCGTAACGCGAATCTTTACATAGAGATAGGTAGAGACGATTTAGACACTCGGTGACAAGTAATAAAACACTGTTATGGAATTTCAGTACTGAGAGGTATATTAAAAACTATGCTGCTAACTAAGCAACACTTCGCAGCACACACAAGGAACACGTCTTGTTAAGCGCAGGCCGGAGCCCGTCAACTTGAGGCGTACGAGTGTATTACGCTATTTGCCTATAATTACATCTCCACACCCTTCTAATCGAAATAAATCAATGTTTCTTAGCGGCAGAAACGAGTGTTATGTATTCGGTAGCTCAGGTTTGTCAGTAAACTGGTCTAATAATCTAAGCTAGTCCTAGCCGAGTGCGTTCTAGGAATTTAACAGATCACACAGCAGCTTTGCATGACCAATGAAGTTTGAACTGAGACACAAGAACCCTTTCTTCGATATTTGGTCTTTATTTCTGTCCACAATAATTTCAAAATTAAGAAGTCTTTGGTGTAACTTCCACCTCAGAGAGCACTTTAGACCGTCTGCCGTGCTTCGTAAGTACAAAGTAACGTAACTTATTTTATCAACTTCATTCTCAAATGAATTTTGGTTTGCAGTTTAGAATTTATTGTGGGCAGAAATAAAGACCAAATATCGAACCTGGGACCTCATTATAGATGCATAGGTCAACCACTTGATCAATTAGGTGTCTAATCTAATCAAGACGTGCGTAAGAATCCTGTATTCCCACATTACAATATGGTGATCCTACATTATACGCGAACTATCGATTTATTTGAACAATAGCACATCTGGTACAGGTGTCGACACACGACACCATAGAAAACCATACTAAACAACATCCCATTTTGCACTCCCATAACCTTATCTCTTAAGGCTTAGAGTCTATAATCCCGTGGTAAATTATTTCGTGAAAGTATTTCCAATTTGGAAAGATGGGACATGTTGGTTAGGATACAATTCAATTATAACTTCGAGTTCTTATTACAAGGGCGTAAAGTCTAAATTCGTGTAGTTAATTGTTTCGCAAATGTCCTTTTACGTTGGTAAGATAGCGCGTGCTATGGAATTGGATGCAGTATAAATAGTGGGATGAAATTGGGATGATACACATTCAATTGTCAAACGTGTTTTGTACAAGATCTTGCATTTATATGGTAGGTTCAACTAATTTATAAGGTACAATGGGAAACATAAAAGAAGTTACCATTTATGAAAAACAGAGGAAAATTCTTAGTTCACTTCTTTTAGAACTGTAAATGAAGTCTCTAATTAAGTAGTAGACTTTCTTTTATTGTTAATATTTACTAAAAATTTTAATATTAAACAAATTTTAATGGTCTGGGAGAAAACAGAAACTTTTAACTCGAAGTATATATTGTAAAGATCATTCTTTTTGCTACAATTTAATTTGCCCTCTTGATAAGACAAAATACACATTTTACCTAATAATTATGTAATCACTTAAAAATCATATTCTACTTCCATTACAAGCTAATATATGTAAGGTCCTGAAAAATGTTCATTCAATTGTTTTTTCTTTTTCACCAATTAAAAAAGTGAGGCTTCATTTATATTTTACTTACCGATATTTTTCCGAAAGCTTTTCCATCTCTAATTTAATGTCCTATTTCTACTGGTTCTTGTAAATATTTTTAAAAAAGTATTTTAAGTAACAAAATACTGTATTTTTTATTTCAGATAAAATCCTGTTTTGAAAGAAAATGAAGGTAAATATTTGTATAAATTTCGATAATTGTGTAATATACATCAATAATTTAAATTAATTACCATTATAAGCAATAATAGATTTCCAACTTTTCCAAAATTTTACTGTTTCAGATCGTCATTTTAGTTAGTTTTCTCGCATACGCGCTGGCAGAGCCGCCTGTAGGGTAAGTTCTTAATTTTTTTTTCATAACTGAAATAGTAGCTATTTAGATTGTTTTATTTTATCTATTTAGATTTATCGATTACAAGTTGGCCCTTGACTGCTATCACACCTGATGTGAAGTAATGATGCAATCTAAGATGGAAGCGGGCTAATTTGTCAGGAATAGGATGAAATCCACACTCCTATCGGTTTCTACACGACATCGTACCGGAACGCTAAATCGCTTGGCGGTACGTCTTTGTCGGTAGGGTGGTAACTAGCCACGGCGAAAGCCTCCCACCAGCCAGACCAAGATAAATTTAGAAAATTCCCAATCTGCACCACCGGGAATCGAACCCACGACCTCCGTCTTATGAATCCACCACGCATAGCACTGCGCCACGGAGGTCGTCGATAACAGCTACTTATACTAATTGAGCTTAAAAATATAATATTATGAAGTCTACTTACTAATCTACCACCATCTAATGCATTAGTAACATTAAGTATATCAAAAAGAATTTTTTACATATATTTTTGTGGCATTTCAGAAAAAATCTTAAACTAACTTATACATTTCAGGGATGGCTATTCTTCAGCAAGATCAGGACACGACCATCATGGTTTTGATAACCAAAGGTCGTTATCTCAGGAGTATGGCGTACCAGCATTAGGATCTAGAAGCAGTTACGCGTCAAATGACGCCAGATCATTTTCATATGACCAATCTAGATCAGCTCCCTCCCAAGAGTACGGACCACCTGGATTCAGATCAACGTCTCAAGATTATAGGCTTCCAAATAACGGTAGATCAAGCCTTTCTCAAGAATATAAATCACCTAACGCAAGAACTGGACTTTCTCAAGAATACGGAACACCTAATGTTAGGAGTGGACTGTCCCAAGAATATGGAGTGCCAAATGCTAGGTCAGGAATATCCCAAGAATTTGGACATGCAAATGCTAGATCAAATCTAAATCAAGAATATGGGCTACCTAATTCCCGAAGCCTCTCTCAACAATACGGTCCTCCCAATCAACGCAATGCTGGAACAGGTTACAGCCGTTCGCAAGACTACAGCTTATCTACAGCACGTTTGTCCCAAGAGTATGGAGCTCCTCAATTGAGAAACGGTTTTGATATACCATCAGATTCTTACGGAAAACCTCTTCAAAGATCATCTCAAGCTCTAGCAGATTACAGAACACCTTCAGAAGAATACGGTGCACCAGCACAAAGGAATTTTGGTGATGCTCCTTCACAGAAATATGGGCAGCCTAATTTTAGGAGTTCTCAGTCTTATAGCCCTTCCCAAAGTACATTAGGTAGATTCAACAAAGGCTCTGCATCTACGCGATCGTTCCAATCGTCTTTTGGTTCTAGAAGTTTATCGCAAACTTATGGCACTCCTCGATCATCGTACTCAGCTCCCAGTGCAAGGAATATTGATTCGTATTCCCCAGCCTCAAAGTCTATTTCCGCTACATACTTGCCAAGTTCCAAGGGTGTTTCTCAGACTTACGGCGTGCCTGATGAACGAAGCTTATCTAATGAATACGACGCTCCGGATGCTAGAGGACTTCATACCAATGCGTACGCTTCTTCCTTTGAATCAGCGAGGTTTGTGTGATTTATACAATTATGAAAATTCATTTCACTTTTTATTATTGACAATCCAAGTTATCCTGTCATCAAATAAAAGCACAACCGATTGCCACCAAGAATCTTTGTCATTAAAAAAAGCAATAAATCTAGACTTGCATTGTACCCTGTAAGTAGTTTTTACAACAACAAATTTAGGCATTTCAAGAAATGTTACAAGAAATTTAGGCATTTCATTTTCCCTAACTTTAGAGCAATCATAAACTTCGGTCCACAGATCAGTTCCATCAACAAAGTACGGTACGCCATCGGCCCGCGACGCGATGCCTTCGGAGCAGTATGGTGTTCCTGAACAATACGACGCCCTATCTAGCCAGGGCTACAGCTACGCCAGAAACGCACTGGATGAGCTGCTCAACCAGGTACAAATCCTATATTAAATACTCGTACTACTCGTATTTGACGTAATAAGTCAGAACTCGAGAGGGTTTTAAAAAGTTGTTAATTTTTTGCAATTTGTCCCAATTTTAAGAAAAGACATTATTGTCTCAGATCTCCATACTATTATTCTGGTTCCTCATGGCTGCTGTTTCTCGCTGCTCTTTTAAATTCATGTTGTGTTTTATCTTGCTCTTTTCAGGAGCCAGCTAACTACGACTTCGGGTACAAGGTGAGCGACTACAGCAGCGGGAGTGACTTCGGGCACACGGAGTCCAGACAGGAGAACAAAGCCGAGGGGTCATATTTCGTCGTTTTGCCTGATGGCACTAAGCAGGTAGATATATGAAATTATACATTAATACACATAAGTACTAATGTAGCGTAGTTTACCATGCGTTTCTTTATTTGATTTTCTGATCGAGTCGATTTTAGAAGCCATGATTTATAAATTACTTAAGGTCTGTTGGAAGGCTATGGCCAATATTTTAGAATTGAATATTGTTGATCGTGGTGTTTCAAAGTCTTTAAATGAAGTAAATGATTTTGAACTTTGAGGAAAACCGCTTAAAATCTGTTGCGATAGGCAACGTGAAGCGACGTTTAATATTCGTCTATGCAATTTAAATTATGACAATGACCTCATTTCACAGGTGGTAGAATATGAAGCCGACGAACGAGGTTTCAAGCCTAGGATATCAGTGGAGTCTGCTGAGTCCAGGTTGGGATACGATGACAACGCCGCCGACATTACTCGTGCAGCCGATGGACCCTATTAGACCAAACTTCCAATCCAAGGATTATAATGACCTGAAGAAAAGTGTTTTCGTCTAATCTTTGAACTTATCACCTTGTTTCCTACTCGTTCAACTATCATTGTTACTTTTAGTAACTCTAAAAGATAAACTCAAAAATCTTATCTCTAATGTCGTGAATGTAATAATATTCTTCTTTATTACATAAATACTTAAAAGTTTTTGAAATTTTAAGTCTGCTCCTTTGTTTGTCTCATAATTCAGGTAATTTTTCCCAAAAAAATAACATTTAATAACTTATTAATAACCTTAACTCGAAGTTAAGTGACTATCAGTTGATCATCACTTAACTTCGAGTGAGTTTGCAGTCAAACACTTAGTATGGACTATAATAGTTTTTTAGCAAAATATGATTGTTATTCTTTCTGTTCATAAGTATTTTTTAGTATTTTATAATGTTTTGAGACAAGGTACTTGTAATTAATACTTTCAGAAAAGGTTAGTTTAGACGAAAAACAACTAATAGAAAGAAATGTTTTAATAAATTTAAATTTATTTATTTTTATAGCAAATTTGAAAAGTAAAAAAAATGTACGTCATAGTATTTAAGATGAACAATGCTTTAATATAGTTAAATACTTTAGTTGCAAATGAAATACATGTTTGTATTTGTTATTTTTTGTATTATTTTTCTCTTCTCTCCTTTTCTCTAATTTAGAGATAACCGACGAATAAAAACGGAGGAGGTTCTCAATTCGACACCTATATTTTTACCACCACGACACGTATATTTTGACCACGCATAACTTTTTACAGAGTTATCCGATTTTGATAATTCTTTTTTTATTAGAAAGGGCATACTTCCAAGGGGGTCCCATTGTCATCATGTTAGGATCTGATGACGATATCCTGGGAAAATTGAAGGAACTCTTCACATTTTGGAGGCACGCTTCCAGCGATTTTGGTTATTGTCTCGGTATCGGTAGCATTTTGGCTACTAGTGCCGTATAAATATACTATGACAGTATAGTACGAGTACGTTACGTGGCGATAAATCACTAAAAAGTAAGAAATAAATATTTTTAACAAAAAATAGAACCGACTCAAAACGCACTAAAAAGTAAAAAATAACTGTGTCATACTTGCTTTAATTTACTTAAGCATATCTAGGAGTCGTTTAAAATTCACCTTTCAAAGTAATATAAATTGTAGTAAATTATTTTTTTATAAAGAGCTAGCTGAGTTGCATAGGTTCTTCTCGGAACCCGCCGTGCTTATCATAGATTCCTAACAAATAATTACATAAACTTCTCTTTTCTAAAATTTTTGTAGGTCTCTAAGCCCACATGAAACCCAAGAATAAGATATAATTATTTTCGGCAGAATTAGCCAATCAAACTGATAGTAATGTAGTAACACTATAACAATAAGCTAACTATCAATTTAGATCTTGTCATTTCACCTCAACATCGACTCCATCATCGGATTTGACACCGCTTTAGATTCTCGTACATACTTCTAGTGAGATCATTGAATTGACCCATAGGTTCAAGTACTAGTAGTACTAATCTGACATTTGTCTCGTTCTCTCTTTACCTATAGTATCGCGTTAGACGACGAGACATCTTTATAGAATAGCGCTACAGTTCTGAAAAGGACTAAAAGACATCAACGAAGAAGGATATGATTTTCTACGACTTTGCCTTCTTCTTTGAGTGCCTCTCCGACTGACAAAGGTCAAAAGTCAGCTTCGCAAACTCCCCTCTATCTTTCGCGAGGCGAAATAATTGTGCGGCAATCGCGATTCCGCTCCACTCTCTGATATTCCTCATCCAAGACTTCTTTCTGCGACAACGCCTCTTCTGCCGGCAACTTTTCCCATCAAAATGGTTGTAGGAGCTTCCCGAACAAGGTATAATCCACAGCAGCTGACTTTATAGATCGATCACGACAACACTAGACGCGGTGAAGAAGCGGTGTCTCGCGGTGTATCAATAATAATTACGAGTATAAAAGTATGAAAACTCCAAAAGTATCCAACGCAACAAATAAAGAAAAATAAGAGTAGAAAATCTCTCTTTTGATATTTTCTTCATTCATTTTCATTCTTGTTAAATGTTCGAAAGGAGTACAAGAACTTGGTTTGTATGTTGATTAATAAATAAAATTATTATTATAAAGGTTTTTTGTTTTTATTTGAGACTTTTTGTTTTAGTTTATGGTATAGAAATGACACGGTACACTTATTGCCATTTTTTTGTCAAAACGGCAATATAAACATGATATGATATTTATATTTTTGAAATGGTCTTTTTACGACCTTTCATTTAATACCCATATTGCTAAGATAAGAGAAAGAAATACACACATCCCCCCTTTTTTCCCCCATTTACAGCCGCCATTTTGAAAATTCATATAGCCTATGTCACTACCACAATTTTGACAAATTCAACGACATCTCACATGTCAAAATCCGTTCAGTTGTTTAGGCTGTAGCGCGTGCCGAAGAAATGGGCATACATATATACATACATACGCTCGAAAAACATAACCCTCCTTCTGACACAGTCGGGTAAAAACTGAAGTGATTTTTTTATTTTATCAAACCCCGACATAAAAAGAGAAGTGTTATAAGTTTGACGTGTCTGTGCCTGTTTGCAATTTCAATTTAGTTTTTTTTTGTAATAAAAGTGAATCATGTGCCTGCACTGCAGTTTAAAAGTTGTGGGTGGTAAAAGTGGGGAATAATATTCGAATGCCTGCAAATATGTATCAAATGAAAGGGCATCACGTGCACATTACAAAAGAATATATTATGTACAATGAATATTGGTTGGGCTGTGAAAAAGCGCTGTGAATGAAAGTGGAGAAAATACCCAATGTCAGAAAATAGAAAACGGGGATGAAAATCAGTCAGCAAATATACCCAAGTAGACGCGCAAATTAAAAATAGTACTTTACTTAAGTATAAAATAAAAAGTATAAAATAAAAAATCAAATTTTAATATTTCTTTTTTTTATCAACAAGTTGGCCCTTGACTGCTATCACACCTGGTGTTAAGTGATGCTGCAATCTAAGATGGAAGCGGACTAACTTGTTTCGGTTTCTACTCGAACGTTAATCGCTTGGCGGTACGACTTTGTCGGTAGGGTGGTAACCGACAAAGCCGTGGTTTAGCCACGGCGAAAGTCTCCCACCAGCCAGACCAAGACAAATTAAGAAAAATCTCAATCTGCCCCGCCGGGAATCGAACCCAGGACCTCCGTCTTATAAATCCACCGCGCATACCACTGCGCTACAGAGGTCGTCAAATCCCTTATCCACATTAAGTTTAGGTCACGGTCACGGACACTAGGTACCTGATGAGTAGATATTTAGAACGCTACGTAGTTAATGTCTCTTGGATGCGTTCAAAGCTGTTTGGTTCCTTGTTCCTATTACACACTGCTAAGATATATAATGCCCTTTGAACTTCCTTTTTGTCTACCACCTGCAATTGGGGTATCTTCAAGTCGAGAGTAAATAGGCATCTTCCAGGCAAGCGCGTCCCACCGTAAGCTGCATCTTCGCTTACCAGCTTCCAGGCTTTACATTTTTTAGATTCGAATATCTTGTTTATTTATTCTTTATTTGTACACCACATTAGATAACATACATACAGAAACAATATTATGGAGGAAGTAGAGGTACAAAAGGCGGCCTTTTCCCTTAATAGCAATTTCTTCCAGGCAACCTTGGGTTTAGGAAAATATCAGTACTAAGCTGCAGGTGGTGTAATTTAATAAGATATATACATTCAAATAATTACATAAATAACACAATAAACATTAAAATAAATATCATAAGATAAACTAATACATACGAAATATGACATGAAGGAAATACAAACCAAAAAGTCATCAAAAGTACTTACTCACACTTAAGATAGTATGACTTAACAGCTTTTTTAAAAGTGTCCAGTGATTTTGACCGTCGTATGTCCAGTGGGAGAGCGTCCTATTGCGGTAGAGTTAAAGTGATAGAATTTAACAGTCTTATCTTATTATCAGAATGGCATACGCTACGTTCCTTATTCACCAGGCCATTCTTTGGTAGGAAAGGGATTTAAAGCCTATTCTCACCACACTGTTCTACAGCAAGTTGATGGGCTTCGAACGATCACTATCAGATGTTAACGATACGGACCGTGATTGACTGCTCTTCGAGGCAAGGCATTTCCGAACTCTGGTCTGTTGCTGAGGAGTTCTTGGAAGAAAGAGAAAAGCTCAATAATCCATTATGTTGTGTTTGGAGGCCTCCGTGGGGCAGTGGTATGCTTGGATTTACGGGACTGAGGTCTGATTCTCGGCTGGGCCCATTGAGGATTTCTGAATTGCTACAGGTCTGTCTGGTGGAAGATTTCGGACGTGGCGAGTTACCATCCTTCCGGGCAAAGACGTAGTGCCAAGCGATGTAGCGAAGAAACTGAAAAGGGTGTGGATTTCTTCTTGCTTCCAACAAGTTAGCCCGCTTCCATCCGGATTATTCATCGGAAGGATATTAGAAAAAATATATAATGTTCACGCGTCGCCAGTATAAATTCTATGTCTTACTGCGGAGACTAAGGCAAAAGCTGCCTAATTTATCATTTTTGGACTTTTGAATAATGTCGGTGTTTTTCTATTTTGTTCTATTATAATTATGAAAGGGATTCTTCTAATTTTGACGACGTCCGTGGCGCAGTGGTATGCGCGGTGGATTTATACGACGGAGGTCCTGGGTTCGATTCCCGGCGGGGCAGATTGAGATTTTTCTTAATTTGTCTTAGTCTGGCGGGTGGGAGGCTATCGCCGCGGCTAGTTACCACCCTACCGACAAAAACGTACCGCCAAGCGATGTAGCGTTCCGGTACGATGTCTTGTAGAAACCGAAAAGAGTATGGAAATCATCCTACACCTAACTAGTTAGCCCGCTTCCATCTTAGATTGCAGCATTAACATCAGGTGTGATAGCAGTCAAGGGCCAACTCGTAGTAATGTAAAAAAAGGGATATTTGACATTATAAAAATTTATCATCAGCGACATGAAACTGCTGCTGCTTCAGTGCTGGCCTTTTGGAAGGGCTTCAAATTTCAAACACCTCGATCTTGAGTCGCTTGTATCTATTTGTGATCCGCTAGATGTCGTCGATCCATCGAGTGGAGGATCGATCAACATGGCGCTTACTGTACGAGGTATGAGGTCGCCATTTCAGAACATTTTTAGATTTCAAGTTGTATTAAAATAATTATTTTAATAAATCCATTACGTAAATATACATATTATTTTAAATATCATTTAGTAAATAGGTATATAAAACGCGACCTTACATAAAGTATATAGTAAACTGATGAGCTCACGACATCTTACACGATTCACCCTCACTATGGGATAGACAAATAAGTAGAGTCTCCAAACAGCTTATTTTTTTATTTAAAGACAAGATAATTTTCCCTTGTAGAGTTTATACTCAAACAGAATTAAGATTTACCCAAAGGCAACATGCCTAGCACACTGGTGCTACTCCTTTCTGGATAGCACGGCAGATTCTTTGGGCCAAACAGACACTAGCTCGTCGGGCACCAAACACGTGGATCAGATGTTTGGACAACGTATTAAAAAAAGTAGATGTTCTTAAAGTTGCCATACATTGCTTTCAATTTAACGCAATATTTAAGGCAGCGTATGCGAATAGTTTCGATTGAACTGATGATTCGGTCCACTTTGTCTTACCCTGCTAAAGGTCACTGAAAGAGATTTCTTAAAAAAACGTATTTCCTTCTGCACTTTCTTCTTTTTCTTAATCTTGTAAGTTGGAACATTTAATATTTGGTACAAAATAAATAAAAAATAATAATAACACGACTAATAAAATATATATTTACAAAATTACAAATATTACCTCTTTATAATATCAGTACAAAATAGATAGGTTTTTTAGGAAGAATACAATAAGCTAACTTATTCTAACAAATATGGAAATGTTGCAATCGTGAAATGACTAGAATACTGGCTGCATTTCCGCGTTGGATAGTCAGCCATTCTGTCACCTGAATAGAATAATTATCAATGAATATTTTCACTTTTCGAAGTTTCATAGAGTATTACGAGCATATTATTTAAGTTCATGGTGCAATGAGCGACTCCATGCAACTTTTGTTCAAACGCGTCACAACCACCTTGAAAGCTCATCTATTATGTCGCTAATGAGATGTAATTTTTCATCCCCTACTCGAGATAAGCTTTGGCGATGTATAAAAGATCTTAAATCTAGCACGACCGCATCATTGTTGCATTGTGACTACTCCATTGCTTTTGTTGTGCTGTGGTTTTGGATTATAAAATGAAGGTAAGCTGTGTCTGGCATATAAAAAAACAAAAAAATTAAATCAATTAAAATTTAATTAGGAATATTTTTCCAATAAAACTGTTTATTTATACTCAAATCTAATCATAAAACATTATTATTAACCTTTTCTACGGCTCACTAGAGAGGGGATATGGGGCTAAGACCTACCAAGCTGCTTCAATGCGGGTTGGCGGGAATAGGATGATAATGTTTATGTAGATAATTCATCAAAAACCACAATCAGATGTTGATGGTAGTGACCGAGACTGACGAATTAATGTGCTGTCCAAGGTACGAGGTATTTACACAACCATCTTCCCGACTGAGAATTTCTCAAAAGAAGAACTTTTGAGAAAAACTAAGTAAAGTAAGATAATCTCTCTCTTATAAAACACTTCTTGTACTTTGCATTATTCCGTGTTGCCACTAAGAACACTGTTAAGGTCTACTTTAATGCTGTGATATAACGTTTGAATGAAGAGCATGCTACCGGTATACTTTACATGTAGATAGAGCTATCTCATATCATATACCTGCCTACATGGTACAATTTTCACAAAGTTTTGTTGAAATTTTATTGCAGTTTATATTCGTAACTATCGCAATTGCTGCTTACGCCACGGCAGAGCTTCCGCCGTCCAACAGGTAAATAAATCACCAATTTTCATAATTGTTAGGAGTTCTGGGTTCAATTCCCAAGTTTATTTAACTTCAGTACGCATTACTGTAGACGATTATTGAAAATCTGCGAAACGTCTTTGTCAGGAGGGTCAGCCCACTAGTCAGACATGGACCAATTTAGAAAATCCTTATCAGCTCAGCCGAGAATCAAACCCAGGACCTGTCCGTCTTTTAAATTATCTGAGCATATCATTGCACCATAGAGACCGTCAAAATTGACCAAAATTGACGGATTACATTGAGCAGCCGCGGGATTCAAGCGGTTAAAGGTAGAAAAGTCTCTTAGGCTTATGTCCAGCAGTGGACGTCGAAAGCTAAAGCAATAGGTAATGATCAATGATTATGACTTAAAATCCAATTAAGTATCTTGAATACAAGTATTAAAAAATTATTATTATAAAAACAAAAAAACCCGACTGCATAGAAGTTATGAACTGAAAAGAGAAAAACAAGGATCACTATATCTATATAAAATTTTAAATACTTTATGGTGATGCAAGCGGGGACAAAATACTTTATTTTCTGCGGAGAAAGAAAGATCTACCAAAACTACGTTTGTCCCCGCCTGCAGCACCATAAAGTATTTAAAATTTAAATAGATATAGTGATCCTTGTTTTTCTCTTTTCAGTTCATAACTTCTATGCAGTCGGGTTTTTTGTTTTTATAATAATAATTTTATTTGAGACTTTTTGTTTTAGTTTATGGTATAGAAATGATACGGTACACTTTTTGCCATTTTTTGTTAAAACGGCAATATAAACATGATATGATATTTATATTTTTCAAATGGTCTTTTTGCGACCTTTCATTTGAAACTCATATTGCTGAGATAAGAGAAAGAAATACACACATCCCCCCTTTTTTCCCCCATTTACAGCCACCATTTTGAAAATTTATATAGCCTATGTCACTACCACAATTTTAACAAATTTAACGACACTTCACCTGTCAAAATTCGTTCAGTCGTTTAGGCTGTAGCGCGAAGAAATGGACATACATACATACATACATACGTACATACATACATACATACATATATACATACATACATACATACATACATACGCTCGAAAAACATAACCCTCCTTCTGACGCAATCGGGTAAAAATCAGCGTTAATTCTATCACCCAATAGCAAAAGCGACGTTGTGAGTGTGCTTTGTTTGTCGGAGCAATCAAAACGAAATGCGTGAGATTATTGCTATAACAACTAGGAAGAGGGTAGATCGATTCTTCCCATAACGTCTTCAGATTCGCACCTCGCTGCTATCTCCAGTGTCGTCGTGACCACAGTCGTTTATCGTGACATGGACCCGTTTAGTTCAGAATAGTTAGTTTTCAAGCACTATTGAAAGGTACAGTTCTTCTTACTATAGTAACTCCGCTAGAAATAACTCAAGCTAAAATTAATTTTTTTTTCTTCATTAGTTATCTTCCTCCTTCGCCAACGGGCCGTAATCCAGGCTACCCTCAGGGTCCTCAATCTGGACCTGCGTTTCCGGGGGCTCCTCAAGTTATTGCTGCCAGGAACCTAGAGCAAGGACTTGGAAATGGATTCTCAAGGTACGTTTTTTGGAAAACTACTATAAAGTTGCCAGTAGTGTGCCACTATAAACAATAAGGTATTGTTCGTTCGTCTCGATCTGGTAAATTCTACACCCTTCTAACATTTGCGCTCTGTACCTTGGCCGGGTACTGTCCTGGTTACACTGATATGCATATGTAACAGTAATAATGGGTGATTTTATTTTGGCATTCAACTACTGGCTGTATCATTGCTTGTCATCATATCATGGTATGATTGTAGACGATAATTAGCGTTGATAAAAAAAATCATCATTATTATTAGCCTATTAACGACCCACTACAGGGGCGTGGAACATGATGAAAAATGCAGCTATCTTTTTTTTTATCGCCTACAACTTAGCCCTTGACTGCTATCACCTGATGTTAAGTGATGATGCAATCTAAGATGAAGGCGGGCTAACTTGTTAGGAGTAGGATGAAAATCCACACCCCTATCGGTATCTACACGACATCGTACCGGAACACTTAATCGCTTGGCGGTACGTCTTTGTCGGTAGGGTGGTAACTAGCCACGACGAAAGCCTCCCACCAGCCAGACCGAGACAAATTAAGAAAAATCTCAATCTGCCCCGCCGGGAATCGAACCCAGGACCTCCGTCATATAAATCCACCGCGCATACCACTGCGCCACAGATGTTGTCAAAATCTCTAAAGACTCAATTGCTCAACGGGTAAGGCGAAGAGGTCATGTGTTCGATTCCCGCCTGATAAAATACTGTCATATCTACTTCAGCCTATCCGACTTATAAGCGGGGAATGGGAATATTAGGGAATGGGACGTAGACGTATATCCTGGCTCAAGAACTTACGCTAATGACTTATCAATCACCTTTTAGAGTAGTCAAAAAGTTAATTTAATCTTAATGATCGCTAACCTACGATAGGAGATGGCACTAAAAGAAGAAGAAGGGACTATCTGTCAAATTTTAAAAAAGTACGCAGGAACTGACAACTGAAGTGAAGTATTGAAAGTAACGGGTTAATTTCTTAGGAGCAATTCCCACGAGCACTCTGCCCAGGCAAGGTTGAGCGCCAGCGGCGGGCAGGGATACGACGAGAACTCCGCTTACGGCAGAAACGCCATCGATGCTAATTCGGTAAGTACTAAACAAATAGCTGTTCAAGGAAGTAGTCTGAATTGTATTTAGAGGGAGTTTAGAAGAGTGGAGGGGTGAAATAAAAAAAAATCCTGGACTATAGATTCACTCAAGGCAAAGGTGTGACTAAAATACACGTGAAAGCGGCACCTGGCTCATCTGGCTACCCCTTGACCGGATATTGTTTCAATCTTGGATTTTATCAAACTAATACGAATGTTGCATACAAAGCTCTCCTCTCCCTCGGATCCGCCGTGAGGTGTGGACGTGTTTATTGTAACCGTATTTTATTAATTAACGCACAAATTTGTAAAAACCGCTAATTTGTACCTAAACTCAAATTACGAGTGATCATAATCGCGTGCAGTGATCAGCTGTTCTTCTAGTTAGTCATACTTTTTGTAACTGCTAAATTGAACTGTAATCCAAAGAGTTAGTGTGCATAACAACGTGCAGTGCATCGGCTACCGTATGAAGCGCCCGGGTGAATGACCTCCCGCCTCTCACCGGCCGACCTGTATATTGCGACCTTGAACCGTACGCAGGTACTCAAACGATCTATCATCGCACCGCCAAAACGTTTACGAATTAATCTACTTATCTAAGAAATAATTAGCTCGACTGTTTCGCCCATATATACCGATTCTAATTAAAAATATGGCACTCCGTACTCCTCCTAAAAATAAACAATTGTCAAGAGGTGAATCTACGCCAAACCTAGGCGAGGATTCGGTGTCACCAACGACCAAGACTCGAACGTATAGTGACCTAACTGTTAGAGGTAAACGAAAACGCGAAACGGGAGACGAGGACAGCTCATCGTTCGATATCGCGAACGAGCTAAAGAAAATGTTCAACGATTTTAAACTACAGCAAAACAAAAAGCTAGAACATCTTCAAGACACATTAAACGAAGTTAAACAACAGAATAAGGACTTCCAGACTACCATAGAGTTCATGTGCTCTCAGTACAATGAGATGAAGACTAGGATTGAGTCTCTAGAGTCGGAGCGGAATAACGGCTTAGCTAGTATTCAAATACTGGAGGAGAAAATTGAAAACCTTGAAAAAAGTCTTAGGTCGCCCAGTATTGAATTACGAAATGTTCCCTATAAGAAAGTAGAAACAAAATCAGATTTGGTAAACTCCGTTATTAAAATAAGTGAAGTGATTAACCTAAAATTACAGACACACGAAATACGCGACGTTTACCGGACACATACTAAGAATATTAATAGTAGGCCCATTGTGGTTGATTTTACGTCGGTTCTTATTAAGGAAAACTTCCTTTCGTCGGTGAAGAAGTATAATAAACTGCATCCTAATAAACTTGACACAAGCGTCCTGCACATCGACTGCCCCCCAAAAATTATTTATATCTCCGAAAACCTAACTTATAAGGCTCGAAAATTGTTTTATCTGGCCAGGACCTTCGCCAACAACAACGGCTATTCGTTTTGCTGGTCCGCTCACGGCAAGATATATATGCGAAAGAGAGAAGGTGAACCATTAATACATATTTCAAAGCAAAGTGATCTCGCCAAGCTGAAAGGCTCGTCCTGACTAGCCTATATACGCATATTACTAGAGCAACTCTTCAAGCCCTGCTTTAGTTGTTTATTATTATTTTTATATTCATTACTTTCTAGAAACGTAAATTCATATATTGTAATTTTAAATAATAGCTTGCGGCGTCTTATCTATACTAAATCAAAACCAATACTTAGTAAAATTATTTTACAGACTATCCACCCTCACACATACCGCACATACGTCACACTATACACACAATACACTATCGTAATCCCAGTACATTCAAATACACAAAATTTATTAACAGGTTGGTTTCTTTGCTACAAACTTATAAATCATACCCAGTGTCCTATTATTTTATGTGGTTGGAACAGAGCAAGTTTTTACTGCATGACTTTATACCTACTTGCAAAAGTATCGGGCAAATTATGTTGCTTAGCGTTTACATACGCCAGTGCATACTGTGATAGCTCCCTGTCATATCATATTATTCTTCCCAATGGCTGAGTTACGAGACATAATATACGATATTAGTAATGTAGAAATATCAAAAGCACTTATATGTAGCCCCAACCAGTGTCGCGATCATATAAATTGTAATTCTAATTTTATAAATTTAAATATTTTACACCTAAATATTCGTAGTATAAACAGTAACTTCGACGAAATACATGTTTTACTCAAGTCTTTAGACATTCCTATCCATGTCTTAATATTGTCAGAATGTTGGCTAAGCAAATGCAACAACTTACCCATTCTACTAGGTTATAAATCTTTTAAATCGTCATATAAAAATCAAAACGATGGTGTTGTAGCTTACATTAGCTCCGATCTTAGCTTAAATTGCCTAGAGCCAAATTTTTCTGATGGTAACTGTTTGGTTTTGTATGGTAGTGATAGCACAGCTTTGGTAGCTATATACAGATCGCCATCCTACCGTGACATTAACAACTTTGTTGAGAGTTTAGATAACGTCCTGGGCTCACTTTCATCGTACAAAACAATCGCTGTCTTAGGAGATATGAACATCAATATATCTCGTGATGCCAAAGATCCTAATGCAGACAAATATCTTGATATGCTTTCCCTGCATGGCCTCCTGCCAGTACACGACCTCCCCACTCGCGGAAATAGTTGCTTAGATCATATCCTGTACAGAGGTAATAGAACGACCACTGTCTTTGTACTGGACACGTTTGTTACTGATCATGCTCCTACAATGTTGTGTCTGCAACAGAAAAATTTGACAGAAAAGCCCATACAGTTACACTCCCGTACGAATATTGAAGCTGCTTTAAATGACATCAAAACTATTAATTTTGACGATATATTAAATGACTTTAAAGCTAATTCTGCAGCAACTACCTTAATTAATAAATTATACACATGTATTTCGTCACACACTATTGTTATTAAGAAATCACGCAGACGTAATAATATTAAACCTTGGATTACTGAAGGGCTCCTTAGATGTATAAGAAATCGAGATAAACTACACAAAAAATCAAGGAAAGAGCCACTAAACATGATTCTAAAAACTACGTACTCTCGATACCGCAATTTTTGCAACAATCTGCTTAAAAATTTAAAACGCGCTTTCGAACGTTCTCAGTTAGAACAGGCAAGGAATAATAAAAAAGCGACTTGGGATGCTATAAAAAATATCACTGACCTTCGAAGTCAAACTTCTCCTCCAAATGAACTCATAAATTGTATCAATCCTCAAACATCTGTCAACAGTGTTAACGGTCATTTTGTTAGTATTGGTAAAACATTAGCCATGTCTATTTTATCAAAGCAAACTGCTTCAAATTTACCAGCAGCAGATATTGCACGCCCACCCTGTGACTCCATGGTTCTAAATGAAACCAATGAACTAGAGATCGAGAACACGATAATGTGTCTTCGAAACAATTGTGCAACCGGTTGGGATGGCATAACAGCCACAATACTTAAGAATAGTCGTCACATACTCATTCCGATAATAAAACATGTTCTTAACCTCTGTATTGTGCAAGGTTGTTTTCCAGCTGTTTTTAAAAAAGCAGTGGTTCATCCTATTTATAAGAGTGGAGTCAGAGACAAAGTAACTAATTATAGACCAATATCTGTATTAACTACTGTCTCGAAAGTTTTTGAAAAAATAATAAATAAGCGTCTGATCATGTACTTAAACAAAATAGATTTTGTGTCAAAACATCAGTTTGGATTCAGGCAGGGCAAGTCCACAGAAGATGCGATCCTGGAACTAACCACTCATGTCACACAAAACCTACAAAGTAAACAGAAAACGGTTGGCATCTTCCTGGACTTGTGTAAAGCTTTTGATACGGTCTCTGTCCCCATTCTTATAGAAAAATTGGAAGCAATTGGCATACGAGGTGACGTCCTGAAATTATTTAAGGATTACCTATCTAATCGATGTCAGTGCGTAAAAATCGGTCAATACCTAAGTGACACTGAAAATATAGAATACGGAGTACCTCAGGGCAGCGTTCTTGGTCCTACTCTTTTTCTGATATTTATTAATAGTCTATGTCAGCTAAACATTCCGCACACGAAAATAATCTCATATGCTGACGATACTGTTCTACTCGTACAAGGCCGAACCTGGGAACAGGCGCGTACCCATGCAGAGTTTGCTTTAAACCACGTTAACAATTGGCTACTAAATAACCTATTAACACTAAATCTCACTAAAACTAAACTTATTACTTTCGATACAACCATACATACACAACCAAGTGCATTCAGTATAAAAGCCCATACCTGTACTCAGAATCTTGAAGAATGTGCATGCCAAGAGTTAGAGAAAACTACGGATATAAAATATCTTGGTGTAGTAATAGATAGCACTCTAAGTTGGAAAAAGCATATACATACTCTTGTTGCTCGAACACGTAAACTAATTTTTATTTTAAGAAAATTAAGAACGGTGGCCGACCAAAAAGTGATGAGAACCGTATACCTAGCTCTAGTGCAGTCTATCCTAGGCTATTGTATCACAGTTTGGGGTGGCGCTAACAAAACAGATATGATCCGTCTTGAACGTGCACAGAGAGGAGTTCTAAAGGTGATGGGTAACCTACCCCGTCGATACCCCACATCGAAACTCTATCAAGACTGGAACGTGCTTAGTATCCGCCAGATGTTTATTTCTCAAGTTATAGCACGCAAACACTCGGCTATCAGGATACAAGCTCCGGCGGTAGCAGGCCCATCAAAAAGACGCAAACAAAAAGCTTGTGATATTCTGCCTCGCAGTACAGCCCTTGCTGGTCGGCAATATTATTTCCTTAGCTCGAGATTATACAACAAAATCGATGATCTTCTTAATATTAATATATTAAATCACAAACGCTGTAAAGACTGTATCATAACTTGGCTCAAAGGACTAGACTACTATGATGTTGAAACGTTAATTAATGAAATTAAATCATGAACCAATCATACCATCAAAATGACATACCTACCACCCTTACCTTAACACTAATAATAACACCACACCCGCACACGCGCGCACACACACACACACATACACACTCACATACACACACTCACACACATACACACACCCACACACACGCACACGCCTCACCATACCTACCATACTCCCGTTTTATTTGAAAACTTCTGTCTAAATTACTGTATGGGATCCGTAGGAAGGCTACGACGCTCGTAATACAGGTCTTCCTAGTACGAGTGTCCAAGCACTCCTTAAGACCTTTTTTGTACTTGTACCGTAACTAATGTAACTGTGTTTAATTTTAAGGAGTATATCAAATGTTAATTTTAAGTATGTTCAATAAAGATATTATTATTATTATTATTATTAAAGCGTTTTAGTGGACTCCAATCTCTTCCCGCTCCGCTCCTATCGCGAGCTCGACTGTCTTACTTTATATGAATGTATGTTCTTAATGTAAGAAGGGTACCAAAAAGTTTCCACGCAGACGAAATCGCTTGCGTCTTCTAGTAATGCTTATAACTATGGATTTTGTCTACAGGAGCCGGCAAATTACAACTTTGGGTACATGGTGAATGACTTCAACGAAGGCACTGACTTCGGCCACCACGAGGAACGACTGGAGGAGAAGGCTCAAGGACAATATCACGTGGTACTGCCCGATGGCAGGAAACAGGTACTTACTAACTAACTAAGGTAACTTTTTTGCCCTTAAGTTTTACTTGCGTAAATGTGTTTTGTGAAAATACTATTCCAGATTATAATCTATTGTGTAATTGTGTATATGTTAAATTTTGGTGCATTCCTATAAAGTGCATCCTAAGAGGGGAATTAAAACAGAACTACAGCTACCACCGATGCCACTTTGAGTAATTGACTTAACTATTGATCGGAACTGTTAATGATAACAATGGTGACCATGTAATACCACCAACTTCCCAACTAGTACCTTCTTTACATTAAAACCGCCAACAAAGCGTCGCCGCTCCTACCTGACCGCTATATGGCGAAACGAAACCTAAACAAGTATGTGTTTTGTTGCAGACCGTAAATTACGAAGCCGACGAACGTGGCTTCAAGCCTCAGGTATCCTACCAGGATTCGGAAGACCTCACCCGTTCCGAAGGATATGACTCCAACGCTAACACCCGTCATGGCAACGGATACCCGAGCAACGGACACGACGACACGCGCGGCTATTGACTCAAAATGTGGTTGATTGTAATATTGAATTTGATTTTGTGTATTTATTAATTTAAACAATATATTTTTTATTTATGTGTATTCATAAAAAGATTTTTTATTTTTAGTTTATAGTCTTCCAAAGAATCGGACCCTGATAACCCTAATCTACTCCTAATTATAATATTTAAACGCATAAAAAAGAAAAAAATAACTGTGTCATTTAATTGCTTAAATTTACTTAAGCATATCCATGAAGTCGGTGCCTGCAAGTTTAAGGAAAATTTATTTTACGTAGTAAAGCAGTTTATAGGTTCTAGGTAATGTTCTTAAAGTAGAAACCCTGGCTGGCACCGACTCCTAGATATGCTTAAGTAAATTAAAGCAACTAAATGACACAGTTATTTTTTACTTTTTAGTGTGTTTTGAGTCGGTTCTATATTTTGTTAAAAATTTTTATTTCTTACTTTTTAGTGATTTATCGTCACGTAACGTACTCGTATTATACTGTCATAGTATATATGGCACTTGTAGCCAAAAAGCTACCGATACTTACATTAAAACCAAAATAGCTGCAAGTGTGCCAATAAAATTTGAAGAGTTCCTTAAATTTTCCCAGGATATCATCATCAGATCCTAACATAGTGACAATGGGACCACCTTGGAAGTGTACCCTTTCTAATAAAAAAGAATTATCAAAATTGGACAACTCTGTAAAAAGTTATGCGTGGTCATACATAAAAAAAAATATACGTGTCGAATTGAGAACCTCCTCGGTTTTTTTCGTCGGTTAAAATGTGTGTTTGTATAACAATTTCACACCGCAGGAATAGAAGGTAGTAAGTTATTAGTAAAATATTAAAATCCAATGACTAGTTGCTTTTAGCTGAAAATGAAAACAATGTGAATTGACACAATTCTTACCTCATTATTATTAACCTATTAACGGCCCACTGCCACTACAGAGTCAGGCCTTCCTCCTAACGTAGACCCACCACGCTGCTCCAGTGCGAGTAGATAGGCTTAAGGTTTAATTAATTTACGATCACTATTAGATGCTGATGATAGTGTCAGGACCAGCTTAACGTGCTCTCCGAAGCAAGGGCGTGTAACACTATCGACTTCCCGACTCCGAGCCAAGAATTTAGTGTAAATTTCTTATAAGAAGGATAAACTTAGAGCTATTCTAAATACCCTAGAACGAGGCAGTCGGCAGAATACCTACCTTACCTAACTATTTTTATACGCCATTAAGTTCCAACAATAAATTCAAACTCATTTATTTCATGTAGGCAGTTATACAAGCACTTTTGTGTCATATCTAGCAGTTCGTAGTGACTCTAACACCAGTAAATAGAACACAGAATAAGAGAGTCGGTTATCGCAAAGCCAGTCGCAGGTGTAAAATATGAGATAAATATTTGCATTAACTACTATTGTTTGACATCGATTAAGCCTTACACAATAGATTGATCGTGACTGTATGTACAATCGGAGCAAACACATCTTCATTAAGGTCCTAGGTTCAATATTCAGCACGATAATCGATTTCGATAGTTAAGCTAAAACTAAGCTTTTATAATATTGTTATTTATTTTTTATTACATTTTTTTACTTTAATATTACAAAAATATACCTATACAAAAGCACTATTAATAACAAAAAATAGAACTGACTCAAAACGCACTAAAAAGTAAAAAAATAACTGTGTCATTTAGTTGCTTTAATTTACTTAAGCATATCTATGAAGTCGGTGCCAGCAAGTTTAAGGAACATTTTATTTAACGTAGAAAAGCAGTTTCTGGGTCCTAGGTAATGTTCTTAAAGTAGAAACCTTGGCTGGCACTGACTCCTAGATATACTTAAGTAAATTAAAGCAACTAAATGACAGTTATTTTTTTTACTTTTTAGTGCGTTTTGAGTCGGTTCTATTATTTGTTAAAAATTTTTATTTCTTACTTTTTAGTGATTTATCGCTACGTAACGTTCTCGTACTATACTGTCATTGTATATTATACGGCACTTGTAGCCAAAAATCTACCGATACTTACACTAAAACTGAAATCGCTGCAAGTGCGCCTATAGTAGAGTTCCTTAAATTTTCCCAGGATAATATCATCAGATCATAACATGGTGACAATGGGACCATCATGGAAGTGTGCCCTTTCTAATAAAAAAAGAAACATCAAAATCGGGCAACTCTGTAAAAATCGGGCAACTCTGTATGCGTCATACATAAAAAAAAATATATACGTGTCGAATTGAGAACCTCCTCCGTTTGTTTTTTTTTCGTCGGTGTAAATTTAAAAAAAAATCTGCTCCTTCGCTAGCGTGGCTTTTGAGTACTCAAGCAACCGGCGATCAGAGCTCCCGATTGAGAAACCTTCTCACGATACGCGCTGTCTCAAGGACTATGGCCTTCTGTATCCGACCCTTAATCCAACAGCCAAGCCAAATCTTCTTTAGATATTGGTCAAAGCTATAGAATAAAATTTATTTAAGTTACATACGGTAGATTTGTCAAGCGTAGAGGTACCGAAGTATTAACGTCTTACCTACTTAAAATCCTTGAAATTCGCTCTCAATTTCGTCCTATATAAATACTTAACCTATTTAATTATTTTCAAATATTTGCTTAATAGATTGGTATTTTTTTAATAGCAGCAGTTTTGATATAAATTGGGCCATCGGATCACATAGATCATCATTCGCAAGGACTTTTCCAAGATCTCAATATCAACTCAACATGAAGGTAAAAGTTTATTTTAATACCCTGTTTAATCATTTTCTATTATTTTTTTTTATTGTAATAAATAATTGACGAAAATAGAAGAAGAAAAATTTTTTTAATTAAAAATAGAACCGACTCAAAACGCACTAAAAAGTAAAAAATAACTGTGTAATTTAGTTGCTTTAAATTACTTAAGCATACCTATGAAGTCGGTGCCAGCAAGTTTAAGGAACCTTTATTTTACGTAGTAAAGCATTTTGTGGGTCCTAGGTAACGTCCTTAAAGTAGAAACCTTGGCTGGCACCGACGCCTAGATATGCTTAAGTAATTTAAAGCAACTAAATTACACAGTTATTTTTTACTTTTTAGTGCGTTTTGAGTCGGTTCTATTTTTGTTTAAAAAAATTTATTTCTTAATTTTTAGTGATTTATCGCCACGTATCGTACTCGTACTATACTATCATAGTATATTATATGGCACTAGTAGCCAAAAAGCTACCGATACCGAGACAAAAACCAAACTCGCTGTAAACGTGCCTCCAAAATTTGAAGATTCCTTCAATTTCCCCAGGATATCTTCATCAGATCCTAACATGATGACAATGGGACTACCTTGGAAGTATGCCCTTTCTAATAAAAAAAGAATTATCAAAATCGGACAACTCTGTAAAAAGTTATCCGTGGTCATACATAAAAAAAATATATACGTGTCGAATTGAGAACCTCCTCCATTTTTTTTCGTCGGTTAAAAAGGTCAGCCACCATTTTTCTATTCATTAAACGTTAGCCCTTAAGTTAAAGTTATGAAGAAATCCAAGAATGGAGCGGGTTAACTTGTTAGGAGGATGAAATCCACACCTCTTTCAATTATTACACTTCGTACGAGAGCACTAAATCGCTTTAAATACATCTTTGCCTGTAGCGTGGTAACAATAACCAAAGCCTCCCGACAGCTTGACTTTAGATATTCTTAATCAACCCAGTCGGGAATCGAACCTATGATTTCCGTGTTAATCCACTGCGCATATCACTGCGCCGAGAAGGCTGTCAACACCTGAAGGTAAGGGTAAAACTACCGCCTATAAACAGTGCAATTTTTCGGAAGTTAAATGTTAAGCTATATGTGTTTGTACTTAATTAAATCGATAATTATATCCTTTAGACTGGAATACAGCAAATAAATATGGTAGTAGTACCTCCCCGGACCCTATCGGAGCTGTGTTACAAAAAGCTCTACTCGACTTATATTATTCATTTTTAAAAAAATTTAAAATAACTAAGTGTGCACTTTATTCTTAACATTTTTGTTTTTTTTATCAGGTGTTGGCTTTAATTCTCATGGCCATAGCGCTGGCTGCAGGGAAGGGTTCAGGCCCTTACATCTATGAGAGGCCAGATGGGCGCGCCTTCTTCTTACCTTCCGAAATTGTGGTATGAATTATATTATCAATTAATTACCTTCTTCCGAACGAGGTTATCAACTACGGTCACAGGGTCATAAGTTCACAAAAAATCACTCCAACCTACATATAAGCCGAGGTCTGAGTCTCGACGAAGACACCCTTTTAGAAATATTTCCGCTCTATCAGTCTTTAAGTCGGTTTTGTTGAAATCCTCCAGTTATGCTACTTTAATTTTATTATGGAGTCTATATTACTACATGACCTTTGCAAAAACCCTACTGTTATTACTCAATTAGAAAAAAAATAACAAATGATTCTTAAAGTTGATATCATCTGAGCTTTTAGTGCACTGATTTAGCTTAATGTAACCAACCTCATTAAACAGCGTCTGATTTTACTTAGAAATTAACAAGTTATTGTTCCTATTTTTTAATTTTCGTTTCAGGATTCTTTAACACCGGTCGTCGATGTAAACCTCCAAGGCTCAGAATCATCGGGCTCTGACTTTCTCCGCGAGTACGGACCACCGATAGCTCTGGAAACTTCGCAAGGGTTACCTGATGTTACTATTGAAAAATCTTTTGAAGATGTTGCCGAAAACGTTGTAGGCATCACTGAAGGTGAATATATTTGCGAAGGTACTGTTTAAATGTTAACACAGCCTTTCATAGAGATAACGAGGTAACACGATTGGTTGAAGATTTGATAGAGTTTGATAGAGTTTGTTAGAGAATTTATGGTTAGATTTTAAGATTTAATCAAAGTTATAAGTCTTTTGGGATTTAGACTCTACTGTATCTATCATTTTGATTACGAACATGACGCACTTCTTTGTAATAATTCTGACTTCTCATTAATCTTACTTCTATGACATAATTTTGTCTAAATAATCAATTATCAAGCTAATTGTTTTAAAAAGTAATATACTTTTATGATAAATATCTTTAAATTTACATTAATTAATAAAGGCTTCAATGCTTTTTCAGCAAAACCAGAAGCAATATCGTTAGCAATTCCCACAATTGCATCTCAATCTTCAGTAGATGACAACCCAACTATTTCAGCTCAATTACCAATCTTAGATTTTGAAGTAAAAGAAACAACTGCCACCCCAAATGTTGAACAAGCAACAGAAGCTATCAACCAATCGATTCAACTCTCTCAGGAATCCAATTTAGAATCAAATCAAGAATCTATATTGAGCGTAATTACTGCGCAATCTCAACAAAATGTTGACACGCAGACCACAGAATCTGCTACCGTAGAAACGAATCAAGGCTCTCAAGAATCTCTTAGTGGAAGATCCATTCAGCAGGATTCAATACAATCTTTGCAATATCAACAAGAATCTTCTACTCTAAGCGGTTCAGAGGTTACAGCTGGTGGTGATTCCATTAGCACTACAGAAGTGCTGTTGGTTAATGCACCGGAAAGTGTATCTGAGCAGAAGGTTACAGAAGTACAAAATATACCCGACATCATTGCTAGCTTCGAAAAAGAAATATTGGCCCAACAGGTAAATTTTTGTTATCAACTGTTCAACCAGAAATGGAATCTCCTTCAACTTCAGTCTGAAAAAGAAAGAAGATAAACCCTAAGTAAATATGCTTGTCTAGTTTACCTAATATTTCCAGCTTGTATATCTGGACTATTTGGTTGGAAGGTCACTAAATCTCTTATCAGTTCAGTCAATATACATAGGAATTTATGAACCTGGTCATATAAGGTTAATTGAACCTTTGTGATCTATTCCTACTTTTTTCTTTTATATATCTGCCATCAGCATGTAGAACTCTAAAAAAAGCCCATTACCATCCCCCGATACTTCTTGAAGGTCCTCGTGATATTTTGTAAAACAACGTTCGTACAGGACGCCTGCCGTGTTTACTAGTTATTTATAATGGTTACTTAGTTTTAGGTAATATGTAATAATGTCTTATAAATATCTACTTGTAATGTTATTTCAATTTATTTAGGCTGAAGGTTTAAACGATATTGGTTCAGTTCAGTCTTTGGGACAGATACCTGAAGGCTTCCTAGAATATGGACCTCCAGGCTTCATTGAATACGGCCCTCCCAAGGAGGATGAAGTAAGTGTATTGTCAAATTATTTCTTATAATGTAATTAAGGTATTGATCTGTGACAAAAAAAGTTATCTAGGAATCAATAGTCATTTTACACCTATTTTTTTTAGTTAACTTGTTAATGACGAATCCGTGACAATAAATTAGATTAGTAAGCTTAAAACTGATTAATATATTCAATACCTTTTAAATAAGATTTTATAAAATACCAAAACATAATTTTAAATGTATGAGGCATGAAATGTGTTGCATTTTCTACCTTCATTTTAAATTTGTTTGTTGACAAGCATTCTCAATCGAGTTTGGCTTTAGTATAGGCCTTGGTTTAACAAAAAGTTCTTCAAAACAACTCATTGGATTGGAATTACCATCTGATATTTAATGAGTTGGGATCAGTTGAGATAACTGAGAGTTAAATGTAATTCAAAAGAGAAGAATATTATAAAAAGGAGTAAATACTTAAAAAAATCTGAATACCTTCCACGAAAAAGAACCTGAAATTGGTCTCTATAAAAATTTTATATAGACTAAAGCATCTAACTTTATCTGCGATTGAGAGCTAAAAGAAACATCACAGACTTGCTAAGCTAGGGCACACCTGATGACATAACTTTTTTCGGGAGGGAATGCTTTAAGCCTATGAAACAAATATAATTTTAAGATGTTGATGTGGTTTCTGTTGCAGGAAAAAGTTGCAGTCGTTCCAGCAATAACCTCGAATGAAACTCGGAGACGTCGCTTCTCACCAAGATTAGTAAAGAAAACTTGGAGACGACGCTTCGCACCTAGGATAATAAGGTAAGCTAGAGACTCAACTGTGGGGCAAGTGCGTGTTTTTCACCGAGCGACTGCGTAAAAACGTACTCAATCGTGACGTCAAATTATATAGGAAAAAAGCGTTTACTCTCACTATAACTAGATGGCGCTACTTCAATTCCATATAAAATTTGCGTTTACTGTTCTCGATATCGACGGGGTAAAATCTTACACTATGCACACTGAAATGGTATCTGTATTCGATATGACAAAATCAAGCTAAATTATTTATTAATATTCAATATTGAAATATAAAAGACTAGTTATTTCTTTGATACATCAGAATATTACATTTAAACTCATTTATCATTGGTCTCAAGAATGGAATGACTGCCGTCTGTATTCAACCCTTGATCCAACAGCCAAGCGAGTAGGAACAAAAAGTTGAGAGGTGTCAAGGGATACCCGGATGGAACGAAGTTCCTTTCGATTAATTAGTGAAGGAATTGTAATAAAATTTTATTTTTTTAAGTAATAATAATATTTATTGTTGTACACCGGAACACCAGAGGGCGCCACGAGAGCGCGAGACAGCATACAGCGCGGGCGCCCCCCGCCACTCACGCGCACACACATCAAAGGCGGCGGCAAGATCCTTTGATCAAAAAGTGTCGTGACAACTTTTTGTACGAATTTTTTCCGTCTAGCCCCCTTTCACAACGCGCGATAAGGAACTTCGTTCCAATAATTCTACGATAATAATTATTCTACCTTCTGAACTAAATGACTGTAATGGCCAACACCATCATTTTTTAAAAGACTGAAAGTTTGTTAGGTCATGATCTTATATCTAAATACGATAGTCAACTGTGATGTTTGGACCGTGGTAGCTTTGTCAACACAATCATTTATTTTCTCAATTGCTAGACACCTTGCTTTAATATTTATTTTTCAGCTATCAGCATTTGTGCATGGAGAGTTATCTACCGTGATTATTTATTAAATAGTTTTTAATTTTCAGATTCGTGAGGAACTAAAACAACACTGACCACCGAAAAATATAAAAAGGACCATCATATATGCAATTTATTTAAAGTTTGATAATGTGATGATAATGTACTATGCTTAAATGTAATTTCGCAATTAAATAAAAATGCAATTGTTTTCAGATGCTCATATTTTATTTCTATATATAATAATTATATTCGTAATCCCTAAATATTGATATAATATCCTTACTTACCTTTACAAAAGTTGATAAAATGTGTCAAAAGACGGAAAAAATCTTGAAATTCGTGTTTATGGATAGCCCCTGACTACGCTTTTCTATTACTCTGTAGTAGGTACAAGTGCTTGTCGAAAGATGATAGGAACGTCGATAGAAACATTCTTTAACGCCTATGAAAAGCTTAAAGATGGGCATTGCTTTTATGTATTTACGAAAAGCGCCACCTAAGCGTAACCTCCTGCCTTTTTGTTCTATGGCAACTTTGTAAATAACTCATCAGCGATTGATTTGTCTATTGCCAGATTTATTTATTTATTTACTCTTTATTTGTACACTACAACGAAGAACATATAACAGAACCATAAAAAGCATTAAGTAGGACTGGTACAAAAGGCGGCCTTATCGCTTAACAACGATAGCTTAGAAAAACATTAGGACACTAGAATGCAGGTGGTGACTGGTGAATAATACGTAATACATTACAATAAATACACGTTAATACATAAACTGCCTATAAATAATTATAATAAATATGTAATAGACTAATATATATGAAACGTGATTGCCGTAGGCTCCATACGGAACCACATCGGCGTCACCGGGGAGTTTGGGCGAGCGCAGACGCATCTCCAGATTAAGAATTAAGGTTTAGGTACCCTTAAATAGTTCAGCGTATACCTTTAATACATATCGACGTTCGTTAATCATACAATTTTATAGAAATGTAGTTTTGTGACATAAGATATACCTAATTATCTTTTGCGCAAGTTAAATAACAACGAACAACTTAGTATAAGTTATATTTTTTTTTTCTTTTTTTATCTGTATACTAAGTATAATTTTTTTATTTATTTTTTTGCATAGTTTAAAGACTATATACTAGATGGAGTCATAACGCGGCTGTAGGTTCAAAAGCGTGACAGACTTATTTCATTCGGCCTTTATTAGAAAGTGACACAAGATTATTTTTTGTCCCTTTCAGCGTGTTCGTTTTTATTGTTTATCAAGAGTGGAGTTTGTGACAAGCAAGGGACATATCTGAGCAATTATTAGCTTTTTATTAAATTTGCTGATAAATAATATAACTTTGCGGTTACGATATTAATTTAAACGTTATCGTGCTATGGTGAGTTGTAATATTTTCGGCTGCAAAAGTCGCAGCGAACAGAAAATCGAAGGAATTACGTTTCATACGTAAGTAGGCATAAACTTCATTGACTGATGATTTAAAGCTTAGATTTTTAGCAAATTTCATGTATTATGCGTTTACTAAACTATCTTATATAAAGTAATATTTCGTATTTTACGATATTTTAAAACATAACGTTTTATGATGTACTTTAAATGTTGACATGTCATGTTAATAAGGCTGATTTGCTGTCTCACGAGTGGACACGCTATGGGCTCTATCTAGTTGTCTTTAATCTATGTTTTTTTGATTTTATCCCAAGGTTCCATACAGCTGCAAATTCCGGCCAATAGATCAGTTATGTTTACATTTGCGTTTTAACATCTTGAAGGCTGTTCTTTCGGCTGGTAAGATGGTTCAAATATGAGCATAATTTCTACATACTTCATGCCGAGTGCCTGAAACATTAAATTAATTATAGTACTTCTATTTTTATGTTCAGCTCCAAAGTTTAATTTAAAATTATAGTACCAAATTCCCACGCCACTGCCCGCGGTAGGCAAATAATTGCAACCTTCGAAGAACACCAAAACAAAAATTGTACGTGACCTTTCTTTTAAAGAGATATGGGTATATATACTATCTATAAAATATAGTAGATATATACCACCGCGGACTTTTTAGTAGTACAAATAAAGAAAAACAATTCTTGCATAAGTAGGTATATTGTTTTGTTATATATCTCAAACAGCGTTTTTTTCGCCACTACATATAAACAAACTTTGACAAATTGTATACTAAAACCTTCCTCAGGAATCACTATATCCATTGGTGAACCGCATTAAAATCTTTTCAGTAATCTTTTAGTTTATCGCGAACAGACAGAGAGATAGATATTTATTTTAAATATATAGTGATTATAATTCACCTAAATGGGTTCAACGATTTAGACATAAAAAGGTAATAAACGGAGAGACAGACACATATACTTTCGCATTTTTGTATTATGTATAAACTATCGTAAAAATCATTTCTTCGCACATTACGCAACCTAATATGACAGACATCAATAGAATAAACAAAGGGGCGAAATGTGAAAGCGGACGAGTATTATCTTTGTTCTTATCAGTGGTTACTTATCTGTTGTCAGATTTTCAAGAATGATTCATTTGTTTTCTTTCGTTTCGATGGCTCTACTATACTTACAATTAATTTTTCGTACAACTCCTGAGAAATATTCGATCGCTTGGTTTTAACGAAGTAATCATCAACACTCGTCGCGTTTTTGTTTGATCGGTCATTTTCATCATGCGTTGGTTGGCGTCTTGTGTCTTGTTTAGAATTAAAAGAGTTTCGGATGAAATGTTCGTCTATACTAATAGGTTTCTTCCTGCCTATCCTTCCAGTTCCATCCTTTTTGTCCTTATAGTACAGACGTCTAAAATCGTCAACGTTTTTTTGAAAATCATAGCTCTGAGGTAAATTTTCATAATTTTCCGCCGCATCGTCGGAAAATCTAAAGTAGCGCAGCGTGTTTCGTTCGATTGGTATTGCATTGCTGCTTATTCTGAAAATAAAGGCGCTTTTCATTTGCAGTAAAAGTTGTCGATAGTGATAGTGATTATGATGATGGTGATGGTGATGACGATAATGATAGTATAAGGTTGAGTTTTTATATCTCATATTAACAGAAGAGGTGGATTTATTGCTTACACAACAATGCGGGTTTGCGGGCATATTTGTCTCTGTAATAATAATTAACAATCCTGTGAGACGTTTCGTTCGTTATTTTACAACAGGACTCAGGAATCGAAGTCACGACTGGGCAATCAAGAAGGCTATGGGCGTATCGAGGTACGGGCAGGGAGGGGGCAGCTGCCCCAGAAGAGCGGTGTAATGTTCACGAGCTCTATATCTCGAGACAGATGAGGGATGCAGAATGAGATAGGAGGCTATTCTTGCTCCGTGCGCGTATCATACGCATTAATTTAAGCCCCCGACGAATCCTGGCTAACCCCCTTTAATGAGGCAATATATTAATTACATACACACATAGCATTACGCCTCGTTCCCATAGGTATAAGCAGGGACAACGTCTTTCCATTTGCCAAAATCCACGAATCTCTCGCATTCATGAAGTAAACAATTAAGTATCTAAGTAGGTGGTAATTTTTAATACTTACATTAAAATAGCTGTTAATAACAGTATGAAACGAATCATTACTGGAGAAAGTAAGTATAACTTTGAGATGAAAACACTTTATGGTCCCTAACATTGTCCAGCGAGGGTATTTATATGATTTTTTCTAATATAAATGTTAATGGAACAATTATTTCCACGATCGCCTGCTTAGCGTTCTGATTTTGCGTTCAGGAATACATTAAGAGCGCTTAATATTCCCTGTTCCTACATAATCACTGACCTAATTTATTATGAATTTGTTTTAGGAAAAATTACAAACATTTTTATTATATTTGTTCAAACTGAGTTAGTCTAACATTCTTTATATCCTATCGGACAGGCGATTTTTTAAATGTCCTTTGTTAAACTCTGGCAAATGAAAACGTGACTTGAATAATACGTGGCAAACTCAAAAATGCGCATTAATGATATCACTGATTATATCAGGAGAAAGTTTTGATATTACTTTTAACAAGTTTCGGAACCAACCAAATTACTTTTTCCTGCTATAGTTAGGCCTTGTGCAGATTTTTGAATTATTTGAATTTGCCGCTTTTTTCAGATCACGTTTTTATTTGAATTATAAGATCATGATGTCCATCTGTCTCTCGTATTATTGTTCTTTTATGTAAGGAAGAATAAACGCCAACTAAGCTTAAAATATAACACTGTGATGTACAACATAACGTAAATTTGTGTTAATTTTTATTGTTTGCAACACTATTACAATTGATCTGGTATTATTCTTAATATTACTCATTGACAATGGCTCGATCGCTTGACGCACAGAGCCAATAAACGAAGTAGAAGAAGGGTACTTGTACTCGCTCAGAAAATGTTACCCAGTCTCAAAATATCTGCATAAATAGAGGTAAAATTGTTATAAGTAATGAGTAATAGTGATGAATTAAAAACAAGGATCTTTTAAAAATTAGCAGTCATTTGCCATCAATTGCCATGTTGTGGAAAATTAAATAATTAATTTCTTCAGCTGGTAGAAGAAGGTAATTGTGGTGCCCACAGACTAAATTATTGCGGCTAGACAATCTTTATATTGGAACATATCTATTACCTATTGTGTAAGTTAGGTATTTGATAAGCCTGTTGAAAATTAAATATCTGAACTTTTCGTATCTGGTAAGAGATAAATCAATAGAAGAATATTTCATTTATAAGTAGACTAGAAATGTAAAAAATCTGCTTTGGGAGCGCCATTTTTGCTTTGTTCATAGCAACACTTTAGCATAATGATTGCATGGGATTGGATTGAATTAGGATTGGATTTTCAGTCCCATTTATTAAATAAGTTGTTGCATCTTGTGACTCAGTAATCCGTGAATTCATACGAGATACAGATACGTCAGATTTACTTTCATAGCAAGGTAGTTACGTTAGTTAGATAGTTTTTTCCTCTATATTGGGTCTACCAACAGTTTTACACGTAATACATTAATTATGATAATCAGATCTATTATCATATTACGATACGAGTATTATGTTGAAATGTAAATCTAATTATTGTACGTAAATACCGCATGTGACTAATTTAACTTTAATTGGATTTGCAAATGTTACTAAGTATATATCAGATATTTTATTTATCAGATAGTTTATTTATCAGATTATATTGGTTATTCTCAGTTTGTGGTTTACTAAAAATCTATAAAATCTGTAAAGTCGGTTTACGAATGATAAATTTTTGTGATAACGTTATGAGAAAACAGCCAAACGTTTAGGCTGATCGTGCTTCCCTATCGCTTGTTCCGCGCTCTGATTTACTTGCAAAGTGTGACATACGTTATGGGAGCACACCATTAGAACGGCCAATGAGCCACTCTTTTTTGTGCAGCCGGATTGCATCGATTTATAAGACGATATCACGACAAAAAAATTGCTTCGACATTCTCCAGCTTCAATAAATGTAATATGATAAAATTTAACTGACAACACCGATTACGGTGGATATGCAGCAAAAAATGACAACACAGCAGCGCAGCACAAATCACAACATTCACTAACTTCACTTCAGTATTCTGTATTCATTGGATTGTCATTCTATTTTGTGGGCGGTGTGTTATATTGTTTTTTGTTTACCTTTATTTTGCAGACTTTATCATTCATGTAATTCGAAAATAAGCTTTATTAAACAATACTAAATAACGTGTGTTGTGTATTGCTGTGATATTTATTGATTAAATAAGATCTGTGACTGTGAGTTAGTTTTATAAACTACGAAAAAGTTCGATGAATGCTCGAATTGTCTTACTGTTGTGATTATTTTCGTTTTGTTAAAATTCGTGTGCCTCTCGTTACATAAAAGTATTCGGCCGTTCAAAATCTGCATATAGCGGTGAGTTTCTGTAATGTTTTCTTTTTATTTAAACTTTTTAAACTCGTCCAAAAACCTGTAAGGACAAGTGGGTAAGTGTTATTGCCTTATTCGACTTTCATTGCAATTTTTTTTGCCTCGGTAGTTGACCTCGATTAAAGGTAAAATCTCATATAAAATTACACATGCATTTAAATATCGCTTCGGCGAAACCAAATAAGTTTTTATGTTTTGTAACGTGTTTTGAAACCGATATCTTGAGCAAGTGAGGAGTAGGTGTATTGCAAAAGATCAAGAAGTTCGTGGTTGTGGCCTTAGCCTTGGAAAAAAGAATGATGTCATTCATCAAATATTTTGCCCAACCAGTACTCTGATTTAACTACTTCATAAAGTATTGATGTAAAGAGTTTGGTATGCCTATAATATGTAGGTAAACACAATAATAACTCACATATAAACCTATACATTCATAGATATAGGTCTAAGAAAAATACCTTCAAGTTGGTTCTAAACATTTTGATACTATCTTTGAATTCAACTTTTAGTAAATCATCAAAAATTCACACAAACAATGTTTTTTAACATTAAGCTCACAAATAATTTGAATTATAGGCAGTAATATACAGACAATTTGACATTTATAAAGATAAACTTCAAAAAAACGTCAATAATATCCAATTTGAATTGATCACCGTTGTTCATAGTCGACAGATTATAAAAAAATCCCCATTAAATCAATATAAAAATTTAAAAAGATCTATCTGTCTTATTTTCCAGTGGTTAGCATAAATGTCACATCACTATGTTCTTTTAAGGTTTTGTTTCTTCCTAAGACATTTAATTAAATTCTTAGCCAGGCATAAACAAAGCTGATCTAATACTGGAGTTGGAAAATAGCAATGGGAACTCTCAATAAAATGAAAAAACTCTATCTAGTTCAGGCCCATTTGATTTTGATTTGATTTGTAGTAATAAGTAATCGAAATGACTAGTCTGCCAGCCGATTATGGGTATGAAAGTATTGGGCAATTTCCTAGGTACTTCCTATATAGGGCTTAATAAATTAAAATTAATTAGTGGGATGTGTGTCAATATACACTTTCTGTGAGACCTCAGCTATCCATGATAACATACTTAGTTCAACCGAAGCAGACAAAGCAAGGGTAAATGCATTATTAAATAATTCTTTAAACCTACACCCATTGCCAAAAGAGTTGGGTTTGGTTTGTAGTATTTCTCTGCCTCACGATAGACTTGGCACCCTTATGGTGAATCCCTGGAATACTAAGATATTTGACTCCCCTATGTTTGCATTATTTATGAATGATTTTATAAAAAATACATACAAAGTATGAAGCCGACCAGTTAGTCCACTTTGCTGACTGATAGTCAGCTTTACTGACCAGTCGGTGCATCTCGAGCAATATTCTTTATGAAGTCTTGACTGTGGCTTCATCTGTGTAGTAATTTTGTTTATTCCTCACCAGCAATACTCATTTCACCTCATAGTAGCACCTATGGTCTGCATCTTTGTATCAAATGGAAGCAGGTGTAAATTATAAAAATGATTGACAAATGTATGTATCATCACCATTATTAACAGCAGATTTAGGACCATTTGCAATGCGCCATGGTTTACTCGCAATGATGAAATTCACGACTACCTGAACACTCCAACTATCTGCAAGGAAATTGGAAAATACTGCAAAAAGCACAAAGCCCGGTTGAGCCAACATCCCAATCGCCTCGCCAGTTCGTTGGTTGTAGCACCAAAAGTTAAACGCCTGTAACGAGCTGACGTGCTCGAAGACTAGTAGATAGTAAAGCGACGGCTCTACTGTCTTAAACATCCATAATAAGCATCAACCCATCTGCTTATAGTCTAGAGACTGATTGCAGATATCGTAGGAGAAAAAAAAAATTAACAGCAAATGAACTTCCACTGCTGGACATAGGCATCATAAAAACACTTCCAAACACCAGAGTGTTGAGCCGCCTGTATACTGCGATCCTCTTGATATTGTTGGTCCACCTAGTGGGGGGTCGAAAAGGAGATATCTATTGTCATGTATAACATATTTATAATCTACGTCTTTTATTTAACTTTTCTTAACAAAGTTAAATTAAGTGGGTAGTACTAAATAATTACACATTATGACAGTCATGTTTTGCTACCTAGCTCAATAAACATCTACAGTATAAACTTGTATTATTTGGAGATAATATCTCCAACAGAGGTTGCCTCTAGGTAAAGCAGGAATATCTTGTCTGAGACATGTTTAATCTCCAAATGAACCCATACAATCATAGATTCATCTCGAGTAAGCAACAACAGTACAGTATATTGACCTCTATCCTCTAATGTGAGCTACATTAGTTTGAAAGTACTCGTAGATGATACTGTAACAAGTGCTAAATTACTGTTGCAACCATTATGAATGCTCATTCCTTGCTTAGGCTGATTACTGACTGAACAATTTTAAGTTTTTATTATTTATGGTTTGAAGGGTATAGTTTGCTAGTGGTATTATAGGCATACCTAAATATTATTCACTTTTCTGTTCACGAAAGGATCTCACTTTCTATCTCTCTATCTTTCTCTGTTTATCTCTTGTTCGACCCAATGTAACTAAAGAGATAGCGATATTTTTGATTCTGTCATTATTGGGCGATATGCCATCTGTTTTCTACACTAGTCTCTCTAGCAGTGTCTCTTAAGCCTAAGTACTGGAGTGGAAACAAGTTATTATAGTAAAGCAAGTATAGGTCTCACCCTGTTGTATTAATTTTCAATTAAATTTTTCTTAAATTTTGGAAACTTTATATTCTATTTGTAGCAGCTGTTTGTTATATGAAAACACTGTTTTGTAATAATTCGAAATATTACTGCGGGCTTTATAAGAAGGCTCAGAGTCATTCAGCAGGCGATGGAAAGAGCAATGCTCGGAGTATCTCTGCGTGATCGTATCAGAAATGAGGAGATCCGCAGAAGAACCAAAGTAACCGACATAGCTCAGCGAGTCGCAGAACTGAAGTGGCAATGGGCAGGCCACGTAGTTCGAACAGCTGATGGACGTTGGGGGCCCAAGGTGCTAGATTGGCGACCCCGCAGCGAAAGCGCAGTGTTGGTCGACCCCCAACCAGGTGGATTGACGACATCAAACGTGCCGCAGGTAGCCGCTGGCAACAGGCGGATCGGGATCGTTAAGTTTGGAAGTCCCTAAAAAATATGTCTAACAGTGGATGTCTACCATACATCTACTAATGATGATGAATGATGAATATTTCGAAAAAGTAGGCATGTCCTTTCTCAGGCTCTTAACTATCTCTTTACCTTCATTTAAAACAGTTCAGTAGTTTGGAGTATTAGGTGGGATCAAGTAACAAACAGACTACAGAACAGACAAACTTTCACATTCAAAATATTAGAAATTATATTCATGAGATATTAGAGATGCCAAATTTCCTTGCAATTAAAAAGTTAGTATAGATAGATAAATAATAATCCTGACGCAAATTAAACAAGACTTCGTTAGACTGGCGCTGCGACAAAATAGTCGTAAGTGTGTTGTGTGCCTTTGACAAACACTTGAGGCAAACATTTGTAACGACATGCAGCTAACATGTGTGAAATTAGAACGCCTTGCAGGATGCTGGCCCAGTTGTTGCTTATCTTAAACTGTTTATTGATAATGTTCTCATAGGACAGGGATTATAGGACTTATACCCACCACACTACTAATTTATGAACTTGAATTGTAATACTGAGGTTTTAAATCATAAAAAAGATTTTAATTCTTTCATCACTTTATCAGCTATTTTTGAAGATCCACTGTTAAATACCCTTTCTCTCCTTGTTTGGTTTGGTTTTGGGATTTGAAGCTTAGGCCAACCACACTTCTGTAATAATATTTATTGGTGATCTACAAGGGACACTGACGGCAGTAGTTTGGATTTATAAGACAGAGGTCCTGGGTTCGATTCCTTGGGCCAGTTGAGACTTTCTTAATTGGTCCAAGTCAGGTTGATGAGAAGCTTCAGCCGTGGATAGTTGGCGATTGAGATGATTATGATGATGAAAGGCCGATTTAGGGTTCCAGTACAATTTCGTGTAGTAATCATAAGGGGTGTGGATGTCATCCTACTCCTTACAAATTTACCCGTTTCTATCTTAGAATGCATCAGCACATAACATCATGTGATTGCTGCCAAGGATTAACATTTTAGAAACCATTAAGTTTTATTATAATCTAAATCTAAAATTATTTATTTTATTCTAATCTTAATCTAATTAAATTAAGAAGTATTAACATTTATTATTATAAAAACAAAAAACCCGACTGCATAGAAGTTATGAACTGAAAAGAGAAAAACAAGGATCACTATATCTATATAAAATTCTAAATACTTTATGGAGACGCAAGCGGGGACGAAATACTTAATTTTCTGCGGCGAAAGGAAGATCTACCAAAACTATGTTTGTCCCCGCCTGCAGCACCATAAAGTATTTAGAATTTTATACAGATATAGTGATCCTTGTTTTTCTCTTTTCAGTTCATAACTTCTATGCAGTCGTGTTTTTTGTTTTTATAATAATAATTTTATTTGTGACTTTTTTGTTTTAGTTTATGGTATAGAAATGACTCGGTACACTTTATGCCATTTTTTGTTAAAACGGCATTATAAACATGATATGATATTTATATTTTTGAAATGGTCTTTTTACAACCTTTCATTTCACACATCCCCCTTTTTTCCCCCATTTACAGCCGCCGTTTTGAAAATTTACATAGCCTATGTCACTACCACAATTTTTACAAATTCAACGATACCTCACATGTCAAAATCCGTTCAGTCGTTAAGGCTGTAGCGCGTGCCGAAGAAATGGACATACAGTCATACATACATACATACATACGCTCGAAAAGCATAACCCTCCTTCTGACGCAGTCGGGTAAAAACACTGTTATTTGAACATTATGATATCAGTCAACTACCCAATACTTCATAGCCATCTACCACTCAAAGCCAGGACCAAATAAGTCAACCATTACAAGAAAAAGAAAACGAAAAATTTTCCAAAAATAGTTTTTATTTGCGGAACTACGGCCAGTCATCCGTGTCGACATCCGAGCTGAATTAACGGTCGTCGAGGCGGGCCAAATTGCACTTCTTGCCTTCCGCTTCCTGATAAAGAAATACTTAAATGGCTTTTTTTTTAATTTATGACGTACCGGTTTCCTTTTGCGCTGATGCCGCGTGGATATTTTTTGGTGATGATGTCTTTCTTGGCCTCGTTTACTTACAGACTAGGGATTTTGGATCTTGGTGGCTTTAGGACGTTTTTTTTTTTATTGACTACAAGTTGGCCCTTGACTGCTATCACACCTGATGTTAAGTGATGATGCAGTCTAAGATGGAAGCGGACTAACTTGTTAGGAGTAGGATGGAAATCCACACCCCTTGCGGTTTCTACACGACATCGTACCGGAACGCTAAATTGCTTGGCGATACGTCTTTGTCAGTAGGGTGGTAGGTAGCAGGATTCGACAGTTCAGACCTTCTATATATATTTGATTAAGCGAATTGTTTCATATTATGTTGTGAGTAGTGTGGTTTAAAAGACGTAGTGACTAAAATCGAGTAAGGTATGCTCAGATGGTTTAGACATGTAGGGAGATTGAATGAAAGGAGACTTACGAAAGTGATTTATAAGGCGAGACCAATGGAAATGTTGTAGGAGAAGACCAAGGCGAACATTCCAGGACCAAATCCGGGACATTCTAGTAAAGGACATTACAATTTTACACATTATTTTGACAACCTCCGTGGCGCAGTAGTATGCGTGGTGGATTTATAAGACGGATGTTCTGGGTTCGATTACCGGCGGGGCAGATTGAGATTTTTCTTAATTTGTCTTGGTCTGGCTGGTGGGAGGCTTTCGCCGTGGCTAGTTACCAACCTACCGACAAAGACGTATCGTCAAGCGATTTAGCGTTCCGGTACGATGTCGTGTAGAAACTGAAAGGGGTGTGGATTTTTGTCCCACTCATAACAAGTTAGCCCGCTTTCATCTTAGACTGCATCATCACTTAACATCAGGTGTGATAGTAGTCAAGGGCCAACTTGTAGTCGATAAAAAAAAAGGTCGAGAGTACCCTAAACTGTCGAACTTGTATGAAAGAGTTAACAAATCATGAAATGAAGCGAGATGTGGACGTGGTCTCCGCTTACCCCTACGGGAACGAGGTGTGATGCTGTGTAGGTATGGTATACGTATCTCATATATACATACTGGATACACAGTGGATTTATAAGACGGAAGTCCTGGGTTCGTTACCCGGCTGGGCGGATTGAGAATTTCTTATTTGACTGGTTGGATTTGACAATCCAGGTCTTGTTGACAACAGGCTTCAGCCGTGGCTAGTTACGTACCGCCAAGCGATTAAGCGTTCCGGTACGATGTCGTGTAGAAACCAAAAAGGGTGTGGATTTCATCCTACTCCTAACAAATAATCCCGCTTCCATCTTAGATTGTCATCATGACGTCATCAGTTATCATCGGATGTGATTGCAGTCAAGAAATAACTTTTAATTAAAAAAAAATATCGTCACTTGACATGAGGAGATCACAATCAGGCGCTAATTTGTAAAGAAAAAATATAATGTAGTAAAATATATAGTGTAAATAAATAAACACATTATCGTGTGGTTACTGATGAGTTATGCTTGCGGTTTTTTTAGCCTACTGTTTGAGGTATCGAGTTATTACGCAGCTAACTAATCTAGTTTGTTGCTGCTATCGCTGTTTTTTAACCGACGAAAAAAAACGGAGGAGGTTCTCAATTTGACACGTAGGGGGAAGTCCCGTAACCACGGACAGGTCCTAAAGCCGGACAAAGTCTGTACCGGTTCAAAAAAGCGCGCCAATTTGTTACTTATGTGACGGTTGGTAAGCCACACGCAAGTGGAGAGCGGGGGGTGTCGACCAACGACCAGTGCCGACTCGTTCGCCGTGGAGCGTGGTTCAAATTTTGAGGTAAGTAAAGTTTTGGTATCGAGTAATTTTTAGGAGTACATAGACAGTAATCTTAATACGAATTCATTCTTATTACGCTTGATTATGATTGTTATGTTACTAATCTCTCGTTATTTGTGTTTATTTTTGTAACCCATAACATATTATGGTAGTGAGATTTTTTCTTGGACATATTTAAGGGTCCCTAAGATCGGACACGTCAAATGTCCCCTAAACCGGACAGTTTTAACAATAGATTTTATTGTTCCAGTAAGTTTATTTTTGTCTTTTATTGTTTTAGATTCAACAGCCATCGGCTGTGACAGAGATACCTGTGCAAGCTGTTGTTGAAGATAACGTTTGTAGCGATACAGGGACTGACAACACCAAGCAACCTGTTACTGAAGCGAATGTTTGTATTGACTCAAATAAAGATGCAATTCAAGATGTGAGAATACAAGCTTTCAACTGCAATGAAAAGGAGAATTATGATACAAAACCGTCAACAAGCAAAGCCATTGTCACAATCCATCAGTTGTCTCCTATTCCAAACACTGCAGCAAAACGAGCTGGATATCGTCGACGCAAACCTGAAAAAAGTGAGGTCTTAACATCCTCCCCTTACAGAAATGCGCTTGCTGAAAATAAAGCTTTAAAGATTAAACCTACTGTGGTTAAAATAAAACAGTTTCAAGGTAAGAAAACTAACGACCAGACAAAAATAAAAAAAAGTAGGAAACCGACAGCAACACCAAAGAAAACAGTTCTTGCAAAACCAAAGTCATCAACCTTAGGGACCGAAAATGCAACAGTTTGTCTAATTTGCCAAGATGTTAATGAAGAAGATTGGATCCGCTGTCAAGCTTGCAATGAATGGGTTCATGAGGCGTGTGCTGATGTTGAAGAAGGCTCAGATAGCTACATTTGTGATTTTTGTAGGATGTACGATTAAAACTTTATAATTAAAAAAAATGTTACTGGTCATTGCCAAAGTTGATTAAAATTTTCTATATTTTTCGTTAAACTTTCATTTGTTATATTATCTAATGATGAAAAATAGGTTTGAAGTTAAATAATTAACGAAAATAATACCGTCCGGATAAAGGGGACCTTTTCCAGAGTGTTATTTTCATAGTGTTAGTTTCTAATTACTGATAAGTACATTTCAAATTACATTTGAGACTGATTATATACCTGTGATGATTAAGTATATAGTTGAGAGTAAGAATAACATAAATAAACATATTACATAATAAAATGTCTTCGATTTATTTCAAATATTCCTTAAGTGTCCGAAACCGGGGGACCTCCCCCTATATATTTTTTTTATGTATGACCACGCATTACTTTTTACAGAGTTGTCCGATTTTGTCCGATTTTATAATTCTTTTTTTATTAAAAAAGGGCACAATTCCAAGGTGGTCCCATTGTCATCATGTTAGGATTTGATGATGATATCCTGGGAAAATTGAAGGAACTTTTCAAACTTTATAGGCACAATTGCAGCGATTTCGGTTTTCGTGTAAGTATCGGTAGCTTTTTGGCTACAAGTTCTGTTAATATGAGAATATAGTACGAGTACGTTACGTGGCGATAAATCACTAAAAAGTAAGAAATAAAATTTTTTAACAAAAAATAAAACCGACTCAAAACGCCCAAAAATGTAAAAAATAACTTTTTAGTGCTTTTTGAGTCAGTTCTATTTTTTGTTAAAATTTTTTTAACCTATTTATCTAATTCATCATCATCATCATCATTAACGGCCCACAACAGGGCCAGGCCTCCCTCCTTATAGGAGAGGGGATCTCATTCATACTAATTATTAATTTTGTTTTGTTATTTTCCGCCAAATATTATTCTACAATTGTACGTTGGTACCTTATTCACTCGTTCGTCAATTCTCAGTAGCAGCTAGGAGTTGAGAATAGAGATTAACGTGGATTCGTCTGCACCAGTTTGTCTTTGTGACCGTCTTGTTTATTAATAAGATAATATCATAATATAAATTAATAATAATAATAATGATTTAAGGAATATATAGGAAGAATGCGATTGCATTGATTTTTACCCGACTGCGTCAGAAGGAGGGTTATTTGGTAATTATATTAGTTAGGTGGCTAAGTTAGAGAATAGTTCTGCTGATAATGATTTACAGTGTCAAACATTATATACCCTAAGCCTGCCAACCCATATTGAAATAGCGTGAAAGGTTGACGCTCCAAATATTCTCTCTTGTACGGGAGGCCCCTATTCTGTAACTATGTTTTATTAGTTGACATAGTGAATTTCGAATTTATCTCCATTTCTCCTTACTATATAGTATTGCGTTAGACAGAGAGACTGAAAGAGAAATTCGTTAATTAACACAGTCGAGTTATAAAAACATCCTTACAGAATAGCCCCTTTGGTCCTGTAGGCTATTCAAATAAGCTGATAGTGATAATATATTTTTATAGAATATAGAAATCAGTAAGCGAACTCAATTTCTATGGAAGAGTAACTAGGTTTTAGAATAACTGTCATAAGCTTTCTTATTTAAATTTTTACAGACCATTGTTACTCCCACTTACTGTGAACGGGGCAACACGGTTTCGTATGAATAATTTACTTAATAAATACCTTTAATACTCAATGCTTTTTGAGCTTTTTTGAGTAGCACTCGAATTTCACCTGATGTTAAATGGGGTGCAGTATATTATATTGAGGTTTGTACGAACACGAGATGAAGAACACTAGGCTGAAGTTCGGAGAAACGATAATGACAATTAGTGAGAGATTGGAGAGATATTCTAAGTTGCAACCTGTCGGTCTTAGATGCGCACGAAGTTTGTATAGAAAGACTCCGTAACCTGGTGATGAAGTAAATTATAAAAACAAAGAACCCGACTGCTTAGAAGGTATGAACTGAAAAGAGAAAAACAAGGATCACTATATCTGTATAAAATTCTAAATACTTTATGGTGCTGCAAACAGAGACAAAATATTTTAACCTGCGGGGAAAGAAAGATCTACCAAAACTACGTTTGTCCACGCCTCCTCTTTCGTTGCTCTGCGAATGGGAGAGTTTTTATGTCGTTTACTACAAGAAATACTTCTTCGTGCGCATTTAAGACAGAGAAAAAGATCACGTTCAGGTAATTTTGAAAATTAGGGGTGTCGTCTTCGTCGGTGATGACTCCGTGTATATAAATTGTTTGCGTAATATTATCTGTTGCTATATAATCGCCCGGACAGTAATGAAGCTATGCTTTAATACAGTAGGCCTATGATGCGCTTGAAGAGATATATCGAATAGAGAAAACGAGAGACATTGTCCAATGGTGTGCAAAAAAAATATCGCTCGCTCTGTCGTTGCGTTGACGCAAAAGAGAGATTTTGATTTGATTTCTCCACTATTGGGCGACATTTCAAGTTTTCTCTACTCACCATATCTCTTCCAAGCACATCTTAGATGTAGAGATATCTAGTTATTTAGATAGGAGATAGTCTAGATGACATCGACACTTCGCATTTTGTGATATCCTAATCAAGCACTAACTTGTCGTAGAACAAAAAAGCTCAGTAGGCCTACGACCCGCGACCCGACCTCTCCCCACAAGTGGTTGGGTATCTCTAGGAGATTTCCCCCCCGTCAACAAAAAAAAAAAGAAAAAAAGGCCTACGACCCGCGAGTGGGTTTACCGTTTGTTTTTCTTACACTATGATTCACTGCAGACTATAAAGTGACTAATCTCTTAATAATTTGTCGTCATAACTCTAATTCTCGACTTTATTTACATAGGAATAGAGTATATTATCGGTTGTGATAAGTGTATTTGCATATTGCAGATAACTTGTGTATTGAGCACGATTAGTTGAAAGTGGATACTATTTATGATAATGGTCTATGTCTATGTTTGTATGACTGAAAGGTTGCCACCCACTTTACATTAGATGTGTAAGATATAGGCATCGAAGGTTTAATCGTTAAAGCATTTTTTATAACAAAAGCTTTTAACTTGATTTTTAGTGACGGTACTGTACCTACTATCTTACATAGAACATTATTAATTAATTTATTATTATAATTAAGGGTGAAATCCACACCCCTTTCGGTTTCTACAAGACATCGTACCGGAGCGCTAAATCGCTTGGCGGTACGTCATTGTCAGTAGGATGGTAACTAGCCACGGCTGAAGCTTTTCATTAGCCTGACTTGGACCAATTACGATCTCAATTGGCCAAGCCGGGAATAGAACAAAGAACCTCGGTATTTTAAAACCACTGCACACACCACTGCGCTACGGCCAACATTTATTTCAATCAACAATCATTCATTTGTACCCAATAGTTAAATTTTGGATTTGAAAATTTGACTAACGTAAAAAGTGAGTTTTTTTTTTTTTTTATTTTATGTGGTCGCCTGATGTTAAGCGATTATCGTCGCCATTTGCAACACCAGAAGCATTGCTAGTGCGTTGCCGGCCTTTGAGGAAAGAGTTGATATGCCCCTTAAATACCCCCATATTAAAATTCCCAGGAAAAACCTGGGCGGGAAGTTGATTCCACATTGTTTATAAAACTGTAGTTTATCAATAGCTCTAACATCATTATATTTAACTTATAATAAGTTTTCGAATTTGAAATTTGGAATAACGCAAAAATTAAGTATGGATTTGAAAACATGTATTTTTGCGTTTTAAGCCTTAAGTAATTAATATTGTAGTCTCTAGTTATCAATGGCATATTATTTAACTTATAATGAGATTATTAAGCAGCGAGAAGTTATTGAGAACACGTTTACATAATTTTTTTATTCATAAAGTCAGCTCTATTCGTTATTTGTTGCAAATTGTGTTATTCAAATAGCTGTTCTATCGCATTAGCATAAAGTTCATTTTCGCGTTGAATTAATGATGTTGTTTATTAAATTATGTAATGTTTTGTTAAGCTATTGTGAATAGGTTTCATAATCGGCTCTTTGATGTGATTGTTATTAATACGTCAACTCAGTAAATTGGATTCTTTAATGATCTAATGAATTATTTATTTTTTATTTTCTTAGATTATAGGGTATACCTCGGTATAATTGACCCTGTACGGATAATCGACCAAAGAAGATGGTTCATTTCAGCTTCACTAGTGTACCACATACCATTAAAATGGAAAAAATACAAGGATTTATCAAAAATAAAATAAGTGAAGGAAACGAACGAAATAAAATATGTCATTTTTAACCGACGAAAAAAACGGAGGAGGTTCTCAATTCGACACGTATACTTGTTTTTTTTTTTTCTATTTTTTGTTAAAAAATTTTATTTCTTACTTTTTAGTGATTTATCGCCACGTACCGTACTCGTACTATACTGTCATAGTATATTATATGGGACAAGTAGCCAAAAAGCTACCGATACCGAGTCAAAAACCGAAATCGCTGTAAGCGTGCCTCCAAAATTTGAAGAGTTCCTTCAATTTCCCCAGGATATCATCAGCAGATCCTAACATGAGGACAATGGGACCACCTTGGATGTATGCCCTTTGTAATAAAAAAAGAATTATCAAAATCGGACAACACTGTAAAAAGTTATGCGTGGTCATACATAAAAAAAAAAAAAACAAATATACGCGTCGAATTGAGAACCTCCTCCGTTTTTTTTCGTCGGTTAAAAATAACTGTCATTTAGTTGCTTTAATTTACTTAAGCATATCTAGGAGTCGGTGCCAGCCAAGGTTTCTACTTTCAAGGACGTTAACTAGAACCCACAAACTGCTTTACTACGTAAAATAAATGTTTCTTAAACTTGGCTGGCACCGACTTCATAGATATGCTTAAGTAAATTAAAGCAACTAAATGACAGTTATTTTTTACTTTTTAGTGCGTTTTGAGTCGGTTCTATTTTTTGTTAAAAAATTTTATTGATAAGTCTTTTCTTCCCTGTTCCGGGCTTTGTTTTTAGCTATAATACATTTTAGACATAGACATCTTAGCCATAATAAGAACAAAACTCAATATTTTAATTGTATTATTCAGTAATCCGTTAGGTACCTGTACCTAACCAGTAACCATCAAATCAAATGGACCATATGTCAATAAACACTGACAGCCAGACAGCAAAGCCACCTGGAGAATGTCTACCATAGATAATATAACTTATCTAAGATCCGCCATGATTATACGTAAAGTGTTGCATTGTTTTGGAGAGAATAAATAATATTTCGCCCAAATAAAAGTGAATCCAGAGATTTGGCTAATCAAAACTATTTTATTTATTTATTTATTTATTTTAAGTTACATTTCCATTACAATTAGACTTATAAAATAATAATTCATAATGGAACCCTGTGAGGGTGTCGTAACTTGTAGAGAGGCGGACTTATTTTTTGTCATTTAGAAAGTCATTTATTTTATAATATGCTTTTTCGGATAAAAATTTTTTTAACGATAATATAAAGTCATTAAATTTTTCTTTTTCTTTAATGTAGTTTGGTAGTTTGTTGTATATTTTTATGCACATTGTGTGTGGGCCGGTGCTATGTATTTTCAAATTTGATTTAGGCAGCATTAAATTATGAATACGCGCACGCCGCAGTGTGTTTTGCCGTGGCATATCGGCCAATTTCTTAAAATATTCTGGATATTTTCTAACAAATTTGCACGTCTCATGAATGTAAATACATGGTAGGGTTAAGATTTTCAACGATTTGAAGTGGGGGGCACAGCTTTCCGAACTTTTTATGTTTTTTAAAATTCTAATGCATTTTTTTTGTAATATAAAAAATTCGTGTGCATCTGTGCTATTTCCCCACAGGATGACTCCGTAGCTGAGATAGGCATTTGCGTACGCGTAGTAGGCTAATAGCGCTGATTTCGTATCAGTCGATTTTTTTAACTCCCTAAGTGCGTAAGTGAATCGAGACAATTTAGTTTTTATTTTTTGAACGTGAGATTTCCAGTTTAAGTTATTGTCTATGTCGATTCCGAGTAAGGTAAACGAATTTACGCATTCCAAAGCAGTTCCGTTGTATGAAATATTTATATTTAGCGCTGGTTTTTGGTAAGGTCTAAATTGCATGATTTTGGTTTTCTGAAAATTTATTTCTAAGTTATGGTCGCTAAGCCAACTATTCACATTATTTAAGATGTTATTTATTTTAAGATCTAAGCCCTCTGTGTTATTGCATGCGGTTTGTATAGAAATGTCGTCCGCAAACAATACACACGGATCCTGCAAGATCTTCGGAAGATCGTTAATGTATAGCAGGAACAGGACGCAACCAAGTACACTTCCTTGTGGTATTGAGTGGTTTATGTACTTGACATCCGATCTTATATTTTGTATTTCGCCATATTTGTGATTATAATGTGAAACTTCTACATATTGTTTTCGTTTGGTCAAATAGGACTTAAGCCATTTATGTGCGGGGCCACGGATGCCTAAATCATACAATTTATTTAAAAGTATATTATATTGAACTTTATCATAGGCTTTCGTCATATCAAGCAATATACCTATCGCGTATTTCCTTTCGTCAAGAGTGCTAAGTACTTGGTCTATGTATTTGTATGTAGCGAGTGTAGTTGATTTGTTTTTCCTGAATCCGTTTTGGCAGTCGTCAAATATTTCATATTTCTCGCAAAAATTGTATATGCGATTACACATCGCCTTTTCGAATATTTTAGATATTGTTGGTAATAGTGCAATGGGGCGATAGTTGCTTGGGTCACTATTTTTATTTTTTTTGTAAATAGGTTTTATTATTGATATTTTGAGTAGATTTGGAAAAACGCCTTCAAAGAATGATTGGTTAATTAGCTTCGTCAGTGGTATAGTCAGTTCGTCAGCGCATTTTTTTATAAGGGAGGGTGGTAGCTCATCGAAGCCATAACTGGTTTTATTTTTTAAGTTACGTATGATTTGGTGTACTTCTCGCTCGTCCACCTGTCGAAGATACATACTATTTGGTGTCGCGTTTAGCACTGGGCGGCCGCTCGGAGCTCGGCCGGTATCAAGCCGACCTACCGATGCAAAAAAATTGTTAAACTCATTTGCAACTAGCTTCGGGTCTGACGTCGTATGGTTGCTGATAGACAGTTCTATGTTATTACACTTTTTTGGTATATTTTTGGTCGTTCGTTCCTTGATAATATTATTAGAAACATCATCAGAAGGGGTTAAAAGGCACGAGCAGGAAAACAACATTAACCAAAATATTAACACATTTTAATTACAAACTTTCTTAAATCAAATCAAAATGAAACAATATGACGGTAATCACATAATTTACTTAACTAGCATTACATTTTATTACACTTTAACTTTTAACAAAATTAACTGGCAGCATAACTGCACACAAAGAGAACACACAAAATAATAATTACTTCACCATTAGGGCTTTGCTTATATAACTGTCCGTAACCGTTACTTTACCAGTCTACCACAACGACACAAAACGGCACCTCTACAGTCTATGGTTCGCAATGCTGCCAACACGGCCTTCCTGATAGTGGGGCGTCCTCGACCCAGGCATCTCCGGAGACGTGGCTGGGATCAGCGACACCAGTCACTGACGACTGCACCAGGAGCCGCACCATCAGCCTCTACTATAGAGGCCAGTAGAGCTCGAAGTGTGTGACACCTGCATTGAGGGAGTTCAATGCACATTCGTCATCGTCACCGTGATCTGCGAATAACAATATGTTAGAAGGAGAACTAAATATCCTAGACGTTTTCACCACACTGCTCGACCATCCTCCTTTTATAAAAACTCTCAATCAATTCATACATCACACAACACACGTCATCTAAGATACTCTATCTTACAGGCTTCACCTCTGAGACGTCTCAAAATAGTAAAAATAGGGCCCTGATACGTATCACTCTTTCCTTCTCGAAGTCCGGCCAACCATCAGCAGCAAGCAAACGCCATCGTCTGCGTCTGTACCAGACGCCCACGACTACGTTTGTGTCTCCAAAATGGCTTTTTCCCACGCGAGTCCACGCGTTTCCCCGGCCAAGGGTACACCAGCTCACACCAGAACTGAAGGTCAACGCAATGTGCGTTTACCTGTCAGCGATAGCCTTCATATCGCCCAACCCAACAGAGCCATGCTCCCGAAGGGTGTACCAATCCCTGTTATTTCAATCACAACTTATAACACCATCGATTGCCACTTGCCTAATAGAGCCTAACCAAGACTGATAGTGGTCAAGAATCTGATAAAAAGCCAAAGAGCTTAATAAAGGGCAGTAGAGCTTGATAGAGCTCATTAGAGAGCAACAGAGCTCGATAGAGGGAAGTAGAACTTTATAGAGCTCATAGAGCTAGGTAAAGAGTAATACAGCTCGATAAAGTGCAATAGAGCCCAATAGAGCTCAACAGAGGGCAATAGAGCCTGATAGAGCTCAATAGAGTCTAATAGAGCTTGACCATTTTACTAAACCTTATGGCAACAAACAGTGAAACAAGCATGGTTTAATGTGATTGACATAACAACGATTGAGTGCCCGGAAACAACCTCAGGCCCAGCACGTCCCACCGAAGCATACACCGCGCCCATCAACCGCGCCACTGCTTGGGATGCGCTGTCAGCTAGCGCCAAACTTCGCGCCGCCGGCCACGCCACGACGATGTGTGCGCCGCCGCCCGCACCGACACTGGTGCTGCCGTCACAGCAAGCCCCTTCAAGGCAGTACCGAGCACGCCTCTGCCAGCGTCGCTCTGCCTGGCTGCTATCGGGCATCTGTACAACACAAACAGAAACACATTATAGGTCAAAGAAACACATGTTCAACCATTGTCTTATGTCTCATAAGTTGAGCGCAAGGTTAGCCTAACTCAAGGTCAACACTGGGATCATTCCCCCTATGAATCAGTTGTTAAAAACTGAAATGACTTCTATCACCAAGTCAACGCAACTTATTTACATATGGCATTCTTATAGGCACAGAGTTCCCTCAATTTAGCCTTTATTGTTAGGAAATTGAGTTTCCTAACAATTGCAACAAGGTTAAGTTTCGTAAAAGCAGTTTGGAATCTTTAAGTAAGTAAGTGTTTCTCAACTCAGAATATCTACCCGATCACGGCAGATTATCTTTATGTCGAGAGGGACGGCTTATAATACGACTGAGAAAAGATCAGGCTCAGGACTGAAGACTCTACGTGCTCTACAACTTCTAAGGCACAAAGGTGATGTTGAAATTTTAACAAAAAAAATTCAAACTGATTTTTATTTTGTCTGACCCGGGACTTGAACCCTGGACGTTATTTTCACAATCCAAACTAGCTAACTACGGAACGAACCGATGGAACAATGAACTGCCTCCCGCCAAAATAGATAAGTCACATACGTCAGGGGTCCTTGATCACCATTATGAGACGATGTACTCGGCTGTCACTGTGTCTACCAACAGACACCACCGACGACACGGTTGACTGTGCTCTGCGTGAATCATTGCCATCTGCAAGTGAATAAAATTCATTACGCTACCACAGCTCTAAACATCCTGATGACACCAAATACATGGGACTGGATTCAAATTGGTTACAGTGGGCAGGTACTCAAGACACCTATCCACACGTTACTTTCGCTCTACCTATAGGTACTCAACGTGAGCTATCTCTAACAATAGACGAAGGCAACTAATTGTCAACCAACTATGATGTCACCATAAAAAATTACGGTTACTGCAAAAGCTGTGTGCGAACATAAAATTAAAAACCAATGTCTGTTTCTAATTTTTAAATTTAAAAATTCGAATCTTCGAAGGAACCACTACAGGTTTCTTTTATTTGGTTGAAAGTACCTTTAGACTATTGACTATTGTACAATGAACTAATGAAGACCTCATAAGTTTTTAGGTGCACAATAAGTTAATCGATAAGGTTTTTAACTAATCAGTACCGTCTCTAACTCAAACACGTTACACGTTGTAAAGCTGGGTCAGCTTTACACCTTATTGTGTTAAAACAATCTGTACTGACAAATTCAGTTACAATATATGGGCGATAAGTAATCTAAACTGGAATGTAATCTACAAGATGTAAAATTACAAAGCGTACAAAGCGTTTGTCAATATCGCAAGGACCTTTTTACTAATTCTTGCCCTATTCTTGAACTATTCGTAAAACTTGGACCAAACTCAAATCATTGACTAGTTAAACTAGTTTCGTTTCAGGAAAGTGTACTGATGAATTTACAACTGGATCTTTAGGGTAGAGACTATAATAGAATAAAAGTTTTTTTCCGTCTACAATTATTTAGTGTCCTAACTCTCACGCAAAATTCAAATTTGTTTCTTTTAAATAAACTTTCAAAAAGTGCTTATAAATTGCAGTGACATACTTGGCTTTAAAAGAGATCTGCGGTATCAATGTATTGGAAGGCAGACTCAAACTAGAAGAGTTGTTAATAACTCAACAGTTACTTTTTCAAAGATATAATATGCCACGACTATTATATTTTTTTTTCGACTACAAGTTGGTTCTTGACTACTATCACAATTTATGTTAAGTGATAATGCAATCTAAGATCGGAGCGGGCTAACTTGTTAGGAGGAGGATGGAAATCCACACCCCTTTCGGTCTCTTACACGACATCGTACCGAAACGCTAAATTGCTTAGTGGTACGTCAGAGTATCAGAAGAGAAAGCAAAAATAAAACAATTAGTGGAAATATCATCGAATTAAAATCTTGACAAAACAATTTATGAATTTTCATAGTAATGCGAGCTAATTTTCAAATATTTTTTGTAGGACAAACTTTATTTCTTGGTGTAACTATTATTGTCAATCCCTTTGATCCTACGCGAGTTGTAACGGAACAACTTAATCAGAATAGGCAGAATTAAAGGTTAAGCACAAATAAAATTAAACGTTTACTCTCACCAAGGTACTGTACGAACAGCCACTAACAGGCCTGCCATTTTAGTCTCGCAGCTGCGTCCAAGGTGTAGTATCTGTCACCTCAGGCACGCAACACTGCCGGGAGTGCGCAGACCGTCACACCAAGCAGACATCTCGGCAATAAGTGCGCGACTAGTGCCGCCGCAGCTTGCTGCCGCAGTAACGCAGATCACGCTGCCGTAAGCGCGTAGTCCACGTAGCATGCGCGGCCACTGGCCGGCAGTTCACGCCGATACAAGACGTGCAGTACACGCTCTTACAGGCGCGCCGTATGCGTCTCAGCAGGAGTGGCAGATGTACCACAGCAGGAGTGCCAGGTGTGCTTTAGCGGGAGCACTAGATGCTCTTCAGCAAGAACGCTGAAGCACCAGCACAGAAGCGACGAATGCGCCAGCATAGGCGCACGCATAGGGTACGCGCTTCAGGCACTCGAGCGTGGTGCATACACTAGCACGCACTCCCCTTGCCACGGCACTGTGAACTTCGCCGCAGCCTGGGACGCCTTTACATACGAGCCTGCTAACAGAAAAATTAACGCGACTACCACTGTCGCATATTATAGCAACAGTCGACAAAATAGCATTAGAAATTACACGTTTCGATTCAATGGTATTTTGTCTAGGCAAAGCACATAATTATCGTATTTGTACTACTATGTGAAGATAATCATGACTCGGTTTTGTACTACGAAAACATTTGTTAACTATTTAACAACAACGAGTTTTAGTCTAACTTTAACTGCGTAGCATGGTATAGACAAAAAGTATACATAGCATGTACATTGCAAGTAGATAACTCAATCGTTACCGTTCGGTCATGTCTGACTTCCGCTAACAATTCATTGTAATTAAACTTAACAAATGGGTATCTACGTATTGACACAATATTTTTTTTTTAAACATAGGTAGGTACTTTTCAAATTGATAATCGGATCGTTATAGCTCGGTCAGCCCTGACCTCAACTTATGGTTTAATTTTTACTTCACAACTGTTATTTGTGGGTACTTTTATTAATAACTTTTTACTTTTCATTTAATAGGAAAACTACTTTTCTTACAATTAAATTCCAAATTCAACTTTACCAGAAAGACGAAATTGTCCAACAGACTCGCAACACCTCTGACAGTACGGTGGTTGTGTTGAACAGGTGACTCAGATGTACAGAGGTGACACGGCTTTGTCTCCTCATCACATCCGAACAGGGCGCGCAAGACACACGCGGCAAAGTGACAGTTCTGTAACCTTTAAAAATCTATGTTAGAAAATGTTCCCATTACACTACACAGCGATGTAGGTAGGTACTTCTTAACCGACAGACTATAATGGACATTGAGATCGTTACTTGATTTTATTTAAAAACAGTACTACTCAACGGAAAAACTTCAACGACGGTAAGAACAAGCGGGAAAACATTTCTACTTGATAGGTACACAAAACCTGTCCTTTGTTTTTGCTGAATGAGCATAGCAACTAAGGTAAGTACTTAGTTAGTGTCTTTGCGTTGAATAAAATATTTGCACACAACTATTTCAGACACTGATTACTACTACTGAAAATTATTGGCATAGTAACATGAAAGTGTTCTTTGTTCTTCAACTACCGACATTTGCAAAAAGTTTAACGTAATTAACTTTTCTTATTGCAATAACTCAAACAGTTAGATTACTCTTAATAGCGATCGACTTTTAATAAAATATGAAATCGTACACAGAAATGTCGTCTTATGGAATTTGTTTCTTACCAGACATCGTAGTCAGCGTTACATACTTTTACTCCTGGTTACTTTCCGCCTGGACATGTCAGCGGCAGCGAACCATGGTGCTTTCAGCATCGTGCTGAACAGTGCCAAACAGTAAGGTACTGCTAGCGCTGGTTGGTTCCAAACTTAGGCCCGCAGAGGCGTGCCAATATTGAACCAGACGTACATAAAATTACACTTCACTCGCGAAGCACTACTTTTAGGTTGTTTCATTTTGATTTCTGTTAACTTTTTGTAGGCGATAAGTCCTTTATCCCGCTTCTGATATTAGAAACATCATCAGAAGGGGTTAAAAGGCACGAGCAGGAAAACAACATTAACCAAAATATTAACACATTTTAATTACAAACTTTCTTAAATCAAATCAAAATGAAACAATATGACGGTAATCACATAATTTACTTAACTAGCATTACATTTTATTACACTTTAACTTTTAACAAAATTAACTGGCAGCATAACTGCACACAAAGAGAACACACAAAATAATAATTACTTCACCATTAGGGCTTTGCTTATATAACTGTCCGTAACCGTTACTTTACCAGTCTACCACAACGACACAAAACGGCACCTCTACAGTCTATTTGCTATGTATTCAATGTCATTACTTAGTATTACGCAAGCGCCGCCCCCAGTGTGACGTTGTCGACAGTAAGACGATGCGATGTGATAGTTGTTAAATTTTATTAACTCGCATTTTTCACGCGTTAGCCAGGTTTCTGATACTCCTATTATCTGATAGGTTTTATCGTCAAGAAATGCGTCAATTAAGTGTTGCTTATTATAAATGCTTTGTACATTTTGAAATAAAATTGTTAACTTCTCAGTGGTTCCGAAAAGTATTATTTTGCTGTGTGTCATTTGTGTTATCTAATTGCATGTGCGAGTGGGACATAATGTGTATATTGGAGGAGCGCTCAGGTGAGTTTGTCATTCGTTTTTCTTGTGCTGGTAGTTGGTGTTCGAATGGTGGCCCAGTAATTTTACCGTTAACTATTAACTTATTATTCTTTATGTATGCATATTGCCCCATAACTAGATTATTAATACATGTAGTTTTTTTTCAACTTATGTACAGAAAGTGTTGTGCTCCATACAATTTTGGACCATCTCCTTTGAATTTACGCGCTCATATTAAGTTTTGTATACAGGTACAAAAATGCTGCAATAAGAATACAATTTTAAAATAATATGTAGATTTATTTACGTTGTCAACCCCTAGAACATGGACCGGACAAACATTGAGACCTCTCTGGTCAAACTTAGAAATATGGGGGTAAAAAAATTGTAACAAATTTTCTTTAAGAAAAAAATTAAAAGTTAATTAGTTCACTGCATTGAACATACATAAAAATAATTAAGGTTGTATCTCATTTCATATTAGACGAAAATAATAGTTTATAATAAAATCCGTCTTAAGTAGTCAATTATACCTGCAGTGACCCTACATTCCCTAAATACCACGTATTCAAAGTGAATAAATATTATATGACCTTACTAATGAACTATCTAAAAATGGCTATGTGGTTAGTTCATACGCGGTAGAAGTGGGTGCGAGAGGTATACCAGCAAAACCACTCTATGACCTGCTAAAAACCTTGGCCTTATTTTTCTAGAGGGGACGTCTATCAAAGCCAAACGGGTGATCAGTCCTCACCAGAACCATTCCGTCTGAACCTGGGCCTTATTAGAAGTGCAGTAAGCTCCATAGTAGAACGATTATCAAAAGCTGCTCTAGTAGGGTCCTTCCTAATTTGTCTGGGCTGGGAGAATAACTTGAACAGAGGAGGTGAGTGTTGACGCGCGTCACTAAGAGATCCCTTTTAAACCTACACTCGTGTCACAAGTCTCGAGCTCTGTTCGAAGTCTCTCTCTGATAGACCCGGCATCCGCACAGTGAAACCATGGAATGGAATCAAATATCTTAGATATTCCTCTCTTAATAATTGTTTGGTGAAGGAGACGAATTTCGATTCGTAATTACGTAGGTAAATATTTTATATTACATTTTGGGGTGTTATTTACATGTAATTGAATGTTATTTATTTTCCAATGTAAATAAATAACAGTTACATGTACTATCTCACTATAAATGTGTAATATTAACTGATAAGCAATTATTACACATTTCTATAAATAATAAATCTTGATTACAAGATATGAAGCAGGAATTATCCTTACTAATATTATTTATGCAAAAGTTACTTCTGTCTGTCTATGTGTTACACAATCGCGACCAAGCTACTAAACTGACTTAAAAGAAATTTGGTTAGTACATTTAAAATAGTTTAGTGCATAAGAAATGACATCCTCAACAAGTTATATCTCAAATAGATGAAGCAGCGTTTTCGTTAAGCTCTCAGGCGGCTTAAACTCCGGCTTTTCCAACAATTACTATCGTCATATTTCATTTACATTTTTTTTTATCGACTACAAGTTGGCCCTTGACTGCTATCACACCTGATGTTAAGTGATGATGCAGTCTAAGATGGAAGCGGGCTAAATTGTTAGGAGTGGGATGAAAATCCACACCCCTTTCGGTTTCTACACGACATCGTACCGGAACGCTAAATCGCTTGGCGATACGTCTTTGTCAGTAGGGTGGTAACTAGCCGCGGCGAAAGCCTCCCACCAGTCAGACCAAGACAAATTAAAAAAATCTCAATCTGCCCCGCCGGGAATCGAACCCAGGACCTCCGTCTTATAAATCCACCGCGCATGCCACTTCGCCACGGAGGTCGTCATAAAACCTTAACCAATTATATACTAAAACCTTCCTCAGGAACCATTTATCTACTGGTAAAAATCTCATGACAGTACGCTCAGTAGTAGTTCAAGTTTATCGCAAACAAACAGACAGACAAACAGACGCGGTGCGAGACCTCAAAATGTGCTTGAGCCGTTTAATATTCTGATATAAATGTATGCATGCCGCGTTCTGATGAAACTGCCTAAATACTGCAGTGCGTCTAGTATGTTTGCCAACGCCAGACGCCCCTGATTGCTTTTTGGTCCCGCGCCCGTGACAGTAACGAAATCCTCAGGGTATGCACCGAATACTCCGGGAACCCCACCCTGAGGTACTGGCTTGACGTTCATCGCGACAACAATCGTAAATAGTCTGTGTACGAACCCTCTCTTGGGGTTATTTTTAAGCACACAAAATTAATTTTGTCATACTAACTTAATTTTAAATCTTTAGTAACACTATTGGGCCTTGGTTTCCTGAATAAAGATTTTTTTATCGACTACAAGTTGGCCCTTGACTGCAATCACACCTGATGTTAAGTGATGATGCTACCTAAGATGGAAACCGGCTAACTTGTTAATAGTAGCAAGAAATACACAACCCTATCGGTTTCTACACGACATCGTACCGGAACGCTAAATCGCTTGGCGGCACGTCTTTGTCGGTAGGGTGGTAACTAGCCACGGCGAAAGCCTCCCACCAGCCAGACCAAGACAAAAATTAAGAAAAATCTCAATGTGCCCCGCCGGGAATCGAATCATACCACTGCGCCACGGAGGTCGTCAAAATTATTACTATTATAAAAGTTAAGTATACAGAAAGTCAAATGTAAAATCAAAATGTGCTAGAGCATCAAAAATCAGGCAGTTCTTTGAACTGCATCGGTATGAACTTTAGTCCGCAGTCGGTTAGTTTATTTATATAACACCTTCTAGGAATCGAGATTCGAGATGCCGATTCTGTTAGGTCACAGTGCGTCTTGCGTCTGTTTATTATAATTGCTGAATGCACTTCAATCTAACGAGTATCTACTATTCTACTGTGTAGTGTAGGTGTTTAGCATTCATTTATTTACGTAATTTCAATGTACATCAAAAGTAAACAATTAATCCGCCGATTCTCCTTGGAGCAACATGCTGAGTCTAGCTTAAGCAAAGTTAAGCAATATAATCCACTTCACAGCCTGGCTCTGTGGAATTGTGCGCCTATTGGCTAATTGATGATGGGTGATGTATTTTTAAAGGAAAATGAACTGCCTTTAAATACTGTTTTTACCCGACTGCGAAGGGTTATGTTTTTCAAGCTTATGTATGTATGTATGTACGAGTATGTATGTATGTCCATTTCTTCGGCACGCGCTACAGCCTAAACGGCTGAACGGATTTTGACATGTGAGGTGTCGTTGAATTTGTCAAAATTGTGGTAGTGACATAGGCTATATAAATTTTCAAAATGGCGGCTGTAAATGCGGAAAAAAGGGGGGATGTGTGTATTTTTTTCTCTTATCTTAGCAATATGGGTACCAATTGAAGGTCGTAAAAAGTCCATTTCAAAAATATAAATATCATATCATGTTCATATTACTTTTTTAACAAAAAATGGCAAAAAGTGTACCAAGTGTACCGTCTCATTCCTATACCATAAACTAAAACTCACTATATCTGTATAAAATTCTAAATACTTTATGGTGCTGCAGGCGGGGACAAACGTAGTTTTGGTCGATATTTCTTTCCCCGCAGCACCTATCTATTTTGTTCCTGTTTGCAGCACCATAAAGTATTTAGAATTTTATACAGATATAGTGATCCTTGTTTTTCTCTTTTCAGTTCATAACTTCTAAGCAGTCGGGGTTTTTTGTTTTTATAGTAATAATTTTATTGGCTTTAAACATTTGCCTGATGGGAGGCTACCGTCACGGCTACTTATACCGGTAAAGACGTGTCGCTAAGCAATTTAGCGTTCCGGTTCGTCTCTTAGACAAATATGAGAGGTGTGTAGGTACGTCATCCTACTTCTAAACGAATAACTGTGCAGCAGTTATACCTTCTAACATCCAATAGATGTTATGAATTCGATGTTAGAAGTCTCAAGAACTCCATATACTGTCAAATGGGTAAACGACCAACTGTAATCGTTTGGGTCGTTTGAACAATAGTCCATTGTAGTGTTTGGTACAAGCGACCCGTTCCAGCGGAAAGGTCAAGTTGATAAGTAGATAAGTTGTGTAGTAACAAAAATAATTTACAAAAAATTTACATACAAACTAAACTCTTGATATCCTTACGTATAGAGTGCTATTTGGTTTCCGTAGATATGGGAATTGCGCAACTAGGGCATTTATCATTCTGTGTGTTATTTCACTGCTTTAAAATTGTATTTTAACTCCTTTATATGTTTAAAAAGCTCTGTTGTTAGTATGTGTAAATCTAGTCTTGGAATTTAAGTTAGAACTTTTTCTAGACATTAATCAATTAATCATCATCATCATCATTGTCAGCCGGTAGACGTCTTCGGCTGGAGATAAGGCCCTTGCAAGGACTTCTAAATACTACTGTCTTGAGTCAACTGCGTATGGCGGCTGTAACCCGATTGATGTTGTCACTCCTCCTAGTGGGAGGCGACCAACAGCGTTTTCCAGTGCGAGATCGCCAAAGTCCATCAGTACTTCGAACTATTTGCCCCGCCCATTGCTATTTCAATATGTGTGCGACTACGAGTAGTTGAGCTATGTGCGGATGTCCTCATTTCTGTCGATCACGCAAAAATACCCGAACATAACTCGCTCCATTCCATCCTGAGTTCGACTGACATTCGATTGAACTTGCAATATTATGGTGCTATAGATCTGGTGTTCAATCGAAAGGAGACCTAGGATCTCCTAACCTATTAAGACAAACCCTCGGTTTAAACCCTATCTATCATTACAAACGGTATTACTAATTGTTAAGCGTTTTTATAAAAGCCAATCTCTACAATATATTGTTTATTGGTTTGATTTCTTGTTTTTGTTGTAGTAACTTTATACGCTTAATCTCGTGATATAGAGCAATCGTTGCTTAGGTATACAGTATACACATTAGAAAGTGATCGTCTATACGGTGCGGTATAATTTAGACAATTTATGTACATTATACAATTTATGTACGTTAATATACCAGTACATGCCCTCTTCCTATACTTGGAAGCCGTAGTCTAAGAGCCTGTGATGGCTAGCCACCTTGGTCATTTTATAAAAGGAACCTTTTACTTTGCAACCGAACAATGTAGAGTCTACATCTTTGAATATACTTCGGTTATGAACTAAAAAAAATTGGTTGTCTGTAAAGTCGGTTTATTGACGATAGTTGAACGTGACAAAGTCTTAAGAAAATACTGATGGAATGGTAGCATTTAATTGGTTATTAAAATTTTTAATTTAAGTATATTTTTATAAATATTTATTTAAATTAATAAAATAATTGATTTTGATTTTATAAATTTATATTTTAAATTTATAATAAATATATTAATTTATAAATATATTAATTTTTAATTTAAAATTAATATATTTAATAGACGGATGTCGAACGCTGCCGAACGCAAAGGCCGATTGTGCTTCTTTGTCGCTCGTCCCGCGCTCTCGCTTGCACTTCAAACCTTACATGGAACGCCTCAAAGCGAGGTAACGCCGCATACGTCATGTTTTTTCGTGCGTGCAGCTGGCTCTATCGAATTATAAGACGTTGTCACGTCAAAACGTACGTAGTAAATTTTGTGGAATCTGTGGTTTTTTTTGCTTGGTTTTTTCGGTTTTTTATGGATATAGCAGAATAAATAAATAATTCATTATTCTTGCTTCTATTAAATTCAACTGAACGTTGGTCACTACAAACTCAAACTCAAAATATGTTTATTTAATTAAATCTTATTGATTATTTTGAATCTCTATGGTAATATATGCCACTACCATACTGTTCATGGATAGACAAACTTTCAGCTTTGTACAATGACGAAGATTTAGTTATCTCAGGCTCTCGTTCTATCGTGCAACAGCGGCGGGGTCAGAGAAAGGGAAAACATATTAAACACCGATAAGCCTTGGGCGCTGATATTAGAGGTAATTATGCCTGCTTTCTTCAAAACCCATACTTGAATCATAATTAGGCTCGGCCCGGCTTCGCATGGACAGAGCATTTACACTAAAACTACTGATTTAAAGACAGACATCATCATCAGGTTCGCCCTTGACTATCACATCTGATGTTAAGTGATGATGTAGTCTAAGATGGAAGCGGGCTAACTTGTTAGGAGTGGGAAGAAAATCCACATCCGTTTCGGTTTCTACACGACATCGTCCGGAATGCTGTATCACTTGGCGATACGTCTTTGTCGGTAGGGTGGTAACTAGCCACGGCGAAAGCCAAAAAAGCGGTGCTTTCTACAAAAGTCTTCGTTTGGCAGTTAGGTGGACAAAATTCTTCCGATCCTGCGAAACAGTTTTAAGCTTGGTCCACTCCTATAAATATATCATTAATCGATTTTTTCCGCTGTTTTCCAGTAGCGCGTTTTCCGGGTATCTTGCCTTAAAGAATCAGCGTTGGCAATTCATAGAGAGATCATCTTTGTAGATGCTCAAAAAATGCAACTTTTTTTCGTTATTGCTATCATCAAATAACAACGGCCGAGTGGCGCAGTGGGTAGTGACCCTGCTTCTGTGTCCTAGGCCGTGGGTTCGATTCCCACATCTGGAAAATGTTTGTGTGATGAGCATGGACGATTTTCAGTGTCTGGGTGTTTATCTATATATTATAAGTATTATATGTATAATATATATAAAAATATTCATCTGTTATCATAGTACCCATAACACAAGCTACCTAAGCTTACTTTGGGGCTATATAGCGATGTGTGTAACTGTCCTATAGTATTTATTTATTTATAACAATCCTCCTCGAACCGGAAAAATAGGTACACGGGTTACAGAGAGCCGCTGGGTGCAGTTGGCTCCTACTGTGGTATTTGGAATTCCTTGCTAGACACCTACGCCCAACGGTGGACGATTATCGACTGATAATGATAATGATGAGTCATCATTAGCCTATTTTAGAGTTCACTAGGCCAGGTTTTTTTAAGAAAAGGACTTTTGAATACTATCACCCCGCTTCAATGCAGATTGGTAAACTTAGAGATGACAATGTGGACTCTTTGCGATGATGATATAAATATATGTGTTACACACATTAATATTTTATTTGAAGTGAAACTTCTTTATCGGGGTTGGAAAAAAATTTAGTGTAACATTTTTTTGTTACGCGTCACATTTTTCCGTTACGCGCCATCTTTGACTTATGGAAGTGCCGTGATAAATATATATATATATATGTTATATTGAAGTGATCAGCAAAATCAAAGGGCTTATTTTAATTCTAATTCCAGTGAATTTCTAAAAAAAAGTAAGTAATTACGACATCAATGATAGTAATAATTCTATTACAATTAATGAAATTCAATAATAATCTTCGTAGTAATAAGCTAAAATGAAATAATTGTAGAATTTGTATTTATGTCTATGATAATAAAAGCCTTTTATTAAACTTTATCTAATTTAACTTTATTTAACCAATTTCTGTAAAGTTGCATATAGTAAATTATTTTTTGAAAAATAACGTCATATAAAAAGTTTCACTTCTTACGAGTGTACGCTAGTACACGCACATATTTTTATTTTTATATTAATAACAAAGCTCCAGGCGCCATAATTTTTTTGACGTGACGTCATTATCGTATTTCAACTTTATTCAAAACTTTAAATTATTATTTCTGAATCACATCAATTATTATTTCTCACAATTTTGTAGCGTCTGTTTCTAAACGTGTATCAAAAAGAAACATATTGGAGAACTTCTCCAACATAGTATAAACTGCTGAAGTATCGAGTACCACCATAAAAACTTGCACAGATATTACTTAATAAAATTTGAAGCTGAATTTCACGCGATACAAATTTTTCGGAGTTTAAAATAGGACATTAATAGTTTGGTCGTGTTGTTATTCCGCGTATTGTGAAACTTTTTATGTGGACGTCTTCCGCCGGATCACGGTTACGTTATTGGGTTACCGTTACCCGGTGCCGATTTTGGGTAGCATGTGTCATTGATTGTTTGCACTGGTTTTGATTCTTGGATTATGGGTACCGCGAAATGTGTGTGTGCTAATTTTTGTTAATTTCCGTTCCGTTCTAAAAAGCCCAATAACAACCCATTTAAGATAGTTAAATAGCTCCTAGGTTCGAATCAAACGGATTAGTAAAATATTAGGTTTTTTTACGTTTACGTTAGTTCAGAATTGTATTGGTGTACAACACTACTGACTTCCCGAATCCAAAATAGGTTCTTGACAGACGGACGGACAAAGTGATCCTATAAGGCTTCCGTTTTTCTTTTCTAGGTACATAACCCTAAAAACACTAAAATATTTGTCAATTGGGCAGGTAATCGAAAGTCAAAACCTCGGAATCTGTAGGCGATCAAACTAATCCTAAAGACAGTCAAATTATATTAAATTGACCCTTGACTACTATCGCACCTAATGTTAAGTGATGATGCAATCTAACATGGAAGCAGGCTAACTTGTTAGGAGTAGGATGAAAATCCAAACCCCTTTCGGTTTCTCACGACATCGTACCGGAACGCTTGCTGATCCGTATTTATTGGTAGGATGGTAACTAGTCACGGCGAAAGCCTACTAGACAGACTAAGACAAATTTAGAAAAATCTCAATCTGCCTCGCCGGGAATTGAACCCAGGATCTCCTTATAAATCCACCAAGCGTACCATTGCACCGCGGAGGCCTTCACGTTCCTCTCTCGTCGCAATCCCCAGCGATGACAGTAAATATTAATAAGAAGTCCCTAAGGTAGAAAATTATAATATCTGTTGCTTAAATCGCTGTACGAAGCAATGTCTGGCTTTACCTTATATGTGAAGGAATCAATTTGTCCACATAGCTACTGATGCCCACTGCTGCGAGTATGTCGGCCATACGTAGGACGCGTAACCTCCGCCTCGTGCCCTCTTGTCACCAAACATGTTTTATTGCTATACCAGTATTTCTTCATTTTCAATAAATGTTTGTATGTGAAGGAATCAATTTGTCCATATAGCTACCGATGCCCACTGCTGCGAGTATGTCGGCCATACGTAGGACGCGTAACCTCCGCCTCGTGGCCTCTTGTCACCAAAGTCCAAACATGTTTTATTGCTATACCAGTATTTCTTCATTTTCAATAAATGTTTGTATGTGAAGGAGTCAATTTGTCCATATAGCTACCGATGCCCACTGCTGCGAGTATGTCGGCCATACGTAGGATGCGTAACCTCCGCCTCGTGGCCTCTTGTCACCAAAGTCCAAACATGTTTTATTGCTATACCAGTATTTCTTCATTTTCAATAAATGTTTGTATGTGAAGGAGTCAATTTGTCCATATAGCTACCGATGCCCACTGCTGCGAGTATGTCGGCCATACGTAGGATGCGTAACCTCCGCCTCGTGGCCTCTTGTCACCAAAGTCCAAACATGTTTTATTGCTATACCAGTATTTCTTCATTTTCAATAAATGTTTGTATGTGAAGGAGTCAATTTGTCCATATAGCTACCGATGCCCACTGCTGCGAGTATGTCGGCCATACGTAGGATGCGTAACCTCCGCCTCGTGGCCTCTTGTCACCAAAGTCCAAACATGTTTTATTGCTATACCAGTATTTCTTCATTTTCAATAAATGTTTGTATGTGAAGGAGTCAATTTGTCCATATAGCTACCGATGCCCACTGCTGCGAGTATGTCGGCCATACGTAGGATGCGTAACCTCCGCCTCGTGGCCTCTTGTCACCAAAGTCCAAACATGTTTTATTGCTATACCAGTATTTCTTCATTTTCAATAAATGTTTGTATGTGAAGGAGTCAATTTGTCCATATAGCTACCGATGCCCACTGCTGCGAGTATGTCGGCCATACGTAGGATGCGTAACCTCCGCCTCGTGGCCTCTTGTCACCAAAGTCCAAACATGTTTTATTGCTATACCAGTATTTCTTCATTTTCAATAAATGTTTGTATGTGAAGGAGTCAATTTGTCCATATAGCTACCGATGCCCACTGCTGCGAGTATGTCGGCCATACGTAGGACGCGTAACCTCCGCCTCGTGGCCTCTTGTCACCAAACATGTTTTATTGCTATACCAGTATTTATTTATTTTCAATAAATGTTTATACGGGAAAGATTAAATATTTTCACACATCTACCTACTGATACCCACTGCAACGAGTATGTATACGTAGGATGCGTAACCTCCGTCTCGGACTTACGTAGACCTACTACAGAAAAATTAAAAAAAAAAAATTTAGCTTTAAAAAATCACGAAATCACGTCTTACAGTATTATTTATGTCAGTAATATTTATGTTTGAACTGACTGACTACCTACTCGTATTAAAGAGAATATCTTAGTAGAGAACTGAATTATTTTTCATGCTAGAAAATAGACAATTAGAAAAACGAGAAGCTATTGGTTGTACGAACATCACTTAAAGCCTAGACTATAAATAGAAGGATTTATTTACCATTCATTATGCGAGCGACCTTTGTACCAGAATTGTATTGGCCTGTTTCTTAGAAGTAGGCGAGTATCGGAGTACAGCAAGTAGGTTGAATGTTTACAATGATGTTTGGGTAATAAACACTTAGGGTTGACACTAAAAGAGTCATATTATTTTTTATTCAAAAATAAGTTTCTTATTTGAAGAACAAAACTGTCCCTTAATATTCAGAGGAACACTTCACAGGGCAGAAACACATCCCTGTATCCATCAATCTGTGGGGCGAGTGCGAGTTTTTCACCGAGCGACTGCGTAAAAACGTAGTCACTCATTACGTCAAATTATATAGCAAAAAAACCGTTTACTCTCGCTATAACTAGATGGCGCTACTAAAATTCCATATATTGCGTTACGTTTTAACGCAGTCGCTCGGTAACAAAGTCACAGTCGGCACTCTGAGGTGTAGTCGTTATCACATACTTGTAATTACACTGGCAACTATGTCCTTCACATTAGGTCAGTGTTGCTTGACTTATTTCCCTCAACCAGTACCAATTATTGTACTAGGAAGGTGAGGTAGACATTTTTTCTAAAGAAAAAAAAAATCTCTAGATGAGCTTTTTCACAATAGCTGTACTACTAATGTTCAGTGTACGGTTAAAATGAAATGAAAGTTTACAGCGATTTTTTCGCGAGAGCAGAGTCACCGGCGCCCGCCAATTAGTTATAATATTTTTAGCAACATCATCAGAAGGGGTCAAAAGGCACGAGCAGGAAAACAACATTAATCAAAATATCAACACATTTTTATTACAAACTTTCTAAAATCAAATCAAAATGAAACAATCTTACGCTAATCACATTATTTACTTAACGAACACTTATTTACATTTTATTACGCTTTAACTTTTAACAAAATTAACTGGCAGCATAACTGCACACAAAGAGAACACAAAATAATGATCACTTCACCATTAGGGCTTCGTTTATATAACCGCTATTTTTGTTACAGTCTGATTTATGCTTCTAAACGTAATAACGTAGTAACGTTAACCATAACACAAAATCGGCACCTCTATAGTCTATGGTTCGCCAAGTCTACAATGCTGCCAACAATATAATTTAAAAATGTATCCTATGTATTAATACAGATTGTAAACTATTTAAGAAGTAACTAAACTTTTATATTAATCATATTAGTATAGTGTGGCTACTGAATGTGTATACTGAAATCGCCTGGAAAATGAAAAAGTTGCGTTTATCCTATTAATACTTTAAAATTATAGCGACAATTTTGTAAATCGCTGTTGGTTAGAAATAAATAATCAGCCTAACTCGAGAATAGTGACAACCCTAATACGATGGGTAAACGCAATGTTTACAATAGAACATAGTGCAATTGAGGCCGCCGGGGAAAAAGTGGCATAACTCAGATGCATCTAAAATTGATCCGCGGCTAATGGTGCGAGACTAAACGATAAATTGTGTGATGGTTTTGTAAATTTATTTCCTCCCATTTATGTTCACGTAACATAGACAAGACTGTAGTATTTCTAACTTGTTCCTCGTTGTTAATTTAAAATAAAGCTATGGGGCCATTCATAAATTACGTCATAATTATTCATGTTTGATTTGATGTCGATGTTATGAATAATTTTTCAATGAATCGGTTTAAAATGGATCGGAAGACTGCCTTATGTGTTAAATCGCAGTTTAAATATAAATAAATACAAGTATTAAGTCTATATTAGATAACGATGTAGCCTCAAAGTAGCTGTCCCATGAACTCCACGTTTACCAAGATTACTCGTCGAATCTATATACATGATGTCCTTATTGAGGTGTCAGCCAAAGGCGAACTTTGGCTATAACGTCTGGAGGTCGCCTGGATGTGACTGAATCGAAATTTAGTTTTGAAAATTCGGTTGCACGACTCACAAAACAACTGGCTCCTACTGTTATACTGATAGGCATAAAAACCCTTTAGCCTGGTCTTACGAAGATGCTGTTTCGCTTATATATACATACCACACTTATTCGTATGGAATCCATAGGAGTAGATACAATAACACATGAAAAATAAATACATAAAAACTTATAACATTATCTATGACATAAATCTTTGCTGAAAAAAAAACTATGTTCTATTAGTTTTGTTCATGTGGGAATCGATTGCTCAACCTTGGATGTAGTAGGCAGGGTTACTACCCACTGCAGCCAAAGGTATATTAGTTAAGTTTAGATCGTTTTCTGCGTGCGATCTGCTAGCGCGTGTTTATTGTACAAATGGCGAAGGTGCGAACGTTTCTGTTAACGCTTACGTAACGCCCGTATCAATAAGAGATTAGGTATTCCGTGAGAAACTGTGGCAACAGCACAAGGTTACTAATTGTCCGTCAGTTTCATGCAACGACCTCTATACAATGACGCGTTTTGACGAACTCTAATTTTATGGGTCGTTATAATAACAGTATCGCTGATCTAGATAATAAATGGACAAAATCAAAATTAGTTTGCTCGAAATGTTTTGTAATACTAGCTTTCAGACTACAATTTGTCTTCTGAACCACTGGTAGTTACAGACTTGATTTTTAAAAATGCTTGTATAAGTACTTGAAATAAATTAATTTGAATTTGAGAGAATGAGTGAGAATTTTGGGATAAAAAACATTATCACAATAATTGGTTTTGAGGTCCTGACAAAAGAGTAAGGTGTTATAAGTTTATTTGTAAACCTGTGTTTGTCTGTGGTATTGTAGATCGTAGAGCGATGACATTATTTTACTATTTTTTAATATATAAGCTATTTTCCATATAAGGTTCTTAGGTATTCGTATGATCAAATACACCATTATGATAAAAATAAGTTTTTGTCTTTCTCTCAGACTACAGTTTCTAGCTAGATTTTTAGCAGTCAAAAAAATTTGTTTTATTAAGTTTTGTCTTGGGTCTCTTTCGTAAGGACTGAAGGTGGAGCCGATAACAAAATCGCGTCGGTGTATAATTGGAAGTGCTAAGTTGTTAATTGCGCTAATTATTGTGTTAGCGTCGGCGAGGATACTGTGTCAAGTGCAAACTAGTGTGGCGATACTAACATATATTATATTATCTAATATATAAAATTTCCCTGTCACAATGTTAGTTACCGTACTCCTCCGAAACGGCTTTACCGATTTTTACCAAATTTTCATCTAAATTTTTTTTTTAATTTTTAATGCAAAACAACGTTGCCGGGTCAGCCAGTATCATTATATAATATCATCTGGCTTTTAAGGGTTGATATTTGACTTTGTAACGGACCACTTCAGTTAATGATAATGATCGGACCAACGGCGAAAGTGTTCCACCATCAACTATTCGACTCTGAGCTAACCATTTCTCACACGAAAGAAAAGCTCATTTTTAACGAAACCCAGGCCTTGAACATATGACCCCATGATCCATAGATCCATAAACACATAAACACATATGTTTCGACAAAGACCGAATAAATCAAGACTATGAGCACTTTTCAATTATGATGAAAGGAATTTTTGATTCAATAATCACTATACTAACTAGAGAGTAGCAATAAGTAAATAGTTTTATTAAGTTTTGTCTTGGGTCTCTTTCGTAAGTACCTACTGGAGATTGAGTCGATAAGAAAAATTGGTGTATAATTGGAAGTGTTTTTACCCGACTGCGTCAGAAGGAGGGTTATGTTTTTCGAGCGTATGTATGTATGTATGTATGTATGTATGTCCATTTCTTCGGCACGCGCTACAGCCTAAACGACTGAACGGATTTTAACAGGTGAGGTGTTGTTGAATTTGTGAAAATTCTGGTAGTGACATAAGCTATATAAATTTTCAAAACGGCGGCTGTAAATGAGGGAAAAAAGGGGGATGTGTGTATATCTTTCTTCTATCTTAGCAATATGGGTATCAAATGAAAGGTTGTATAAAGACCATTTCAAAAATATAAATATCATATCATGTTCATATTACTTTTTTAACAAAAAATGGCAAAAAGTGTATTAAGTGCATCGTTTCATTTCTATACCATAAACTAAAACTAAAAAGTCTCAAATAAAATTATTATTATAAAAACAACTACTAGTGATACTTGTTTTTTATCTTTTCAGTTCATAACTTCTATGCAGTCGGGTTTTTTGTTTTTATAATAATAATTTTATTAATTACTTTGCATTTGACACTTGTGACTATACCAATACTACACTATTTTATTATATTTATTAATGACCCAGTACAAGGCCGGCCGCCCTTCGTATTGGAAAGGGAACAAAGAGCTGAGAATTGCTGTCTCAACGTGGGTTGGCACTTAGGCAGTTTAAGGGTGATATTGTAACATAATGTGTTATTTCGTAACATAAGCTTCAATTTGGTCCGTTAATTTGACTAGTTTTAGTGACTCTACCACCGGTTCTTTAGGCAGATTTTACTGAGAAGAGCCGGTAAGAAACTCAATAGTGCAGTAATAATGATCGGGGCTTGTGTGCTCACCGAATCACGAGAGTGTAACCAAACCAAGTTACCAACTGACAGGCTACTGGTTATTAGGTAAGTAAAGATCATTGAAACTCAATAATTTCACACGGAGTTCGTTAACGTTAGATAGTAATGGTAAGTTTACATTTGGTTTTGTGTTTCACTGTTGGTCAATTGGTCATACGTGCCCGTTTGCCTAGTTAAGCCATTAACCAAAATCACATGTGCCGACCCCCATGCATCGGGTTATGGGTAATAGAAATTTATGGGTTCTAAATTAAGCCCCACTTGTTCAATTGTTAAATTAAATGATAGGACCTTCAAGTGACAGTGATTATTCAGCGAAAACTGGACTTTATGGAATAGTAAGTGTAAAGTCATTCGGGGAAACCGAGCGCAGTAAGTGACAACTCTCTGTCTCGCAGGGGTATGGCGGTGAGGAGTTTGTTTTGGTCAATCAGGGGCACCGGTAAGGTGAATTAGTTGCGACATGCCCAAACGCCTTACCACGTGCACTATTTTAGTAATTGTCAAAAAAGTATTTTTGTTGATATAATTTCAACTTTTTAGCCTGTTGGAAAACACGGATACTTCTTAAATTGTTATGTGAAGACGGTAAGCTACGTTTCAATTATGAAGGGCATATTCTCCTGTCTTTTTTAAAGCATTGTTTAAGGTTAAGTTAGTGTTTGCAAGTCGGCGGACACTTACCCGCGCGCTTAAACTAAGAAAAATATCCAATATTATTCCTCGTTACCTATGTCAAGATAAATAGTTGACCAACCGACGAAGAGATTCAATGCGCAAAGAATAAGGGTTGCTGGCACGATTGTGTGTTTCTCAGGAAGCCGATAATAGTATATTTGTTAGTGAATATTCTTCCAATTTGGCTTAAAATTCTTCAATTTTTGAACATGATCATCTTAACATCAGGTATGTTAGCAGTTAAGGTTGATTGTTTTACTTGTAGCCTAGAGATAAGAATAAACATTCTCAGTGCAGGAGTTGTGTTAGATTTTAAGATATTTTGACTGTTGATAAGTTAACATTTGGTTTTGATGTTTCACTTTTTGTTGATCATACGTTCCATTTCGATTTCTTAGTAATAATCCATTTAACCAAACTTCTCTATTGCGTCTACTTACCCCCAGCATCGGGTCTGGGTAATTACCCGAAATTATGGGTTCAAATTACGCCCCGCTTGTTCAAAATTTGTTATATTAAATGACAGATGTTTTATCTTCTGTTTCAAAGTAACACAAAGATTTTTTAATACATATGTTTTATTTTCCAATTTCTGCTTTGGGCTCTATGAAACAGTAAGGGCACAAGTGTTATGATCGACTTGTTTTCTTGCTTACTAATTTTGCTTTTAAATATTATTTGACACAACTTAGGATAACTGCAAAGTTTTTTTTAATTCGTTAGGGTGCTAACTAGCCTCAGCCAAAGCCTCGCTCCAGATTTGGAACCTATTTAGAAAATCTTAATCGGTTCAACCGAGAATCGAACCAAGGACCTTCCGTCTTACAAATCTACTGCGCACAGGGTGGGTGCCAGCAATGGGTGCTGCACCTCACCAACCCATATTGGAGCAGCATGTCGGAGCCAAGCTGCATATCCCATCTCCAATTAATAGCTTGGTTCTGTAGTAAGCCTTTACAAGTGTGATGATCAATCAAATATACATGGAGATGCAACTCGTGGCCTGTGGGCACCTCGTCGGTAATATTAATAATGTAGGTAGGTACGTAGTTGGCATTTGGCAAGTCTTGTGAGATGAAAGACCAGCCGTGGCCGAGAACTGAAGTAACTAAGTCTATCGTTTATAAATAATTTAGATGTACGATCCAAGTAAGGTAATAACTGTTATTGCGCAGTGATTATTGCTTTAGGGTAGGTTTGGGCAAGCTATCATATTTTTTGCATCAATATGACATATTATATTCAAACCTACCGTTTAAATGGAGACACTTTGCCACTATATTTTGCTACGAATTCAGGAATACAACACAAAAATTATTTTGATTAAATTATTTAAAACTGTATTTCCAATTTATTTTTTTGCTTAAAAATTTGATGTGATGTATAATATGTAGTATCTAAAATTGAGAAAGGGATGCTTAGAGATGTTTGGACATGGAGAGAGAATGGATGAAAGAAAATTAACAAAAGAGGTTTATGAGGCGAGGTGAATGGAAATGTTGAAAGGGGAAGGCTTAGGCGAATGTTCCTGGATAATATTGAGCCAACAGTACCATAAACTGACTAACTTGTTTGAGAGGATTAATGAGTGGAAGAAGCTAAGGACCGTGGCATGTGGACGGTTGTAGTCTCTACTTATCTCTATGGGAATAAGGCGTGATGTTGTGTATGTATGTATAAGACGCGATGTTTTTAGTATAAAGTTATCGGCCTCATTACTTTATAATGACATAAATAATACATAAGATACTAATTATACTATTTTTGTTTTAAAAATAGATACGGTGGTAGTCTAACTGAAGGCTTTTTACTTTGTCAAGTTTTAGAACATTATTACTAAATAGAACTTCCTACTGCATGCTGCAAATGTTCCCGTTCTACCCTCCCTATTATAATCTCATTGAAACGTACCGCCGTTAACAAGTATAATGACAACACACGAACAGTCATTATGCATACAAACAATTATCTAGGGACTAGAACTAGTCTTTAGACGACACGTCGAGATAATCATTATTGCAGTATCATCATTTTTGTTCGCAGTTTGACTTAATTGACTGAAATATTTTGACATGACGCACAAAAAAATAACGTAATTTTTTTCTTCTTTTAATAATAGAACTTAGGCATAATACAGGGCAAGATCCAAGGGTGGCAAAGACCTGGTAAACGATAAACCTCCTGGCTTAAAAATTTACGCGAATGGTACGGGATGAGTATAAAATCATTGTTCTGGGCTGCTGCATCCAAAATTCGAATTTTGTTATGGTGCCTAAAGCACACGAAAAAGATTCTTCTTCTTCGTGTGCTAAATAATAATAGCTGACGCGACAGTTCATATGTTATGAACTAACTTTGATAAAAAAATCGCGTTTTTATGCTAAACAAAATGTAGACTGAAAATCGTGTATAGTTCTGCAATCAAAACAAAATTCCGCTTGAAAATCTGACAACATTTTTGCTTACGAAATATAAGGACTGAGATAATACTCACCCGTTTTCACATATCGTTCATTTGTTTACGTTTTTCCTATTGATGTTGGGGCTGCACTTTACGTAAAGATATATAAAAACACACACACACTAAACTTTATTTATTACACTATACACTTTTCAATAAAAACTAAAAAAAGAATAAAATAGGAATATGTCATCTTTAAAATTGAACATGTTCAGTTCATACTGTAGATGGCATTACAGGCCGTATACCTGGATATCAAAAACATAATATCGAAGCACAATTTCGGCACCGACGTCATCGGGATCGTGGCCTAGTGGTAAGGCGCTCGTTCGAATCCCGTCGGTTTCGCAATTTTTGATATTATGTTTATTCTTAAATATATATAAAAAATATAAGAAAATAACGCGATTGCAACACATGGCATGATTTTGTTAACAAAATCTTGAATGCCCTCTAAAATCGTAATTTTCTAAGCTTGGCATGTCGGCTTATTTCAATATCTCCTTATACCACCTAGTACTTACTTGTTTTTCATTTATTTTAATAAATTGAATAAAATATTATCATTAAATAAAAATTAGACAAATGTGGAACTTTATCGTAGCTCAAAACTAATATCGATGTTAACGCTACTTGTTGTTAATCAGTGGATTACCGGTTCGCTTATATGTAATCTAGAACATGGCACATTCACAATAACAGTACCGCAGTACAAGTGTGATCGTTATGAATTCATTTCATATTAAGCCAACCACGTGTGCAACCACCTTAAACTATTTCGCCGTAACAGTACTGTTGTAGTCAAAGAGACGGTGTATTGTTTGTTCAAATGGTACGAGTGTCAGATACTGTCATACAATTAAACAATTTGATGAATGATAATAATTATAATTAAGGGTATAACAAACAGCTATATTTCTTCCAGGTTAGCATAAACCTTGTATAATATCTACACTATACAAATTCAGTAAATGCATCACATATTATTTACTATACACGCAAGCACTCTTGAAACGTCTACTATCCGTTTGTGGAGACTACTAGTGGCATATTATTATTTATTGAATAAGCATATTATAATATTATAAAGACGAAAATTTGTATGTTTGTATGTATGGATTTTGTTACTCTTTCACGCAAAAACTATTAATTTGACAAAACCTCACAATAACACATAGGCCACATTTTATCCCAAAATTCCCACAGGAACGACAACTACGAGTGAAACCGCGGGCGTCCATTATAACATTATAATATTTTTGACTTACAATACAGTTGTGATATAAATAAAGTACCTATGTAAACAGCCAAAACATTAAAGTAATAGTTAACGAATACCTTGGTAAAAGATTGTTCGCAAATCGAGGATTATTAAAAGTAGATACCGTAGAGTCAACACTGGCTCTCGGCCTATTACGTAACGGAATTACAAACCACTTCCTTTCCTTTTCCAAATACGCCGTGCAGTTCGGACTCGCGGACCGAATGTTAATCCGCAACTGTTTTGTTTCAGACAATGCTCCCGATTGGCTGACGATGTCGCCGCGATGACGCGATCTCGTCTTTGATTGGACGGCGATAGCGTCACGCGACCAGCGGCGTTTCTTATTGGTGCAAAATGTCAGGACTGCCGAATAGAAGCGATGACTCGATCAACGGAGTCGATGTTCGGGAGCAAGGAAGCGCTTTGAGGTCAGTGAAGTTGCCTTGAATTATTTGGAACATTAAAATTTTAAGTCTAAAAGATTTTCAACCGTAATTTATTTGCATGAAGGTTTATTTTTAATTGAGGGCTTCCATTAATCCGGTGATATAGGAAGTCGTCTCTTAACTAGTTTTACCTTTAGTTACTGATTGTACAGATGTTAACTCAATTCAGTTAGGCCGAAATTCCTAAACTTCTGAAAATTTAAATGAATTTACGGACCTGTCAGCATGTCTGTTAATATGTTGTACTAATTTTTATGCATATAAATGCATAAGTATTGACAACTTATAGAAAGCACTTATCACTCAAAATATGACAACCACCCATCCGGTTTCCGGCTCAAGTCAACGTTGCATAACTGTGTAAGACAATAACACAACACTATAATGCGAAAGTAATATTATTATATATATGTAAAAACAAACATTGTTTTTACATATATACTAGCTGATCTGGCAAACGTTGTTTTGCATTAAAAATTAAAAAAAAAAAAATTAGATGAAAATTAGATAACCGATTCTCAAACCTGCTGAATACAAAATTTGGTAAAAATCGGTAAAGCCGTTTCGGAGGAGTACGGTAACTAACATTGTGACAGGCAAATTTTATATATTAGATTTTCTGCTTAATCTAGGAGCTAGAGCTCCAGGATCTTTTATACATATAAAATAATACCTACATCAGGAAAGTGCTGAATGGCCATTAGTTGAATGAAATCACCAAAATTTTGAAGGAATTGTAATAAAATTTTATTTTTTTAAAGTAATAATAATATTTGTTGTTGTACACGACAGCATACAGCGCAGGCGCCCCCCGCTCACGCGCACACATATCAAAGGCGGCGGCAAGATCCTTTGATCAAAAAGTGTCGTGACAAATTCAACAAGATAGTAGAAATTTGGCGCCACAAAAACAATTAAGAAATGGCAAACATTATTTTATAATTGTTAAAAAATCTATAGGAAATAGCAGGAAATTCAGCTCGTATAAGCAGTGTTTATACGCTTGTATGGTATGCTCGTAGACTGCAGCGCGCATTTCTGTCGAGTGAAATAAGAACACAAAAACGCATTTTCTACACAAAACAGATACAAATCGTTGTTAGCGAGCGACTCTACTCATTTCTCGCTCCGTTGACGCTCTTCGGATGCGTTAACCAAACATCTCCACGCTATTCTGAACTCTAATACATAGTGATAAAGTTCAAATTCTCGCACAGTTGCTATTCTGCGGATGCGTTAACCTGACCCAACATCGCCTTGCTAATTTGAACTCTATTTAGTAGTTATAAGAGTTCTTAATTGCTTAATTCGTTTTACAGCAAACTAATCATACCATCGAAATTGAATGTTTTGCTTTGGTAAGCATTCGCAACATATATTTTGCAGCGTAGCTATTGTTAGGAATTTTCTGCATTTCTGGAGTAGGTACGTCTAATTAGATTTTTAAATCGATAACTTGCGTATTCGGTCTAATTCTAAGGCTAGGCAAGGTATTTAACCCCTGAAGTTGCTAAGAACAAGGGATCCATGTTTATGATATTTTTTATTGTTATCTTATTTTTAAGGGCCCATTGCAGGCTACTTGCGTCAAACGTTATGACGCATGAGGGAGTTAGAATGTGACTTTAACTTTTCATAAATTTTGATTAATTTTTAATTACACATACAATGGTTAAGTTATTTATTTTTCTGCTTTCCGCGAAAAGCCCACATGTTTATGATATTTTTTATTATTATCTTATTTTTAAGGGCCCATTTCAGGCTACTTGCGTCAAACGTTATGACGCATGAGGGAGTTAGAATGTGACTTTAATTTTACATAAATTTTGATTAATTTTTAATTACACATACAATGGTTAAGTTATTTATTTTTCTGCTTTCCGCGAAAAGCCCACATGTTTATGATATTTTTTATTATTATCTTATTTTTAAGGGCCCATTGCAGGCTACTTGCGTCAAACGTTATGACGCATGAGGGAGTTAGAATGTGACTTTAATTTTTCATAAATTTTGATTAATTTTTAATTACACATACAATGGTTAAGTTATTTATTTTTCGCTTTCCGCGAAAAGCCCACATGTTTATGATATTTTTTATCATTATCTTATTTTTAAGGGCCCATTGCAGGCTACTTGCGTCAAACGTTATGACGCATGAGGGAGTTAGAATGTGACTTTAATTTTTCATAAATTTTGATTAATTTTTAATTACACATACAATGGTTAAGTTATTTATTTTTCTGCTTTCCGCGAAAAGCCCACATGTTTATGATATTTTTTATCATTATCTTATTTTTAAGGGCCCATTGCAGGCTACTTGCGTCAAACGTTATGACGCATGAGGGAGTTAGAATGTGACTTTAATTTTTCATAAATTTTGATTAATTTTTAATTACACATACAATGGTTAAGTTATTTATTTTTCCGCTTTCCGCGAAAAGTCCAAGTGGCTGCGCTATGTAGACGTGATCCCCTCTATGTACCTATGTAGTGTATTTCATTCTGTAACAGCATCCGTACGAGATGCTCGGTTTTTGCCGACACCAGAGCATCGGAAGATATAACTCCATATTTGTAATTTAATTAACCTACCTTATAAGGATCCTATTCAGACTGTTGCTCTTGGAAATTTCATTTTTATGAGTAGAATAGTAGGATCGAAGTTATAACAAAACAGCTAGCTCGCAATTAGTGTTCCAAAGGCCCAAGGCCGTATGACGTAAGGTGCGCGGATTTTGAACAACATTGTTTCAACATCACATATTTACTATTCATTACATAACTTCGAGCTGTAGGTGTTGTATCTCGTATTATATTTGAAGACAAATTCTTTCAAATATTTCGAAGTTCATTAAGAAAACTCCTTTGTTATTAGCTGAGTCTGAGCCAGTGGTAGAGTCAGTACAAATAATCTAATATCCCTTATATTATTTGAAATTTTATCTTCTTGTAGAATCTCTTTTCAGATTTAAAATATCAGTTGTAGTCTTAGAGCTATTATATCAAAAAGCTGAGGCGTTATTTTTTATCCGAAAAAAAAACAGAGGAGCTTCTCAATTCGACACGTATATTATTTTTATGTATGACCACGCATAACTTTTTACCTATTTTGATAATTCTTTTTGTATTAAAAAGGGAACACTTCTAAGCTGGTCCCATGTTAGGATCTGATGATGATGTCCTTTAAAAATTGAAAGAACTCTTCAAATTTTATAGGCACATTTGCAGCGATTTTGGTTTTAGTGTAAGTATCGGTAACTTTTTGGCTACAAGTGCCGTATAATATACTATGACAGTATAGTACGAGTATGTTACGTGGCGATAAATCACTAAAAAGTAAGAAATAAAAATTTATAACAAAAAACAGAACCGACTCAAAACGCACTAAAAAGTAAAAAATAACTGTATCATTTAGTTGCTTTAATTTACTTAAGCATATCTAGGAGTCGGTGCCAGCCAAGGTTTCTACTTTAAGAACGTTACCTAGAAACCACAAACTGCTTTAGCACATTTAACGTAGTAAATAAATGTTCCTTAGATAAACTTGGCTGGCACCGACTTCATAGATATGTTTAAGTAAATTAAGCAAATGACACAGTTATGTTTTACTTTTTAGTGCGTTTTGAGTCGGTTCTATTTTTTGGTTGTAAAAAACTTTTAAAACAAACGACGATTTTTTTAAAAAGACGATTTTTTTTAAATCGACTACTTACGTCATTCTTAGAATATTATCCCATTTTTTTAAAATAAATTCTATCTTTCTCAGAAATTCCCGCGTCGAATAAGTGTTTAAGTATATTTTCCCTTCATTGTATCCAATTTCTCAATTTACAAGTTCCAATTTCTAAAGTAATGTTACATAATTCTGTCGCATTGCTTTTGTCCCGGTCTTAAAATGCCGGTGTCATTCTAGACACAAGAGGCTTTTTATTGTAATCAATATGAAGTAAAACAACCGGGAACCGAACTCAGACCTTATCTCGAGCCGGGCGCCAGGTTGTCACGTGATGCAACCACGCGTGGCGTCTGTGCGTAAGGCTTCTAGTAGTAACCTTGTAGAGCCTTGTAGCAATTAGATTATGCAGAATAGAATGGATTATATTTATGACACATGTCGACTTTGTATGTTATTTTATCTACACGCATAAAAACGATCTTGTTTTATATTAGAATTTAAACTTATTAGACCAGTGCCGATAGCTTTTGAAACCAAAAAAAATCGCAGTAAGATGAAACCCATTGCAAAAGAAAGAGAATATCATAAAAATGAAAGGAAAAATAAATTACGGGCGATCTGAGGTCGGGATGGGGTAGGGGTTGAGGGTTTATGGGTAAAAAACGGATTTTATCAATTTCCGGCAAAACTAAAAGTCCTACGGAAAAGACTTGAAACGCAAAGTTGTAGGTAATAAAAAGATCTAAAACTTTTGTTCCTACACTTTTTTCACATAACCTCAAAATTTATGTGAAAAATTCAAAAACCAAGTTTTTCGTTATTTATTATATTTTACAAATTAAATTTTATTTTCATAAAATTTAGTGAAAACTTGCCTTCTTATGTCCCAAACATGCTATAATTTATTCGATTTGAAATATTTATTTTTTCACCTTATTTTGAATGGATATCGAAAATATAACCTCATTTTCAGCCGAAAATTTGGCCGTCAAAATATCATTTTTTTTCCAAAAATTGGTGTGTTTTCTGTTCGTTTAAATCTCTACTTTCCGATGGCGAAAAAAAATATATGTTACCATTGTAAACCTTCTCAAAAAGGGCAAAAACTAGGCTAACGGTTTTTAGACCTGCAACGAAATATCGCCCGTAATTTATTCTTCCTTTAATTTTTATGATATTCTCCTCATTTTCTGATGGGTTTCATCCTACTGCGATTTTCTTGTTATTTTTAAGGCTAATTGCACTGGAGTTTATATTTTAACTTAACTTGTATTTTCCATAATATTAAAATATAAACGGTTGAAAGTCACATCAGAGTTGTTGGAGTATGCCCGACTAGTTGTTGGGTTCGACCCATACGGGGTCCTTAGTCGTGATATTGCTTGTTCAAGTAACGCGGCGTGAAGCAAACAGCCCCGTTTGGATTCGAAACTAGTCGGGCATACTCCAACATCATTGACATGATGCATTTCAGCCGTTTATATTTTAATAACAATCTTGTTTTTAGACGTTGTTATTGTTACACATAGGTATGATTCTATAATTCTTCTTTGACGGCAGAGTGGCTCAGTGGGTAGTGACCTGCTTCTGCGTCATAGGCTGTGGGTTCGATTCCCACGTCTCGAAAAATGTTTGTGTGATGAACATGGATGTTTTCCAGTGTCCGGGTGTTTATCTATATATTATAAGTATCTATGTATAATGTGTATAAAATATTCATCAGTTATCATATTACACAAGCTACCTACGCTAACTTTGGGGCTATATAGCGATGTGTGTAATTGTTTTATAATATTTATTTATTTAATGCTCTTTGGCACCATTGACATATTAATACTATGGACTTCGGGTCTAATGCAAAATTTACGTCAAAACTGTCCCAAGCTTGTCCCAAGATATTTTATACACACTAGGATGTATTTATGTTTTTATACACAAAATAACATTGTAATGTATGTCTTATCGTATTGTTATACAGTCTAATTTGCAACGGTCTAATTGCTTGCAATAAGTAATCAGCTTCGATTGACGGTTGCCATGGCAGCCTTTTTTTGACATGATAGCTTCTCGTGAAAATAGGACAACATAAATGGTGTGGAGTCGGTAGCTTTCAAATTTTTTTGGCATCTTATATTTATATATTATATTTACAGCAAATTTTAATTTATAATTACATATCCCTGACCTCTATATGCTGGGATAAATCATGTACCAAATAATAATTGTTGTAATTATCTTGTATAAAATAATATCTAGTTATAATAATAATTAATTACAAACCAAATCCACTAATGTACAAAATGATATGTCACTCGACATAGTTCTTTACTTTGAAATTTTAAGTTCTCGATATTTTCCTCTTTTTAATTAAACTGAAAATATATTTTTTTACTTCAATGACGTTAGATAATTCTTATAGTTATCAAATTAATATACCATTATGGTAAAAGTTATTTGATTAATATTCATGACATAAAAAATAAAAGTTGACATAAAAAATAAAAATTTTTGAATTGAAAATAATCAAATTATTTTCATTCAAAAATTGAGTAATTAAATAATTCAAATGTTAAACAACAAAATAACTCTATGCAGTCGTTGTTCTAAAACATTCTATTGCTCACGGCAGATCCGAACTAAATGTGGTTAATTAGATAAACATATTGCACTCCTTCTATCCTATACGCGGGCAGCGTATGGGAAAAGGACAGATAGATACTTTTGTTCATTTTGGTTGGTTATGCAATTCGTTTCTATAGTTTATTAAAATTTTAATAAAATAGCTTGTTTCTAAGCAAAATAATACTTTAAAATCATCAGTAAATATTTACTTACTGAAAATATGGTACACCGTCTTCTTTTCTCACCTTACTCGGGTAGTTCTTACAAGTTTTTTATAACACATTACGGCATTATTGACGTGTATTCTGTCAGTCAGCTAATATGAGACTGAATTGCGATTGGAAATCATTTCGCGTTTTGGCTTACTTTTGGTTCGGACACTTTTTATCGCTGACCCGAAGTCCATAGTATTAATATGTCAATGTTTGGCACACATGTTGCTCGACAAAAATTTTTGGCGGCCTACGCACTACGCATACTACTTCTAATTATTATTTAAGCGCCACTAGAATTTCGTTTAACTTATATTTAACTAGCGAGTTGATAATTGTTATCTTTTTACCCGACTGCGTCAGAAAGAGGGTAATGTTTTTCGAGCGTATGTATGCGCGGTAGACTCATAAGACGGAGCTCCTGTGTTCATTTCCATAATTCAATTTTTTTTATTTAATTAGTCCTGGTCTGTCTGGTAGAAGGCTTTGGTCGGTGTTAGTTACCGACAAAGACGTACCCCCAAGCGGTTTAAAGCTTTGTTACTACGTTATTGAAATTGCTGTAGATTTTGCTTTTAAAAAGTTAGTCCGCTTCGATCTTAGACTGCATCATCACTGACTTAGCCCGTGACTGCAACCACGCCAAGACTGTCCTGTCGCAGTCAAAGGTAAAGTAATTTAGGTCAAGCTCTAACTTGTAGTAAATAAAAAAGTCTTATTGCAACTTTTTACAGGACATTAGATAAAGTAAAGCACCTGATTGGACTATATTAATGGACAAGTATGAAAAGCACTATAAAATCCCGGAAGACTTAGCTATTACGACATCTAGACCGGACATATTTCTTTTTTCTAAACAAATCAAACGTATAGTACTTGTTGCCCTTACAGTGCCGTGGGAAACAAACATCCCTAAAGACCATGTATTCAAAATGAATAAATATTATGACCTTACTAATGAACTAACCAAAAATGGCTATGTGGTTAGTTTATACGCGGTAGAAGTGGGTGCGAGGGGTATACCAGCGAAGTCTCTCTATAACCTGCTAAAAGACCTTGGCCTTACTAGAAGTGCAGTAAGCTCCATATTGGAACGAGTGTCCAAAGCTGCTCTAGTAGGGTCCTTCCGAATTTGGCTGGGCAGGGAGGATAACTTGAACAAAGGAGGTGAGTGTTGACGCGCGTCACTAAGAGTACTCTTTTGAACCTACACCCGTGGCACAAGTCTCGGGCTCTGTTCGGAGTTTTTCTCTCAGCCACGCGATTGACCTGGCACTCGGTGAATCCATGGAATGCTAAGATATACCTAAGTCTCTCTGAAACGACACAAAAACTACCATCACTTCATTCATCACTCATGTTTCAAGATCACATATACAATTTTTTCATCATATTATACGATTATTAAAGCATACAAAGAGACTCTAGGATCTACTCCTTTTCTAAGTAGGTTAAAGTAAAAAATAATATTTCATTAAAAGATCCTTTTTGGTAGTTGACCTCACAACTTCACCTTTAGTATCGCCGCCGCAAATATAGTGGCTTTAATTCATGTTTACGTCGTTATTCGATTGAAAAAACCTAATTTGTTTATATAATGAACCATGGTTTTACGTTGGTCGTTTGATGGTGTGTTCGTGAGAGGAAACCGTTTTACCGACATCAAAGAAGGCAAATAAACAGTTTGACCGACTGCAGTAACAATTAATCTGAATTGATGCAACTATGAGGTCGACGAACTAGTCTATTCCTGGCTTTGATCATAGATTAGTTAATTACGTAGATGCGGAGCGTGAACATTTTCGTGTTAAGATACCTAATTAGTTATTGAGGAATTTTAATTAACACGTTTCGGTGTGTAAATGTCATAGGATTTCACAACATTCTGGTTTCAACTACTTGGGCAAACAATCTTCTCTGTTTCTATCAAAAAATATTTATAACCGCAGCGAAATTGTGTTGTAGTTACGATACAAAAAAAATGTGTTTTATAGCGTCTGTATCCCGCAATATCAAAAACAAAGAAAAAAGAATTACTACTATTTTGGACTAGGACCTGGTTGTTGTAACAAAGGCGGATTAGAAATGAGTAGAAGTCAAACATTGTTCTTTACATAGGTAGACAATCCTCAATGAAAAATTATTCAATCTGAAACACACGTGAAATCAATTTTTTATCCTTAATATTTTTCTTCCCATTTAAATAAAATTATACTACCTACTTCTAAAGCATTAAATTAGTGTATAACTTAATTAGTACTGGTTGTCAAGGGTCAAACTAACCGGATGCTGTAGCCCGTCTGCTTATTTAATTTGTCTGTGACAAATCTAACCGTGTCGAAGGAATTATAGCCAGAATGTGCTATCGTATTTTGGGTTTTTCTTTCTTCGTTCTAAGTAATTAAACTCCGTAACCTCAACGATAAATTGTCTGAAAGAAACTTGGGAAAATTACGGCAATAATTGTTTAACCGACTTCGAAAAAAGTAAGATCAATGGGACCCGTATGTTAGTTGAATTGTCAGATGGTGAGATTTATATAAGTTTGTCTATTTTCTTGAATAGCTTGGAAACAATATATATTTTTAGCAACATCATCAGAAGGGGTCAAAATACACAAGCAGAAAAAAAAAACTAATCAAAACATAAACACGTTTTTATTACAAAACTTCCTAAATCAAATCAAAATGAAACAGTCTTACGGTAATCACATAATTTACTTAGCGAGCGCTTATTTATATTTTATTAATCTTTAACCTTTAACAAAATTAACTGGCAGCATAACTGCACACAGAGAACAAACCAAAATAATGATCACTTCACATTAGGGCTTCTTTTATATAGCTCGTAACCGCCACTTTTCTACGGTCTATGATTTATACTTCTAAACGGAGTGCCACAACACAGAAAATTGGCACCTCGATAGTCTATGGTTCGCAGAGCTGCCAACATTATAGTATTTTAAAGGTCTAAAGAAACTTAACACGATGCAGTATTTATGTTTTAATAAAATCGCATAAAGAAGACACGTTTCCGAATTATGAATTGCTATCAAAATATAGCAAACTGTGAAATCGATAAATAAATGAATTAAAAAATAAATCTACTCTTTATGTTTTAATTAATTAACCTTTTTGTGCGGCTTGAAATATTCCATGAAACTGAACATTATTTTGTGTGTTATGTAAGTAAAAACCCGAACAAGGTCATATTTTAATTGTTTTGTATTTTTCCATGAATCTTTTTTGTTAAATAAGTTACAATAAACTTGTAAATATTCATTTTTTGTATCTGTATTCTGGTTATCGTTTTGAAATACCGAAAAAAACTCTGATTACAAACAAAACAATGGTGAACAGTAAAAGTAGATCTGAAATCAAAATTTTAGATACAACATTGCATTTTGGTTATAATGTGGTCTTAAATAAACTAAAACAATGGGTAAAAGTTTTAATTTTCGCAACTAGCGCTTTTATTTAAGAAATTCTTCCATTTCTCAGTTCTCTTAGAATTATTGAAGAAGGTTACAATAGGTAGACATTATCTGTGTTGCTTGTGTAAGATTTTACCGCGTCGATATCGAGAACGGTAAATGCAAATTTTATATGACACTGACACTCACCCATTTGAGTTTTCTCTTGATACTGCCAGCGGGTAATGCTTCAATTCTATATAAAAATTTGCCTTTACGCGAATGTGAAGTTTTCGTTTTGTTTTGGTGAGAGCTCACACTAGGCACTCTGCTTAATAACGGCTCACTACAGGGTCAGGCCTTGCTCCTTGTAGGAAAGGGGATATGGAGCGTATACCCACTACGCTGCTCCAATGCGGGTTGGCGGGGTTAGTTTGATAATGTTTTATGTATTAACGATCGGGATTACTATCAGATAATGATGAACGTGCTCTCCGAGGCACGAGGGTGTATCACCACCAACTTCCCGACTCCTAGCTCGGAATTAACTGACATTGATTAAAGAATGAAAACTCAGATTATCCCGTAGACCTGGGATTTGAACCGAGGATGTCGTGATCGAAGCTACAAAGGCTAAACACTATACAACTGAGGCGTATACTTCAGGCTGTAATTTTGAAACTATACTAAAGCCAAACTCGATTGAGAATGCTTGTCAACAAACAAATTTAAAATGAAGGTAGAAAATACAACACATTTTATGCCTAATAAATTTAAAATTATGTTTTGTTTTTTCTATAAAGTCTTATTTAAAAGATATTTAATATATTAATTAGTTTTAAGCTTACTAATCAAATTTATTGTCATGAATTCGTCTTTAACTAGATAATTTAAAAAAAGGTGTAAAATGACTAGTGATTTCTACCTTCATTTTTAATTTGTTTGTTGACAAGCATTCTCAATCGAGTTTGGCTTTAGTATAGTTATTTATATTTAGGTCCTGTGAATCCCCTGCGTAAAACCAGTAGGTACCAAGGTGTGTATAGTTAAAATAATTATTGAATTAAATAATACCATTTTTATGACTAAAACTAGTAAGAATGAATGAATTTTCTTCTATGTCTTGCATCATGTTTTCACTCTGAGAAAGGTACTTATAAATAGATAGCGTTTCTTGACGGCACTTTCATCTCGGCTGAATCATTTTCAGAGAAACACCGCGAATGGCACCGATTACAACTTTGACTCAGTTGTTTATTGTGCTCACTGAAAACAGGAGAAGTGGTGAGGTGGACAACTCTATATAATGCTGAAAAATAATTTATTATTTATTTTAAAGTCTTCTCGCTTTATAGGGATAAAATTTATTAACAAAAAATATAACCAACGGTTAACATCAGCTAAAACGTAAAATTTAGTAACGACAGTCATGTACGTTGTCGTAACTTACTTAAGCATATGTATGACGTCGGTAGCAAGTTTATTTAACGTAGTAAAGCAGTTTATGTCCTTCTAGGTTGTCGTTAAAGTAAGATAACTTTGGCTGACGTTAACCTGGTTATGCTTAAGTAAATTAAAGCAACTAAATTACACAGTAATTTTTTTTTCTTTATAGTGCGTTTTGAGTCGGTTTTATTTTTTGTTAAACATTTTTATTTCTTTCTTTTTAATGATTTATCGCCACGTAACGTACTTGTACTATACTGTCATAATATATTAGACGCCACTTGTAGCCAAAAAGCTACCGATATCGATCACGAGGTCCTGGGTTTGAATCCTGGCTCGGGTCACGGAATAATTCTAAGTTTACATTCTTTTATGAAATTCTCAGTACATTCCAAGCCCGGACTCGGAAGTTAGTGGTGTTACACCCCCCTGCCTCGCAGAGCACGTTAAGCTGTCGGTCTCGGTCACTGTCATCAACATTTGATAGTGATCGTTAATAAACGAAACATTATCACTCTAAGCCCGCCAACCCGAATTGGAGCAGCGTGGTGAGTGTACGCTCCATATCCTCTCTTCTGTTAGGAGGGAGGCCTGGCCCTGTAGTGGGCCATTAATAGGCTGATAACGATGATGATGATTGCGATATTATAGATAAAAAGAGATAGAGATAAATTCGAAACTCTGTAACAACGGTTTCATTAGTTGACATAATCAACTAATGAAACCGTTGTTACAGAATAGGTCTCAGCTAGTTAATAAATAAATCATAATTTGTTTAATTGCTCATATTGCAAGAACTATTTGTCAGTAATAATTAGTAGGAAGTTGTATGTAATCTCAGCGCCTCTGTAGTCCTTGATCATGTAAACATCTTCTCATTTGCATCTCACCTTGTACTTAGGTCGCGTTTACCTTTTTAGGGTTCTGTGCCTATAAAACGGAAAAAGCATAAACCGTATAAGATACTCTATTATCCATTTGTTTGTCAAGGACTCTACAATTGTTGAATAGAATAAAATAATCAAACTTCTAAATCAGAAAAAAAGTTTTTGGATTTGGAAACTCGCCATTTAATCAAAATGTTTATGGTATTTCCGTATGAATAAAAATTAGTTTGGCAAGAAGTCTACTTCTGTAGCCGCATTACTCGTAGCAATATAAGCAAAAAGAACATCTAGACATATAACTTAGTTGCTTTCGAAACCCTTTAAAAAGTTATTTGGGATTAGTTTACCTACTGACCGTAACAATTTATGAACCGAATATCAAATTTTAAACAGAACGTAAAGCCTATGTTTCCTTACATATTTTTTTTTCTAATTTGTACAGAACTCTTAGAACTCACGCAAGTTCGACTTGCACTTGGTCGGTTTTTACTATTTTACTGTATAAAATATAACTAGTTTTCGTATTTAACATACTTATTTACTATTCGAATATATACCTTGTATATACCTGGTTAGCGGTCGCCCACGACTTCGTCCGCGTTAAAACCTCTTGGGTCCCCTTTTAATTTTAAATACAGACTTTCATATAAAGTGTGCTCTTTCCCCTCTTAATTTAATTTCTTTATATTTTCCCGTGAAGCAATATACTCCGTCCCGTCCCGTGTACTAAAAATTTTCCATAAAAACGGTTCTAGTGAGTTAGTTAATCTTAAAAGATAGACATATACTGTCGCGGTCATTTTTTTAAGATTATTTCATTTAATAATTCTTTCATACATAAATTTTTGGTATCTTGAACCGTTTTCGCAGCGCACACGACAGAAGCCCTCAGGGATGAATAATTTTCCCCGTTTTTTCACTTTTTCCATCATTTCTTCGCTCCTAATAGTTGCAGCGTGATGTTATATAGCCTAAAACCTTCCTCGATAAATGGTCTATTCAACACTAAAATAACTTTTCAATTCGAACCAGTAATTCCTGAGATTAGCGCGTTCATACAAACAAACAAACGAACTCTTCAGCTTTAAAATATTAGTATAGATTTTTCCTTGTTTCTTCTCTAATGGTAATTTCAATGTTGGCCTCTTTACGGTCGAAATACCCTTCGGCACGCGCTGACGTCACCGTGAAATCATCATGGCGTTTGTTGAATTTAAAACGACCTGTCTTTAACACTAGTGACCACAGAATTATGCTATCGACCACAGAACAAAAAAACGTTTGCGACTGTATTTGCGTGAATTTTTCTTTATTATATTTATTTTGTATCAAAAGAAAAAAGAAAGTGGACAAGGAAACACTTTCTCTTTAAAAGATCTCTACCAGTAAAGGTAAAGAAAAATTTTTGGTTTTTATAAATGGGTTTTCTACACCACAGTTTTGTCAGATTATGAAAGACAGCCTTTTTTAGTTATAATTATAGGCTCAATCAGATCAATCTAATAAAGAGTGGAAAACCAGCACATATAAACAGCAACACTGTGTCGGGCACATGAGGAACACGTCTTAAAAGCACCCGCCTCTTTTTGTTTTTTTGACGCTGGGGAATGTATTTACGCATCGGTCGGAGGCTACGTAAAACGGAACTGTGCAGTCTCTGTTTTGAAATGTGGAACTCTCTAGCTGTGACAGAATACCCACGTGTCAACTTGGGGCGTAGGTGTTAATCCTCATGTGCCTGTAAATATACCGGCAATCATACCCTTGATACCTAAATATAGACTTCCGCGAAACCTGTTTCCATTAATAGGTTACAACTGTTAAGTTACACTATACTTAGCCGTATAACGGAGTTAGTGTAATAAAATCATGTAGTAACATGATAATCCGTGTAATAGAAACCTTGTAACACAAACCGGGTACAATATTGATACAGTGATTGCCTTCAATGCTTATGTGGGGTACGCATATTTGTTCTCGCAGGTTACACCTACGTTGCGTAATCTGTTTGTCTGTCTGTTAACGTCATTTGACACTTCTAATTAGCGTAAAGGCCGACTTAGACAATAGTCTTCTCTGTGATCTAGACTTGGAGGTGGGACGAGATGAAAATTGGATGTGAGATAGGTAGGATTTTGCGAAGCGAGTAATAATGTCCTCCAATATAATTTTGGCCACAACAGCCGGTCTTATTTTGAGATTAGCCACGTAGATGTATTCCCTAATATTTCGATGAGTCGCCTATGCGTTGGGGTACTTTCCAAGGCACAGGAGTGTGTGATATTGCCGACTTACGAATGCGATATTTATCTTCTCAATTCTCAAAGAAACATCTCAATTCATTTACTAGGCTTTCAAAACCATAAGAATATGGCCAACTTGGTTGGGTTTTAAAAAAACATGCAGCCCAATTAGATTGTGGTCGCCAAAATGTTATTATGAGGATCGATTGGTCTTGAGACAAAAAAAAAGAAAAAAATGTACAGAGCGCGAAGGACCTTGTTCGGCGAAGCCGTAGGCCTACGCAACCTTGCCCCGCCTATGTCTAGACAACAACGCACAAAAATCTGCGTGCCATACAAAATGTCCTTGACAGATTTAATACTACGTTCATTTACATATTTTATACTTAATAGATGAATGAACTGATTGCTTGGTCCGATAGTAGTGAGAATAAATCTATCTGATTTTGAATTACGAGGTCTCAAACTCAGTTCTGGGTAGGGTTGTCTAATACTGAACTTTGGTTCCACACAAGAAATTCTCAAAAAAAGCATATCGGGATATGGGATGTTGTTTGTCTTAAGCCACTTGCTGAGCTCTTTAAAGCGTCAGTCCAGGTCATTGCCATTAATATCTGATCTGTAATCGTCACAAGAGTAAATTATGTAAAAAAGAAAAGTAGGACAAAAATAACAAGTGTAAAAAAACACTAGTTCTTACTAGCTTTGATTTTGTGATATCTTTTAGACCAAAGTACTCATCAAAATGAATCAAACGAGCCCAAACTCGATGGACGTCTGTCGTTTTATTGCGGAGTTCCTGTTGTCACCTTCCCACTCCAGCATCAGATCGGCTCCATGATATTGCATTGTCACGGAATAATGTCAGTGAAACAAAAACCGGGACAGGTGAAACTAAATAAAGATATTGATTCATTTGATCTTAGGTACAATTTAATATGTACACTCGTATCTTGTTTACTTAGATTAATTAATAGTTTTTCATTTATAAGTGAATTTATTAGGAATTCTTTAGAGGAAGACGTACCGCCAAGCGATTTAGCGTTCCGATACGATGTCGTGTAGAAACCGAAAGTGGTGTGGATTTTTATCCTACTCCTAACAATTTAGCCCGCTTCCATCTTAAATTGCATCATCACTTAAAATCAGGTGTGATATCAGTCAAGGGCCAACTTGTAGTCGATAAAAAAAATTTAAGCTATTATGTATTCTGTGGTATAACATTACTCTCCTCCCACTAATTAACAAAGCAAAGCTTATTTAATGTTTAACAGGAGATTGAACCTAAGCCCTCTCACAAATAAATCCGATTAGCCAATGAACTATTAATAGCGCTATAACATGTATATTGCCTATTAATAGCTTAACTAATGACTCCTTTATCATTTGCTGTTAATTGCCACTTAGGAGGCTATCGACCTCATCGGGCGGCAAGCATTCGGCTTGCCAAGAGGTCGAAGTTCGGTTCTCGGATAGTAATATAGTTTAATAGAAGTATTTATTCTACAGCAGGTGTACATACGGTCGGATTTATTAGAGCTCAGTGGTATGCGCGGTGGATTCATAACACGGAGGTCCTGGTTCGATTCCCGGCAGGGCAGATTGAGATTTTTCTTAATTTGTCTTGGTCTGGCTGGTGGGAGGCTTTCGTCGTGGCTTGTTACCACCCTACCGACAAAGACGTACCACCAAGCGATTTAGCGTATCGGTACGATGTCGTGTAGAAACCGGTCGGTTGTGGATTTTCATTCCTAGCAAGTTAGCCCGCTTCCATCTTAGATTGCATCATCACTTAACATCAGGTGTGATAGCAGTCAAGGGCCAACTAGTAATCAATTAAAAACAGAGCACCTAAATGGACACCAAAACCAGGGTCTCGTGCCGCCTTTTCCTTTTTAACCCCTGACATTTATAAGTTTGGCTTGTCTGTTTGTGTATCTGCTTTTGTTTGTAAGCTTACATGATCGCGAAAATTTGTAACTCTAACTTACGTCTTCTACACTTATATATATCGACGACTATATAGCTTATATATAGCGACTTCTCGTGCAGAGAAAACGTCATTTATGCCATCCAATAGTAGCCAAATCGGAAATATAGCGATCTCTCTCGTCCTAACGTAACAAAAGACAAAATGATATTATCGGTTGCGCACTATTGGGCCATCGTATGGTTTTTGTCTACGAAGTATCATTTTGTCTTCTCGAAATATTCCCTTCCATGCGCATCTTCAGCTTACTACGGGTTAATAACAAACCTTCTTCTCGCCTTCTAATGAAATAGCCAATTAGAAAATGTTTATTAACATTTGTATATAGGTGTGATTTCAAAATTAATTCTTATGTGCAATTGTTTTAGAATTCAAGACAAGTGCATACCAATATTGGTAACATAATTTAGAACGAAAACTTACTTTAAATTAACTTGGCTTTTAAGTGTTAACTCATAAAGTTGGAAGTTGTTTGTGTAATTTTAAATGCTTTATAGTTTAAAAGAGCAAGCTGAAAAATTTCATAATTCAATCGTAATAGAGATTATATTTGAATGGCATCATATTAATAAATCAAAATTCATATTATGTTGAAATGACACCCTTACGGGCTAAATGTTAAAGGTGATTCAAAATTAGCCGCAAGTAGGGTAACCAAATGTTTTTTTACCTTTATATCCCTTACTCTTGAATCACTAAATATTAATGAACTTACCTAGTTGATTTCATTTTTAACCGACGAAAAAAAACGGAGGAGGTTCTCAATTCGACACGTATATTTGTTTTTTTATAACGCATAACTTTTTACAGAGTGGTCCGATTTTGATAATTCTTTTTTTATTAGATAGGGCATACTTCCAAGGTGGTCCCATTGTCACCATGTTAGGATCTGATGATGATATCCTGGGGAAATTGAAGGAACTCTTCAAATTTTGGAGGCACGCTTACAGCGATTTCGGTTTTTATCTCGGTATCGGTAGGTTTTTGGCTACTAGTGCCGTATAATATACTATAACAGTATAATACGAGTACGATACGTGGCGATAAATCACCCAAAAGTAAGAAATAAACATTTTTAAATAAAAATAGAACCGACTCAAAACGCACTAAAAAGTAATAAATAACTGTGTCATTTAGTTGCTTTCATTTACTTAAGCATATCTAGGAGTCGGTGCCAGCCAAGGTTTCTACTTTAAGGACGTTACCTAGAACCCACAAACTGCTTTACTACGTAAAATAAAGGTTCCTTAAACTTGGCTGGCACCGATTTCATAGATATGCTTAAGTAAATTAAAGCAACTAAATGACACAGTTATTTATTACTTTTTAGTGCGTTTTGAGTCGGTTCTATTTTTATTTAAAAATTTTTATGTTAATACTAACGGACGCCCGTGACTTCTTTCGCGCGGAAACGATCTGATATTATTAAAATATAAATGGCCAAACTCATAATCATTATCATTGTTGACGCAACTTCGACAATAATAACACGAGTTTAAACCGTTTAATATTATGGGAATAATCGCGATAGTTCAAATCTATACTAATAATATAAATGCAAAAATAACTCTGTCTATTTCTCTGATTTTAGCGAAAGGAGATGGTCCAAAATTGTATGGAGCACAGACTCACTTTCTGTACATCAGTTGATAAAAACTACACGTATTAATAATCTAGTTTTGATTAGCCAAATCTCCGAATTCACTTTTATTTGGGCTAAATATTATTTATTCTGTCCAAAACAATGCAACACTTTACGTATAATCATGGCGGATCTTAGATAAGTTATATTATCTATTATTAGAAACATCATCAGAAGGGGTTAAAAGGCACGAGCAGGAAAACAACATTAACCAAAATATTAACACATTTTAATTACAAACTTTCTTAAATCAAATCAAAATGAAACAATATGACGGTAATCACATAATTTACTTAACTAGCATTACATTTTATTACACTTTAACTTTTAACAAAATTAACTGGCAGCATAACTGCACACAAAGAGAACACACAAAATAATAATTACTTCACCATTAGGGCTTTGCTTATATAACTGTCCGTAACCGTTACTTTACCAGTCTACCACAACGACACAAAACGGCACCTCTACAGTCTATGGTTCGCAATGCTGCCAACACGGCCTTCCTGATAGTGGGGCGTCCTCGACCCAGGCATCTCCGGAGACGTGGCTGGGATCAGCGACACCAGTCACTGACGACTGCACCAGGAGCCGCACCATCAGCCTCTACTATAGAGGCCAGTAGAGCTCGAAGTGTGTGACACCTGCATTGAGGGAGTTCAATGCACATTCGTCATCGTCACCGTGATCTGCGAATAACAATATGTTAGAAGGAGAACTAAATATCCTAGACGTTTTCACCACACTGCTCGACCATCCTCCTTTTATAAAAACTCTCAATCAATTCATACATCACACAACACACGTCATCTAAGATACTCTATCTTACAGGCTTCACCTCTGAGACGTCTCAAAATAGTAAAAATAGGGCCCTGATACGTATCACTCTTTCCTTCTCGAAGTCCGGCCAACCATCAGCAGCAAGCAAACGCCATCGTCTGCGTCTGTACCAGACGCCCACGACTACGTTTGTGTCTCCAAAATGGCTTTTTCCCACGCGAGTCCACGCGTTTCCCCGGCCAAGGGTACACCAGCTCACACCAGAACTGAAGGTCAACGCAATGTGCGTTTACCTGTCAGCGATAGCCTTCATATCGCCCAACCCAACAGAGCCATGCTCCCGAAGGGTGTACCAATCCCTGTTATTTCAATCACAACTTATAACACCATCGATTACCACTTGCCTAATAGAGCCTAACCAAGACTGATAGTGGTCAAGAATCTGATAAAAAGCCAAAGAGCTTAATAAAGGGCAGTAGAGCTTGATAGAGCTTGATAGAGCTCATTAGAGAGCAACAGAGCTCGATAGAGGGAAGTAGAACTTTATAGAGCTCATAGAGCTAGGTAAAGAGTAATACAGCTCGATAAAGTGCAATAGAGCCCAATAGAGCTCAACAGAGGGCAATAGAGCCTGATAGAGCTCAATAGAGTCTAATAGAGCTTGACCATTTTACTAAACCTTATGGCAACAAACAGTGAAACAAGCATGGTTTAATGTGATTGACATAACAACGATTGAGTGCCCGGAAACAACCTCAGGCCCAGCACGTCCCACCGAAGCATACACCGCGCCCATCAACCGCGCCACTGCTTGGGATGCGCTGTCAGCTAGCGCCAAACTTCGCGCCGCCGGCCACGCCACGACGATGTGTGCGCCGCCGCCCGCACCGACACTGGTGCTGCCGTCACAGCAAGCCCCTTCAAGGCAGTACCGAGCACGCCTCTGCCAGCGTCGCTCTGCCTGGCTGCTATCGGGCATCTGTACAACACAAACAGAAACACATTATAGGTCAAAGAAACACATGTTCAACCATTGTCTTATGTCTCATAAGTTGAGCGCAAGGTTAGCCTAACTCAAGGTCAACACTGGGATCATTCCCCCTATGAATCAGTTGTTAAAAACTGAAATGACTTCTATCACCAAGTCAACGCAACTTATTTACATATGGCATTCTTATAGGCACAGAGTTCCCTCAATTTAGCCTTTATTGTTAGGAAATTGAGTTTCCTAACAATTGCAACAAGGTTAAGTTTCGTAAAAGCAGTTTGGAATCTTTAAGTAAGTAAGTGTTTCTCAACTCAGAATATCTACCCGATCACGGCAGATTATCTTTATGTCGAGAGGGACGGCTTATAATACGACTGAGAAAAGATCAGGCTCAGGACTGAAGACTCTACGTGCTCTACAACTTCTAAGGCACAAAGGTGATGTTGAAATTTTAACAAAAAAAATTCAAACTGATTTTTATTTTGTCTGACCCGGGACTTGAACCCTGGACGTTATTTTTACAATCCAAACTAGCTAACTACGGAACGAACCGATGGAACAATGAACTGCCTCCCGCCAAAATAGATAAGTCACATACGTCAGGGGTCCTTGATCACCATTATGAGACGATGTACTCGGCTGTCACTGTGTCTACCAACAGACACCACCGACGACACGGTTGACTGTGCTCTGCGTGAATCATTGCCATCTGCAAGTGAATAAAATTCATTACGCTACCACAGCTCTAAACATCCTGATGACACCAAATACATGGGACTGGATTCAAATTGGTTACAGTGGGCAGGTACTCAAGACACCTACCCACACGTTACTTTCGCTCTACCTATAGGAACTCAACGTGAGCTATCTCTAACAATAGACGAAGGCAACTAATTGTCAACCAACTATGATGTCACCATAAAAAATTACGGTTACTGCAAAAGCTGTGTGCGAACATAAAATTAAAAACCAATGTCTGTTTCTAATTTTTAAATTTAAAAATTCGAATCTTCGAAGGAACCACTACAGGTTTCTTTTATTTGGTTGAAAGTACCTTTAGACTATTGACTATTGTACAATGAACTAATGAAGACCTCATAAGTTTTTAGGTGCACAATAAGTTAATCGATAAGGTTTTTAACTAATCAGTACCGTCTCTAACTCAAGCACGTTACACGTTGTAAAGCTGGGTCAGCTTTACACCTTATTGTGTTAAAACAATCTGTACTGACAAATTCAGTTACAATATATGGGCGATAAGTAATCTAAACTGGAATGTAATCTACAAGATGTAAAATTACAAAGCGTACAAAGCGTTTGTCAATATCGCAAGGACCTTTTTACTAATTCTTGCACTATTCTTGAACTATTCGTAAAAGTTGGACCAAACTCAAATCATTGACTAGTTAAACTAGTTTCGTTTCAGGAAAGTGTACTGATGAATTTACAACTGGATCTTTAGGGTAGAGACTATAATAGAATAAAAGTTTTTTTCCGTCTACAATTATTTAGTGTCCTAACTCTCACGCAAAATTCAAATTTATTTCTTTTAAATAAACTTTCAAAAAGTGCTTATAAATTGCAGTGACATACTTGGCTTTAAAAGAGATCTGCGGTATCAATGTATTGGAAGGCAGACTCAAACTAGAAGAGTTGTTAATAACTCAACAGTTACTTTTTCAAAGATATAATATGCCACGACTATTATATTTTTTTTTCGACTACAAGTTGGTTCTTGACTACTATCACAATTTATGTTAAGTGATAATGCAATCTAAGATCGGAGCGGGCTAACTTGTTAGGAGGAGAATGGAAATCCACACCCCTTTCGGTCTCTTACACGACATCGTACCGAAACGCTAAATTGCTTAGTGGTACGTCAGAGTATCAGAAGAGAAAGCAAAAATAAAACAATTAGTGGAAATATCATCGAATTAAAATCTTGACAAAACAATTTATGAATTTTCATAGTAATGCGAGCTAATTTTCAAATATTTTTTGTAGGACAAACTTTATTTCTTGGTGTAACTATTATTGTCAATCCCTTTGATCCTACGCGAGTTGTAACGGAACAACTTAATCAGAATAGGCAGAATTAAAGGTTAAGCACAAATAAAATTAAACGTTTACTCTCACCAAGGTACTGTACGAACAGCCACTAACAGGCCTGCCATTTTAGTCTCGCAGCTGCGTCCAAGGTGTAGTATCTGTCACCTCAGGCACGCAACACTGCCGGGAGTGCGCAGACCGTCACACCAAGCAGACATCTCGGCAATAAGCGCGTAGTCCACGTAGCATGCGCGGCCACTGGCCGGCAGTTCACGCCGATACAAGACGTGCAGTACACGCTCTTACAGGCGCGCCGTATGCGTCTCAGCAGGAGTGGCAGATGTACCACAGCAGGAGTGCCAGGTGTGCTTTAGCGGGAGCACTAGATGCTCTTCAGCAAGAACGCTGAAGCACCAGCACAGAAGCGACGAATGCGCCAGCATAGGCGCACGCATAGGGTACGCGCTTCAGGCACTCGAGCGTGGTGCATACACTAGCACGTACTCCCCTTGCCACGGCACTGTGAACTTCGCCGCAGCCTGGGACGCCTTTACATACGAGCCTGCTAATAGAAAAATGAACGCGACTACCACTGTCGCATATTATAGCAACAGTCGACAAAATAGCATTAGAAATTACACGTTTCGATTCAATGGTATTTTCTCTAGGCAAAGCACATAATTATCGTATTTGTACTACTATGTGAAGATAATCATGACTCGGTTTTGTACTACGAAAACATTTGTTAACTATTTAACAACAACGAGTTTTAGTCTAACTTTAACTGCGTAGCATGGTATAGACAAAAAGTATACATAGCATGTACATTGCAAGTAGATAACTCAATCGTTACCGTTCGGTCATGTCTGACTTCCGCTAACAATTCATTGTAATTAAACTTAACAAATGGGTATCTACGTATTGACACAATATTTTTTTTTAAACATAGGTAGGTACTTTTCAAATTGATAATCGGATCGTTATAGCTCGGTCAGCCCTGACCTCAACTTATGGTTAAATTTTTACTTCACAACTGTTATTTGTGGGTACTTTTATTAATAACTTTTTACTTTTCATTTAATAGGAAAACTACTTTTCTTACAATTAAATTCCAAATTCAACTTTACCAGAAAGACGAAATTGTCCAACAGACTCGCAACACCTCTGACAGTACGGTGGTTGTGTTGAACAGGTGACTCAGATGTACAGAGGTGACACGGCTTTGTCTCCGTCCATCACATCCGAACAGGGCGCGCAAGACACACGCGGCAAAGTGACAGTTCTGTAACCTTTAAAATCTATGTTAGAAAATGTTCCCATTACACTACACAGCGATGTAGGTAGGTACTTCTTAACCGGCAGACTATAATGGACATTGAGATCGTTACTTGATTTTATTTAAAAACAGTACTACTCAACGGAAAAACTTCAACGACGGTAAGAACAAGCGGGAAAACATTTCTACTTGATAGGTACACAAAACCTGTCCTTTGTTTTTGCTGAATGAGCATAGCAACTAAGGTAAGTACTTAGTTAGTGTCTTTGCGTTGAATAAAATATTTGCACACAACTATTTCAGACACTGATTACTACTACTGAAAATTATTGGCATAGTAACATGAAAGTGTTCTTTGTTCTTCAACTACCGACATTTGCAAAAAGTTTAACGTAATTAACTTTTCTTATTTCAATAACTCAAACAGTTAGATTACTCTTAATAGCGATCGACTTTTAATAAAATATGAAATCGTACACAGAAATGTCGTCTTATGGAATTTGTTTCTTACCAGACATCGTAGTCAGCGTTACATACTTTTACTCCTGGTTACTTTCCTCCTGGACATGTCAGCGGCAGCGAACCATGGTGCTTTCAGCATCGTGCTGAACAGTGCCAAACAGTAAGGTACTGCTAGCGCTGGTTGGTTCCAAACTTAGGCCCGCAGAGGCGTGCCAATATTGAACCAGACGTACATAAAATTACACTTCACTCGCGAAGCACTACTTTTAGGTTGTTTCATTTTGATTTCTGTTAACTTTTTGTAGGCGATAAGTCCTTTATCCCGCTTCTGATATTAGAAACATCATCAGAAGGGGTTAAAAGGCACGAGCAGGAAAACAACATTAACCAAAATATTAACACATTTTAATTACAAACTTTCTTAAATCAAATCAAAATGAAACAATATGACGGTAATCACATAATTTACTTAACTAGCATTACATTTTATTACACTTTAACTTTTAACAAAATTAACTGGCAGCATAACTGCACACAAAGAGAACACACAAAATAATAATTACTTCACCATTAGGGCTTTGCTTATATAACTGTCCGTAACCGTTACTTTACCAGTCTACCACAACGACACAAAACGGCACCTCTACAGTCTATGGTTCGCAATGCTGCCAACACTATGGACTCTATGGTAGACATTCTCCAGGTGGGGGATTGATATTGTTTTGACTTTTGCTGTCACTGAATAATCAGATTATTATATTGACTTTAGTTCTCATTACAGCTAAGATGTATATGTCTAAAATATATTACAGCTAAAAACAAAGCCCGGAACATGGAAGAAAAGACTTGTCAAAAATGACATATTTTGAGTTTGACAAATCAATGTCACCGCATCTTTATCACCTACAGACTAACATTAGAAAGATGCCATCTTTTAATACCTCAAAAACTAGGAATTTCATTTTTAACCAACGTTTTATTTAGTTCGTTTCGTTCACTAATTTTATTATTGATAAAATCCTTGTATTTTTTCCATTTTAATGGTATGTGGTACATGAATGAAGCTGAAATGGACCATCCTTTGGTACAGAGACAGTCTAGAGTCGAAGAAAGGACATACCTAGGCTACTTTTGGTCGAACTATCAAAATATAATTTATCGCGGAAGAAGTCGCAGGCATTCGCTAGTTGTCATATAAAAACCATCTCATCGATAAAAGCGATTTCCAGGTTACCTAGACTAAACCTTATTCGAAAGTCGAAAGTGAATGACGATACAAAAAGTGAACTTGACACAGTACCACTTAAATATGGATGAGTTTTACTTCAATGCGTTTTCATAACAGATTGGCGCCAAGCGTGTTTACGATTTCCTTTCTATATTGCTAATTCCCAACGTTGCTCTTATACGGAACAAGTCATACATTATTGATTATTATGCGTTTTTCAAATGAGCGAAACTTAACGCCCGATTAGGTTTCGAATTGATGAATAATTAAGAATTAATTAATGATGAAGTGATAGTGTTGTTTTGCGCATGATTAAGCTCTCACTCAAGGATTTCTTGGTACACTAGTAGTAGATATTTATTTATTTATTTATAGTCCACTTAGGGTTAGTAACAATGATAACTTATATAAACTATGTTAGTACTTAAGAACTAGAAGAAATTTAGTCCTGTGCGTGAGTTTCCACACCAGAGGACTATTCATGCTATCTCCCACTATCCGTAGGATACTGTTGCTGCTGCCACGGATCTTAGCTAGAGGATTTTTTTCAACAAACAGAGTCAAAAGAATCTGTGCGCGCTGCTGTAAACATAGAGGACGCACTACAAAAACGTGGCAGCCGCAACAGCACGCTAAATGCATTATTATATTGGACTCACAGAGCATTATGAGCCCATTGTGAGTACTGGACCCACAGGCTCGCTTATTGTATATAAGTTTATTTTAAACTTTTTTGTTTTAGTCTAGGTACTCTTTATTGGTAAAACACAAAAAAATAAAATGAAGTAATGGTGCCAATCAAAAGCAAAATCTAGTAGCGGTCTCTGCCTTCTTAAAAACATTGTACTGCACACTGGCTAAGGCCTATATGCCAATGATCCAAAGACTAGGCTATAAAAGGCTGAATGAACAAGTACGGGGAGGCGAGTTCCCTGTCGCCATACCCGGGCAAGCAGAGTCGAGCCCTAGTTCCCATGCAAAGTCTATCTATATTCTATAGAATAACTATTAGCTAACTATCGCTGCTTCTATAAGTTTTATTTAAAAAATCCTATTCTATCTGTGAAAATCCATATTTTCCGGAATTCACCGTGACAGACATTTTAAACGTTGGTTTCTAAACGGCCATTTAATTTTTTTTGGTAGAATTTAATGTTCAGATTCAATTTATATAATTACAAAGTATAGATTAAAATTTCCTTAAGAACACCTATTCTAATAATCACTGCGGCATTTTCCTAGCGTGTGTCCTTCGAGTTGTTACTGGAATTATAGCTTTATAGTTAATGCTTGGTTTAAGAAACTATACACTAACTTCCATTGATATAAGTTCCATTCAGTTGACTATTCAGCAAAATATGTTTTGACAAGCAGTAAACAGTGAACAATCGGAGATGTGCAAAAGATTATAAGATTTCTTATAGGCAATGGCAATAAATGTATTTCTATTATTTCTATTTAATATGCAAGTTGAATATTCCTATCGCATCGGAGTCAAGTTTACACGCCGGCGATTTGTTTTCCTTATCTAGATGTCAGTCATCTCTTATCGTCCTATCGAGATACAACGGAATTTCACATACTAGACTTTACAACGCCATTTCTTGACCATTTTTGTCGTTGTTCCAATTTGTAGCCCAGTGCCCAGTGTAGATGTGAGCTGATTGTGTTATTTGAATTCGTTCTTGGAATTATGTGTTTTGTGATTGAATTGTGATCTAGCTTTCATTGGAAAGTTTGTGATATAAGTGATTCGATAAGAATGATTTTAATTTAATTTGATTTCTTTTTGAAATAGTCTGATGTGTTTCAATGTGGTCGATGTGTGGATCTAGAAAGGATAAGCCGGGGTATGTTTTTATTTATTTTCCTCAAATTACGTGTCTAATATCTTTATTACTTGGTGTTATTTAAAAAGTCTTTTATTAGTTGATCTCCTCTTTGTAGTAACTCTACTTGTCCGTTTAGATACATAATAGATTCCTTGAAATCAATCAAAAATTAACTGACGTAACAAAATTTTACAATTTACTAATATGGACTTGGTCTTGACATTGGATAATGTTCATATTATGTATTGAAAACATTATTGAAAAGTTATTTTTTATATTTTAGTATAAAAGGCACTAAAACTATTAAATATTATTATTCATATTCAGTACCAAGAGAGTACATTATACAATATATTTTTGAAATTAATTTATTAATAAAGTAATTTAAAACAGTCAAAAATAGTGAATAGTGAACAAGGAAATATTTATCACTATAAAAGATCTCTACCAGTTACCCTTGAAAGCTTGAGCATTATGATTTATTATATTGTCCTCCTCGAAATGCAATTAGTGTATAAATGTATGATAATTATATATCTCAAAATGCAGTTATAATTTTATAATTATATATACAATGCTATTTATTCGTTTTGGAAGCAGTATATAGGTTATCTATCTATTGTGCAAACTGTCATCATCATCAATATCAGCCTATTAACGGCCCACTACTAGGCCAGGCCTCCCACCTTGTAGAAAAGGGGATAAGCCTACAAGCTGTAAATCACTTTAATTTCTCAAAAACACGAGTATTATTGTACTACTTTAAGAACAGACATTGAAAAAATATACTCAAAATCGATTTACAGTTTTACGCAATAGTTTTGTCAACTGAGATTACATGGTAAATATATGAAACTTTCAATAGACTCACCGGGGAGGCGTGAACACCTGTCACAGTCACTTGACACTGACAGCTAGACCGGAAGCATGGTTTCTGTACGCCCATTGTTTGTTATTGTGGTTTCTCTAGCGTCTCTAGCTAAAGCATAAACATCGCTAGTTGCCATATGGCTCGGAGATAGTTTTTCTATTCACTTTCAAATTAGTAACATTTAATTTGATATAATATTTACTACAACTAGCCCAATTTCGACAGCAATACTTGTTATGTACCCTATCAAGCCATTAACTAAGAACCAGAAAATACATGCCTAGAAAAAAAAAACTTCCCAATATCCTGAGGATGACATGTGGACAAGCATTTGCTTAAATCTTCAAGGTGTCAAACTTTTTTTTTTAATTTAAAATAATTATTTTTAACACACATTTGTGTTAACAAGATCTAAACGTATCGATACGTTTCGGGATGTTATACCATTTATCTAACACTTTGTTTAGTAAATTCATTAAACTTTCAATAGACTCGCTGGAGACGCGTGAGCACGTGTCACATCCACTTGACAGTGACAGCTAGAACAGGCATGGTTTCTGTCCGTCCTTTGTTTGCGTTATGGTGTCTGTAGCTAAAGCAAAAACATCGTCAGTTGCCAGATGGCTCTGATATGGGGATAATTTTATTTCTATTTACATTAAAGTCTTTTTCTATCTATTTATAAAGTATTTTATACTATTTACATACAGGTCAGTCCAATTTTAACAACACAAACACTAAAATAAAATAAATGAAGTTACTTATATATTAAAATGTCAACTGCTTACTACAACTTGCTCAAACAAGTTAAATCATACCATGAAAAGTAATAAAACAATAAAGAAAGCATGTTTTAAAATTATTTTCAAAAATGAGGTTATTAATTTGACACGTTTATGTTTGTATCGACTTCTCTGAGATCACATTTTGTACTATTTTTTTAATCGACAAAAAAGAGGTTATCTATTCGATCCGTATGTATGTAATATTTGAAGTGGATTTTTGAAGTTTTTATTTTTGAAACTGTTATTCGTGATTTTAATTATTGTTCATGCTACTGTATTGCCAGTTGTATCCGTCTTTGTTGGTTGGTGTTGAGATAATAATACTCGTCCGCTTTCGGATATCGGTCCTTTGGTTTACGTTTATTTTTTTAATAAGATGAACAGACTGTAGTAACTGAAATAATTAAGCCATTTTTAAGCACCATCCTAAATAAAGGTGCTTCTAAGTTCCATTGTATATATTATTTACATATTTGCATCGATTTCTCCATAAACTGTGAGTATTATTTAGATTGATGTATAAGTTGAACTATGTTCATTAGTTTTGGATTCGAACCGTCCTCATATCGTTATATGAAGACGGTTCCTCCATTTAAAACAGGACATGTCCTTAATTCTTCACCATCATGGAGTCCATAGAATTATAAATACATGGTACAGATGCACGTGAGTCGACATGCGGCGGATTGTTTTTATTTTTATTTCGGGTCTATCTAATTTTGTAACGGCGATAATTTGCCGTGATTTACTCATTAACTATTTAAATTTATTAGATCTATGAAAGAAATTTATTTTCTAATGGTATTTATAGTTTTTGGCTAGAAAGCGAATCGATCTACTGGGTGTGGCATATATGTTACTACGAATATGTGGTACACGCCATCTTTCCATTATCTCCGACGAGAGCGTCGTTGGCCATGGAGTCGAATTGTGTGCAGACCTGTAGTAAAAAAAACAAAAATTTACTCGTATTTCTTTATCAAAACTAAATCTAAATCTAAAAAAAAATTAACAATAAATAGAACCGACTCAAAGGATATGTATGAAGTCGGTGCCAGCCAATTTTAAGCAACATTTGTTTAACGTAGTAAAGCTGTTTGTGGGTTCTAGCTAACGTTCTTAGAGTAGAAACCTTGGCTGGCACCGACTCCTAGATATGCTTAAGTAAATTAAAGCAACTAAATGACACGGCTATTTTTTACTTTTAGTGCGTTTTGAGACGGTTCTATTTTTTGTTAAAAAAATTTATTTGTTTTTAGTGATTTATCGCCACGTAACGTACTCGTACTTTACTCTCATAGTATATTATACGGCACTAGTAGCCAAAAAGCTACCGATACTTACACAAAAACCGAAATCGCTGCAAGTGTGCCCATAAAATTTGAAGAGTTCCTTCAATTTACCCATTTTCCCTGGATATCATCATCAGATCCTAACATGATGACAATGGGACCACCTTGGAAGAACTCTGCAAAAACTTATGCGTGGTTAAAAACAGAGCGATATCAATTTTGCCGCTATTGGTCGATAGTATGTTTCTTTGTCTACACAAACAAACAATTTATTCAATAAAGGGTTATGTATCTAAAGTTAGGAGCAGGGATACCACAAACTACACAGACAGAAATGCATTTTTTTAACCTACGAAAAGAACGGAGGAGGTTCTCAATTCGACACGAATATTTTTTTTTTATGTATGACTACGCATAACTTTTTACAGAGTTGTCCGATTTTGATAATTCTTTTTTTATTAGAAAGGGCATATTTCCAAAGTGGTTCCATTGTCATCATGTTAGGATCTGATGATGATATCCTGGGAAAATTAAAGGAACTCTTTAAATTTTGGAGGCACGCTTACAGCGATTTCGGTTTTTGTCTCAGTAGCGGTAGCTTTTTGGCTACTAATGCCGTATAATATACTATGACAGTATAGTACGAGCACTTTACGTAGCGATAAATCACTAAAAAGTAAGAAATAAAAATAGAATCAGCACCGACTCCTAGATATGCTTAAGTAAATTAAAGTAACTAAATGACACAGTTATTTTTTACTTTTTAGTGCGTTTTGAGTCGGTTCTATTTTTATTTAATTTTTTTTTATTTAAATGCACATTTTGCATGGAACATTAGTTCTTCCTTAAACATTAATTTCCGTAACAGTTATTTTATCCCAATCCCATGAATAGTGTTCATGTAAACACAGCAGTGTTAGTAAACTTAGGTCTAGTGCTCACGGAAGCGTGACGTCACAGGAAGCGGCAGTCTATTTTCAGGCATTGTGAACTGCCTTTTGTTCGTCGGCGTCGCTTTTATTTGCACCGGACCAACATAGAATTACTGGCTAACGAATGGACTAAAATGGTACACCGATTTCACTCGCTCGCCGGTACACACAAAAGAGATAAATACCTACACTAGCGATGTCCGCAATTTCACCTGCGAGGTTTTCGTTTCAGTGGTAATATCGGGTTTAAATTTGATAATGTTTGAATCCAGGCTGTCTTCATTATCGGCGTTGATACGGGATTTCCTTCAAGTCAAATCATGGGGGGCAAAAGGTGTTGTCCCCCCTTTTTTTTATCGACTACAAGTTGGCCCTTGACTGCTATCACACCTGATGTTAAGTGATGCAATCTAAGATGGAAGCGGGCTTTGTTGGTTAGGAGTGGGACGAAAATACACACCCCTTTCGGTTTCTACACGACATTGTACCGGAACGCTAAATCGCTTGGCGGTACGTCTTTGTCGGTAGGGTGGTAACTAGCCACGGCGAAAGCCTCCCACCAGCCAGACCAAGACAAATTAAGAAAAATCTCAATCTACCCCGCCGGGAATCGAACCCAGGACCTCCGTCTTATAAATCCACCGCGCATACCACTGCGCCACGGAGGTCGTCAAAGCCCTTCTATAGGCCTATTCTTCTACGGAGGTCCTTCTACTAAAGTTGAAATAGGCTCTCCGCAGCTGGCCAGCGAAATGCGAAGTTCAGCGCGAGAAGATGCTCATATGTCGTCATAGACGTCAGTGAGGGCACAGATGTGCGCGTTGAGTCGTGAAAGTGCCTTAAATGTTCAGAACCTTTGGTGTTTCAGATGGGATGCAGATGGCTCCGCTGGGTTTTAGTGGGTATTCTGGCTGCTTTCGAACCACCAAGTCCCACATACGCGGACGTAGACTACGCAGCCACGGTTCGGGATGCGTAAATGCATTTCCTAACGACAGCGAAAAAATGGCTGTCTTCATTACAAGTTTCAACCAAATCATGTCAATAGTTGCGGCGTGAAGGCCTAAAAACCACACAAAGGTGGTACTTTACACCAAACAAGACGAGTTCCCCGATTTCTGATCACGTTTCCGAATTGGTGGTAAAGAAAAAGGCAAATTAAAATAAATAATTAAATAATAACCGCTTTAAATTTGTGCACACCCTACGTATGTTAGTCTAATGGCACCTATCAACCTAAATCATGCCAATAAAATACCGGTACTCAATATGCGTCAATCAAGTCATTTAAAAGAGGAATTCAGGCTAGCCACAATTCACGTATTAATTAAAATTTGTTTCTTTTTTTCCAGGGTGGCCACAAACACCCCCCACCTGGTCAGCCTCGGCACTGGACGCCTCAGCACCGCCGTCACTCTGCACCCTATTAAACAAGGTATAAACTAATCTAGACATTCTTGCCAATTTAAACACGAGGCGTAGACAGCGCAATGCTCAAACAAATCTCAGTGCAGCCATTATGCATACGCAGTCGGCGAATTTCAAGTTAAAATGCATTAAAAGTTGTGCTCGGACACTACAAATCTCGCAATATATAATTTTATCTTAAACTTCTGTTTCTTTTCCATACCCCCTGAGTATTAGAGAATGAGCTTAATCGGGATCTCATTGTGCCCATTCTAATTACTGACAATAGTATGAAAGTGTTTAACGGATGTTTTCCAGGTCGCGTCACTATCGGGTCGGACCCAACATGCGACATCTATGTGGTGGGCACCGGAGTGGCCAACGTCCACTGTCGGGTGGAGAACTCGCACGGCGTGGTCACGCTCTACCCCATCAGCGGCACCACGCTGCTCGACGGGCTGCCTGCTGACAAGCCGACGAGACTATCCCAAGGTAAGCGTGGGTCGAGTAATAGCTCTCTATTAGCCACTCGAGTGATATGCTATTATATGCACCTTCTATCCTATCAACGGCAGTACACGGCTTGACGGCAGGCAACCCGTCGAGCTGTGTACCCGTAAATTTTACCCTCGAGCGACCTACCTACAGGGTGGTGATGTATGGTGGTCACTGGTCACTTCACGTCAGTGGCAACGCGCTGCTCTACAGGCTGACATGCCGACTAGATTAGGTCAAAGTAAGCCAGTACTCGCAAAGTTATATCATGAAGTGTTTGTCGAGTGTCATTATAGTGTGGTGATTTAACCACTATGCTGGTTATTTTATATCCAATTATATCAGAGGAACCAAGCTGTCTGTTCATATGTATTTAATTAATAATTATTTATTTTTTACTCCAGGCAGCATGCTGACCATCGGTCGGTCCAACTACCTGCGTTTCAACCACCCGGAGGAGGCGAAGCTGATGAAGTCAGTGCTGCCGTCCGGACACGTCTCCATGGCGCCCATACAGTTCACGCCCAACGAACACTGCGTGCCTACTGGTATGGAACCTTACCCTCATCATGACAATCACTCGACCCATTATGACGACTCTTGTAGACCTAGAATGCTTCGCTATCCTTTATAAATAAAACTACCTAAATTCAACATTTGCATCGACACAAGAATGAATCACTAACTGGCAGCTGAGAACCATTTCATGCCATCTAATTGAAGATCACATTTTTCATTTTTAACGATGCAAAGTTCATTTATTGATGTTGATGATGATGATGATTTCTCTTTATTGATAAAATTGAAGTACACAAAATTTTGAATTAGGTTACTATATTTCTAAGCGCGCGATTAATGGTTCTAGTGTGCCTTTTAGAAACCAATAACTCTACTTTGCGTTAGGTACCGTACCATCTTAGACCGCATTATTAATTACCATCAAGTGAAAATTCAGACAAACAGTAATGCTGATAGTTAAGCCATCGAAACGACAGAAAACAAAAGAATCATTCTTTAGAGACTGATCAAATTTTTGCTTACAAGAGAACATATGCTAGTACTACCGGTCCTTTGCATACAAATATATCTTTATTAAAATGAACAATCAGTAATCTATATTGTGTAATATAACAAGTTCTTTTATTTATTTTTCAGGCTACATTAATCACAACACGGACCCAATAAATCAATGTTACCAAACCTCAAACGTACAGAAAATATATAGAGACAACTCGCTCACACAACTCGACCACGAACTAGACATAACGTTAAAAGAAATGTCCAGAAAAAAACCGCCCGTAGCGCCCCGAAAACCTTACAAAGATCTAGACACGTCAGACTCGAATTCAGATCAGGAAACTAGACCTAAACTAGGTAGCATAATGGCTAAAGTATCCAAATTCGAATATTACGCTAAACAGCAGAAAAATGTGGGTAGAAGCCAATTCTATACGTCAAACGAAGTTGAAATATCCCCTAAAGTGTTCAGTGCTAATTCGTTAACAGTCAATACACCGGCTAAAGATGTACTGGGCAATAGAAATGTACCTAATTACATGAGCAAGAGGCAAGATCAAAAAATGATCGTACTAAATGAAAATAATTTGGACCCAAAGAATTGTTCGTACGCCAACGTAGCTATAAGACACAATAATAAGACAAAAATTGATGACATCGTGCGAAATTTCGACGACACGACAAGAAATGATACAAAGTTACCCAAAAAAGTTAATAATGACCAACAGAGTAGACCGGATAATATATACGGGAAAATAAATGTAGATAGGAAGGACAAGAACGATTGCAAGGAAAGCAAGAATAATCTTGATTGCAAGAATGAGAGCAAGAGTTTGAATGTTGACATTGGTGACTACGGGCGGATTTGCGGTGTGGGTAAAGTTGTATCTTTGTCTTCGCCGTCGTATGACAGAAACCCTCAGTATTCTCCCGTGTATGCCAACTGCTATGATCGGAGTCTGGATGCTGAATCCATGAGGATAAAGGTGAGTATCTCTTAATTTTCAAGTTAAAATTATTCATCTACTAGCGCATGCCTGCAAAGACGTACCGCCAAGCGATTTAGCGTTTCAGTACGCTCTGAAAGGTAGATAATAAAGTGTAGATTTCATCCTACTCCTAACAAGTTGCCCCCTTCCATTTTAGATTGCATTATCACTTAGGCCGGGCACCCACTGTGATTTTTTGTCGCCGTGACTTTAAGTCACCTAATCGAGTGCAATGAAGATATTAGAGCGTGACAATAAGGTGACAAATAATTTCGTCTGCCGGTGACGTGACTGACAATCGACTTATGCATCGCTATGCGAGTGCGCTCACTGAGCGACTTTTCGCCATTGGGCTGCTGAAAGTTCCGATTAGACGTATGCTGCACATAAAAAATAATTCGTATAGATAAAGGAAACAAATTATTGTATGGAAAATTATAATTTTCAGTTTTTTTGGATGCCCCTTTAATTAGTTTTTTTTTTTCGTTTCTTATATAATCCCTTGCCTACCATAAACCATATATAATTAAAAAATGTATGCATAAATTTATAGTGTTCAGTTTAATTCAGAATAAAAAAAAATATTTTAGTAATCTTTCAGTGCACATATGGGATACATCCTTTAGCGTCTTTTTCGTGTAATAAATTTTTGTGTATTCTGAGAGAACATGTTACAGCTATCTAATTGAAATCGATCTAGAACTGGAATAAACTCACTTTGTCACTCGGTGACCGTTATAGTGGGCGCCTTGTTGGTGACAGAGGGTGACGGCAACAAAATGTTACCGTGACAAAAAATCACAATGGGCGCCCGACTTTACCATCAGGTGCGATTGCATTCTAGTAAATAAAAAAACATCAATCACACTATAACTAGCGGCATGTAAGTCTAGCGCTGAACGAAACGTAGTAGGGATGGCTGCGCATCGGTACCGTCGCGTACGCAATACAATATTTACTTTAATTACCTAATTAATATCAAATCATGTTACGACATCGTTTTAATATGTGTGTGTGTGTGCGTGCATGCGTGTGTGTGTATGTGTTTGTGTACGTTACGTGCGTGTTTGTGCTTATATATGTTATAGTTCATAGTTCTAATTTCCAAAGATTTCGTATTACTTAAGACATAATTATATAGTAAAAAATATTAAAATATTAAAAATATAAAAATATTACAATATATGGATAGTTACCATAAATGAATAAATAAATTTTGAAAAGCTTACGGGGAGTAGAAAAATAAAACATTATTATATTCTCAATTTTTATTATAGATATAAGACTAGTCTAATCTGAATCAGGCAATGGTAACACGCCTGACGTCGCAAAACGGTATTTCTTCTAGGTAATAATATACCTTTAAATTCATAAACAAACTTAAAAAAACAACAAAATATATAATTATATTTAACAAACCAACTGAAAATTAACAATAATAACAATGCAACTCAGAGCGAGACTGTACACTGGAAGTCCGCGTCGCGTCGTTTCGGTGCGGGGGACGGAATGCCACTGGGGAGCCACTCACCGCTACGCACGCCCGCCCCTCATTCCTCAAGCTCCCCATGATACCTAAATTTTTACTTCTGCGCAATAACGGTCAGCACTAGAGTTTCGTGCCGCTACTTGTAATAACATATGGGAGAAATTTTCTGGAACATCTCGAATATCCGATACGCCTTAACAGTAGACACAGAGGTTTTATTTGTACGTCGATTCATGAAAAAAAATACATCGTGCGAACATCTCGCTTACACACACTGGCATATTTAGCGGAACATAAAAAAGGTTTGATATCAGTATCATATAAGGTTGCTGGCTGGTTTATACGTCATTTAATTTCGAAGAAATATTTGGAAATTAAGAAAACAACTGAACATCACATTTTATGCAATTGTTTTAATTTTATTCAAATACACCTTATCTGGAGCGAACTTCGAGTTTGATCATCCAACCTTCAGTCCTACTGTCAGACCAACATAAACATTATGTTGGTCTGTTGTAGAATACCAATTTCTGTTACATCCGCTTTGCAACCATTGTACATAGGCTTCAAAACTGACGTTTTTTTTTCAAGAATCGACATACGATTTGGTAATTACGCGGTACATACACGCTACCGAAAGTTAAAACTTAAAATAAGGTATATTTCCCTTGTGCGTCAATATTCAGACTGAGGTAAAACAAATTAAATTATACTTAAGGTATTACCGAAATCAAACCTTAACTCTGTCTTGTTAGAGTTCAGTTTTATTCTGTCTCTACAACTCTTAATTCATTTTGGTAGTAGTATAATCGAATCTAAACCTTATTGCTGTCTATTTAAGGTCCATTAAACTATGTCTTTACTACTCGAGTTCATTAAAAACATGTTAAGCAAATAAAGAAGATGTATGCCGATATTTGTCGAAGATACCCGATCTGTTAGTATTTAATTAGAGATTCATATAGAACGATAACAAACAATAGGCAGTTAGGAAACTGAAATTATCTCTAGATAAGGAACCTCTTGCGTATGTAGATAGTGTGTATGCGGCAATGCAGATATTTAGTATTGTTTTTAGTATTTGTTAAGATCGACATAGTGTAGTGGAGTTGGTTCCGAGATAAACTAACTGGTGATTAAAAAAAATCAAAGACATTAAATTGTAATGAACATGATAAGAGTGATATATAAAAATAATTTTTCATGTATAAAAAGTGATAACTATACGGATAATAATTGGTTAATAATTAAAAGCGAAATATGAAGAAAAAAATAGTGACAAAATATTTATATTCATTGATTTGTTTAAAAAAAATAGCTCTTTATTTGTGATAAATTGTTTTGCACAACGTTTTATAATTTTGACTTAATTGTTTATTAATTACGTGAATTAATAACGTTATAACAAATAATAAACCTAAAAAGATCTCAGCAACACTTTAAATTCGATTACAAAAGTTATTAGTGTACAATAAGTGCAAAGATGACTCTAAAATCGTCATGCTACACAGAAAAAGTGTCTCTCAAACACATAATTAAAGTGTTCATTACAAATATCAAAAAGAATACGATGGCTTTGAAAGCATTGAAATCGTCAATCGAAAAGAAACACAATCGAAATGACAACGAAATTATTTTAGAAATAGCGAACTCTATTAACGAAAAACTCGAAATAGTGCACAAACTACGCAGTGATATTAAAATATATAAAACAATCAACACTATATTAACAAATCATTACATAAAATTGACTAAAGACCACGAAAATAATATTGATGGGAAAATAATAAACATCGAAAACCAAATACTGAAGACATACGAAAATTTACGAAGCGATATAAAAAAGATGGCGGACAGTGTGGCCGTAGATAAAAAATCCGTCAGAGATTCTGTACCTGTACAGAATAATAACATTTTTATGGTTGGCAATGAATTTAATAACAACCAATATAATCAATTGTATATTAGAAATCAAATTTATAATAATATTATACACAAAATTGATAACTTATTTGATACTTTGGTAAGTAATATTAATAAGTAAATTGTAGTAATATAGTATCTTTGAAAAATTGTAATGTAGGTACTATGTTGATCTGAGCTTATCGTTGGTTAAAATAGGTTATTTATTAATGTACTAAATTTATCAAACAACAATTTAACAGAAATTAATATAAAACTACGAGTATTTGAATGTACGTCAGTGACTGATTGGAACAAATATTTCTACAGACAACTAAATATCGTCATAGACTATCAGAACAACCATAGACCTGGAGTTTGGTTTATTCCAACAAGTATATTTAATTATATTTTGTTGTTTTTATGCTTTTACACTTTTCATCACGTAGTATTGATAACAAAGTATAGCGAAATAACTAGATTATCTGAACTATTTGATAATTACACTTAAACATACGATTAAAGGGATAAAGCGGTCGATGTATTACATTTTTGTCTGATAAGAATTCAATCTGTCATGTTCAGTTAGTAAGTCGCAACTAGGCTACAATGTCCTAGAGTTCGTGAACTCGTTATTAAATTGAATTAAAAAAGTATTTATATTGAAAAATGTGTGGGAAGACTAAAATGTGATTTTTTTTGTTGGTTCTCTTTTACTGCATTTTGTACCGCAATGAACGATAAAATCCAGTACTTCGTCAATCGTTCAATACTAAGGTTTTTTGTATAACTTTATTCTATCTGTCAAATCACATTTCAACAAATAATTAACAACACCGCCGGTCCTTCTACCTGCCTTCAAATTTTTCAAACCTTATTTCAAACCCTTAATCACTGTTCTTTTTGTATGCTTAAAAGCTGAAATACAAAAATTTCATACAAAGTACTCCTACTAATTTTTCGACTGGCCAGGTTGAAATTTGCAAAAATTTTTAGCGCATTATTGCCTGCGTACAAACTCGGGATAAACCTTTTTTCCTTCTACAGTGAGGGAAAACTGTAGAACCTTTCGTAGTGAGTAGAAAGACACATCAATATTTTTCTATTCTATACATTATCAGCAAATAGACGATTTGATTTCATCTGATTATAATATTAAGACGAACGCCAGTGAGAACAGAAGTATCTTGGCAAACATAAAGCAGTGTTTCTTGCAAGTTGTGTTTATTAAAAATTGTCTATTTCCAGGCATACCAGGACAGAATAAAGGAAGAAGAACAGAAGGAGGCTGAAACAGCGCGGCTCGAAGAGATCTTGAATATGTGCGCAGAGTACGAACGACAAATTGCATCAGGTTTGTTGTTTCCTATAAAAATATCTACAATAAGCCAGTAGAGTAAAAGTAGCATAAATTATCGATTTTCAAAATATTTTGTGCCTCTCTGTTCCGGATAATCTCTATAATATCTTAGAATAGCTAAGGACTTTTTCATTGCATACTCTGCGAAGTGTAGCGATGTTTATAGACAATGGTTACCTACTTGAATGGTTTTCATTGCTTTTCGGCCATCTACTTTGTCAATCAATACTATCTTGAAAAATAATGCAAGAAAATTATAGGAACAATTTTATAATTAATATATCAATTTTAAAATTAATACAATAATAATGATATTTCCAGGTATACCCATCACCCCAACAGAGAAGAGACCCCACAATAAGATAATCACCAACGGCTCCCTGCCTCGCAGTGTGACGCTCAACAACCCTAACTTTATACAAACCAGCGAGGGTTACTACAAGTAAGTACAAACATCTTAAATACCTCCCAGTTTTAAAACAAAGCTAACTCGAGATCATGATATATAGAGTTCGAGTTACAGCAAAAATTGTCGTAGTAAATAGTAAAGTAAAGTAAGTGTCGAGTAGTAAAGTAAAGTAAGTGTCGAGTAGTAAAGTAAAGTAAGTGGTGTGACAACCCTGTGCCTCTGTAAGCTTCTTTTTTAACATTGACAATTAACATCTGAGTTAATTGTCATCATCATCACTTGGTGCCATCTTCAGAACAATGTTTGGCAATATGTGAAAAGCTTTCCTATTATCCATAGTTCGCTTTAATTGTGGGTAATCGAGTCCAGTCCACTCTCTTATGTCGTCTAGTCATTTCTCCTTTGACGACCGGGTGATCTCTTGCCCAGTATCTTTCTTTCCAAGATTACTCTTGGAAAGGCAAACTGAGCACCCCTCTGCAGGTGTCCAAAGAAGCTGAGTTTCCTCCGCTTTATGGTAGACATGAGTTGACTGTGGCAGAGTCAAAAATTATCACACTAGGAACGCCAAACCAGAATGTAGCAGTGTGGTAGTTGTAACCTCCGTATCCATTCTAGGAGGGAATACCCGGGAATATAGAAAATATTTTGCTAATAATGATAATAAATAAATGCAGTAGATAGACTTAACACTTGTTTGCTATTACTTTTCTATTAATAATGCCTGACTAGCAATTTTTATTCCCCAGGTTTGAAACTAGTCATAGCAGAAACTCATCTATGAGTCAATCATTACCCATACAGAGAAATCTATCCAGCTACGAGAACTTTGAATCACCTCAGTCACCCAAATCAGAATCTTTAACTCCCGAAGTATCAATAACTGATAATAATTATGAAAATGTGGGTAGGATGGACGAAATAGGTATACCAGTATTTGACGATGTTAGCCGAAACGTCGATTTATCTAGTCCCTTAATGATAAGAAAGCTACAGAATCAGTCTTCACCTATAGGTAGTCCATATGAAAATGTTTATTACAAAAATAATATAGGCTTCAAACCAAAATCGCCGAACACACAAAGTCCTAGGACAAGAATAAAGACTACTTTCGCTCACAAAAATCTGCCGTCTCCACAGTATTTCATATTCCCGACTCCGCCAATTGATAATAACAGAAAAGACCCCTTCAGTACTGATGTTGGTAAAGACATGTTTACCAATGCTAGGGTAAATATACCCGTAAATAATACTAAAGAACCAAATTGTGGTGGCATCGAAAAACAGTTGAGTCTAGAAGAGGAAATACCGATGATCGATGATGCAGATTTAACGAATGATATCGAATTTAGATATTCAAAAGTAATCGATAAAAATGACGACTCGATCCAGGAAAATAGCGAAAATGTCAAAAGTGAAACTGATACCGATTATAAACCAACGAACAATATCGATAGACTTGATTCGAGAGACGTTATCGATAATAACGAACCGGAAATATCTCTGACTAAAAATAAAAGTTTTGATGATGTCAAAAACGAGTTAATGGCGGACATACCAGAGTTAGAGGAGTTTGAGAAAGAGTTGAAACAGAATAAGAGAGAGAAAATAATAAGAAATATCACCGAAGATATAAAGAGGATGGATTTGGAGGATTTGTCTCTTAGTAGTACAGTTTTAGATGAAACAGTTGATGAATTGAAGTCTAAATATGAAAATTTGAAAGAAGAAAGACGGAAATTGGTCACGCAAATACACGAAATCAAGTGTAAGATGACAGAAATTAGATCGCAAGAGGACGATATATTGAGAGAGGTAAATAATTTGTACTTTAAACGAGCAAAAGCCAATATTTTTTTTGTATTTATCTAATTGATCTTTTATTACAGTTGGAAATGGAAAAAGCTTTAATCAAAGGTGAATATGACTCGGAGATAGCTATACTCAATATAGAACAGAAGAAGAAAGCAGAGCTAGTGGACAAAGCGAAAAAAATAGAAGAAGAAATAAGACGGTTAAAAGAGAAACAAGAGTCACGGCAAAACGAAATGAAGGATCGAGTCGAGATCGCTACTTTGAAAGTTGAAAGGTAAATTATTATGCATTCATAATACGATTCTTTTTAAGTTAGTGTAAACCTGCAAATTGCGGTAAATTCTAAGATATTCTTGTGAAATTTAATATTTTACGTATACATATATTATCTTTTAATAGTAAAAGTCTGAACTGCTTTGTGATTATTGTTAACGCCAATTAATTTCTTACACTGCAACACCGTTTTACATATATCCACCCTAATTCCTGATAATAGGATGAAATATATTTCAGACTATTTTTTATTATTTTTTAAAAATAATTTTTATACTCTAGTAAACAGAGCGTTAATAAATTCAACTGTCAATATAAATATATATATAAATTTTGATAAATATTTATTGATTTAGCTGATTTTATATGGTGTCATATTATATTTAATATATATGATTTATATTTATTGAATTTATTATTTTTTTACAACTCAGAAATAAGTTGCTTCAAAATAACGCTCACTGTTTACTAGAGTATAAAAATTATTTTTAAAAAATAATAAAAAATAGTCTGTCCAGGATTTTTTTAGGCAACCTATTTTCAATATATTTTCTAATATACTAAATTTGTAGTTCGGATCTTAGACTATATACCTTTCCTCTTCTTCACGCCAAAAACAGAAAGAGAACGCGGCTTGAGGAGGAGTCAGTTGACAACGAATTTCCAACATAAACTTATTGTATTCCTTCTCGACAAAAAAAGTAACCTAACTTGACCTTAGATTGTATTGTGTGTGTAAAAGTGTCCAGTTATCTATATAAGTTTTATAATATGTTACTTTAAAACCTATGAACTACGTTAAATTCTCAGATTTATCAGTAACATCTAAGATATATCAACTTACAGCTTACAAATATTACAGTAACAATAAATAAAGGTTAGAGAATTTATAATAAACTTAAAATATAAATTTCATATATTTTTATTTACAGAATCGAAAAGGACCTTAAAGGAAATAAAGCAACACTTGAAGAACTACAAAATGCTCAAGATATCTTGGATAATGAAACGAAAATCTTCGAAGACCTAGAATTTCAACATCTGGAGGAAGAATCCGAACTGTAAGTAAAGAACTGTAATAAAATCGAATTTTTACCAAACCTTTTATGCATATCAAAATGCGTATTACTCAATCTTTAATTAATCCTATTAATATTATAAACGCGAAATTTTGTAAATATGGACGGATGGATGGATGGTATGATTGTTACTCATTCACGCAAAAATTACTGAATGGATTTTAATGAAACTTTACGATAATACAGCTTATACATCTGGATAACATAAAGGCTATTGAAACCATTTATATATCTATTACCTACTTTATATAAATACAGATAAACAGGAGAAAGATTACAATATTCACGTATAATAATAATCATTTATTTGCCATAAACATGGGTACAAATTGGTAACATTTATGTAGAACCGAGAAACCATTTTATATATCAAAATTATAACGTAAATTACAAAATAATACCTTTGTATAAATACAGATAAACAAGAGAAAGTTTAAAGTATTCACGTATAGAAGATTCTAGTAATAGACGATTTAAATTAATGATTTTTCAAAGTTATCAGATTAGTTTAGCATTCCTTCCAAACACAAAACGTGAGTTTTAATTAACTCACTAAAGTATTCAATATTTTACAACTATTTTTTTTGTTACAGATTGGCAAACAGAGAGGATTTACAAAATGAAATAATGCTCTTATCCAAAAAGATTGAGGCCCAAAAAACAAGAATACTCACACTGAAATCTGAAGCCAACAACAATCTGACGTCAGCGTTAGAAGAAACAAAAGTCTTACAAGCAGAATACGTTAAATTATTAAACCAAGTGGAACATTTGACTGGAAAAGTGCAAATAATTGAAAAAGAATTAAAACCCGTTGTTGCTAAATTAAATGATATAGAAAGGACCCAATCACCAGACAGTGCGTTTTATACTGATCAGACGAGAGCTAAATCTGGTGAGTTTGGTTATTCGCCGCAAAGCTCAGACAGCGATGACATTGACGTCGCAAAAATATCCAATTTCGAAGACCACACAAAATTACTAAAAGACAAATTTAATACTATAGACCAAATGTCTCAATCCATGATAGTTGATATCGAAAGGAGAGTCACGACAGATTTGGATGATCCAATTGAAGTGGATAGCAGTCCGTCTAAATCATCGAATTCTTCCAAAGAGAAAAAAGGCTTCTGGGAAAGGAATTTCGATTCACTCAAACGGAAGAGTAAAGATAAGAAAAAGACTGAAAAGATAGATATTATGTCGCAGAGTTTGAATGAAAATATCTTTTATAACGATAACATAGAAGTAGATACATCTCTTGACAAATTTAACAGTTTACGCACCTCCAAAAAGAAAGATAAAAAAGATAACGGGCCAGTCAAAAGCAATTCGTCATCGAAAATACCAACATTTGCTGCATTAGGGAAAATTATCAAGAAAGACTCACTAAAAAGAAAAGAGATGAATGCACAAAAGGAAAAAGAAACAACTAAACCGATACAAAACGAAGAAACGTTTGAACAGAACAACGTTAAAATACGTTACGTTAAAAATTTCAAACCGATTATAACAGATAACAAATACGTGAAATCGAAATCTTTATCGCCCGATAAAATATCGAATGAGCCTATAAAAGAAGAAGATGATCAGGAAAGTGGTATCGATAGTGTATTTAAAAAATCGGATAAGAGTGCCAAGATTTTGCACAGGAAAAGCTGTGGCGACGAACCAAATGTGAGGACCGATTTTCATAAGATCACCGATTCTGGGAAGATTCCATCGCAAGACGATATAGACAGGATATCGAAAGTGACGATGGATGCGCCGATTTTGTCCAGCGATACGGATGTTAACTCTTTGGGGAAACGCACTTTGGACAGTTTAATGGAGATTGAAAGGAAGCGGATAGAAATGTTGGAGGAGAAAGGTAAGCTTTTTAAAACATTTTTCAATTATGTAGGTACTTTTTATTCACTGAAACACAAGTTTCTTTTGTAAGCTATTCTCAAACATGTATTTGTTATAAAAATATGAAATCCATCTAGTAGTTTCAGAGAGAAAGTACAGAAATAAAAGAAGTTTATATAATATGCAGTTTTATAATAAGCCTTAGCATCAGTTCCAGAATCGTGAACATGTCCTATGTATAAATAATTGTGGACTTTCTTAGTTTCTAAAATTATCCTAATTAGATTATAATTCACCAGGTTGTCAAATGATAGAAAACGAGAGAGAGAAAATATCAGAACTAAAGCGGAGAGTTCAAGACGAAACAAAAAAACTTTGGGATCAGCGCAACAAAGAGATGAAAGCTGACAGCCAGGCGTCAAACAACCTGTCAAACACGTCAAACAACTTGTCAAACTTGTCAAATGTGACGAACAATGTGTCAAGCGAGTTTGACAGTGAGGACAGATTCGGGAGCGGACTAGAAGACGTCAGTTTCGAAGATCCCTTCAACTTGACCAATTCTACAATTTATGAGGAGAGGTTAGTTTATCTTTTTTTTACAAATTTCATTGTTTAGCCATACATCTTATTCAAACTTTAATAGTCCATCAGTTGTTGCTTTACCTTTAAAAATTATAGTTTTGTCAAACATAAAATGTAGCTTTTTATATAAAATAAATGGTTATAAAAAACGTAATCAAAACTCGAAATTAGCAAAATGCCGCAACATGGTAACCCTTGCAGTAGGGCCTCGATGTCAAAGGGATTAACATTCAGTAAGGTACTTAAAAGCGCAGGGCATGTATTCAGAATCACAAAAAAAATATTGCCATTAACATCTAGGTGAGCATAATGCTCATAGCGCGCCTACGTTTCTTACAAAGAGCATTACTCATACACCTTAATAAACATATATCTATGCATATAGCATCGAACAAACAGCTACAGTCTAGCTGATAGCTTATCAGTCAGCATTCGACTCGCGGCCGGCTACGTACGCGAATCGCTAAATATTTCACCTTAGTTGAACTATATTTAAGTGATACGAGTATGTGACAAAGAACTGACTGTAGTAAATTTAATTTTACTTAGTCGAACTACATTATTGTGATATGTGACAGTGTTGTGAGTCTAATTAGTAAAAAAAAAATCAATAGAAACGGGCGTGACTTTGTAAAGAAAATAAATTTTTGTAGGCTTTATTAATTTTTAGTTTAATTTTGAATAGAGACGGGCGTTATTTCGTTTCTAGTTTATGACATACAGTTGACAAATACAGTTTAAGTTGATAAATAAAGAAAAGTTGTGTGTAGATAAATAAATTATTAAGGTTTAATAACAAGAATTCATAATAATGGTCTAACGGCGCCTATTTTATGTTAGGAGATTATAGGGCCACTCTCCGTCTCTGATAAAATCAGCTGTGGGAAAGCTTAATATTGTATTTTCACCGAAGCTATGCTAGTATACAAAAGAGACCAATTTAATTGAAGTTCAGGAAGTGGTTTTAATATAGCTTTGATATCATTTTGACTTACACCACACAAATAACAGGGCAAATTAGTTAAAAGTATGGTATCCTATTTATTATGCATGAGAGCATTCAAGAGCATCCTCTGGAAATATTGACCCGATAATTTTAATTGTTTTTTTTTAATATTTATATAATTATGGAATGTTAAATAATAGACCCAAGTCAAAAAATGATTATTATAAACAAAGAAACGGTTAAGTATTTTACCAGATCTCTCTACCCGTACCAATAACAGTTTAAGTAAGAGCGAATTTTTAAACATTTAAAAGAATATTTTTTAAGTGTGATACGAGCATGTTTAATTGAGCTTTATTTGTATACAAGTACTTCAAATTTTTATTTTTCTAAACATAATTAAAAAAATCCAAAACAGGATGTTCTTGTAGCTGAATGAAATCATTTATCAAAATCAATGAACGTACATAAAAACTAATACATCATGTACACAAAAGTCAGGCAAAAAATAACCTATAAATCTCTTCTCTATTAGTAATGGGCGATGGCGAAGAGCGTCGACAAATATGACACAATTGTGACACAATCAGGATGACCTTATACACACTGTCCTACATCGTATACAGGATGATCATTTTATAACAACCTACTTACGATCGGCATAAAAATATATAATAATTTTCTCCATATTAAACTCCTTCTACCAGCTACTGTGTAAACAAGCCGTGAAAGCCGCACGTAAATCCTTTAATAAGCGAACAAAACAAATACAAATATTTAAATCACCATCATTATGTTCCAGTTGATACCTTTACCATTATCAGCCTATTAACGGCACACTACAGGGCCAGTTCTCCCTCCTTATAAGAAGCGGAGATGTAGAGCGTAAACCCACCACGCTGCTCCAATGCGGATTGGCGGGGTCAGGGTGATAATGTTTCATTTGTTAACGATCACTATGAGATGTTGATGATAGTGACCGAGACCGACGGCTTAAAGTGCTCTCCGAGGCACCAGCAACTTACCGACTCCAGGCTTTAAATCTGCTGTAAATTTCATAGAAGAATTAATAAATTTACTTTTAGTATGCCTTCTTTATTTAGGTAATAATACTTAATGATATTTCTTTCTCTTTTAATAACATATGTAAGGTAATTAAATTATTATTATTATTTACTTCTAATACCCTGTTTCGGGCACTTTGTCATACTACATTCTGTATATTATGTTCATCGCTCAGAGGTTATGGGGATTCTATTTATCGTGGGTTAATTCTTAATTAAATCCAAGAAAGGTTGCAAACTTTTGTAAACAAGGAGTGTACGAAATTCTTTTGGTACGTTCAAAGAAGTTTTAAATTCAAAAAGAACTTATAAAAATCTGTTAGTTCAAAATAATATCATGCTGTATATTCATAATACGAACTTCCTTCACTTGAGTCAATTGTACACATAGATTCTTTGCCAACTGTGAATCACGCCACCAGTTTGTATACATACTGGAGTTATACATGTTTGTTTTGTCCGTAGTGTCTCAACTGCGAACTTAACTTGTAAAATTTACCTTGCGATTATGAAAAGTTTGTAAAAAAAAATTTATACTTTTAGCAAAGACTTTAAAATATAATTTAAACTAATTCTGTTTTTATAAATAAATTAATATTAATAATAGGCTTTATATTATCTTCGATTATACTGAATAGCTTTTCATATAACATTGCTAGATTTATACATACATAACATCCCGCCTCATTCACATAGAGGTAGGTAGACATTAACCATTTGCCACGGTTGCATGATGCCTTAGCTTTTTCCACTCTCATTAATTCTTTCATACCTTCAATTCGTTCGTTTCACACCGTCGGTTTAGGGTACTCTTTATCTGCCATATTTTAAAATGTCCTGAATTTGGTCCAGGAACATTCGCCTAGGCCTTCCCTTCTAACATTTCTATTCATCCTCGCCTCATAAATCTCTTTGTTAAACTTCTTTCATCCATTCTCTCTACAAATTATGCTATTCATTAATTCAGTTTTCTATTCGATTCAGCCAGATTTACACAGAATAAATAAAAAGTACGATTTTTTACACGAATGGACATTTCTAAGCCATCACATATGACACAGCAGCGCTGAGATTATCGTTTTTGCCTTGGAAATGTAATCTTACTTTATAGCAAAGGTCGTACGTGTTAATCATTAGGCTGGTCGTTCACTGTATTCTCATTTTCGAACTGGAGCATTTTTCTTACTTGTACTACTGGTAGTTACGTTTTAGGTAAGAATTATAAATTATTGTTAATATCCGAATATACGAGATAAAATTGTGACAGTTAATTCTAATCCTTCTGTTTATTAAACGTATTTCAGTGTGTAATCATAAGTAGATTAAAAACTATTTCAAAGAATGTAGATAAAATTATATATAAATTCTTCGTTCGTGTTCGGTTACTCTTGTATTAAAAAAAGACAATAAACAATATTGTAAAGTATAAACGACTTATTTAGATTTGCATTAAATCTTTACTAATACAGGCAGTCCTCGTACTTACGGCATGTTAGGTTCTCGAAATACGCGACGTAAATCGAAACGACGTAAGTCGAGACGTATTTTTTCATATGTTTACATGTGAAACTCAAGGGTTAGGATCCATACGAACTCGAAATTCAAAGAAAAAACTGCATTTATAACAAAGGATATACATACTTTATTATCAAATGTAAGTTCTTAAAATAATTATATATGCACTTATGAAATTGCTAGTTTTTTTTTGGTATTTGTGTGTTATTAATTTTAATAATAATTATAAAACTTTAGTATGTAATAAAAATATGCAATGAGAAATAATAAATTAAACTTTTGGCTTCAAGAAACTATCAATTCTAGATTGCTTCGCTTCTTTCTTCTTGCTATCATACAGATCTTGGTAACACTGATACGACGTAAGTCGAGGACTGCCTGTATTATAAAAACGAAAGTTTGTATGTATGCATAAATGTTTGTTACTCTTTTACGCAAAAACTACTGAATGGATTTTAATAAAACTTTACAATAATACATTACATATAAAAATAACACATAGGCCACATATTATTCGGAAACTCCAAAGGGAACGAGAAACCGCGGGTGTGCTCTAGTAATTGTATGTATTATTATCACAACGTCATCTACACTATTGATCCGTTAAAACCTCAGCCATTACAGAGATTACGGCTTATGATACGCACTGGTCAGCTCACGGTCAGGCTGATAAGGCTATCACATTCAGCGAGATGTTAGCTATCACGCGTTATCATTTATGATGAATGCGTTGTTAATCACGGCCTCCATTAATCGTAATTAGCATTAATCGTGAATGCATATCTGGTGTAAGGAATGCATTAATATTTCTTACCTAACAAATATACACAAATACATAACTTCATTAGAATTTAAACTATCGCAAGTATTTCCCATATTAATCTATACTAATATTATAAAGAGGAAAACTTTGTTTGTTTGTTTGTTTGTTTGTTTGGTTGTAATGAATAGGCTCAAAAACTACTGGACCGTTTTTAAAAATTCTTTCACCATTCGAAAGCTACATTATCCACGAGTAACATAGGCTAAATTTTATTTTGGAAAAAATTAGGGTTCCGTAAAATATTTGGGTTTTTCGGACACAAGGTGTAAAAAATCAACCAGAAAAGTTACTTATTTTGCGTACGCTGCGTAAACTATAAAAGATAGAACCATAAAATGTTCTAATTAATTGGAGATCTTATAAATATCTACAAAAAAGTCCGCGACACACTATATCTATCCATGTCGAGTGAGGCACAACAACCATTTTTTTATTTAAAAATCTTGATTTTTTTTTGGACTACATTTAAACGCATTTATTTTACTCATGCTATTAATCCTTATCAAAATAAATAATTTCATCAGTAAGTACAGTTTATGTAGATAATATTTGGTATTTAAAAGATTAAAATTGGACGTTTGGTTTTGAAGTTATGGCGAAATTAAAATATTACTATTTCTGCGTTGCGAAGTGAGCGTCACCAAGACACCAAGTTTAGATCTATGTTATATATACGATGATGAATTAAGAATTCGATCTTTGTTTAAATAACTATTTAGCTATCTGCGTGTCGGATTGTAAAATTATTTTTGTTTATTCTGAAGGCTAGACTCAAGAGTGAAATATACTATTTAATATCAATTTATACCCATCAGCTTGCCATAAATATATATTTTTAATGTTAATGTACTGAAATGTCATACAATGTTTAACAAAAATGTAGACCTTTAGTGCACGGGACGGGACGGAGAATATTGCTTCACGGGAAACTATAAAAAAATTAAATTGAGAGGGGAGCGGGGAATGAGCACACTATATGTGCCTTTACACATTTTGTATGAAAGTCTGTCTATAAAATTAGAAGGATACCTAAGAGGTTTTCACGCGGACGAAGTCGCGGGCGACTGCTATAAAATATAAACGGCTTTTTTTTATCGACTACAAGTTGGCCCTTGACTGCTATCACACCTGATGTTAAGTGGTGATGCAATCTAAGATGGAAGCGGGCTAACTTGTTAGGTGTACGATGGAATCCACACCCCTATCGGTTTCTACACGTCATCGTACCGGAACGCTTAATCGCTTGGCGGTACGTCTTTGTCGGTAGGGTGGTAACTAGCCACAGCGAAAGCCTCCCACCAGCCAGACCAAGACAAGTTAAGAAAAATCTCAATCTGCTCCGCCGGGAATCGAACCCAGGACCTCCGTCTTATAAATCCACCGCGCATACCACAGCGCCGCGGAAACTCAAGTCACTGTAGTCGGACTAGAGTGTAGTTTGCTTCACGTAGTCGATAAAAAAAAACTTACAATCTATCGCGTTTATAATTTTAATAGAATTTCCCCTACAGTCGATATCACTGCAATAAAGCGTATAGTATTTGTTAGGTGTGATTATGTAATGATTAAAATAATAATTATATTATAATAACTATCGCGGTTCACGAGGTTAATGGCTAAAGTATTGAAAAGTTAAGTATCAAGTTCACTGATTACAAACATGCACATAATTAAAGTACCATCCATACTGATTTTACTAATACGGCATCAAAGCATAACGTTGCTTTTCTGCCGGTACATTAGCTACGACTGAAGCCTACCAGAACAAAAGGCTCATAGAAAACTAGACCAAGTATTAGTCTTATAATTATGTGTGAGAAAAAAAGGCAGACTTCTAGGCAATAGAGTATCACCTCGGAGCATCCTAACATTATCAGCCTGTTTTAACAGACCAAAGCCAGATCTCCAAACAGAGAGAAACATGGAGCTTAAGCCCACAATGTCGAGCGTAGACTGACTGAGTTCCTAGCTATTTTAACAGTATTAGGCCTGTGTGCACCAAGATTTTGGTTATCATAACCAACGGTTAGTTATCATGACCTAAAGTATGAAAAGTGCACATTATTATTGCAAGGAATAAATCAAGCTGTAATCGTATTTTTGTCTCTTAAAAATAATTATGAGAGTTTTTTTATATATCCCGCTTCACAAGTGTGTCGTAAACAATTCTATTAGCTCGTAAATCCAGCCATAGACACGGATGAGGTGATTAAACGGAAGTATGGAGAAAAATAAACGGACTCTACTATGTTGGTCAGTACATACTTTACTCTGAAAGCTGATTTTTTACTTTATTCTTTTTATATACAAAATAGCATTAGCACGCATTAAAAATTTTTTTCAACGCAAAAAAAATTGCACTTTTTAAAAATTTTAAATTTTTTTACGTATTTCATCATTGTAAGTTGATTAAATATGAAAAAAAATATAAATTTTAAAAGCATAGTTAGTTTTAATGATAGAAGATATTAAAAAGAAAATATTTTTAATTGAAATGTAATGGCTTTTTGACTACTCATAAATTGTAGTTACCCATTTCTGTATTGTGCTTTATTTAATACCCTGAATATTAGGAATACGTTTACTGAATCTATTTATCTCTGCCTATATATGAGACACTTACAAACTGCCTTGCGTTACTCGGTCATCGGGTGTTCCTAGGTTAGATTAAACTCGAGTGAGCTTAGGATTATTGCTAATAATCTCTTCCAAAACAATTATTAAAAAAATCTTGTCAAAATCGGTACATTCGTTTGGTAGCGAAAAACACTGACATATTATTTGGTTTCGCTGTTCAATAAATTTTAATTGTTATGTTTCTTGTTGCAGTTCCGGGCTTGTGTCATCGTCAATAGAAGAGGTGAGTCGTATCATTAATTATAAGTATGACTGTATTACGCCATAGATTAAATACATAAGTGTATGGCGCCACTCTGCCATGCTGTCAAAACACTGTACAGTTAAATCCCAGTTCACACAGAATGTAGATAGTGTTTTGTCACTGATAATTTCCTTCGCACTGTCTGGATTTGTTTATTTTTCTGAGAAATGTGTACAAGTGCAATTCCTTTATTTCTATTTGAAGAAATAACACTGACTGAGTGACTCACACACTCTTATACACAGTTCAAACTGGATTTTGTAGATGAATTTTCACATATTATTTAATATTTTTGGGATCGGATGGAAATAATAACAGTTTAGCGAAAGGAAGAAAGTCGCGGACATTCGCTAGTAAGTTTAATACTTCTTAACAATTCAAAATCGAAGCGTAAATATTTTTTATAGGACTCAATGTTCAAGGCTAAAATAACTTTATTTCTTGAAAACGGTTAAAAATAAACGCCATAGAACTCTTGTTTATTCTAAACTAACATTATTTTGGTTCATTCTAAGCTGGGGTGTACATTCAAACAAATTCAAAGAGGATTTTCCCGCCGCCCACATTGAAAATAATTGACAGTGTCTTTATAGAACATGCACCTCTATGTCAACATTGATTTCTAAATAAGATTGTCACAACATCTTCATTTCAAGTGCCACTTGACAACAAAGAAATCTCCAAAAAAATAGGCAGCTCTCCTAAATCTACTCAAACTTATAAATTTCTCAGACATCATTAGTATCGCTACCGGCTCGAAAATATTTTCGAATGACATTTCCGTGTTATGATTGATGATGATTTTTTTTTTTCTCATTTGCTACGATTAACCCCTTGACTGTACAAATCATACCTGATGTTAAGTGATGATGCAATCTAAGATGGAAGCGGGCTAATTTATAATAGAGCAGCAGTCACGCTATATATTCAATAGATTTTCATGTGGCTTTCATTATGTTTAGTTTGGAGCAACTACTAGGCTTTGTTTAATAAATATTACATGTAAGGGAAAATGGAAAAAGGAAAAAATTACAAAATCTTGCTCATCAATCAATCTCATGGCTCTTTGAATTTATCGCGTTTCAAATCATAAACTATAGTACGTATATAAGGGCATGTTCTGGTAAAACTGGGCAATATTGTCACCCTACACACGTGTTCTTCTAGTAAAGGAAACCGTCGCATCCGCCCGTAACCACTGTAGGAAGCCATTTGTCTTGCCTGTACAAAGAAAATTTATTTTCGTTCTCAATTGTAGGCATACTGACAAATTGATAGTTGCATTATTAGGGATTTTTATTAACTGCGGCTATCCGGTAGCGATTAATATTGTCTTTTATGGAGCGAGAGCTGTGATAGCCAGATCTTTGTCATTTTATTAATAGCCTATTATTAATGCCCATTTATTAATAATATATAATTAGACAGCTCTGGAGTGTAGATTAAAATTATGGATCAGATCAGAGAGACAAAAGGATGTTACGCTATTGACTTCGCAATTCTGGATTGCTTCCTAGAAATGATTGGTAGAACGTACATACAGGCAGATAGGCAGACGTCCTTCCACTTGCCACGACCCTTGCATATTTCTCTTGCTTCTTCCAATTTTTCTACATGATCAATCATCATTTCTGTCATTCAGTTCTACTCCACTCAAATATCTCAAAGCTTTGATTTTAGAAGAAAGTAAGAACACAAAATACATACATAAATAGCACATAGACTAACCACTGGCACAACAAGGCAGTATTAATCGATGCATTATTTATCAATGTATCATGTACAGGGCCAGGCCTCCCTTCTTATAGGAGAGGGGATATGGAGCGTACACCCACCTCGCTGCTCCAATGCGGGTTGGCGGGCTTAGGGTGATAATGGTTCACTTATTAACGATAACTATCAGATGTTGATGACTGGGACCGAAGGTTTAACGTGCTCTCCGAGGCACGAGGGTATATCACCACTAACTTCCCGACTACAGGCTTGGAAAATGACATAGAAAATTTCATAAAAACTGATAAAGTATTCCATGACCCAAACCAAGATTCGTAACCAGGCCCTCGCGATAGAAGCCATATAATATAACCACTAGACCAACGAGGCAATTTATCGATAGATATAGTCCTATACTTACCTATACTAAAACCAAACTCTATTGAGAATGCTTGTCAACAAATAAATTTAAAATGAAGGTAGAAAATGCATTTCATGCCCAATTTTAATTTAAAATTAAAATTATGTTTTCTTATTTTATAAAACCTTATTTAAAAGATATTGAATATATTAATCAGTTTTAAGCTTACTGATCTAATTTATTGTCATGAATTCGTCATTAACAAGTTAATTAAAAAAATAGGTGTAAAATGAATAGTGATTTCTACCTTCACTTTTAATTTGTTTGTTGACAAGCATTCTCAATCGAGTTTGGCTTTAGTATAGGTACAATGTTTCACAAAATCACTAGCCCCTTATTTCCTGTGTTTATCATCGATAACTTATCTTGTATATTTGTGTTGTACCTGTTCCGTTCTTATCTTTTCCTAGTAAATTTGATTTTACTGATACACCACTATTGAATGTAAAAGCATACTCCAGTTTCATTGCCTGAAAGGTAAGGCTGGTCTAATTGCCGGCAGACTGTTTTTTTTTTGAAGTAGACATTTTTAAATTTTAATAATAAAAAAACAATACTTTACTTACTTTTTTGTACTGTTATACTTAATTCTGCCAATCGTGATACTACGCGTACAATATCTCCACAGTTAAGAGCTCAGGGCAAGGTACGCGCAGTGGATTGAAGTCCCTGGATTCGATTCCCTATAGGTCTAAGTCTGGATGGTAGAAGGCATCTCAGTATGATGTCGTGTAGAAACCGAAAGGGGTGTAGATTTCATCCTACTCCTTACAAGTTAGCCCGCTTACATCCTAGATCTAGCATCACTTACCATTAGATATGATCAAAGGCAAACTGGTAGTGTATAAAAAAGCATCTACTCCTGATTGGAAACACTCTGCACCTACGCCGGGTGGGAAAATTGGTCATAAATAAAAATTTTTTCAACTTTAAGATGGCGTTGTAAGTGGAAAAAACTGAGAAAATAAAAAAAAACATGGAGACAATCTCTGTGGCCTAGATATTAGATATTGTAAATGTATCAAAGTGCAGTAAGTGTCTGTCAATCATCACGTAATTTATAACCATGTAACATCGCACTCACGCAGACGGACGCTCCAAACAAAATTATTGTGTATAATTTGAATTTCAGCACGAAATGTAACAAATATGGCGCACCAAAGTGTGCTTCTAGCATTATGTGTAAGGTTCCCTAGCATATAGACAAGTGTTGAGATTTTTAATGCTAAAAATACTAAGTACCGGACGAGATTGCGAATATTCCGATTTATTTCGGATTCTTACATCCGATTTTGATGTACGTAATTCGCAGATCTGTAAAACTCCAATATATGTCTCCAAAGTTCCGGTCAAACCCCATGAAAATTTCTATAGGAGTTCTGGGGAACACGAACAAACAAACAAATAATTTAAATCATTATAAGATTTTTAGTTCATCATCTTTTATCCCCCTAATAAAAATTTTGGTATTTTTATTATACTTTCTTCACTCTTTTGAAAACTTTTACTTGTTAAACGTTAATAAGAAAGCCATCGCCTATAATACTTACTATACTAAAGCCAAACTCGATTGAGAATGCTTGTCAACAAACAAATTAAAAATGAAATCATTTAAATCAATCAATAGAAATCACTAGTCATTTTACACCTCATTTTTTAGTTTACTTGTTAATAACGAATTCATAACAATAAATTAGATTTGTAAGCTTAAAACTAATTAATATGTTAAATTTCTTTTAAATAAGATTTTATAAAAAAAAACATAATATTACATTTATTAGGCATAAAATGTGTTGCATTTTCATTTATTCATTTATTCATTCATTTATTGTAGCATTCATGCACATACAAATACACATGAGGCCCTGTTAGGGCGTCGCTAACATTATTTACATTATTATTATTAATAAACATATATATTCGTTACATACACATATATCATATTTATAAATTATCAATAACTACAATACATTAAATTAAATTATATGTTTAATATTAGGTCACTAAATATAGTTAATGTCAAGAAAAGTATAATGTCAAGTAATGTATAAAGATAATGTCATAATTATAATTTAGTAAAGTTAGTGGGTGAATTTGTTTGTTGACAAGCATTCTCAATCGTGTTTGGCTTTAGTATAGACGTAAAATACAATATGCGTTAAATCATCTCTTGCGTCCGTACACTAGGGATAGGTTGTGAGAGTCATGTACAAGCAATAATTAGACCATCTACAACAATACTTCATAGCGATGAAAATAAACATGCCTAGTGTTAAAAATCTAGTACATACTAAAATTGTAATATACTGTAGTAGTTTGTATGGAAAAGCATTGGTTTATAGCCAATATGACACATCGGTGACAGGCGTGGCTTTTCGCACGTCCGCGGACCCCTAATAACCGAGCTATTAAATCGCAACTACGCACATAAACATTAATACACTCGCATATAGCAGCGTGTTCCGCCTACGTTTTCACTAAACTAAAATAAACTAAAAAGCTTCACTGAACCGACCCCTGACGGGGGAGTTGCTATACGCGACATTTCCATGGTCACAGTAGTAGACCACTGGGTCTAACAATGTAGATGTTATGACCAAATCGCAATTTCGGACATAAACATTAAAACACTCGCGTATATTCCGGCTAAGTTTTCACTAAATAAACTGAAATAAACTAAAAAGCTTCACTGTATCCCTGGCGGCGGATTGGTATACTCGAAACTTTTCTGGCCAAAGTAGAAGACTATCTGGTCTATATCCGTAAATTTTGTGCCTAAGACCGAAATTTATACGTCATCTATCAGAGTCCCCCTCCAGACTACTTTTACATATTTTCATCTCTCAAACAAAGTGAGATGCCGTAAACAATGGCATTTCTATATGGTAGACATGTAGTCTACACGCGTGTTTATGATCTGAACAGACATTCCGATGTACGTGTTTCTTTTGGCGTACGTTTCCAACAATTCTGAGTAAGCGCAATAAGCGCAAGCTAAATAAACAATGAAAAGATTTACTTAGTATACGTATTGACAACCCTATTGGACTACGCCTTGCAAGTTTGGAAATACATGGTTTATTATTTTTTCTAATGATTATGCCTTCTCATAAGCGCGTAGCTCGGCGTGAAAAACTAAAATAGACCCCTTTTTAAATGAGTATTTAGTCGTCAAACAGCCAAGAGTCCGAACGGATTGTGTTCCGATGCCACTGTCAAGGCGTTGAGTGTTCGAAATATAAAAAGTTATTTCGGCTGGCGCGAACGTCTATGGTGTTAATCGACGCGTGATTCGGAATATTAAATTGTGTTTTTTTTACTTTATAAAGTGTGTGGGATCTTGGTGTCTCTGTGAAGTAATTTTATCAAACAAAATCTTTTCTTGTGAAATTAAAAAAAAATGTAGTAAAATATTTAAAAATATTTTATGTTATTTAAACGTAACTAAAGGGTACAATTATTAACAAATAATTACAATAACAGTAATTTAAAGTTGCATAACAGAAATAAAATGAAAGTAATTTACAATATAGTTAAAAATAAGTTAGATACAGAGTTCAATATTACAAGCACAGTAACTTAGTGGCACGGCACGTATAGCCCTATGGATCAATATAGTCCACATACCTAAAATAACTTATTTATTATGTATTATTAATTAATTTAAAAAATATTAGATATAAGTTTAGTAGCAAATAGGCTTAATGTACACAATGACTTCTGATTTGCGTTTCCTTTTGACCTTTTTTAATAGAATCTTATTTTCGTAGATACCTACCTACGGGTATAATAACAGTCACTACTCTGACAATTTAAAAGCACTTTTACTAAACTTCCAGCTGTTTTCAGTACATTTTTCTTTCCGGACCACTGAAAATCACTCACCGACGATGTTAATGCAAGTAATTAACTCAAATTTTGCTAAAAAAAATAATTTGGTCTTATAAAACTACTATGCAAACATTGCCTTAGCTGCTCTGCTGAGCGCTTTTCATTATATCCCCCTTACTCCGCGGCTGGCTGAAAAAACTTGAGCCAATGAAAAAACAGTTTAAACTACTTCGGCCCTTCTCAGTAAAATCTGCTTTCTGAACTAGTAGTAAAGAACATGAACTGACAGACTTGACTTTTCAAAAGAACTTATATAAATATAAATTAATTTGATTTAGTCAGCCGTAGCCGACTATTTTTTTATCGACTACAAGTTAGCTCTTGACTTCTATCACACCTGATGTTAAATGATGATACAATCCAAGATGCAAGCGGGCTAACTTGTTAGGAGTAGGACGAAATCCACACCCGTACACTATCGTTAAACGCATGTTACTCTAGCACAAGTACGAGTATAATCAATGGCACAACTCTATCGCAATGGCGGCCTTGCAGTTACATTCCTACTCGCGCGAATTGTAAACAAACATTAATTTGGTTGTGTTTACTGTGATTCCTGTGTCTTGGTGTTATGTAAACAATACCACGAGTCACCGCGCGCCTTTCACCCATTTACGTCTTGCTAAACTCTATGGAATTGCATGGACTTGTGTTTTAATTAGACGCGGCGTTTGTACGGAATCTTGAATGTATTCTTTTATTTGACTACGTCGACAATACATCATCATTATCAACCAATTACCTAATATAATAATTAATAAAAGGCCAAACTGCCCTTATTTTTACAGGGCCAAACTGCCCTTATTTTTACAGGGCCAAACTGCCCTTATTTTTACAGTGCCAAACTGCCCTCATTATTACAGGGCTAAACTGCCCTTATTTTTACAGGGCCAAACTGCCCTTATTAAAGGACAGGACATATGGACCCACCACTTTATTCCAGATATTGATTTGACTGTTTAACGATTATTAACAGAAGTCAATGATAATAGGCGGAATCTTAACGTGGTCTCCCAGGCGTGGTGTACCGCGCACCGCCAACAACCCGACACCGAGCTAAGATTGCTCTCTGAGGCCACTGCTACCGTAACAAGACTAGGAATATATACTGAAAATTTCTTTGAAAAACGATAAGTCCAGCAGTAAGCCTTATGAAGTATAAGGCTTACTGTTGGATCAACAAGGAGATCATTTAATCCGAGATAGGGATTTAATGTGACAGAACTAAAGTCGCGTAAAATACGGAATATATCGTTTAACGCCTTAACGTTTTTTTCTGCGCAGCCATTATTATACAGACAAAAAACGATATTAATATGGAAACTTAAAATAAAATCCGGGAAATATTCCCTATGTCAGTTTCACAACTTAGACAAATCTAATGACACCTCACATGTCGAAATTTGTCACGGATATCCGCACATTGTCACGGTGCCAAAGAATTAGACATAGTTTTAGTTCCCCCTTCGCCCTTACCATGGTACCATCACCGTCAGACATTTGTACATAAAGTTTTTTTTATTTTTTTTATCGACTACAAATTGGCCCTTGACTGCTATCACACCTGATGTTAAGTGATGATGCAGTCTAATATGGAAGCGGGCTAACTTGTTAGGAGTGGGACGAAAATCTACGCCCGTTTCGGTTTCTACACGATATCGTACCGGAACGCTGAATCGCTTGGCGATACGTCTTTGTTGGTAGGGTGGTAACTAGCCACGGCGAAAGCCTCCTACCAGCCAGACCAAGACAAATTAAGAAAAATCTCAATTTGCCCCGCAGATAATCGAACCCAAGACCTCCGTCTTATAAATCCACAGCGCATACCACTGCGCCACAGAGGTCGTCAAATCGCATCGCAAGCAAGATTTAATAGGATAGTTATACCCCGACAGGCCGCCGGCTAGCCTGTTCGTATCCCTTTTATCCACGTGTAAGTATACATTATAATGTACTAGCAACCCGCCCTGGTTTCGCACGAGTGCAATGCTGGTACCGGCGGCGGCACACGCACGTTCCGCGCGCCCTCCCAACCGCTCGCTATGTTGCCTGCATTTTCAATCTTGTATATCTTGGAAAATATTTACTTAAATTACATACTGTAAAGAGCAATAGTGATCTATATTGAATGCACAAAGTATTTAAGATACTTATTGGATAAGGATTAATGCAGTTTTGATTAAAATCACTTCGTAAATAAGCCATTACTTTTGGTTGAAAGTATAAGATAAAAAATGGTTATTGTGGGTTATTCCTAAGAGATTATACCATAGCGGACTTTTTTGTTGACCTTTTTAAAGTGTGCAATACTGTAGAACATTATTTTGATATATCTCGTAGGGTTTAGCCAGCGTTTACAATGTAAGCGCAAAAAATACGTTAATTTACGACATCACATGAGAAACCTCCAAAATTATCAGTGTTTTATGCATATTCTGCTATTTTATGCATGTATTATACACATAAACCTTCCTCACAATCACTCTATCTTATAAAAAAAACCGCATGAAAATCGGTTGCGTAGTTTTAAAGATTTAAGCATACATAGGATACAGACAGAAGAAAGCGACTTTGTTTTATATCTACTATGTAATAATGATTTGAACTAGTTCCTACCACGATAAAACGATGAGATTTTTGATGAGACAAAACGTGAGTGAAAAGACGTCGTTACTGTGTTTTGCCGGAACACCCTAAAGTCGTGAAGTTGTTTCAAAAAAGAGGGTAGAATTTAACATATCTATTTATCCATAGCTCCAACCCGCATTGGAGCAGCGTGGTGGATGTACGCTCCATATCCCCTCTCCTCTAAGGAGGGAGGCCCTGGCCCTGTAGTGGGCCGTTAATAGGCTGATAATTATGATGATAATTTTTTATTTCACAAATACCACGCAATAGAAGAACAACACGTCTGAAATTCCTGCGTCACTATTGTTTTCAAAGTATATCTTGACATTGTATGAATTCTTCGCAACTCGTAGTAATATATCTTCCGTCAACGTAAGACAGTGTAATAAAATACATACTTTATATCTTTTGCATTTTCGTGCAGTCTCTAATACATTGGACAGTGCCAAGTGCGACCGAAAAAAAACAAATCTATTTTTGAAAGTATTATTGTCCATAAGCACGAAAAATTAAAAACATTTGGGTGACTTCCAAAAAGAGTAAAATGTAAACATTTTTTTGTATGGCAAATTATAATAATAGCTATAATTGCTAATAAAAATAAAGAAATAAATATTCATGCTTTATCACAACAGAAAACTTAATCAATTATTTTTTTAAATAAGTTTCTATAAAACCACGTTTGATATGAAAAGTCAAATCTATCAGCAACTATACTAAAGCCAAATTCGATTGAGAATGCTTGTCAACAAACAAATTTAAAATGAAAGTAGAAAATACAACACATTTTATGTCTAATAAATTTAAAACTATGTTTTGTTATTTTGAAAAATCTTATTTAAAAGATATGGAATATATTAATTACTTTTAAGCTTACTAATCTAATTTATTGTCATGAATTCGTCATTAACTAGTTAATTAATAAAATAGGTGTAAAATGACTAGTGATTTCTACCTTCATTTTTAATTTGTTTGTTGACAAGCATTCTCAATCGAGTTTGGCTTTAGTATAGTAACTCTATCACCGGTTCGAAAAGCAAAACCAATTAACCTTATGAATAATACCTTGCACTATTTAGTATTATGCGATAATACCTAGATATTCTAAAGACATAAACTTGTAGAAAATAACAACATTTCCATTTTATTGCATCATATTGGATGTACAGACACTCTATTTTCACTATTTCATTATACAAATGACAAGTATTAAAATATGACAAATGACAATTTTGATTATCGCTGTATGAAATTATGACAGGGACTGATATCTCATTTAGTGTCTTTATAAATTGAAACGCAGCGTGGGTAGTCGATGTTTTACATTGCAGGCGACTCGGTGTGACATTCTAAAATAATCACATTTATATAATCAAGCGATGAAAACTTTAATAGATTTACTTCAGTATTAATAACATTAAACGGTTGCTATTTCCTTCCTACTAAATACCTTATTTAATCCAGTTGGTAGGACGCATAAAAATTTTAACAAAAAATAGAATCGACTCAATACGCACTAAAAAGTAAAAAATAATTGTGTCATTTAGTTGCTTTAATTTACTTAATATCTATGAAGTCGGTGCCAGCAAGTTTAAGGAACATTTATTTAACGTAGTAAAGCAGTTTGTGGGTTCTAGGTAATGTCCTTAAAGTAGAAACCTTGGCTGGCACCAACCATTTTTTCGTCGGTTTTTAACCGACCTTTTTTTTTCTTGGTTTTTCAATAATGAAAATAGGAACCCAAACTGTTTTTAAACGACTTCAAAAAAAAAGGCGTTTCTCGTATATATATATATTTTTTTTTATGTGTGTTCGCGCATAACTTTGTCGTTTATGAACCGATTTTGATAATTCTTTTTTTGTTGGAAAGTAGATAGTCCGGTGGTGGTACCATGATAAGGAAACCAGGATCTGATGATGGAATCCTGGAGAAACCGAGGGGAACTTTCAAAAATTGTAGGGACAACAAGTACGTTTGTTAATTTTTCTGATAAGTATTTAAAAGCACTACAATTTGATGAAGGTCTGGAGTCGATCTGATGATGGAGCCGATCTACATATAAGAGAACTCCTTGACGATTTACTGCATTTACCTTGTGTTTGGGCTCGATTAATTTGTCTTGATAAGAACTTTACATTAAGATGGGCTGTGACTTTCATTGAGGGTCTGGTGATGAAGACAAAGTACAGTTAAGGGAGCTCCGTAACGGCTTACAGTAGCTACCTTGTGTTTGGGCTTGATTAATTTGTCTCGATGAGAAATTTACATTTAGATGGACTGTGACTGTCATTGAGGGTCTGGTGATGAAGACGAAGTACAGATAAGGGAGCTCCGTAACGGCTTACAGTACGTGTTTGGGTATTTGTCTCGATGAGAAATTTACATTTAGATAGACTGTGACTGTCATTGAAGGTCTGCAGATGAAGACGAAGGACAGTTAAGGGAGCTCTTTAACGGTTTACAGTAGCTACCTTGTGTTTGCGCTCAATTAAGTTGTCTCAATGAGAACTTTACATTTAGATGGGCTGTGACTGTCATCAAGGGTCTGGCGATGAAGACGAAGGACAGCTGAGGGAGCTCTTTAACGGTTTACAGTAGCTACCTTGTGTTTGGGCTTGATTAATTTGTCTCGATGAGAAATTTACATTTAGATAGACTGTGACTGTCATTGAAGGTCTGCAGATGAAGACGAAGGACAGTTAAGGGAGCTCTTTAACGGTTTACAGTAGCTACCTTGTGTTTGCGCTCAATTAAGTTGTCTCAATGAGAACTTTACATTTAGATGGGCTGTGACTGTCATCAAGGGTCTGGCGATGAAGACGAAGGACAGCTGAGGGAGCTCTTTAACGGTTAACAGTAGCTACCTTGTGATTGGGCTCGATTAATATGTATCAATGAGAAATTTGTAATGTTATAAATTCCAGTTGGTTTAATGTTAACTAAGTCATGATCTGATGATGAGATCTACGAAAACTCGAGGAAACTCTTCAAACTTTATTGGCACATTTGTAGGGATGCTGGAATGTTTTAACTTGGTACTTATGATTTAGTTCGAGTAGGTTCTTTAATATTTTCGTTGTTGATAAATCACTAAAAAGTATGAAATAAAAAAATTTTAACAAAAAATAAAAACGCCTTCAAAACGCACTAAAAAGTGAAAAATAACTACGTCATTTACTTACTTTAATTTACTTAATAACATCTATGAAGTCGGTGCCACCCGAGCTTTCTACTTTAAAGACTTTACCTAAACTTGGATGGCACCGACTTCATAGATGTTATTAAGTAAATTAAAGTAAGTAAATGACGTAGTTATTTTTCACTTTTTAGTGCGTTTTGAAGGCGTTTTTATTTTTTGTTAAAATTTTTTTCTTTTGTAGATTAGACGAACTAAGAGATGAAGTTTAGGTACTGTAAGCGAGAAAATGGATGGAGAAACTTTCCATCATCCTTGAAGTAGAACGCGTGTAGGATTGTAGAAACAAATGAAATCGCCGGCATTAGCTACTTATATAATATTAGTATTTCTTAAATGTGTTTTATTGCTGTTATAACACAGCTGCCTTAATATTTAGTAAATCGTTGCGGCGAACATTAAAATAGAATGAAGCTGTGAAATATAGTTAACAGTTGAACACAGACGAAGCCAGTAATTATTAATTTCAATTTGAATTGAGGAGGACTTGAAACTTATTTAAGGTTAATGGTGATATGTAAAGACATATCACCTTTAATTTAAAATAATAACAAATATATTCACGAATCAAAATCAATCCACAGTGAATGAACGAAACTAAAAATACAACATCAAGATTTAGAGCTACATACGAGTTATGAATACTTATTAAAAAAGAGGGTCTGTTTTCAAAAAAAAGGTTATTATTTTTAAATTGTTTAATATTTTGTATATTTTGTAGAGATTTAACTTGAACGCCCAAACCCCTCGCGCTGGCTACGGCCATGTAGTTTACTATTCGTAAATTTAACACCCGAATAATTGAGTGCTGAAACGCTAAGAGCCGTTGTTTATACGATGTTTGTTACGCGAACGTTTTTCCGCTTAGTAATATTGCTAATATTGACTTCATAATCTAATATTAGATTATTCTGAACACGATATTCGTTTGTTTATTGCAAATTTGTGCCTCTTTGGCTCTTTAACGTTTTATGTGTCATTTATAGTGAACAACTAAACATGTCACGAAGTGCCTATAACTGTATAATAATTTAGAGTTAATTTATTTTAATTGTACCTAGATCTAAACTTGGGTAAGACAGCGAATTGACTTTGCCACTACTTCTGTTATCTCTAAAACAAACCTCACAATGATTATAATTTACATATAAAAAAAGCTAAAAGCAATATAAATAATATACCTAAGAATTTTTAATTTTATTGATACGAGGTTTTTGTTATACTTATTTATTAGCGCGGGATAGGTAAAATTCTATTTGACATTTAAATAAAACATAAACTGAAACATGAAGTAAATTAACAGCAACGACTGAATGCGTAGTATAAACGCAGTAACCTAGTACCTTTTACTTCATTCATTCAACTTAAAGGCAAAACCTGATACATGTCATCAATCATCAAAATATATACTTTAATATATACTTTAACCAACAGACAATAAACAAATTCTTATAGTAATTCTTAAATTGGTGGAGTGTGCTAATAATATAAATTATAAATACATGAACTTTGTACGAATTAGTGGATACAGTGAGCACAATAATATAAAACTAAATAAATGCTAGCAACATTATGTCTGTGTGGCTCACGCTGATAAAGAGCTCACGCTGGGGAATACACTGCTCGCCTAAACCATTACTGGTGAGTATGCGCTATTGTAAAGGGTTAACTGTACATATATTATATACGAAATACTACTCACTGACTAACTGTACTATATACTATAACTGTATAGGTACTTGATTAACTTGAAATTAAAGGCTCATTAACAGCGGTTTACTCAATACTCTCTCGGAAACGGATCTATCTGAGTAAAAAAAACCGCTATGCTCAGCAATTATAATTAAGAAAGACAGATGACCATTACAAACTTTTTTTGACAAGTTCAAAATTTAGTAGTACCGTGTTAGGTAGTTTTTAGAAGATTTGCATTTATTTCAGGAACAATAATTTTATCAGTCAGTCATGTTCTACTAATTATTTAATTGTAACTTCTTTTCTTCGACAATGTTAGCAATAAGAAAAAGATGTTGCAGATATAGTTACACAGACATACAAAAAGAGTTCTGACGAATACAAATATTGTTATTCGTATATCAGTATGTTTCATATATGCTTTGTGTTTATGTTAAAATTTCATTTTCTCTCTTTTCAGCTGCAAGTGCGCAATTCCCGCACAGAGTCAACGGAGGACGACAAGAGAAGCGATGACAGCCGCCCACTCAGCCATGCGTCCGATTTCAGCAGAGAGAATATCTGTTAGTGCTTTTTTGTTTTTTTTACTACAAATTAACCTTTGACTGCAATCACACCTGCTGGTTCGTGGTTTTGTAATCTAAGATGGAAACGGACTGATTTATTAGAAGTAGGATGAAATCGACACTCATTTTCAGTTTTTACACGACAGCGTGCCGATACGTTAATCCATTAAAGGTACGTCTTTGTCGGCAGAATGAGTAGCTATTCATGGCCGAAGCCTCTCACCAGCCAGACCTGGGCCAATTAAGAAAACTTCAAGGCGGGATTCGAATACAATATGCATATTGAGAAATGGATCGTCTAGATATTTAAATAAAAAATAAATAAAAAAATATTTTATTGACAAACAACCCACAAGGATCTGTTATTTTTTAACTCTCACCTTGCACTAAAATTAAAATGAACACAGTTTGTACACGAAATGCTACCCTTAGGAACAAGTTACAAGCTTGAAATTAACAACGTGGTGTATGTTCCCAGTGTCGGGCAACACGCGCAGGAGCCGGCGCGGCATTGCCAATGAGTGGCAGCGCCCGCTTACGCGCTACCTGCCCGTCGACCGCGACGACTTCGACCTGCGCAGACACGTCGAGTCCGCCGGTACGATTATATTTAATTTAAATATTAACATACTTTTAGGCATTCTGATTTTCTGTGACGTTTCTATTTTAATCTTTCTACGGCTTCAAGGTACTGATCACAGATCTTTCCAGTACCCGTCGTGCACCATCTCACCTCATATGATTAGGTTCTGATTTCTTTGTCAAACAGTACCTGCTGGTCGATGGACGATCGATCCTCGCTAGATAGACTGAGCTAGTCGCTGGATACAAATGTCTCAAGTCTGTGGTGTTTGAAAGTCTGTTCGAAAGGGCTATGTCATGCCATATCATGGACGTCCGTTAGCTGCTGTGATGATAATGGTGATTGGATGGACTTCTATGAACTCTCATCATCATCATCGCGGGACCGGCTCTCGCTCGCAAGATGTCCACCCACAAACATGTTTTTCTGACGATGCTTGTATCTACATTTCAATCAATCGCTGACAATTCGTATATTTGTTAACCAAGCGGTGTCCACGGGTAACTTGACGTCAATTTGTGGCCGAGGCGAGTAGCCGCCAAACGACGCGACGGTGCTATAAGTTAAGTGCCTATGATAATAATAAGGAAATTATTCAGTATTATATTAAGACGATGTGCTGCAGGTCACCAGATCGAGTTATGCCCCTACGTGACGGTGAGCTCGGCGTCCTGCCGCGGGTACCTGCACAAGCTGGGCGCAAAGTTCCACACCTGGTCCAAGAGGTCTGTATTTATCACAAAAATTGTAAACTAATAACCATTGTGAATAAGTGTATCAGCTAGATGACCTCAGACTTCTTCATAGAGAAAGATTCTAAAAGATCTTGGCACCGACACCAAAGATAACGCTGCGCATATAAATCTGGGTACTGCAGAGCTGCAAGTACTCTTACAAGGGGGTTCACATGATGAAATTGACGTCTTGACGGTCTTGTCTAAAGGCATGTATCCCATTCAACTGACAATAAAAGGAATTAACAAAAATTTTCAAAATGTATACTGTGATTCCTACATAGATAACCTATGATCATGCTGTATGTTTATTATGTTTTTGTTAAACATAAACTTGTGTGTTTGTCAGGTGGTTCGTTTTCGACCGCGAAACGAAAACGTTCGTCTACTACTGGGATAAAAGCGAGAAGAAACCGCGCGGCGGCGCTTACTTCCAGGTAACGACTACTTACTAATACAATATCTAGTATCTTCTGTCTCTATAATTTTAAACTTGCCACGTCAACACATTTACGGCACTGCTTGTGTATACTCCGAACCATAAGATTGGCACAAAAGATCGTTGACCCCTCGAATATATCAAAGTTTTTAGACGTACCTACTATTATAAAATATTTTAAATTTACTCTGATCAGGACCCACAGTCACGAAACAATATTGACAAAATTATTGACAATATGTAGGATTATTGCCCTCAGTAAAAAAAATACTCTCATTTTACTGGCGTACACTTACGCGAACGTGATACCTCTTTAGCCAACATAATATTCGCAATATTATTGAGTGTGCAGTCGATTGTATATTAAAAACACCTTTTTATTATTATTAAACTAAACTTTTAATTAATTAACGTATTTTTCCACAGGTAATAGAAGAAGTGTACTTAGATCACGGCAATACGTCTAAGTCACCGAATCCACAAACCACATTCATAGTTAAAACTAGACAGAGGCGATACTATCTCATGGCGCCCTCGGGAGAGGCGGCCAGGATATGGATAGACGTTATATTCACCGGCGCACAGGGATACACGGAATATTTAGAGTGATTTACTAATAATAATATTCGAATTCTAGAAATAATATTCCAGAAAAATTAAATTGGATTATGAATGTTAACATTTAACATTTCTTACACTGTTTCGTCAAAGAAATTTACAAGACTATTTATAATTACTATGAACTTTTGAACAATAATATTATACGACTCCAAAACGTTAACGTTAACGTTCAGACAAACTATCTTGAATTATAAATATAACCCGTGTCTTTTACACTATTCACAAAATATATGAAATAATTTTTAAAAATATAACGATTATGAATGTTAACTATATTTGATTATATAAATGATATTGAGAACAGTGTTATAATATGAAGAGTCACAGTTTTTTATTTAACACTTTGTAAAAAGTATAGTGCCTACTAGTTCTATCGAAATCATTGGAAATGAATTTCATCTGTGAAATAAATGAAATATATTATTCCTGGTTTTAATAATAATGAGATACATGTATCGTTCAATGGCTGTACATTTATAAAAGAAATATTCAGAATTCGATTATATTACTGTCTTTTTCGTGATATTAATGACTCTTTCTTATTCTGAGATGTGTGATTATGATTCTTAACACAATATTATTCTCACGTTATGAAAGTGATATTACATTCTGAACTGTAAATTCTAAATGTGAATATTGCGTATTATTGTGATATACATAATAGCATATATAATTTTCATAATATTTACTATATTGATTTATAGTAAACGGTTTTGAGGGACTTAAAAATATATATGTAACCTGCTTGCTATTAAATATAGGTACAAAATAACGAACGAACCTAAATTTATTCATATAGTACAGTTTATTTATATAATATTGAATAATCGCTTTCTTTTAATATTTTATTTGCGGAATATCGATATTCGATATTTTTTTTTTCTGATGCCTAAATTATATAAGCAATATGCATATATCATTTATATCATAGATATTTATTAAGAAGAATATTTTGTATCGTATTTACGCCATGTATAATCTTCATATTTAAATATCGTATACAATATGAAATGAATCGTATGTATACCTACGTTTTAATATACTACAATATTATTCCTATTAATGTGCTTATGCTTGTAGTAACCAAACAGTATTTATATTATGAGAATAAAATGTATAGACAATAAACATATAAATTATCTGTGCCAATTATTATCTTTATAGAACACATATGGCGGCTATTTTTATACATCTATCGATTTAGTATTGGTGCCTTGTAGAAGACTGATTAATTTCAGATGAATTACCATTAAAATAAATTAAAAAATGTATTGTTCATGAAGTCAATTTTAAAAATGTTCATATTTATAAACAAAATTAAACTATTATTATTACTTAATACTTAGTAATATTGCGTTAAATTGCACGCTTATTAAATTAGTAATTAAATGTTACCATAACTAAAACAAAAACAAATTGGGCAAATTTTACATTGTCTGTAAAATCGAATACAATTAAAAATTATATACCTACTAGCAACATTTTAATTTTACTATTATTTTTAATACATAAGTTTTGTACTATTCGTGCAAAGTTACAATTAGTCAGTTACTTAAACATGTGAATTAAAATATATAGTACATTTTTTTAGTTAGGAAATTCATCTCACTAGTTAGTGACCGTGCCTATTGATACCTTAGTTAACTAAACCGGCTTTTATTTTTATATAGATTAGTTTTATTTCGTATTGCATTTACACACTTGCATACTTTGTAACATATTTTTAAGTACAAAATCGTAATTGTTTTTTATTACGGTCATATAATAAATACCAGTGTAAAAACGTTTTATTTTTAAGGCTTGCAACATTGTTTTAACTTTGTGAGTAACGGCTGATACCAATATTTTAATGTGTAAGGTCACAGTATATTAACGAATCTTATCAATACTTGCATCCTTAAAATAAATTAATTATTCATTTTAATGTGTATGTCTTATTCCTCAACACACGAGTTCGCAAACATACTTTAATTTTTCAATAAACAAAATCTTTGTGTATGTGTTTGATATAATGATAGTACGAACCATTTAAATTGGCAATAAAGGACACTGAACCCTCGAGAGCAAAGGAGTAGATAAACAACTGTCTACCTCTTAGAAGGCTATATTCAGATCCACATACACATATAATAAACATTAAAATCAAAAAAAAAACGTCTAAATTAGCACCAGGCCCTGATGGCATCACCTACATTGTGTACAAAAAATGTGCTTCAGTCCGTAAACATCTCTAACATAATATCTAGCTGGGACAACAAATACCAGCGACTTGTGGCAAAGTGATTTTTGTCCTCATCCCAAAAAAAGTAGAAGTAACTCGTCCAAAAGACACTAGATCGATAGCTCTAATACTATTTTCAAAATATTTTTCAGTTAAAACAAAAATGAACAATTCATGATAAACCATAGGTAGGTAGACTTAATCACCACAAAAGGTTTATGTCCGGAATTTCTGGATGCATGGGACATTGTAGATCCTGTGGAAAAGAGCCGGCAAGAAACTCAGCAGTTCTTTTAAAAATCAGTGTTACAATTTGTATTCCATAATTTACAATTTTGGTTATCCAGTCTTGTATTAAGAAAGAAAAGCTGATTGCTTCCAAGAATCTCTTCCTTAATAAAGTCATTAATTTAATAGTTACCTCTTCTTAATAAATGATTTTGACACATTTTTTAAACTTTTGTAAAGGCAAGGCTTTCGATATTGGTAGAAACCATCTGGCAAAATTAGATGCAAATGTCATAAAGACATTGAAGTCTTGGTTTAGTTCGACACTCTCGACTGACCCTTCAACTTTATTCAGAGATCATAACAATTTTAGCTTAAAACTGAAAAACCATCGGAACTCTATACACACCTCTGAGTTAGAGACGAAACGTCCCAAAACGAACTGGTTACGTCACTTCCAAAAGACGAGGGTGGCAGAAAACGTTATTCTAGGCTTCAATTCTACATACAATTTATGACAGGAACTCAGGTAAATACAACAGGATTGGATGAAAGAAACTTGAAGGGGTCTCCCTTCAAGATATAATAAAATCTTTTAAAACAAGATGAAGAAGACACCAATAAAGTACATAAATTTAGAAACGCAAAATGAGCGGTTAAACTTAGGAGAGTTCTGCATCCCTGTAGCTCTGTGTGGCGCGCCTTGCCGTCTCCTGCCTTGAAATTTTTTCATAATACCTTTCAACTTACATCTTAGTGAGAGAAACTAACTTCGTAATTTCAATGTATCAAAACCTTCTAGGTATTTTGACCAACTCTGTCTAAACTAGAGGTCGCCCGCAGTTTTGCCTGCGTATTTCCCGTTTCCGTAACAAATTCGGGATAAAAGCCCATGTGTTATTTTGTAAAGTTTCATCAAAATCCACTTGAAAGAGTAACACATCCATGAAAGAGTATCCATCTATACTTACGAACTTTCGCTTTTATAATATTAACAGGATTTAATTCTGCAGCTGCGAGAATTCATTCGGGTAACAAAAACACCAAAACATGTGCTTATATTATTTTATTATTATACTTAATTAATTTTAATGAATGCCATTCAAACCTACTACCACAGTAATCTTAAGTTTTGTACACGCGCGAAGCCAACGCTTCCATTCACACTGTATTACAATAATTCTAATAGTCAAAACAAATCTTACATATTAACTAGGGATCAAAATATAACATAACATAAAATTATGTGCCGATTACATTTTTATATACAGATTGGTGTAATTTTATGTCTAAGGGCCTACGCTAAAACTGACGCGGTTGCACGCTCGCGGTCGCCCGCGGCGGTCGACCGCCGCGGGCCACAAAACCGCGCGCGGGCACCCGTCGCGTGCGCCCGTCTCAGTTAGCGCTGCTAGTATAACTTTATTCAATAAAATCAACAAATATTTATTTGACCGTAGCATCTAGCGGCGCTCGACTGATTTGTAGAAACAAAACATGCTCGCGTGTGCCCGTCGTGGGCGCCCGCGCCGTGTACCCGCCGCCCGCCGCGCGGTTGCGAATCCGCCACCCGCGCCCGCGCTCCGTCGCGCTGTCCATACTATTTTTCATTATACAACCGCGAGCGTGCAACCGCGCCAGTTTTAGCGTTAGCCCTAAGAGTCCACATAAAAATAAGCTTGTAAAAAAGTATACTGAGACTAATTTATTAAATTAAAATAAAATATTACCCCTCCCAAATACACATGAATCAAATTATATATAAAATGTGAATGTAAGGTAAAGAATATCTTTGAATATTATATTTTACATTTTATTTAAAATTCCATTTGTAACATCCTAAAATACTTTATTTTTCTTATTTTAAAATAGTACGTAACTACGTGTAAATTTAAAATTCGTTTATTACAAGTAAACTTAGTTTTTTGAAAAGTCTAGAATACCATGGACTGAAATAAACTCACATTTACCGACAGTAGTTCTCAACAGTAGTTTCCTAAATATGATAAAATTTGAAAAAACAATTTTATAAGTGGACTCTCAGGCTACAATAAACAAATCGACTTATCCGTAGAACAGAGTCCGACGTGATCATGGAGCAAAAATGAGTTAAGTAGCTAAACGAGCTAAGGAATACGAACTCTACAGACATACGTTTTTAGAATTTTCGTATCTTGTTTAGTTTCCGAAATATAGAATCGAATAACGTTCTATCTGACATTAACTCCGTAGATAAATGCACGAAGTGATCAAGTGACGGTGCACAGGGTGCGGGGGCGGCGCGAGCGCTCCGTCCGCTCGTCAGTCCGGGCGCTGTTCGTCGGAGTGAGGACATATTTGTGACATGCGCTTAGATTTTTGTCAATTTGTCAGACAAAATAATATATAAAGTATTTTGCTTGTAAAAACATATTTAAAAAAATGTCACGTTCACAGAAAATATTAGATATGCTTAAAGAAGCTAATGCAGAAAGGCTTGATCGTAATGCAACATTTTCAAATGTTCCTGCTGCATATATGTGAAAAATGTAAATACTGATAAGTTGACGATTTCAGGTGTATTATTTCGCGATACAAACTAATAAATTCTTCATAAAAATTCGATATATACTGCTGTAATATTGTAATTTTATTTTGGTAAACCGTTGTGGGCGATCTATTTTCATATAGAACGTTTTTTAACAGAGAGTTAAAGGAACGCATTTTTATTGCGAAAATCTTGATATAATACAATTGATATAATGCTTAGTCACAAAGTATTCATTATTTCTGTAATAATAAATAATAAAAAATAGAAGTCTTATGAAATATAAGGACAATTTTTTACGGAATATTTGATACGATTTATCGGTTTGATATTAAGATAGGACATTGTTAATGGGATAGTGACATCAGTTAGGACGTTGTTCATTTAGAAATATCGTTAAATAATAAAATTATAAACATGTTTTTATATAAGATTAATTGTTAATTTTGATCTGTTATCTGACATGACACTATTTACATTAAATCTTTGGTGGGTGAAGATCCATCCGCCAAATACCTACAGCAATCAACCTAGAACATTTTCTTTGGAAGTACGTTCTAGTTTTGAGAATTCAACATTAATTCAGCTTGAACAGTTGTTAGAAGATTATCACAACAGATCTACCCCGGTTAATTTGAAACTGTCAGTTCCAACTCCTATGCCATCTCCTACTAATGTCCATTCGATCTGCGATAGGTCATTCTAAACCTGCGATAAGTCCTAACCATGCAGAAATAGTCTCTGTGATTTTTCGTCTTCATTTAGCAACATAAATTCACCTGCTACTTCACACTCAAATAATACCACCGTGACTATTAAGACGACTAGAAAACGACAGAAGCGCCCAAATAAATGGGCAGATCCTAAACGCAAATGCCTTAAGAACTTGAGTAAGAAATATGTAACAAAACATGTATGTAAAAAGGGAAAAGTCATGGACGAAATAATAAGAAGGTCGCAAGAAATTTAAAAAACCCAAGATAAAACAGATGCTGAGGAGTCAAATGGAAAGATGGTTACTGCTGTGTTTGATTTAGAAAGCGTTGCAGTGTCCTCATGGAAATAAAACCTATTTTATATCTTCTTTTAACTTTACTTTTTTTGACATAGGTAAAAGGAAAGCCGTTTGCTATATGTGGGATAAATCTGTGGCAAAACGTGGCACAAATGAGGTCAGCAGTTGCCTCTTAGATTTTATCCAGACGAATATTGACCAAGGGGTCAAAGAGTTTCATTTTTGGTCAGATAATTGTGCTGGCCAAAATCGTGACCGCTTCATATTTTCAATTATACGTTTATGCAGCAAAAAAGTTCAACATTCGCATAACACACCACTTTTTACAGCAAGGGCACACCCAAAATAAGGGGGACAGTGTCCACAATGTCATCAAAAAAGCTTCTTAAACATACGATACATATATGAGCCAAAGAAATGGCGTTTATTAGTCAGATGGGCTAAGAATGAAGGAGAACCCTATGTTTTTCGCAACGTAAATCAGAACGACGTATTTCACTTTAAATGCCTTGTTGTTAATAAGGTTTGGATTAAGAGCAAGAAAATAAACTGGAGTAACATTCGAGAAGTTCATGCAGACGGTAGTGATCCCAATAAATTGTTTTTTAAATATGACCCAACATGATTATAATATTTTAGTCATTCGCAGTAACACGAGAAACTCAATTCGAACAGAACTAAAACCTACATATTCTGAACCTATTATGATTCCGGCTGTTAAATATAAAGATTTAATGAATATGTGCCACTCGGAAGTTATTCCGCCAGAATATCATCTATACTTTAACTCTTTGAGATCACAACACTGTAGATGTTTCTGAAGAATCGAATGATGATTTTTTGAAATAAGAAACACTTAAGACATATTTTTCTTTCTTTTTGCATTTATTTTTAGATTTGAATTATCTTTACCAATGTTATTAACAATTGACCAAAACAATGTTATTAATAATAAGTACTGAATAAGTTTTACATTTAATCTTTGCTTACGTACAATTTTAATGCTAATAAATAATATGTGCACCCTCGTAAAGGTGACAATGTAAGAGTGATTGATAATTATTATGAAGACTGAATTTTCCATATATTACGTATTTCCTGTTATGATAAACAATATTTACGTGCATTTATAAGTTTAAGATTACTAATTTAAATCCGTGTCATAATCGTATCGTTACTTAGTTACCATCCCACTAAGGCAGTTTTAGGTACATACGTAAAATTTATGTTTCTTTGTTTAAAGAAATATTTTTTTGTTTCTTTTTTATAAAATAAAATTGAAATATACTCATGTCCTTTTTATAATTAATCAGGAGATTAAAAAAATTATACTTTTTATTAATACAAAAATTAATAATTAAAACTGTTTTTAATTAATTGCGTGAGAGGGTAGTCACCATATGGCTGACATTGTGAAAACAACATAAGATTTAATTTACAAAGGACACATAAGGGACTGGAAATTCCATAAAAAAATAACCTATTTTAATATAGAACGTTACAAATTTTACAAGTCTCCGTAAAACAACGTGCAATGTTCAATACGGACCTTCGCTCTTTGGCCATAAAACGTCCTATATTGATATGAAACTCACTATTTCGTGAGATAAAAGAGTAAGAAATATACTACTACTAGCATTTAACTAGGCTGAGGCGTTGTTACAACATACCAAAACATCAAAATGTCAAGTCTCACTGTTTAAGAATTACACCAGTCAGCAACTTCTCTTGCCTCTACTGAAAACTGTCAATCCAGCAAATAGAACTCTGTTCTACGGATAAGTCGAAATAATTACAAAATTGTAATTTACCCTCACATTCCACAAATATGAATCAAGTGCCAAGTGAGATTTAATACAAAAAAAAATCACCATTTGCATGTAAGACTATCACAAAAAAACATTTATATAAAAAATACTAATTAATTCCTAGTATCTAAAACCCAAAATTATATATAACCGGGCAATAGCGGGGAAAGTACGCAATACGGCTTGTACATTTAATGTTTGAAAAATATGTCTTTATAAGACATCGATTCTCTACTATACAGATATGTCGAGTAGTGGGAAATAACAAATTACATTTATTTTTTATTTATTAAAATTCCGAAAAAACAGAAAATTGGTTAATGAACATGTATGAATTAATACAATTACAATTTTCAAGCATATTAGGGTATCGTAGATCTCGATTCTAGAAGGGGATGTCGGGATATTAAAATACATACAGAATAATCCAGATTATAATCCATATCTGTGCCACATACATCCACGACTATACACCCGTTCTAGAGTGTGCTAAATGGTGTATAACCGGAATTCTTTTTATATATTTCCTGTATCTACCAAACTTCAGTATTGTAAAAAATATTAAAAGCTGACCACTACGTTGCTTACTAATTTGAAGTGACTATGAAAGTATATATTCAATACCTTTTTCGTTATGACGCAAACTGTATTATAGTATAGATATATATTAATAGCCGATCTATTCCTAGACGTCCGTGAATGTATGAAGCATTCAAACATTCAGTTTATTACCGCCTGTCCGTCAAACGCTTGTCTATACAACTTAAAGCTCAATGACACGGGGCGAGTTTTCAAGCTGCTAGCGAACTGTTAGCTTGCAACGAGTGAACTCACCCTGTGTCATCCAGACTTTATTTTACAAGCTGCTTATTTAACAATCAGATAATAATCAAAAGCACAATGTAAAAGAGCTCTATGACACGGTGCAAGTGTACAATCTACCGAACTGCTAGACCATAAACTCGCTCCGTGTCATCGAAGCTTCACAACAGTATGCAGAGCGAAGACCTCTCGGAATAGACTGAGTATACAAAAGAGCCGTTATCAGTATGTCGTAGTGCGGTCGGTATTGTCGGTCGTCTGCCCCCTACGGCCCGTGCTGCTGTCGCCGCTCGGTGCTCGGCGCGTGTCACTTCTTGTCCACGGCGTTGGTGTTAGAGTTCGAGTTCCCCGTGTTCGCGCCGCCGTAGTTCTGAAACAATATTGAATTTTTTTATTCTGAGTGTTTAATTACCGTAGACTCCAAACCTGGTGAAAAATCGGGCTGACTCCTTTTCCATTATCTTTTAAGTTGATTTAACATACATATCTACTTTTGTATGGATAAATTTGATATGTTACACAGTGTACTCCATACCCCTATTTTGACCATTGTAAAATGGCGGTCTGGCATTTGATTGATTCCATACATTTCAAGTATTTTTTAAATATATTTTTTTTTAAATTCAGGTTCAAGTGCATTTAATCTGCGATAGTACAGTGCTGTGGACGGTTTCTGCCATTCTGGTTGTTCCGCCTTTTATGAGGGTAGATAGAGAACATATATATCTATCAAACGCAGTTGGTCATTCACCTGGTAGTACTGCGCCCACGCTTGCGCTGCGTCGGCGGCGTTGGTGGCAGTCGGCGTGTTCTGCTGTCCGCCCGACTGGGACTGTTGCTGACCCTGTTGATACTGCGGACAAACGAACATATTAACATTGATAATGACTTTACTAGCGGACGCCCGCGACTCTGTCCGCTAGAAATTCTATTTTGTGATAGATCAAAAAAAGCCTATGTTCTTTCTGAGACTTAACTGTCTCTGTACTAAATTTAATTTAATCGGTGCAATAATTAAAATAAATATTATGACCTTACTAAAATATGGTTACTTTATATACGCAGTAGAAGAGGGTGCAAGGAGGTAGGTATACACAAAGTCTCTCGAACCTGCTAAAAGAACTTAACCTTACTGGAAGTGGAATTTAAGACTTACTGCTTATTAGAACGAGTATATAAAGCTGCTCTATACTAAAGCCAAAACCACTTGAGAATGCTTATCAACAAACAATTAAAAATGAAGGTAGAAATCACTACTCGTTTTACACCCAATTTTTTAAATTAACTTGTTAATGACAAATTTATGACAATAAATTACATTAGTAAGCTTAAAATTAATTAATATATTCAATATCTTTCAAATAAGATTTTATAAAGAACAAAACATGATTTTAAATTAATTAGGCATAAAACGTGCTGCATTTTCTACCTTCATTTTAAATTTGTTTGTTGACAAGCATTCTCAATCGAGTTTGGCTTTAGTATAGTAGGACCTTTCAAAAATTAGGCTGGGCAGGGAGAATAACATGAACTGTGAATGTTGACGCGCATCACTAAGGGATCCCTTTTTAACCTACAGCCGTGTCACAAGTCTCGGGCTCTGTTCGGAGTTTTTCTCTCAGCCACGCGATGGACCCGGCACCCGCACGGTGAATCCATGGAATGCTAAGATATTCGTCTCTCATTGATTGAGTAACAGTTACTGTCGCATTTACAATATTAGTATAGTATTCTCAAACTGAATCGGATATTTCACAATATAAGACGTTACACATATTTGGGCGATTTTTCAGGAGTGAAACAATTATATTGTTTCAGATCTGGTTTGGTACGCATTAGCCGTTGTTGATTACCGTCACAGCGGCTAAGAGGTGCGGCTATGTTGCCACTGCTGATACTGGTGGTTTCAACAAACATACCCCGGGCCACCCGTGTTGCTGCTGCCACTGCTGCCACTGGTACCACTGCTGCGCGGTGTAGTTGGACGGCCACTGCTGCTGCTGGTTCTGGTTCTGGTTCTTGCCGCCGCCGCCACCCTGCTGCTGGTTGCCGCCCTGCTGCGGGTTGCCCCAGCCCCAATTGCCCCAGTTGCCCCAGCCTGGTGAAGTAGCCATTTGTTATAGCATTATTTATTTTTAAATTATTAACAGCTAAGTGAGCACACTTGAAGCTAATAATATTTTCTAGAATGATAGCCATGACACATGAAATAAAAAACTAAATAAAAAATCACTAGCCTTGGTTCTGGTTGTTCCAGTTGCCCCAGCCGCCCCAGCTGCCGGCCCACTGGTTCCAACCCTGCTGGTTCTGGTTCTGGTTTTGGTTTTGATTCTGGTTCTGATTTTGGTTTTGGTTGTTGCCGCCGTCCTGTAAATATGGTAAGAAATGCGCTTATTAACGGACGGCTATGTAATAATTTTACAAGCGATAAGTAATAAGCGTACGGAATGGACCTTCATTGTCAATCTTTACGGTTCAGTAGTACAGCAACAAAAGGATGTGGCGGCGTGTACCTGTCTGTTCATCTGCTGGTTGGGCCTGGGCGGGCGGTTCTGCTGCTGCGAGCCGCGCTGCCACGAGCCCGCTCCGCCCGCGCCTCCGCCACCGCTACCGCCGCCGCCGCCGCCACCGCTGCCGCCGCCCTGCCCTCCTGTATAGTAAAAAAAAACAATAATTCAATTTTTTTTTATTTCAAGTAGGTTGTTTTACAATCACTTTTGAAAGGTAAAATCAGTCAGTACATAGTGACTCTACCACCGGTTCAGTAGGCATAGCTTCTATGGGATATTAAAGTTTATTCTTTTGCTTACTTGGTGTCCTTGCAGTGTGTATTAGCCTAAACCTCAATTTATTATCATCAAAACTACAGGCTGAAGCTTCTAATTCAGATTTAAAAAACGGAAAAATGTATTTTTAATAAAAAGACTAAAAGTCATAAACGAATATTCGTATGCAAAAATTACTAATACACTTTCATTCTTTTTTAATATAATTAAAATACTTAAAATAATTAATTTTATACCAATCAAATTAAGTAGAAAAAATAACAATTACCTTGCATAGGGCCTCCTCCTCGCTTATTATCCGGAGGTCCTCTCTGAGGCCTGTTGTCTCGCTGGAACCGATCTCCAGGCGGGCCTCTTGAGCCCGGACCTCCCATGCCTCCTGGACCACCAGGACCTCCCGGACCGCGGTCCTGGCGACCTCCTGGGCCACCAGGTCCACCAGGCCCACCAGGACCACCATGTCCACCTCGACCACCGCGGAAGTCTCCACGATCACGACCTCCTCCAAAGTCATTCCTAAAACATAATTCAGAATCAAAAATAATCATGACCTATAGCTGCGTTTCCAACACATCAAAATCACCAGCAGGATTCGATAAATCACGTGTATAGAAAGATACATATTGTCGACCAGTAACTGCGAATTATTTTTTTAAATCCTTACAAACTAGCCCGTGTCTACAATAACACCTAATGGTTGGTGATTATACAGTCTCTGATGAAACTTGGGAATAGGATGAAATCTACACCCCTTTCAGTTTCTACACGACATTGTACCGGATCGCTATATAGCTTAGCGGTATGTCTTTAGTCAGTAGAATGGTAGCTAGCCACGACCGAGGCCTCCCACAAGACAGACCTGGACCAATTCTGCGAAATCTCAATCGTCCCTGTCGGGAATTGAACCACGGGCTTCCGTCTTATAAACCCACCGTACATGCCACTGCGCCACGGATCATGCCATCAAAAAAAACCTATTCAAAATTAAACTGTCAGGATACCTGGAAGGTCCTTGAGGTCCTCCCCACCGGTCGAAGCGCGGCGCGGGGCCTGAGCCCATGCCGCCTCGGTCGCGGCCGCCTCCGCCGCCCCAGCGACCACCACCGCCGCGGCCTCCCTGACCTCCTGGGCCTCCCGGACCCCCTTGTCCCGCAGGCCCCCAGCGACTGCCGCCACCACCGCCGCCCCATCTGTCTTCTGTAGAAAAACAAAACAATTTATAAGTAATCGTCATCGCCACAATTCTTTAATAGCAGTACCCTATTATGGCAAATTGGTTATATTCGAAAAATTGGGGTCTGTAGAGCCAAAGAGTTTCACCACCCACTTGACCACCTGATGATAGTGTCGAAAAATGTCTTGTTCCATTTCTTTTTTGTCTAGTTCCCGTTATCCGCACCGAGCGTATTTACATGCGATAATTCTATGCACTAATAAGTATGCTCTAAATTATAGGTGACGAAGAAATTAAGCTTGATTTTTATAATTCATACATCTCGATTTAACAATTTAACTATGGGTATATCTAAAGATGAATCTGATAAATAAATTAACTTTAAATCTTGTTGCAAACTATTTATCTGAATCAACACAGCGATCGTAGCGGCTCTCAAAATAAAGGGGAAATTATTCTCAAGGTAGCAGCTTTAAATGGTTTTAATGTAGAAACTGTGGGTAGTTACTCAAATAAAATCCGTTCGCGCACTACCCTCAGTTTACAACAATAACAAAAACTCACCACGGTCTCCCCTGTGGTCTCTCGGTCTGCGGTGGTCTCTATTCCTGTCAGAAGAGCGCTGTCTCTTCGCGGGCGGGCCGTCCCTCGATGCCGACCGCGATCTCTTATCCTTCTCTTTGACAGCACCAGCCGCCGCCGCCTCGCGGTGGTACCCTTCTAGCACAGTCTTGGCCTCTTCCTCGGACAACTCGGGGAATATCACCTCGTCAATCCACGAGCTTTTCTCGGGTAAACTGAAGTTAGCTGTTGAAACAGAGAAGGTGGAGTGAGATAAGGCATTTGCGGTATTGGTATATACAAGTGCGTGGACGCATAAATTCACCACTAATTAATATAGCACCGCTAACGGACATCGCGGTACTCGGCGATCCAATGAGGGCTTTATGTCGAGTTACGGAGACAAATTGGTGAATGACCAGAAAGTATTTGAATACTGGCCAAATTTTTGCAATTGATATTATTCATATTTATTTAATGCGGTCTAGGACAAGCGACAATTGACTTAATTTTTTTTCCTCTGCGACATCAATAAACAATCTAATATCATTGTTAATTTCTAAAACCACCAGAAAGTGGCTCACAGAGATTTTATGGAACTGTATCAAATGAATATAAAGATTAGTTAGTCACTTTGAAATTATGATTTTATTTGTATTTGTGAAAGGACATCATTCACAACCCATACAAAATACACCAAAATCTCAAAGTGCCGGCTAAAGTAAAGAAAGTAATTATTTGGATTTGTATTAATTTGAACATTTACTTATTCCTTTCGTTAATATTGAATTTTAAACGTTAAACGGGAATATAATATCGCTTATACGGCAAGATATCAGCCCGCACCGGAGCGCCGGCCCGCTTCGCCCGCCGCGGCGCGCTAGTGACGCAGTGGCAGCGGCCGCGTGTCGCTCGGCGTTCACCTTTCATGTCCACAATGGCCGGGTCGGGCACCTCCTTGCCGTCGGCGGCCTCGCGCGTCGCGGCGCGTTCCTTCTGCTTCTCTTCGTCCACTACGATGGCGACGGCGATGCGCTTGTACCCGTCGAACTCCCTGAGCTTGCGCCGTTGGGCCGACGGGTATACATTTGTCTGTTACAACCCAGCCAATACCCGAACGCGGACCGTGTTCAAAACAAAAACATCATTATAGATCAATGCAGCCCAGGCAGACACAAACACAAGGTCAATTGAGATCCCATTCCTCGTATTACAGGCGGTGTAACCGTTTGGCAAAGCTTACGCTGTGTGGTTTGTTAACTTACCGTTCCTGCACCGTGACGATGTATACTTACCGTACGGCAGTTGCGGATGGATGAAGCTAGATAAGGCGTACCCTCTTGTACAATCTTAGATTAGCAAGCAGTTAGTGACTGAATTTATGTTGCTTATAAAATATACTAGCAACATAAATTTAGCCCTTAAAATTCTGGTAAAACAATTGTGATCTGGTAAATCACTGATGTTGTACAAGAGGGTATAATTTCTAGAAAATTTTACAATACTAAAAAATATTAAAATATTTACAATATATATGTACATATACTCTTAAATATGAAAAAGTATATTCGAAACACTTCGCCAAACATCCTTAATATAGCATTTTAAAAATTGTGTTGACAATCCTGGTATTCAATTCAGTCATAATACAAACGGTGTCAGGGTAATATAGTAGTGATCTCGATTGGTCCTGAATTAAGTGCACTGCCCATCAATTATTCATAAAACGCCCCGCAAACTGCAGACTGAACGAATAGTCTATGGTTGGTCAATTTACAAAACATATGAAATGTATTTGTTGGATTCATACAGTTAGAAAAGGAAGAACCCGAACTTTCCAAAACTTGATACAAGAGTTATGACTGCATGGCCAATCCTAACCTAACAAAGTTAACCAAATTATCTTCATATCTTTTGAAAACTGTAAACTACAGATGACTCACGAAGCGAGCAGTTCGGGGGCGCCGCAATCATAGGAAAGAGTCTCACCTGATCCAGTATGAAATTCCTGCGCCTCCCCTTGGCCATTTCCAACAATTTTAGCACGCACTTGGCGCATTTAGTCACCATCGCGTCCCACTTCCCCTCGTAGTTGGCCCGGAAAGGCTTACAGTCCACCTGGGAGCGACACACTCGTACAGTCACACGCACACAACTCATTATACCCCCACACTTATTATCTCTCCACGTAACAATTCCCTTTTTGGCACACATTTGGTTAACTAACATTCAAACCCTTACCAGTACCTTACCATCCAAGAGAATAACGATTATGACCCAAAATGGAGTATTGGTAAATGACAAAAGACCATTGATTTTGTTTAGCGATTTACGCGAAAATTAAAACTAAAATCGGAATTCCTAATTTTAACCAAACGCTAATAGGTTTATTATAGCGTTGGGTTAAATGCACACTGATTTCAGTTAAAATTTGCCTGTACATCACTAAATATAATACAATATTGTAACTGACGGAAAACAAATAAAATCGCGTTTCGCTCGGATGCTACAGTACACATATAATTTTACATAAAATTATGCCAAAATGTGAATTGGTACGCGTAAAGGATAACAATGCACAGCTTAATACCTAATTTAAGGCTAGGATAATGCATCAGCGATACCAGGGACGATCCGTGCAGAGGCGGCATTTGGAACTACGTCCTCTTCGCTCTTCGTTGATCCACTGGTATCTTTTATATATGGCCTTGTTTATGTTACATACGAACCCCCGGAGGGTCATTTTTGATGTATTTTTTTTATTTTTTGCTAACAAATGATGATCATATTGCACCCTGTTGAAAATACAGACTAACATTAGTATCAGTGTACAGTTGAAGCCTTTGTGCTCTTTTTTTTAGTAAAAATTTGCCAAACCTCAGATGCTGGAAGGAAATACTTTATTAACATGATTTTGTGTCTTATGATTTGTGTATTACATGTATATTCTTTTTTTAATTCACTAAATAAACTCTTTTAAAATGTTTTTTTTTTTGTATAGAATGTTAAAATAATGAACAGCAATCTATTTTTTTTGGAAATGTTTCTCTTATTACTATTTTTAGATTAATGTTTATTAATAAAATTTATTGAGCTTTATTCGAAAATTACATTGACATATTAATACTATGGACTTCGGATCAGCGCGCTAAAATGTGTCAGAACCAAAAGAGAGCTAAAACGGGAAAAAGATTTCTAATCGCATTTAGTCTCATATTAGCTTACTGAGAGAATACACGTCAATAATGTTTTAGAAGAATGACTGCTTAGAGTTATTTTGTTGTTTAATGTTTGAATTTTAATAATGACTTAAACGTAAGGATATGAATTAAATGATTTTTTTAAAACACAAAAAGTTCTATATCTGCCAAAATATAAAAGATATATATATGCTATCGCGACTTCTTTGTAAAACTTAAGATACATAAAGTTTTCATACAATGTTTTCAGTTATATCCAATAGTTAAGGCAGCGCACGCGCATTAAGCCAATTTAATAAATTTCACTGTCCGACTCGCACGACAAAAACTGTGATAACTCGGCTAATATATATAATACAAATATAAAATAAAGCCTATGACACTCCCTAATAGTGTAGCATACTACTGGTGAAAGAATTTTTTAAATCGAATCAATAGTTCCGAATATTAGCCCCAAGTGATGCCCCATTTGCAAACTTACAAACTTTACTTCTTTATAATATTAGTATAGATGGGACTTTTGTAATATTCTGACTTTTAAATTTCTATATATATTCGAAGGTAAATCTAAACTTTTGCAAATAGTGATTTGCAAACGATTTCCTCTGAACTAGTGAGTTTAAACTTGAAAATTTAATAACAAATGCTTAAAATGCCATCCTTAACAACCAGCCATAAATTATAAATATAGCAATAAACAAAAAATAGCGTGTTCGCCTATGGAGCAATACAATACTTTAGATTTAATAATTTTTAAATCACTATTTGCACTGAATTGAAATTGATTTTATCAATAAATTATTCATAAGGAAAATTTTTTAACATAAAAATGGTTGATTTCTCATTTGTTGATGACTCTTTCACTAGTTTCAAGTTTACGTCTTAACCACAGTGGCGTATTTTTTGGTAAAATTCGTACTTCAATTGTGCAAATTAAAAGCGTCAATAAATTTCTATTAACAAACGCTATGTTGTAACGTGATTGTGATAGTGTGTGCGTGCGCATGTTGCGTGTGCGTGCGTGTCACGCGTGATGCGTACCTTCATCTTGTCAAAGAGCGCGCCGGTAGAGATGAGATTGTAGCGGCGCTCGGGGTTATCGGCGCAGTGCTTCTTGGCCCAGTACGTCTTGCCGGCGCCGGGCATGCCGACCATCAGAATCACCTGTTGATGATAATTTCGTTTTTATTGTAGGTAGTTTTTTTTTATTGACTAAGTTAGCCCTTGACTGTATTCACACCTGATAGATGGTAGACATGGAAGCGGGTTAAATTGTCTATCCCCAACCCTCGTTTCTACACACCGGAACGCTAAATCGCTTGACCGTACGTCTTTGTCAGTGGGGTGGTAACTAGCCACGGCCGAGGCCTCCCACCAGCCAGACCTGGACCAATTCAGAAAATCTCAATCGGCCCTGCCGGGAATTGAACCCGGGACCCCTACCGTCAAAAAAGATATAGTGTTATTCTAATAAAAAATGAATTAACTATATTGGATACTTCGATGACTTATTTCAGCTCGAGTTCTTTTTATGTGGTCCATGTATATTTTTATAAAATTACCCTGTCAAGACACTGATAAAAAAATCATGTAAGGCAATTTGAATCTTCGATAATAATTAGCGCCTGTACTAGAGAAAAAGATTGCAACCTAAAATAGAAGTGAATCATCCTCATGGGGTATACTTTTTAAGTCCCAATTATATGTATAGTTTTTCCATAATTAATGCAGGAACAGATTTGTAGAAGAACATATATTTTCTCCAGCAACCGAATTTTCAAATGCTTTGAGGTTCATCACCAATAATCGCTTGCTGAAAATTGAGATATACACTAAGGTTCTAGCTCCTTCGACCAAATGTAGTAGTTCTCATCTTTGCTGAAAATTTAAGTTCTCTACCTTCAGAGAATAACTTGATGTAGGCATACTGTAGACACTACAGTTTTTTTGGTTCCGCTCGGCCTGGACACAAGTACAAACCTTGACTTATCAAATTCCAATGTTATGACCTAGCAGATACCCGCGGTTTCATCCGCGTTTGATAGGTTTATACGTAGAATAAGTCGTCTAATGCATTTTTTAACACTTCACGAGGTCCTTTCATAGTAGCACCTCACACAAACATACAAATTCTTCAAAACGAGATCCCATTGTCTTGACGGTATCTTAAGCGGAGGATTTCCTAAGGCAGATTTTTCCATACTAATAACAGTTAATTATTTACAAATAAGCAGATACCATATTGTACAAGTGTCAATATATATAATATCGTAGGATGGCAGCGATCAGGACTCTGTTTAGTTCGTTCCGGATACCTGCTAGGGCCGTGGAGAGCACGCGCGGCGAATCAGCGGCCGATCGTCAGCCAGCCTGGGCGATCGCCATACTTAGCGCCCGCCACTTTTCTCGGAAAATTGATTTGGGTTTTTATTAACTTTATTATGTTATTTATGAAATAAAATTAAGTCATTCAAACTGACCAGCTAACGCCCTGGTCAGCTGCTGGAACCCTGGTGGACCAGGTGTTAGGACGAAGACAGCAGGCTGGTAAACACCAGTCACATCCTTCCATGGATTTAAAGCGTGCGACGACAAATTTTGATCAATCTAAACATTTATTATGGTTTATATTGTGTTGAGTAGTGTTTTACATATAAAAATACAGCGTGTTACTAAAATACTAAAATTCAAGCTGGAATCGAACCAACCACTTTAATAATGAAATTAGAGATAAATATCACTTTCAATCATTATAAAATGATGATAGGTATTTTGTAAGTATCATTAGGGAGAAATATTGCCACATATCACCTCATTGGTGGAACATATAATTCGTAGATCCTGTGAGTCATAAATTATTAATATTTAAATATATCTACATTTCACTCTTGCATGTGGTATATTTTATAACTTGTGCAGTTTTCTCGTGTATTCGAAGTCTATTTCGTACCAACTTGACTGACTGCAGTATTTGTTAACCTTCCTAAGTTCTGGCGATGCCAGATTGTACATTGGAAGTAACAAACTCATTTGTTGGTTGGTTGTACGTTGGTTGGTTATATGATTTATTTATTTATGTAGACAGTTTCACAATCCATACATCTGCAACTGTTGTTGATACAAAACTTTGTAGTGAATGCAATTATTGCAATTGTTGGTTTCGCTACAACTGTATAATATAATGAATATGATACAGATTTAGCAACGTTGTGTTGTACAATCCAAGGAGTAAATAAAATTTTTTTTTTTTTAACAACAAACAACTTCTATTCTTGTAAATTTTTAAAAATAATTAAAAAAAACGAAAATTATTACGTATTTCTTATGACTTTTTGAGTTTTATGAGGTAGTTTCTTAAACGAGCTTTCCTATACAAGCTTGCTTTTAAAGAGACTTCTTTCTATTCACAAAATATATAATTTTCAAGGTTGCCGATAGTATTGTAAAGGGTATCGGATAAGTCATGGGTGTCAGATGTGATGAATGACATCAACAAGTGCAATAATGACACCACTCACAAAGTTCCGTTGACAAGTGTCACACATCAACGTCATGATGACATACCTCACAGTCGGCGATGGAGGCGGGCCTGCGCGCTCCCTCCACGAGGTCAGCGTGCGCAATGAGGATGTATCCAGGCAGCAAGCAAGGCTCCGTGCCGTCCAACTCCTCGTCCACTTCGTATCTAGGACAAGCAAGGGTAAATGAAATAAAACCGAAATTCTTTATTTTTTTAACAGAATATATTTATATTAAATAATGTTAACCACATTTTAGGATATTATAATTTTTGAAAATAAACGTGGTATCAAAAATTCCGGCGGGATTCGAACCCACATCTCTTTGGCTATCGCGGCCAGAGCTTTCCAGTTCCGAAATTATGCATGATTGCGGGAACGAATGCTGTGCCTGATTTAACAGGCTCCTCATTGATTTATTTGAGGCCTTAAAGGCGCACTGGAAACACGTGCGCCTCCCAGCTATCTCATACGGCCGATACATTAATCTCGTCGTGTCGAAACCTGTCCTAACCTGATAAATTATCTCACTTATGGAGTCCTAACTATAAAGGTAAATATCGAATAAAATTTAGAAATCAAATCTCATTTAACCAGGTTCCAAAAGTTCTATCAACAGAGGGAATTCGAAAAAGTGATGGGACCTCATTGTAGTTCCCAATAATAGGGATTTCCCCCACCTCAGCTCCCTCTCAACGCACACTACGTGCGGACACACGCGAGCGCGCGGAGTTCATGACCAAGGACCCCGAATGAGTTCGAAACTAGTCGGGCATACTCCGACAACAGTGACGTGAGTTTCAGCCATTTATATTTTAATAAGAGATGGGAAAAGATGGTTTCTCACTTGTCCCACTCAACAAAGTTTCAATGTATAATAAAAAATATCTATACTAAAACCAAACCCAATTTGGAAAGCATATCAACAAACAAATTTAAAATGAAGGTAGAAAATGCATTTACATACATTTTATGCCTAATCAATTTAAAATTCTTTTTTTTTTTTATAAAATCTTATGTAAAAGATATTGAAGATATCAATTAGTTTTAAGCTTACTAATCCAATTTATTGTCATGAATTCGTCATAAACAAGTAAATTAAAAAAATAGGTGTAAACTTCTGCCTTCATTTTTAATTTGTTTGTTGATAAGCATTCTACATCGAGTTTGGCTTTAGTATAGTTATGTAGGATAATTTTGAGCCATGCGTTTTACCTAATGACATATTTGATGCGCTTGTCCAGAGCGTATCCTTTGAGCGCGTCCTCCTCCGTCACCTCCGCGGGTTCGTTGGCTGGAACAAAGTATACCCAATATTACTGACCAAACATATACTCATTGAAACTTTATAGGTTATATCGCTTCGTTACGTAGCACGCTACGGCGACAGTCTGTCTGGATTCCCTTTGTCACACGCATACGGCAGTAATAAGTAGCCTCCTGACACTGTTGAGTTTCGTTACAGACTAACTGAATGCCCGCCCTCGGTTTGTCTTGTCGTTTAAATAGGTTGATTATAATCATGGTAATGCTGATTTTGATGATATTTAATATATTGATTATTATGATGATGATTATTTTTAGTATAATGCTGACGATTATATTTATCATAGGTATCATCGGTGTAGTCTGGTGTTTGTATTAGTATGTAACTATTTGAATGTATGTATATTTTATAAGTACACCACCTGCAGACTTTTATTTAATCGTTTTCCTAAGCCTAAGGTTACCTGGCAGAGATCGCGACTAAGCGATAAGGCCGCCTTTTGTGTCCTACGTATTTCTTAAGAAATTTGTATTTGTATCTGTATTTTTCTTATGTGTATTATACAAATAAAGTATAATAATAATAATAATGATTTTGATTATGATGATGATTTTGATGACGATGTTGATGATGATAATAGCAACACGTACAGGGCTCCTCCTTGACGTCGGCGGCGGTCTCCTGGGCGGACGCGTCGGCGGGCTGCTCGTCCGCCTCCACGGGCTCTACCTTCACCTCCACCGCCACCGGCGCGGCAGACTTCTCACCGTTCTCCTATACAATACAATTACGTATTTTACTTATATCAAAATATTGTGAACAAAATCCAATTAAAGGACAATGCCATAATTTGCCCCAGGCTGTCCAAACGTATGCTCATATTTGAGGTTAAAGAATATTTTATTTCTCTTTAAAAAAATATTTACATTTTCACTTACAGAGAAATATGAAACTTATTCTAATTAAATTTAAACAATCTGCTTGAAACAAACGTTTTTTTTTTTAAATTACTTTTCTATAATCTATTTATAGCCCGTGCGCGATAATTTTAGACTCGCCTGGAATGCAACCTTCCGCCCGCTTCCCCTGTAACTTCTTTAAAATTCACAATTTTTGGTGCGGAATTCGTACCACACTGTAGTCATTAATGGTAATACTACTGTGATAAAGAAATATGCTTTTTTAGCTTATTTTTGAATGTGCGTAGTGTTTTTGAGTTTTTTACCTCGGCGGGTAAATTATTGTAGAGATTTACCCCTTCAAATTTTATGTTTTTTCTCCCGAGGCAAGTTCTGAGACGAGGTAACAAAATATAGTCCTTTCTACGACTGATTCGACTCTGTACCTGGTTTCTTTTTGTGAAAGTAATGTGAGTGTGAATAGTTTTGGTAAGAATTTTTCTAATTAATATACAGGTGTGGTAGGTATGTAATTGTTTTATATTCATAATATTTGAGTCTTTATATAGTTTGGAAGTAGGAGTTAAATAATCGTAATTGAATAACATTTTGATTAATTTGTTTTGAGCAATTTGCAGATCTTTTAAGTGAGTCTTGCTCGCAAAACCCCAAACTTCAATTAGATATAATAAGTGTGGTTTTATTAGGGAGTTATATATTAGTTTACGGACTTGAAGGGTAAGACAATGAGACATATTTCGTAGTGATCCCATGATGGAAGAGAGCTTAGATCTAATATGTTTAATTTGTGTTTTCCAATTCAAGTCACAATCCAATCGTAAACCTAGGTATTTTTCAGTTTTCTTTTGATTCAGGATTTGATTATACAGCCGCAAAGGTGGGTGAGGTGGAATAATTTTGTTTTTACTTTTAAATATAATATAGCTTGTTTTTGATATATTAACAGTTAAGAGATTTTGTTCAAACCATATGGATAGGCTATTTAGATCTTGTTGAGCGAGGCTCACTATATCGATTATAGAACTACCATAATAGAAAAGACAGGTATCATCAGCGTATAGAGATAAATGACCGTGTAGTTTAATTTCATGTATCGAGTTTATATAAATAAGAAATTGTAGTGGTCCTAGGATGGATCCTTGTGGCACGCCAAAACCAGATGTACTGTGGGGATTACTTTGATATTTAGAAATTTTTACTATTTGGTACCTATTTTGTAAATAAGATTCTAATAGTTTATATGCTGTTCCTGTTATACCTATATCTATAAGTTTTTGTAATAGTATTGAATGGCTTATTGTGTCAAAAGCTTTTTTTAAATCAATAAATAATCCTAGTGCAATTTTTTTCTGGTCAATGTGTAATTTAGTAATCAAATCTACCGTAGCCGAGAGAGTGTTTGACTGTGAACGAAATCCATATTGTTTCTTATAAATAAAATTAATAGAAGTAAGGTATTTGTACAATCTGTTGTATATAGCTTTTTCGAAGATTTTGGACATGACCGGTAATACTGAGATCGGACGATAATTGTTGGGATCAGTTTTGGCACCCGATTTATGGATTGGCGTGACTCGCGCTATTTTTAAAGAATCAGGAAAACATCCATCAGTAAAATATTTATTTATGCAGTTAGTCAGATCATTACCTATTAGTTTATAGATACATTTTATGGCCTTTGTAGTTATACCATCAATCCCTGTACTACTATTAGGGTCAAGGTTACCAACAATTGCATCAATCTCTTCAGTATCACAAGGCATGAATGTAGCAAAATTGTTATTGTGCGTTTGGGTATTTGAGAGTGTGTATGAGCTAGTTGTATATTTGGGTAAGGTTGTAGTGGATATGTGAGATTGTGTTTTTGCAAGTATGATTTTTGCTAGAGTCGAGCCAATCGTAGAAAAGAAATTATTAAACGTTTCGCAAATTTCATTTCCATCAGTTATATGACCTAATGTAGTTATCAGTTTTGGAGGGGAGCAGACTGTGTTAATTTTATTTTTTGATAATGTATTGAGTGTATTCCACATTTTCTTGGGTTGTTTTTTATGTTTTATAAAAGCATTATAGTAGTAATTTCCTTTACAGATTTTTATTTTCTCAGCTGTTTTTCTTTTTTCTGTTTTAAACTTTGTTTTTAGTTCATCATTATTAGGATCTGTTTTTAATTCATACCAATATGTATTTCGTTTTGCTATTGTGGTAATAACTTCCTTACATATCCAGTCTTCGCGAGGTCGATTTAGTATTTTAGTTTTAGAAGTTTTGCTTGCTTGTATTGCAGATTTTAAAAAGCCTTCCAGGTCTTCGTATCTGTGTAGGCAAAGGGATGAAACTTTGATAATTTCGTATAGTTTTTCATAATTAATTACTTCATATTTCTCATACTTCTTTCTCGGAGCCTTGAACTTTTTAATTTTTACATAAATTTGTTTGTGGTCAGTCATAGGAGAATCAATTATACCCATATGGAAAAATTTGTCTTTTATATTGGTGAAGACATGGTCGATAATAGTTTTTGTTGAGGATGTCTCTCTCGTCGTATAGTCTTGATGAATTTTGTTAATAAGCTCATAGCCAGATTCTCGTAGAGTATCTCGATATCGCTTTTCGAAGCGATTTTTTGTCAGTAGATCGATGTTAAAGTCACCGAAGACAATGGCACGTTTTTTTTCAACAAGTTGTGATGAGTAAGTTTCTAGAAATTCTCCAATGTTTGAAGGGTCAGGGTTATACACTACACCTATATTTAATGCCAATTTTTCAAGATGGACCCAGAGATAGTTAACGCCACCTGAGTAAACTTCTTCATCGAGACTGTGATTTATACTGTTATGTATATATATAGATACACCGCCACCACGGGTATCATTTCTGATATTGTAATAGTGTGTGTAATTTAATATTTGGAATAATTCAGCTTCCTCTGAGCTTTTCAGCCATGTTTCTGTTAATAAAATAACGTGAATTATGCATTGAAATGATTGCAACACACATTTTAATTCATCAAATTTTCCTTTTCGACAAATGCTTCGAATATTAGCGTAGAACAAATTCAGGTATGACTTAGAGGTGTGTAGATCTTGGTAGGAATGGGAAATTTGATGGGTGGTTATTTCATCAGAATTATGTAGGTTATCTGGCGAAATGTCTAGTTTTTTGGATGATTTTTTACAATTTTGGGAACGCCCTTAATATATTTTATAGTTATGTCGGTCTCACCGTTACTTTTGCGTTGAATGAGTTCTTTATTTAGCTCGTGCATTATGGACATTTGAGCTGGTGTCCGATCCGAGCACAATTTTAGTCCATCAGGTAGCTTGTCTTTGCTTTGTAATATTTGTAAAGCTTCTTGAGGACTCTCTAAAACCACTTTCAGTGGACGCTTCCTTCCTGGGATGTATTTACCAATCCGATAAGTTTTGATTATATTGTGACTCTTAGGCACCTTATATTGAAGAATTTCTTGAGCGTTTTTTATATCACCAACGTGGTGCGATATGTTCTCAGAGCCAGTTTGTTCAGCTAAACCTTTGATGATAATATTTTTGCTCCTATTTGCTCGGTCTTGTAACTCGTTAATGATTTTCTCATCAGCCAGAGCCTGGGATAATCCAGTATTAGGTGGACTAATTTCTAAATTCTTAAGTTCAGTTTCAAGTTTTGAGATCTTTACTTTGGAAGTATTACATTGCTTTTTGAGTTCTAAAATTTCTGCTTTCATGCTATTTTGCTCAGTTAACATTTTGTTTGTAGTGTCTTTAATTTCATTAATCTGACATTTTAAACCAGAAATATCATTACGCATTAGTTCTAAATGTGATTCCATCAAAGAAATCATCTCTGTACGAAATTCCTTAAGCGCCGATAAAACGTCGCAACAGTCTTTTTGCTTTCTATTCCGAAGAACGCTTTTAACTCCCGACACTTGTTGTGTGAGCTTGTTTTTGTTAAATCCGGTGGCGAATTTGATAAGTTTGGATTTACTGCCACATTAGAACTCTTAGGCTGTGGTACGCGTCGATTACTCATAGTTGTATACAATAATGTGCTTTAAGTGTCTTGCGTGAGTGTAAGCGGGATAAAAAATGCAACTGTTTCTTTACCCGAGGTGGAGTGGGCTGCGGGGCGCTGCTATCGAGTGATGGTGACACGCCGCTGAACACAATATGCGCTTGTTTGCACTAGCTAATTAGACTTATTATTGCTTATGACAAGATTTGTAATTTTTGAAAAAATATTAACACGTCTGCTTCAGCCGACCGCTGGGTATTTAACTATTTTATTTAAATATACAAAGAATTTTAAACAACTATCGATGTTTCATAGCAATCGTCTGAAAATATATCAAAAATATAAGAATTTCAATCCATTTTTTGTGTTCTGAATCACGTGAGCGTCGTCGTAGTATGAAAAGTCAACTTTTATCAGCGACTACTTAGCTACAAGTAACTTTAATACTATATAAATAGAAGATCTGTACTATTTAATGACATATATATAATCTCTGGGGCTGACTTCCATACATTTTTTACCTATGTTATAAGAGTTTAAATTAAATAAGGAGATTGGTTTTAATGAACGTGTGCTCGTAATCAAAAAGAGGACGCACAATCATGTACAAAATTTCATTCAAAAACAGACCACTTTTCGTTTCGGCAGTTTTAGAATACATGAAAATGCCTTTTTCAATATTAAAGCTGTTTACAATAAAACCCCAAATTCGAAGTTTAGACAGATCTGTTTAAGGTTGAATTTGAAATGCAAAACTAGTTGAAAATAAGAATAATACAATCCGACTGGTTGTCTTAGGGAGTAGCCGAAACATACAGACAAAATTTTAAAAATTGTTTTTATTTTCTTTGAGATTAATTTCATAAATGCTTTTAGTTAAAAGCTGTTAATATGAAATTACAAAACGAGACTACAATTTTATTTACAAACCGACGAACAAAAATAGAGGAGGTTGTCAGTTCGACGCGTATATATATTTTTTAATAAATTATTAGTTCGTCAAAAGTTTACCTTAGGGTCTTCCTTCTCGTTAACAACTTCGGCTTCTTCTTTATCATCCGATTTAACAGTTTCCTCTTCCTCTTTCTCTTTCTCCTTGTCATCCACTTCCATGCTCTCTTCCTTGTCCTTTTTCTCCTGCGCTTCCTTCTCTTTCCGTGCTTGGGCTTCTTTCTCCTTGCGTTCTTTTTCTATTCGTTCTCTTTCCTGTTTAAAAAAGACATGTAGTCAATAATTTTAGGTAGACCTAAAATTATAACGAAAGTTTCTCATATAACTGAATAACTTATGTGAAGTTTTTGAGAAACTCCGATAAAACTTTGACTTGGCAGAACTTTAGTAATTAACTTAGCGAAACTTTGCAATAACTTTGATTTGGCGAAACTTTGCAATTGAACTAGAGTCAACATTTCCTGATGTTTTTATTTCAGAGTGAAAGTTGTTCGTCGGTTCTGTGTAACTTTTCCGCTTAAGTTCGATTTTCGCATAAAATAAATAAATTTACTATATTTATTAATTCATACTGAAATGGGATAAGTCGCGAACAAACTTCAAATTGGATAAGAAATGTACACAATACTATCAAAAGGATATGCATATTTCAAACTGCCTACCTCTCGCTTCTTTCTTTGTCTTTCTTCTCTTTCCTTTCTATCTCTCTCGCGACGTTCCCTCTCCCTCTTAGCGGCTTCCTCTTTTTGCCGTTTGATCTCTTCCTCCCTCTTCCTTTTCTCTTCTAGAACTTGCTCGATCGGTATCTCGATCCTTCTTCTTACAATCTTCGTTCTGGAGAGCATGTTGTGTCTACGAACAAAAAGTAAAAGTTAAAGAAATATATAATGACGTATTCATAGCTTTCGCGTATGAAAGTTGCGACGCTTTCGCGCCTTGACTCGATATCGTGGAGAGAAGATATTGTCAGTCCAAAGAAAGAGATTTTTATGACACGGATTTTCACTAGTTCTCGAGCCGTGAGTCGAGAGATTTAAATTTCATAATACATTTTTAATTTCGTTAATTTTAATTACTAAAGTTTGTTTTTATAATATTACTAAAGAAAATGTAATTTTGCTTGCGACCCCATAAAGCATATGTGCTATATGAGCGTAAGTACAAAATATTGATCTACCTGCAAGTTTATTTGATAGCCACAATGTGTGAGTACCACTTGTTAACTATGCAGGGGTTTAAACGTGATAACGTTTTATAAATCGATGTACACTAGCTGCACGCACGAAAATCACGACTCATTGTCACGTTCCACTAGCAAGTAAGAGCGCTTTCAAGCAACAAATAAGCACGATTGATCGATTCTTACTCTGTGACGCATGCAATTTTTAATCAATATTTTCTTATGACTTTATCGCATACAAATTATCATCCCGTAAATCGACTGTGGACAACCCTTTTTACAGCAGCGCCATCTACTTATAGCGTGAAGAAACGCTCGAACTCGGCCTGCGATGCGTCACACGTCTCACCTGTCGTATCCCATGTTGACGCGGTAGCACACGTTCTTGGTGAGCACGTGCGGGAACACGGCCCGCCCGCCGAGCGCCTGCCGGTCGAACTCGAACATGTAACTCGGCCTGCGATGCGTCACACGTCTCACCTGTCGTATCCCATGTTGACGCGGTAGCACACGTTCTTGGTGAGCACGTGCGGGAACACGGCCCGCCCGCCGAGCGCCTGCCGGTCGAACTCGAACATGTAACTCGGCCTGCGATGCGTCACACGTCTCACCTGTCGTATCCCATGTTGACGCGGTAGCACACGTTCTTGGTGAGCACGTGCGGGAACACGGCCCGCCCGCCGAGCGCCTGCCGGTCGAACTCGAACATGTAACTCGGCCTGCGATGCGTCACACGTCTCACCTGTCGTATCCCATGTTGACGCGGTAGCACACGTTCTTGGTGAGCACGTGCGGGAACACGGCCCGCCCGCCGAGCGCCTGCCGGTCGAACTCGAACATGTAACTCGGCCTGCGATGCGTCACACGTCTCACCTGTCGTATCCCATGTTGACGCGGTAGCACACGTTCTTGGTGAGCACGTGCGGGAACACGGCCCGCCCGCCGAGCGCCTGCCGGTCGAACTCGAACATGTAACTCGGCCTGCGATGCGTCACACGTCTCACCTGTCGTATCCCATGTTGACGCGGTAGCACACGTTCTTGGTGAGCACGTGCGGGAACACGGCCCGCCCGCCGAGCGCCTGCCGGTCGAACTCGAACATGTAACTCGGCCTGCGATGCGTCACACGTCTCACCTGTCGTATCCCATGTTGACGCGGTAGCACACGTTCTTGGTGAGCACGTGCGGGAACACGGCCCGCCCGCCGAGCGCCTGTCGGTCGAACTCGAAAGCGGTGCCGAGCTCCGTCCCGTTCAGGGTGTACGATATCTTGCACGGGTTGGACTCCAAATCCTGTGCAAACATTGATAAGCTCATGTACATAGTCTTCTACGGGACATGCTGAAAAGATCGATTGTCAGTACTTGGACCACTGTTATATGGTTCATGTGGTGACAAGGCGGTCCTGTACATTTGCCTGTGTATTATTTATAAGTAACAACTTCTTTAAATTGCAACTTCTGGAATTATGTGAGTCGAATTAAACAGTTTTTTTTATTAATTAAAAATCATTTTGTTATTTGTGTAACAACTTAATTTTGCCACGAAAATTGAAATTGATTTTTTTTGTAGTTCTGCTTGCGACCTCGCACATTATAAAATGTACGAGAGTAAATACAAAACATTTTATATCCCTGCTAATTTATATTACTACCCGATAGTAGTCGAGCAGTAAAATACGCATATTTTACAGGAAACTTGTGTGATTAAATATTATCATACTACTATTATAAGGGCGAGACTTTTGAGTGTACATGTTACTTCTTTACGAGTTAACAGCTAGAGCGATTTTAATAAAACTTGGTACGGGGATAGCTGTATCCTGATTTTTTTAAGGGAACGAAAACAACGTAGGTGTTTCACCCGTGTAGTTTCAAAAAATAAGTAAGCATGTGTTCTATAGTTTCTTTATAAAAGATAAAAGTATCAATTCATTTTAATTGTAATTTTTTATACTGTAAGGTGATGGCCCACCAGCATAGACCATAAACATATAATATATCATTAGATTCACCTCAGTTGTGTTACTGACAATCAAATAGTAGCCTTTCACGGATTTCCGGATTTTATTTATTGTTTACTGTAATGTGTAATAGTTAGTGTGACGTGGCGCTACTCACCAGGTAGACGCCGAGCACGTCCTTCTCGTTGAACGCCTTCCCGTACTCCTTGAACTCGCTGTTGTTGACGGCGCGACCCGTGCTCTCGAAGCCCCAGCTTAGCTCTCCTTCGCCTGTCATATTTTATTTTAATAGAAGTGGTTATTAATTGATACATTCTTTGCCTTAGTGAGGGCGTAAAGTCGTTGGTCCCAATCATAATCATTGATTGACGATCATAATATTTTATAAGAGTTTCATGCTGACTCTTCTTACTACGATCTGCCTTCCAAACCAGAATTAATACAAACTGACAGTTTTTGATTGAGAAGTTTGAGAAGCTTGTAAAAAAGCCTATTCAAAATAAATCATATACACCAGAAATTTATATCACATTAATTCAATTTTTACTATGTAAGCCTTTTTCAAATCATTAAATTCGATTGATATGCTGTGAGGCATAAGGGCAATATAACAGTGACTAGCCAAACCAGGGAAGAACAGATTTTGTAACCAACCTTTTTCACCATAAATGAAGATTGTTCTCGATATTATTTCAGAATGAACAATATATCATTTAATTAAATTTTAAGCCAAATGTAGGTTGATAAAAAAATATTTTGACTATTTAATAAAATGTTTATAATACTTTTACTAATAAAAACAATAATGCGGATGATGATCACGATTATATATGTAATATTTAATTAAAACTAGTAAAATTAAGGTAATAAATACTATGTATTTTCAACTTTCGTATCAAAATTATCAATTTAAAATAGACCTAGCTCAATAAGATAGATAAAGGTATCAACTTAGTTAAGGTATTATTTGGACATAATAGAAAGTTATCTCACCGAGATGCAATGTGGAGTCCCCGGTGGACCAGCCAACCCTCAGCCCGCTGGCCAGTGCTTCCTTCTCCGTGGACTCGGTGGTCGTGACCACTGCGCCCATGCGAACCTGGCACACAAATACATACATGGTGAAAGGGACAACAAAAACTACACAATTTTTTGTGTGGTATTCTTGACTGACTTTAAATACACTAATTTTCTTATAAAGGATATTGCTTTTGTGACATAGCAATTCCTATAAATTGCAGGGCCCAGGGAACTTTCCAATAATGCCCAATAGGATAGATTGGGCCAGCCTGCAAACATATAGTACTTGCTCAGCATACAGGAAACAAATATCCCTAAAGATGATACATTAAAAGTGTATACATATATAAGTAAGAAAGTACCTAACTAATAAAATTCACCAAAAATGGCTATGTGGTTAGTTTAAATGCAGTGAAGTGGGTGCGAGAGGTACACGCGATAGACCCGGCACTCAGGGTTATTAATCGGTTCCTAGTTTTAAAAAAAATAAGATGAACTCGATCTCACCTCATAACAAACCCGGCCACTGGCCACGCCGTGCGTCGCCCTGACGCCGGCCCACGCGTGGGCGAAGGCGCCCTCGCTGAGAGGCACCACGGAGTTCAGTTCGGGAAGCTCCAAGTATTGATTCAAGTCACTGTCATCTGTCGAGCAGGAAAATGTGTTATTTAAAAGTTAATGACCCCAGTTTTTCCCGCGTCGTTCCCAGACGCCTGTGTTTGTTCAATTCCAGGGCAAATAGTTGCTTTGTGATAAGTAACGAAAATGTAAACTCAATCGTTTATCATAATACGATTCCTGTGAATACATTCATATGAGTGGTATGCGCGGTGAATTTATAAGACGGAGGTCTCGGATTCGATTCCCGGCGGGGCAGATTGAGATTTTTGTTAATTTGTCTTGGTCTGGCTGGTGGGAGGCTTTCGCTGTGGCTAGTTACCACCCTACCGACAAAGACGTACCGCCAAGCGATTTAGCGTTCCAGTACGATGTCGTGTAGAAACCGAAAGGGGTGTGGATTTCATCCTTCTCCTAACAAGTTGGCCCACTTTCATCTTGGATTGCATCATCACTTAACATCAGGTGTGATAGTAGTCAAGAACCAACTTGTAGTCGATAAAAAAACTTTTGAATTAGAAACTTACACCAAGATAGAGTAATTTTGTCATTGTCCAGCTCAGGCTCCACTAGCTTGGACTCGGTCGTTGGCTGTTTCTTGCTGCGTGGCTGCTCCTGTGAGCAAATACGACATGATTAAAATATAAACAGCTGAAACTCACGGCACTGCTGTCGTATGCACTACTATACCAAAGCCAAACTCGATGGAGAATGCTTATCAACAAACAAATTTAAAATGAAGGTAGAAAATGCAACACATTTTATACCTAATAAAGGACATGGCCGGATTCTGCCCCCAAATTGAATAAAATTTGCAATATTTAAGGCAAAAATTATATTTCTCTATAACATACGAGAAATACGTATTTTTTGTTTATTTTGGATGTTTCTTTGACTCGCATTAGCTTATGACTTTGGATACACATATGATACATATTCTATCTGTATTTAGGACTTCAGTTTGCAAATTAATATAAAAAATACGACTAACAAAACACTGTAAACTAAAGTAAATATTATAAACTTAATTATAATAATAAAATAAAGATTTATTTTTTATTGTATAAATATGTTACGATTGTTGATGCGGCTGCGCACAACCACGCGGCATGCAAAAGAGTGTACAAGTATCCGATCGTACTTTGACAGATATAAAATGTTTTTGAAATGTTTTTTTTTTATATGGAACAGTCATATATTATGAATAATAATGACCGGGATGAATTAATTCGCTTTGATAAACTATAATAAATGTTTAGTACCAACTCAATCTCTTTATATACCAATGATCTTAACCCATATAGTCTAACTATTGGACCAGTGAGGTATTATTTGCTACTAACTATATATCACTTTGATAAATGACAGTAAAATCATTGCTATTTAAAATAATTAGGCGCCTTTTTGAACATGTTATTGAAGACTCTCGAAAGTTCTTTGACGACAAAACTTAAATAGAGGTATTCTAATGCTCGTAAGCTTTAAAATAAGGTACTATATGACGAATTTATTTTCGGGGGACAGCTCCATACTAATTCCGGCCATGTCCTTTAAAATTGTTATATTTTTTCATATGATCTTATTTAAAAGATATTGAATATATTAATTAGTTTTAAGCTTACTAATCTAATTTATTGTCATGAATTCGTCATTAACAAATTAATTAAAAAATTAGGAGGAAAATAACTAGTGATTTATACCTTCATTTTTAATTCGTTTGTTGATAAGCATTCTCCATCGAGTTTGGCTTTAGTATAGTTAAATGGAAATTAAGGAGTCAAATGTACGACTCGAGTGCGATTACTGTGAACGGAAGCAGTTGGGTCACTGTAACACTTTGACACTTTTGACGCGAGAAAAATAGTATACGCAATCTTACAAGAATATCAAAGATAAAATATGTACCTACAATTTTTTTACGTGATTCTTCCTTATGAATGAAATTCTTAAAAAATTTATATATGCCATCGCGCACTCATTTGTAGTGCTAATGAAGATGAACAGTCCTTCCATACATTGTTTTGTTATATTTCAAAGAGATTAAGCAGCGATTATAATTAAAAGCTTCCAGACTGTGAGACTTGTCCAACAATTATCGTCAGCCAACTTATACAAGATCTTGACAAATTATATACTAAAACCTTTCTCAAGGTCAAAAATAACTCTGAAAACTGCTAGAAAATTCGTTCAATCGTCATTACAACTACCGCAGCTACCGCGAACAGACAGACAAACAACATGTAGTGATTAAGTAAAAAATGTATGACAACACTTGCCTCGAATGAATCAATGAATTACTCTTTATTATACACCAAATAATAAAAATCTGACAGAGTAAATTTAAAAAAAAAAAACAATGTACAATTGGCGGTCTTATCGCTAATGAGCGATCTCTTCCAGACGAACAATATTGAAGAGGAAAAGTGCATCCATTGGAGTGGTTCGGGAGTACGTACAGTCAAGTATAGGAAGTTATTGTATCAAATTATGTAATATAGAATATACTTACATAAAATACTAAATAAATACATACATACACAAATACATAGATACATACATTCATACATACATACAAAAGTTGCCATATAGTAAATAAATAAATAAATGAAAATAATAGAAACTAGACGATATTCAAGGAGAGTAAACAAATAATGACAATGTAATATATACATAAATAAATGAGTACGAAACTTAATTGAGGAATCATTACGATGTTATGGGGGATAGAAATGCCCATTCACCAACCGTTTAAAAGTAACTAGTGATTGAGCACGCCGAATCTCTAGAGGCAAAGAGTATTGTAAAATTGCCTTGTACTCGTATTTCGTATGTAACACGCGCCTTGCGTTTTTCACTCACCATTATGCTATGCTTCCGTCAATGATTTAATATAAGAAACAGTATATGATATATTTGTTATACAAAGCTGTTGTTTAAACTCACCTCTACAGGCGGCGCGAGCACTTCGTTGGTGACCTCTATGGAGCGGTAGTAGTCCCTCCAGCGCGCCTTCTTCTCTTGTTTCTTTTTCAGACGTTGCAACTTTATAGGATTCTACGACAATACAGGATAATACGTTTTTTTGTATTAATGTATAAATAGAAAAACATATGTAATATTCTGAAGTACAAACACTAAAAGAAAATATAAAGTAACTTTGATCTCATAATTTCATTGGCTTTACCATTATAGTAGGTATTATATTAATATTTTCTATATTTACTAACTTTTCACATAAAACTAATAAAATTTTGTTGCTAACTTTCTCATAATTATTCATAACAATGACATTTATAAATTAAAGTCTCCGTATCTCTAATCTGTACTTACATTGCTGCACTCTTCAAAGCGTTTGGCATCTTCTTCCGCTTGCCTCTTCTCCCTCTCCAACCGTTCTTTCTCCTTCTCTATCAATCTCTCGTTGAGGAGTTCCCATTCTTCTTCTTCTGTCAACTCCCGCTTACGCTGCATCAAATTTGAACAAATAAGATGTCACATATAAATATATACATGTCACCAGACTAGTGGACGCACGCAACTTCGTCCGCAAGAAAAACAACATCACATTTTGTGAAAGGATATTTAAGTAAATTTCTATGGAGTGTGGAGAGATGACCCAATGCAGCTTTTTAAAATAAGTTTAATACTTATGGGCTCGACTGCTATAAACCTTGGCAAAAATATTATTTCTGTCAGATGTGTACAAATAGATGTTTTATCATAATTTATTTGGGATTTATTTCTAATAGCAAATCATAGTTATGACTGACGGTAAGTAAAAACTTTTTAATATTTTATACAATATTGACGGCCTCCGTGGCGCACCAGTATGCGCGGTTGATAAATTACACGGAGGTTCCGAGTTCGATTCCCAGTTGGGTAGAAATTTTCCACCAAGCGATATAGAAAAATTATGTGTGGAGCTCGCCACAATTTTAGATTACATCTTCACTTTCCATCAGGAGTGATTGCAGTCTTGTTTATTGATTGATTGCTAACTTAAAGATTAAAAAATAAACACATCCTTTGGTGCACAAGGTCTTTGTTTGTTTGTTTCTTTGTTAATGACGCTTTTTTTTTCTTTATCGACTACAAGTTGGCCCTTCACTGCTATCACACCTGATGTAAAGTGATGATGCAGTCTAAGATGGAAGCGGGCTAACTTGTTAGGAGTGGGACGAAAATCCACACCCCTTTCGGTTTCTACACGACATCGTACCGGAACGCTAAATCGCTTGGCGATACGTCTTTGTCGGTAGGGTGGTAACTAGCCACGGCGAAAGCCTCCCACCAGCCAGACCAAGATAAATTAAGAAAAATCTCAATCCGCCCCGCCGGGAATCGAACCCAGGACCTTCGCCATATAAATCCACCGCGCATACCACTGCGCCACGGAGGTCGTCAAAACGTTACTCTATAACTGTTGTTATTATTTTCTCATATTTGTTTCGTGAACAAATAAATATGTATATATTCTATTCTATACTTTATATACTCTGCCAGTGATCTTACCACCTCCTTCTCTTCATTTGGTTGCTCGTCGCCCGTTTCTTTCTTCTCATCATCATCACCATCACCCTCACCGTCTTGTTTTTCGGACTTGTCATCTTTTTCACCCTGATTGTCGACCTGCATCTCTTCCTGAGAACTGGCTTCATCTACAAAGTGTTAATTATATTTAAGGTAAGATAGACCAACGAAGCAGTCTAGTGGTTAGCCTATGTGGCTTCGATCACGAAGTCCTGGGTTCGATGCTTGGGTCGGGTCACGAAATAATTCTGAGCTTTTTCTTTTAGTACATTCCAAGCCCAGAGTCTGGAAGTTGGCGGTGTTACACCCCCGTACCACGGAGAGCACGTTAAGCCGTCGGTCCCGGTTACTGTCATCAACATCTGATAGTGATCGTTAAATAAATATAACACAAACAACCCTAAGCCGTGTGCGTGTTGGAGCAGCGTGGTGGGTGTACACTCCATATCCCTTCTCCTATAAGGAGGGAGAGCTCGCCCTGTAGTGAACCGTAAATGGGTTGATAATGATAAAGCATCATAGTATAATATAGAATATATTCTCTCGGAGGAAAAGCTATATCAGTATGTAAACCCGAAACATTTATTTTTACCAGCAGACACCCACGACTCCGTCCGCGAGGAATTCTGTTTTGTGATAGTTCAACAACAACAAGCCTAAGTTCTTTCTCAGGCCCTAAACTATCTCTGTCCCAAATTTCATTGAAATTGGTTCAGTCATTAAGGCTTCATTTAGTAACAAACAGACAGAGCTTCTTTCGCATTTATAATAATACTATAGGTTTATTTATTTATTATTTTCTTTTATGGTCTTATTTGTGATCAATCCTAACTTTGACTTTAATGTGTTGCGAGAATCATTATTTTTTTTTCATTACTTTGTTTTTTTTGTAACGCCATATAAAACTAGCGAACACCCGGGACTCTGTCCACGAGAAGTTGTGTTTCTAACAATTAGTTTAACATACCTTGCTCATCTGTATCGGGTTTGGTTTCCACAGGCGATTGGCTCCTGCAACAATTCATGGGTTTAAAAGAAGTAATAATATAATAAATAATATAAGCTACAACCTACTCTTTAAGAAAGAAAGAAAAAACACTTGGCAATTGCATGTATGAACAAGCAAGATCATGACTAAAAATCCCATACAGGTTCTAAACTAGTCGGGTACACTCCGACAACACGTGAATTTCAGCTGTTTATATTTAAATAATATGGAAAACACCCGCACTAGTTTTTGTTGAAATTTTGGTACATTTTAAAATTTTGAATGATCTCCTTTCAAGCGTCGTCGTAGGACACAGCTTAATAGTTTAAGATTGGTTAGATTTTTTGTTTTTAAAAATATTTGTCATATTTTTTAAATGTGACCAATATTCCCACACCTTTCCAATTAGATCGAAGGACGAAGGAGAGGGTGCCACGATAGCATAACATGCAAACCTATAATTCTCAATGATGAGTCCAGTCCCTTTACTGTAAATCTATCAAGGTCCATGTAAGTAGTAATAAATCATGTTCCAATGGGCCACATTATTGACACATGCCATTTAAAATTATGGACTAATAGTCCAGTAGGAATCGGCGCATGAGTACCGAAAACTATTCGACCTCAATTTTTTTATGCGATCCTCTTCAAATTGCCCTCCTAATGATATAAATGCATGTTGCCATGGCAAACTATCAACTTTATCAAGATTGTTAAAGATAGCAATGTTATTAATTGTCTACAATTTGTTTTTAATAAATTTTTTTCTGAAATCAATTTTTCAATAGTTTTTAAGATAAATGATAAATAATGATTCGAGACACAGAGAGGCCGACGCAACGCGTGAGTCAGAGAGAGACAGCGATACTTAGAGGTAAGCGACGCATGCTTGCGAGCGCGCGGAATTAACAATTAAAAAAAAGATATAAACAATGAAATTTTTTAAAATCTCTTTTAACAATATTATTAACAATTGTATAGAGAATTTAAAAAAAAATATTACTTAGACATTATGTTTTTTTTAATATATTTTTCATGGGTCGAAAGTACCCAAATTTGAGATTTTTCGAACCTTTAAAAATTCATATCTTTAAAAATATTAACTTTATCGTTAAAAGTCATAGGACCTTTTTTATTGGTATTTCAATAAAGAATATGAAAAAAATATTGGTTGAAAAATAATAATTCCTTGCAATTGTTTAAACAATTTCGGTTTAAACAATATGGCACCGGGTTGCGCCATGGCAACATGCATTTATATCATTAGGAGGGCAATTTGAAGACGATCAGCAGTAAAAAAATTGAGGTCAAACAGTTATTAACACATGCCATTTAAAATTCTGGACTAAATTTTATTTACTTGTTTAACAATTATTTCTCGAGAATCGTTAGATGACACATGTCAAATGGGTATTTGACTCAATTTATTTTATTACTTTATTATAAACTTAAATAAAAATAATACGGTACACTGCAAAAATAATAAATATCCGATAAAGATCTGCAAAGTTACAACCATTTAGATATTTGGCGTAGGGGTCTTCTTGTCTTTTTCTCGCAAAACAAATATTTGTATGAAGCCACTATGGCGATACTGTGGTGTGACGTCACATCACAGTATGGCTGTCTCTGTATAATCAGACATAATCAAATGCTTATAACTTTCTATTTATTTGATAAATTTAATTAGTTTTATTATATTTTAATTATTTAGAATCAAGTTTCAAAAAATAAATTTAAACTAATATTTTGATTATTGTCAAATACCCAAATGTTTTCTGTAGAAATGAGATTACTAATGATTAAAAAAGCACTATACTCACTGTTCATCATCTATAGAGTAAATTTCATCTCCTTTGCCTTTATCACTTTCAGAGTCGTCGACTCGCGCGCGCTTGGGCTCCGGTGACTCAGGTTTCTGGGGGGAGTCCTGTTTCACCTCTTGCACTGGTAAATCCTCGTCTTGCTCCTCATCAATCTTTGGAGGATCTTCTCTAGAAACCTGTTAAATTTACAACATTTGGTAAATGCACAATTTTAATATCAGGAATCAAACTAAAACAATTTTCTCATCCTATTTCTTGAACTATGATATAATAAATTTTGTTTTTTATGTGAGGGGTACTTATATAACAAGATAAACACTTACAATAATTGCTCAACTACATTGTAGTTTATTTCACTACTCGGAAAAGTACTTTAGGAGCTACATCTTGCAGTATTTTTAAGCTCCAGGACTAATCAGCACATGCACACACACACACACACGCATGCATGGACTCACACGCAAACGCACACGCATGGACACATACACACACACACACGCACGTATGGACACATACACACACACGCACGCATGGATACACATATACACAATGGTATAACTTATATCAAAACACTGGTGTTTATATTGTTTTTTTTATCAATAATTATAAATAATATAAAAACCTATGTTGTTAATTTTGTAATTTATTCGTTGGTTGTTGATTTTTCTTAACAATCTTATATATAAAATTCTCGGGTCACAGTGTTAGTTACCATACTCCTCTGAAAGGGCTTGACCTATTTTTGTGAAATTTTACATACATATTCAGTAAGTCTGAGAATCTGCTACTATCTATTTTTGATACCCCTAAGTGATAAGGATTGTCCACCCCTAACATTGTATTTTAATTTTTTGGACAATTTTTTTATAATGCGGCATTAAAAAATACATACAACCCTAAATTTTCACCCCTACACAATCAACCCCTATGTATAAAAAAAATGTTTTTTAGAAATAATATACATGGCAAAACAATGTTTGCCAGGTACAGCTAGTAAGAATATAAACAAATCTCTACTGTTATATACATTACCCTACCCTACCCTACTGTTAAATAATTTTGGATAATACAAATGATTTAAAAATATGTGGGGTTACAGAGCTCCGCTCACAGTGTTTACAAACAGTTACCACACAAAATGCTACTTTATTAGATCTCACATCCTTATCATTGCATACATAGAATCCACAGCACAGGAAACAAACACTGAACAAGTTTTAATTTGTCCCAAGTGTAAGCAGGTTTGTTAAAATTCTTTTATAAGTGATTTCGTAGGTCATAGTTTTAAAATATCTTATGCACCGCGCTATCACTGATGACTTCAGTTCTACTAAAGGGATATATATACAAGTTAGGTATTTACCTTTGCAGGAGTGGAGGCTAGTCTAGATGACGATGATCGTCTAGTAGTCCTGGGCGCTGCAGCCGGGCGACGTGGCGTTGCAGGCTCATCCGCATCTTCCGTTGATGTGTCCAAGATAGTTGTATCCACGATTGCTGACAACAAAACATAATACCATTCATTCATTCATTCTATAGTTGCTAACTGGGTGATGACTAGAAGAATGTCCAAACTATAATAATAGAGAAGTAGAATCTGCAGAACAATTAACATAGTAGATGTCAATGAGTTGGATGACCTCTGTAGCACAGTTGATTTATAAGATTGAGGTTCCAGCTTCAATTCCTAGCAAGGCCGATTGAGATCTTCTGAATTAGTCATTGTTTGGCCTGTGGGAGGACGCGGCCATGGCTAGTTACCACCCCACCGACAAAGATGTTCTGCTAAGCGATTTAGCATTCCAACATTCACAATCTTGTGTGGAAACCAATCGTGTGGATATTATCCTACTACTAAAAACATAGCCTGCTCCTATCTTAGATTGCATCATCACTTATCACAAGGTGTGATAGCACTTGATAGATTCTTAGTTAAATTATAGTAGTCATGAATATCAAATAAGAATATAATTATTTGAAAGTTCTTGTTTTGAGTAAAGGTAAATACAACGATTGTATTTCATTATCAATTGTATAATAATTAAAGCTAATCAAGTTATAGTGTGTTGTAAAATATGGGCAAATAATATAACTAATTAAAATTATATTAACTTATTTTAGATGTATCTTATTATCTAGTCATATGTATGACTTATTTTTAAAAGCTACCCTATAAAAGGGCCGGCAATAAACAGTCGGGCGGATTTGCAATTCAGTCGCCGACCAGTGCGGAGCTACGCAAACAAGTTGAGTAAGAACTACTATTTTGGTTTCTAAGCATGTCAATTTATGTTTAATTGTAAAGTAACATAATTTTGTATATTGCTATTATTCCCAGCTTGAGACGCAGTGTTTTGGCGTTTCTATAATTAACACAAGATGTTACGTATCATTGTAATACCGTAATTTGCCAGTAGTAATTCACTGTTAATTAAGTTGCTGTTAATTATTCTTTCAGTTATCTATTTGTGGTTTAGTTATAATTACTTGGAATACAAAGGATTACCCTATTATTTATTCACTATGTCCAATTCTCTTTCGATAGGAGAATAACTTGAACAGAGGAGGTGAGTGTTGACGGCCGTCACCAAGGGTACCCTTAAACCTACACCCGTGTCACAAGTCTCGGGCTCTGTTCGAAGTTATTCTCTCAGCCACGTTCCGAGTTATTCTGTATTTCCATTTGTATATAATTATTTTGTGTGTTCTCTTTGTGTGCAGTTATGCTGCCTGTTAATTTTGTTAAAAGTTAAAGTATAATAAAATGTAATGCTAGTTAAGTAAATTATGTGATTACCGTCATATTGTTTCATTTTGATTTGATTTAAGAAAGTTTGTTATTAAAATGTGTTAATATTTTGGTTAATATTGTTTTCCTGCTCGTGCCTTTTAACCCCTTCTGATGATGTTTTTAATATCAGAAGTGGGATAAAGGACTTAACGCCTACAAAAAGTTAACAGAAATCAAAATGAAACAACCTAAGATGGACAGTGTGTAATAATCCGTCAGAATGGTCGAACGAATTGCCAAAAGTGCAGCAAACGCTAAACACTACAGTACAAAAATCAACTGGATTTTCTCCTTTACGATTATTAATATTAGTTACTTATTTATTGTAATTACAATCTTTTATTTACATAAAATCTGTTTTTTTATGTATAATATTACTGTGTAAAACCATCTTGTCGCTGCTGAGCCATGACTTGGTACTTGTTTTATCTCATCGGCAGCGGATGAACGGAAACAGTATGTCTAGGTTATTGGCTACAAAACTAAGTTAGTTAAACGCTGGGCGGCCTCTTATTTGGTGCCAGTTATCTCACTCGCAGCGTGTGAATGTGACTGGCATGTCGATGTAATTGGCAAATATTCATTAAAAGATCTATTTGTTTGGTGGTTGGTCTATCTCAATAGCAAATTGAAGGGGACCACCATGTCTATGCAAATAGCTCCATAAAATTAGTATTTTAAGATTTCAGTATTGTTAAGCATTATGTATAAATAAATTCACTGCAAACGTTTGTGGTTACATAATATAAGAAACCTAAAAGTAAGTACTTCGGGGACGAAGCACAGTCAGTATGGCCGTGATAGATTCTTAGTTAAATTATAGTAGTCATGAATATCAAATAAGAATATAATTATTTGAAAGTTCTTGTTTTGAGTAAAGGTAAATACAACGATTGTATTTCATTATCAATTGTATAATAATTAAAGCTAATCAAGTTATAGTGTGTTGTAAAATATGGGCAAATAATATAACTAATTAAAATTATATTAACTTATTTTAGATGTATCTTATTATCTAGTCATATGTATGACTTATTTTTAAAAGCTACCCTATAAAAGGGCCGGCAATAAACAGTCGGGCGGATTTGCAATTCAGTCGCCGACCAGTGCGGAGCTACGCAAACAAGTTGAGTAAGAACTACTATTTTGGTTTCTAAGCATGTCAATTTATGTTTAATTGTAAAGTAACATAATTTTGTATATTGCTATTATTCCCAGCTTGAGACGCAGTGTTTTGGCGTTTCTATAATTAACACAAGATGTTACGTATCATTGTAATACCGTAATTTGCCAGTAGTAATTCACTGTTAATTAAGTTGCTGTTAATTATTCTTTCAGTTATCTATTTGTGGTTTAGTTATAATTACTTGGAATACAAAGGATTACCCTATTATTTATTCACTATGTCCAATTCTCTTTCGATAGGAGAATAACTTGAACAGAGGAGGTGAGTGTTGACGGCCGTCACCAAGGGTACCCTTAAACCTACACCCGTGTCACAAGTCTCGGGCTCTGTTCGAAGTTATTCTCTCAGCCACGTTCCGAGTTATTCTGTATTTCCATTTGTATATAATTATTTTGTGTGTTCTCTTTGTGTGCAGTTATGCTGCCTGTTAATTTTGTTAAAAGTTAAAGTATAATAAAATGTAATGCTAGTTAAGTAAATTATGTGATTACCGTCATATTGTTTCATTTTGATTTGATTTAAGAAAGTTTGTTATTAAAATGTGTTAATATTTTGGTTAATATTGTTTTCCTGCTCGTGCCTTTTAACCCCTTCTGATGATGTTTTTAATACACTCAAGTTGTGGTAAAAATAAATAATATAAAATGTCAAAGCTCAAAGTGTGGCAAAAAAAGAAGAAAAAGCTGTAGTGGAAATTGGTGTTCCAGTACAGGATCTCCAGCAGTTTGGTTGCCCTACATTGATTGACACTATCAAATGGTAATGATTCCAACAACCTCACTTGGTTGGGTTCCACCAACAGAAAGAGTCAGTATTTTGCCACCTAACCAAGAACTCCAACCTTGAGCCTCATCATCCAAAATCACATAGACTAAACAATGGTTTAAGGAGGCAGTCAACACAGCAGAATATTATAACATTTTTATGTAATTATTGATAACATCTAAATTTAGCTACAACATTGTGTGAGCATGCAAATTGGTGATTAACCATTATAATCACTATCAGTGGACTTCCCAATACAACACATTATTGATAACATTAAGTTTCATTAGTATTTAGTGAATTTCGGTTACAGGGATTTCAATTCAGTAATTTAAACTCAAGATCTTTTGTTACTAATGTATTATGTGATCTAAGGTTAATATAGGAAGAGACTCCGCAGTCAACCCTAATATTTTGGCAAATAGACTGTATAACACACATTTGTCCGAGGTGTCTTAAACAAAATTATATACTCAACCTGGATAGCTGAAGCCAGGAGTTACTAAATGAGCACTGACTCCTAATGAGGATCAACCTCCACAAGACAATGACCCTTGCTACACATTTGCTTAAAGTCCTGGGACTGATCGCAGACTAGACATACAAGAAAAAAATGTGATCTAAGGTTTACTATAAAACAAATGCAAAGTTTTTTAGGGTTCCATATGCAGAATGGACAAAACGGAACCACTTTACAGGATCACTTTGTTGCCTGTCTGTCTGTCTGTCTGTGAAGACCATTGTTAATCAGGAACAAGTGGAGCTATCAAGCTGAAATTTAAATCCAATACTTAGGTGTACCATCGTCTTTGGAATTGTGAAAAAATCAAACATCTGAGCCAACACAATCAATTTCACTTTTTACTAAATGCACATAAAAAAAAGTACATAAAAAATCTGTTTAAAAAGTTCATATCTGTCTGTTTGTTCCAGGCAATCTCTGGAAACTGTCAGTTTTGTAATGTAACAATCATTTTATAACCGACGAAAAAAAAACAGAGGAGGTTCTCAATTCGACACATATATATATATTTTTTTTACATATGTCCACGCATAACTTTTTACAGAGTTGTCCAATTTTGATAATTCTTTTTTTATTAGAAAGGGCATACTTCCAAGGTGATCCCATTGACTCAAAATGCACTAAAAAGTAAAAAATAACTGTGTCATTTAGTTGCTTTAAATTACTTAAGCATATCTAGGAGTCGGTGCCAGCCAAGGTTTCTACTTTAAGAACGTTACCTAGAACCCACAAACTGCTTTACTACGTAAAATAAAGGTCCCTTAAACTTGGCTGGCACCTACTTCATAGATATGCTTAAGTAATTTAAAGCAACTAAATGACACAGTTTTTAGTGCGTTTTGAGTCGGTTCTATTTTTATTTAAAAATTTTTATTCACATTGTTGTAGACAGACTCATCAGAAGTGACAAAGACTTTTTTGTAGCCCAATATTCCCACAGAAACAGAAACTATTTGGATGATACTACAAGTGGCCAATAGTAATTAATAAAGTGTGCCCACCAATTATACATTACATATGGTGCTACCTCACTGCTGTTATAAAATGTTCACAAACTTTAGTAAATACTTTGTACCCAACATTTTTTTTTATTTATTACAAGTTGACCCTTAACTGCTATCACACCTCATGTTAAGTGAAGATGCAATCTAAGATGGCATCTTCACATTTGATCACAATGTTATAAAATATTATTATGTTAGGTAAAATTAGTAAGCATTTCTAAATAAAATTGTTAATCAAAATGTATAACAGTTTCAAACAGAACGTAACAATTTCTAACATTTGAAAATGTTTGTAAGCCTTTTTAAACAGAAGTTGGGCAGCACCAATAGATGCACTTGAACGCAGTTCTACCTCAACCAGTTCCATACAATCATTCATATAACTGACGAATGGATGATTTGATATCATCACGAATGCAATTGTAACTGTGTAGAAACACCCTGGAGATAAGTAATGGCCAGATTGAACAGAAAATTTGATCAGTAATTATTAATCCAAACAAAAAGTTCCTATCATCGCTTTGAATTTTAAGCATAAAATCTCAACAAATCGAGATCACTGTATTGGTTATGCAAACAATTTATTATTAAATCAAAAATACATAGTATACCAAAAACCAGTACAAGAAACAAGAATTTACAAGTGGTTATCATAAATTGCTACATGACTATACATCTCTATCAAAAATCCATTATGCCGTATAATCTGAAATTAAATTATCCATATTTACAGAGATAACCTGAAATATTAAGTTGACAACCTTTACTTATAAACGATGCTTAGTACAATAAATTCCGTAATATTTATTTTTAGCCTTCGTTTTCCTGTACTAAATTTTGTTACTTACTTTGTATCGAGAACAATTTTAGGCAACGACAAATAAAAGAACGCGCGTCATGCGTAAATAAGCAACGGAATAAAACATGGTGGAAGCGGTAAATTTTACAACACGTGCCGTTGTAGGGCAATTACAAATCATATATTTATTGCACTTAATTAATTATTAATTGCATTGTACACTTACATTTGCCAGTTTTAGCTTCTAGAGCCTTCTTTAACCTTTCCACTAATGCCGGTTTGTTACCCTTCGTATCCAAACCCAAAGCCCCAAGCTCGGATCGAAGATCCACCACTTTCATCTTTGCGGGATCCATTTTTAAAGTTCCGAAAAATGTTCAATGCACTCTCATCCACAAAATATCACTGTCCCAATAATAAAATCATACAATTTCCGTAAAAACACACATAACTCGCGAAAATTATCTTACACGAGAGAAGCGCCAAGTTAACCAATATGGCGGCGATTGTGTGACCAGTCTATTTTATATAATGTACCAACCACTAAAATAATAAAAGTGCAACAATATTTTTTTGTTCTAAAATCATCAGTAGCAAACACTATTTAAACAGAAAATAATCACCATTATAATTCTAACATTTTTATAATGGACTTATAAAATAGTTGTATTTACAAAAAGTTGAAGATTTTTCCCGATTTAAGGGCATAATTTTGAAGCAACTGGTAACATAATATAAAATACAGATAATATTATTAACTGGCATAGACCTAAGAGAACTTTTCTTTATACCTAATCTAAGAAAACTATCCTCTCTGCAATTTCAGAAACCAAGCACCTATGCAATGAAAACCGCTTTTCGAATTGGTAGGTAATAAATTTTTCTAACGGTCCCAATCCTAGGCTTCACCGGTAGTCGCAAAAAACACCGACAACAATGGAATATGGATAAAACGCACTTAATGTAAAATAAATTTGTTACTTAGCAACCACTCATAGGCTTCATTAAAATCTAATGTACTGATAGTTCAATTCACTAAGACGCGCCCCACTATTTCTCGCGAGGGGAAACCGAAGGGTGCGGGGAGTACAGTTCGAACATCAGTCTCGAGTCGACCACGGCTCGGTGTACACGGGCTATTGTAGGTTGTATTGCTGCGTGTCATGACCCAACGGAATGATGCTCTACTTAATTTTTTTACCAATATTATATTTATAATGTCAAAAAACGTATCGTATGATGATAAACTACACATTTAAATGTGACTTAGCCAGAAGAATCGTTCCGTTGCCCATTCCTTCAGGTTGACCGACTCGACTTTAATTTTTCTACAAAGGTCACTTGATTGGTTTGTTACTGCCAATATAGATTTTCCAAATTAGCTTAGCAAAATAGCTTTAGTATTTGTACTATATATACATTGGTACTATCCTACTAAAAAGACGTACCGTCAAGCGATTTAGCGTTCCGGTACGGTATCGTGTAGAAACTAAAGGAATGTAGATTTCATGCTACTCCTAACAAGTTAGCCCGCTTCCATCTTAGTTTACATAAACTAACTTGTAATGAATCAAAATAATAATAGATATCATAGGTTCACGCTTTACAAAAACGCTAGGGGTATGGTAGACAAGACAGCGTGGAGTTGAGCTCAATCATTAAACTGTTTAAACAAAAGAACAATAGATATACTAGGTACCTATCTGAGATGATTGTGGGTATGTGTGTTTTTAAGATATTTTTAAATGGGTTAATATATATGTCGAAGGAATTAGACTAGAGACTTAGAATAGATTGTTGTAATATTGTAATAGACGTCATTGTTTATGGAAATGATACTGTCTGTGGATGTAATTATTTTTGGTATGTCACGAGTTTTTGACGTGACAACGTCTTGTAATTCGATAGAGCCGGCTGCACGCACGAAAAAACATGACGTCATGCGTCGTTACCTTGCTTTGAGGCGTTCCATGTAAGGCTTGAAGTGCAAGCGAGAGCGCGGAACTAGCGACAAAGAAGGACAATCGGCCTTTGCGTTCGCCAGCGTTCAACATCCGTCTATTAAATATAATTATTAAATATATTAATTTTAAATTAAAAATTAATATATTTATTATAAATTTAAAATATAAATTTATAAAATCAAAATCAATTATTTTATTAATTTAAATTAATATTTATAAAAATATAAAAAATTTAATAACCAATTAAATGCTACCATTCCATCAGTATTTTCTTAAGACATTGTCACGTTCAACTATCGTCAGTAAACCGACTTTACAGACAACCAATTTTTTTGTTATGAAAGTAATCGAAATAGAACTAATTGTTAATCATTTAATGAGAGATATGAGATAGGTGCTTACTTAAAACTTTAACACAAAGTTAAATTCAATTTGATTTGATAAATGAATGAATGATTGATTTGTTTTAATACTCCAACCAATAAGAGTCGGGCGCCAAAGTCCTAGTAGAGTATTTACACCATCTTGAGGGGAATAAAGGAGTTGGGTAGTTAGTTTGTGTCTGGAGTGCGGAGAGGATATACTTTTACACTGGTCGAGTTGGACCAGTGTAAAAGTGTTCTTAAGAAGTAAATTAAATTAGGGAGTAAAGTAAGATGGGTGTAAATAAACTACTGTTCTGAATCTTTATAATACGTCAGGAATTATAAAAATCTATTTCATGTATCAAAACATTGTGAACTTGCAATATATCTATTCGTGAAGACAAAGTCTTTGTAACCCTAGAAAACGCCCAAGAGATTAAGAACCACTAAAGATGATGTCAAGAAGAATGGTGATACTCCGATATATATATTAACCTATATCACAATATAATTTTGCTGTGCAGGACCAACACGACATATTCATTTTTAAAAAATGAGTTAAAATGAAGTAGAGCATACTGCTAGTCAAACATGACATTCTTGTTGACATAATTAACTTGACACTTTGTGTGAGTGTGCACACATTGCTACTCGTTACGTAGTAATAGAACTCACATTCTTGCAGTTTTTATTGCACACTTGCACTGTAAGCGTTTGAAAAACAAAACACTACGAGCCATCGTGGATTGACCAAGCTATACTTATTTAAAATACAGTCAGTACTTATTTCAACAATATCTCTACTCTATTATTTTGACTTTTGTTTGTTTATTTACTAATACATTTTTACACGGAGTTTTTTGCAAGTTTATTTTATTATTTATCTCTAAAATTGTTATATAGTTATCTAAAATGGCTAAAAAAGAAGAACCTAAAAGTATGTAATGCTAATTACATCTATAAAACCTTTATAAATCTTTAAACTGTTGTCATTTTAATCGTAAAAATTAAATTGTTTTAGTTCAGCCGAACAATGAACTGGAAAAGAAAATTATTGAATCTTTCGAAGTGTTTGACCATTCAGGGAAACAAGTTGTTGATGTTAGAGAGATCGGAACAATACTACGCTCTTTAGGTGTGTTAATCTTAACAAATAGTAGTCTATAAAGTTATCTATAAAGGTTTACGCGTTTCGCTGGGTTTATCAGTTACCTATCATTTCGATTAGATGCAAAACCATGTCGTGGATGCATGATTTAAATCTCTCCAAAGTTCTTTTTCGCACTGAACACGAGACCATCACAGCGTGGCTATTATAGAAGTAATAGTTTAAAAATATATGGTTTATCAGGCCGGAAGGGAATCATGATAATGTAAAAGCTTACAATGTTCCAGGGTGTTGTCCTACCGAGGCAGAAATCCAGGAAGTGATTCTAGCAACTGAGAATAAGGAAGCTACAGGAAACGTCCCGCTTATGAATTTTTTACCTTACATGTGTAAAGTTATGACCGAACACAGGTAAATGTTAATTTATTATAAGTAAAGCTCGTACTAAATTATCGAGTCCGCTCTGAACACGAGAGTTATTCCTGCGCAGAAAACTATTTTATAGTATAAAATAGTTGTCAGCGCCACCATAAACCTACGCAGTTTGGCGTGTTGCTTCGGAACGTATTCAGTCTTTGCTATAATTAGCTATATAATTTTTCGTCTGTGCCTATTACATTCTTAAAACTACGATAATGTTTTAGTCTATGATAAATTGATAATGTTTTCGATTTTGGCGGAAACCAGGAGAAATCGTTTTAACGGCAAAAAACCAATTTGAATTTATTTTGTAGATTTTATCCTGCAAGCGCCGAAATGTTACTTGCCGCTTTTCGTTATTTCGACAAGGAGGGTCGTGGTTATCTTACAAAGGAAAAATTTGCGCAGTTGATGCTCGAAGAGGGAGAACCCTTTACTCAGGTCAGCAAAGTACCTACCTTTAATTTTTGTTTTATTTATCAGACCAGGACCACACTTACCTACATCTAATATGGTCCAGGTATGGCTGGTGGGAGGTTTTGACTGAGGCTAATTACCACCCTACCAACAAGACGTACCGCCAAACGATTTAGCGTTCTGATACTATGTCTTGTAGAAACCGGAAGGGGTATGGATATGAAAATTAGCCCGCTTCCATCTTGGATTGCATCATCACTTACCGTCACGTGTGATTGCAGTCAAGGACTAACTTGTAATCATTATTACATAATATAAAACAAAGCCTTATTCATAGCATTAGCCCGCATTTTTATGTTTGTCCGGATGTATACTTTAATCTTTAAAAGTACGCAACCGTTTTTAGTGATTTTACGAGCAACGCGTGCCATTGCAAAGTTTAGATGGATTCAGGTTTCTTAATAAAATAACAGGACAACCTACTTTCAACACTATGAGGAGGGAGTCCAGGCGGGTTCAAAAAATTAAAGCTCCTTATAAATCGAAAACAGTAAAAACCGAGTAGTATATTTGCGCCGGCGCATAAACTTTAGTACCAACATTGCAGCCGTGCGAAACCGGGACGGGTCGCTTTTTTTTTTTAATGACTACAAGTTGTCCCTTGACTGCTATCATACCTGATGTTAAGTGATGATGCAATCAGAGAAGCGGGCAACTTGTTAGCAGTAGGATGAAAATCAACTCCTATCGGTTTCTAACGACATCGTACCGGAACGCTAAATCGCTTGGCGGTACGTCTTTGTCGGTAGGGTGGTAACTAGCCACGGCGAAAGCCTCCTACCAGCCAGACTAAGACAAACAATCTGCCCGGGCGAACCCAGGACCTCCGCCTTATAAATCCACCGCGCATACCACTGCGCCACGGAGGTCGTCAAAGTTAATAAATTAACTAGTTAATAATTAAAAGGTTATTATTCTTTCAGGAAGAATTCGACGAAATGATGCAAACAGCTCTGGACCCTGTGACTGATACGATTACCTACGAGTATTACATCAATCAATTAATGGTAAGTACCTACCTCGTATGTAATGAAATGGCGCAGTCGTTGAGTTTGGAAGGCCTATGTCCAACAATGGTCGTCCATCGGCCGTTATGATAACCTGCCTATGTCAAATGCAGTGGGCTGTGAAAAAAAAACTATTGGGGAAAACTTTATAATAGAACTGTCAAGTATATCATTATTACTTACATTATCTCTGACGCCCAACAGGTATGGCGATATGGTGTTCAAGCCCACCACGCAGCTCCAATGCTTGTTGGCAGGCTTAGAGTGATGGCTATCGTGTCTTAATGATAATAACTGAGACCGACGATTTAGGGTGCTCACAGGATATTTCAGATCCCGACCCAGGATTTGAACCCAGGCCCTCGTGATCCGAAGCGTTATTTGCTTACCAGTAGACCGACGAGACAGTTTCTATCTGATCACATCGAAAAGGGATGCGATATTTTCTTCACGATAGTATGAAAACGATATGTAGGCAAACTCCATGCGGCGCGCATCCTGTTTTATATTACTGTACAAAGATGCACACAAAATATTTCGCGTAGAAAAAAAGACATCAGCAAAATCGAAAATACGCCTTTTTTCGCCTAAAAACAAAAAGCGATATTTTCAATAGCGGACTATCGGGTGGTCATGTCTTGTTATCTACACGATATAATATCTCTAGCGCATCCTAGGCCTACTAGATTGCTTTCAAGAAAAGCCATCTTTTACACCCGGGAAAAGCATTTAAGTCGGACGCAAAGCAGTAATCGCTACGATGCAAAGTGTTATGTACCAGTTTGTTTTCGCGTATGTAGATCTCGTCGGCTATGCCGTGATACATAATAAAACCCAAGAGTCCGATATAAATCCATCTAATCAAAGATATACCTAGATCGTAGAGGATAATTTTTCCGCGCCATCCTATAACAAAATGCATAAGTACCTGGTTAATCACTTGGCTCGATATTTTGGAAATTATACGATTTCTAAAAATGAATCGCCCCTGTAACACCTGGGATACAAAATTTCATAAAAATTGTTGGAGCCGTTTAAGAGGTTCATACTCTACTATTATTACTCATCTAAAGGTATAAGATTAGATATAAGTCAAACGTTCATTTGAACAAAATAATAAAACAACTTCAAAATTTTGTAACATTTTATTCTAAATTAATCTAGATGTCATATTGAAAATATGAAGCAGTATTATTATATAATTTATAATTAAAACATAATAATAAAAAACATATTACGACATTGTAATTGATTTAAAGTAAAAATAATTTTGCTAAAATGTGTATCAAACCAACAGATCGTTCTAATCATCCATAGTCTGATATCATTATTATCAAAGTTTTTTCAAACTACCCACGTGCATGTACAGTAAAATGTGGTTAAATGACAGACCAAATAGAAATAAGACTAATAGGCGTAAAGAAAGATAGTTTTTTGTCCCATCTTCCACCTGCAAACAATCAGTAATCTAATGTTTTAATTCATTAAACCTTTATGAACTTAATATATAAGTTTTATAATTAAATTCTTTAGTTGTAACTATTGCAGATACTTGAAGACTTAAATAAATTAATGATAATTCTTGTTCCAAATATCTATCCAAGTTACATGGTAATTTTTTAGAAAAAATAATTTTAGAGCTTAAAATAAATAAACTAAATTACGATGTAATAACGGCATATCTTGTTGGTATAATGGTCAGCCTATATGGCTTCGATCACGAGGTCCTGGGTTCGAATCTTGGGTCGAGTCACAGAATAATTCATTCTTCGAAATGTTCAGTACCTTCCAAGCCCAGAGTCCGGAATTTGGTGGAGTTACAACCCAGTGCATCGAAGAGCACATTAAGCTGTCAGTCCCGGTCACTATCACCAATATATCTAATAGTGATAGTTCTGAAACATTATCACCCTAAGCCCGCCAACCCAGATTGGAGCAGTGTGGTGGGTCAATGTTACATATCCCTTCTCCCATAGAGAGGGAGGCCTTGCCCTGTAGTGGGCCAGGCCTCCCTCTATAATAATGATGAACGGGATGTAATGATGTATTTAAAACTAAACGTCGTTTCGCAAATCATCTGCTAACTTAAGGTTCGAGTCACTAGTCATTAATTATTATTTGCTAATCGGCTTGCTCGTCTAGTTTTGATTGTACTGGGAGTAACATTTGCCAAGCGAGATGAAGACCTAGTAGGCGTCGCTCTACTAGACTCTTTTACGCTTTTCACTGCGTCTGTGGCCGCTTTAGCCTTCTTAGTTCCGTCATCAACTTCCATTATCGTATCCAAACATTTTGCATCCGATTTATCAGTTTCAGGATTTTCGTTTGTGTCACTTGTTGGCTTTTCTTTGTTTTGATCACTTATGTCATCTGTTGCTTGCTTTTCAACGTTTGGATCAGTTTTAATATCATCTTTTGCTTGCTCTTCATTATTTTCGTCAGATTTTGTTTCTGCTATTTCGTTATCTACTTCAGTTTCAGTGTCCATTTTGTCAACATCAGCCGAATTTGTTACCTCTGAATCATTTTCCTCATCTGCCTGTCTGATAGACGTTAGTAAATCATTAATCTGAGAGTCAAACTCTGATAATATGTCCGAAGTATTAAGTGCACCATCAGCAGTAGAATCAATTTCTGTAACTTCATCAGTGGTTTTGCTTTCTGCTGTTTCACCAGCTGCCTCGATATTTGTCGTTTCTTGCTCACTTGTCGCAATTTGAACTGGAATCTCTTTTTGGATCAGAGTCCTGCTCACTTGTTGTTCTGTTTTCTTTGGAGTTGGCGTGTTGGTAACTTGCTCGCTGGCTTTAGTTATGAGTGTAGATTCACCTGTACAAAAATATTGAAATAATGTTTAATATTTATCATACTACTATTATTATAAAGGTTTGTAAGTGTGTATGTTTATTACTTCTTTACGACAAAACGGCTGGAGCGATTTTAATAAAATTTGTATGGAGTTAGCTAACACTCTGGATCACGGGGACGGAAACTACGCGGGTGAAACCGCGGGCGTCCTCTAGTATATTTATTTTTCTGATTAATGAAATATTTCCTTAGCGTTTTTCCTTATTCCTACAACGTTGGTATCTTTAAAACGAGAGCGAATAGGCATTTTCTATGCAAGCGCGTCCCACCCTTGTCATCTACACTTACTATACGGTGAGAGGCTGGTTAAAAAATAAATTTAAAAGATCATATAAAAGAATACTTTACAAATAGATTATTGTCTTAATTTGAAATTAAATATTATTATTACTAAGATCTTACAATTCCACTATGCAAATATTTGACTGTTTTGTTTTACAACAACAGTTGATGCAAGTATTATATTCTGACAATGTTTACACAAATATGTCTACAGTATCTCCTTTAATTACTACAAACTAAGATAGATCCATTTACTAAGTATGTGAAGACTGCAGACTTTTTATAAACCAAGTTTGGTCTGTTCCTTAATCAGTAAGATGTATGCAAGTTGGTCCGACTGAAACTGGTTTTCCGGCCGAAACCGAAATCGAAACTTATGCGGTTAAGTTTAAAATTCCTTAAAATACTGAAATTTGACGCATTTTACACCTTATGCTGCATTAACTGACTAAGTTTTACATTAATGACTAAGTTTTGTTGCTACGGAGCTATCAGAACGCCGCACGACAATTCCCGAACAGGGCCGCCAGCATCCGCCATAGTGTTGCCGCGAAAAACGAAGTTAGGCGAGCGTGCACGACTACTTCAGAAATCAGTTTCGGTTTCGGCAAAAGTTTCGGCCAATTTAGGCCGAAACCGAAACTGCCGCCTTGATTTTTGGCTGAAACTCGACCGAATGACATTGACAGCCTCCTATGATATGCGCGGAGATCCTGGATTCGATTCCCGGCAGGGCTGATTGATGATCTGAATTGGTGGGAGGCTTTTGCCGTGGCTAGTTACCACCCTAGCGACAAAGACCGACAAGCCATTAAGCGTTTCGTTACGATGTCGTGTAGAAACTGAAGAGTGTGGATGTTATACTACGCCAGTCAGCCCACTTCTATCTTAGATTACATCACCAGTAACTGTCAGGCTATCGCTCCTGATAGTCACACTCACAGTCAAGGGAAACTTGTAACAAAGGAAAAACAACTTAATGTCATATGGATTATTTTCCACTTACCCACAACAGTTCCGTTAGCAGATAATATATTATCGTAGCCTTCCTTGTCTACAAAACCAAGGACCAAAAGGTTGTTAACACTCTTGTGTTTCTTGATAGAAGTCGGTTTGAACTTGTTCAGGAACTCGTAGATAACAGCTCTGGCAGGCAAGGTAGGGCGACCAATAAGCTATTAAAGAGAATATATTAATGAAATCCTACACTAAGTTATTGATTTCTCCATATTATAATAGTTTTATAATAATATAGGACTTGGCCTAAGAACAAAGAAATTTGATTTAACTACATATATTCGAATTTTCCAATAAAAAAGGGTTTGGAAGTCCCTAAAAAAGGCCTACGTCCAATAGTGGACGTCGACCGGCTGTTAATAATAATTCGAATTTTTAGTTTGGTAGAATTCTGACATAAGTCACTTTTTAACATTTCTGATGTTACAAATGTAAGGTGAATTTGATTTCTTCTATATTTGTCTTTAAATAAGTATTTTATTTATTTAAGTAAAATTCAAATACTGCATAATATTATTATTAAAATGAATATGATTAAAATGTATTTGTTACTTTACTTTTACTTTAGTTAGTATTACATATATTTTTACGATATCATCATGATCTTTGGCTTCGTGATCCTCATCACCATCAACATTATTGATATTATTAGTAAAAGTATTATAATAATTTTATTAAATAGTCAAAATCCTTACTACTATTATTAACGCGAAAGTTTGTATATATTAATGGATGTTTGATACTTTTTTTAATAACTAGCAAAAATTCTTGAACATAATAGTAAGGATAAAACTAATTAAATCTTTGACATAAGATTTTTGAAAGTAACAATACATTATTTTAAATTAAGGCTATGTTCCTTTTTATCCCTTCATTTGAAATTTATTTGTTGACAAGCATTCTCAGTAGTTTGGCTTTAGTATAGTATTATTAGCGAAAGTTGTATAGTTAATGGTTGTGGCAACCAAAAATTATTGAACATATACGGAAATAAATCTTGACATTAATACAGCTTATACATCAGTATAACACAAGGCTACTTTTTATCCCGAAAATTTCCACGGAATTAGTTTTAAAATATCAATATACCCGTATTCATAGAACATGAGACACGTTAGGTGAATATATTAGCATTCCATGGATTTACCGTGCGGGTGCCGGGTCCAATATGTGGCAAAAAAAAAACATGAATGGAGCCCGAGACTTGTGACACTGGTGTAGGTTTAAAACAGATCCCTTAGTGACCTAAATTAAATTATAATACCCGAATTCATAATGTATTGAATTAAATCATAATGTCATGTCATGGGCTACATAGTAAGTGTACTAATGTGTACTGCAAGAATATTACCTTAACATATAGAACATCCTTTGAATTTGTTGCTTTGGGAGTGGAAGGAACACTCTTTGCAGCTATGGGTGTAGCCGGGGCAGCAGATGCTGCAGCTTTGGGTGTAGCTGGCGCAACAGTTGCTGCAGCTTTGGGTGTAGCCGGCGCAACAGTTGCTGCAGCTTTGGGTGTAGCCGGCGCAACAGTTGCTGCAGCTTTGGGTGTAGCTGACGCAGCAGTTGCTGCAGCTTTGGTGTTTGGTGTTGTACTGGATGCTTTGACTGCAGTGGGTGATTTCCCAGACGTCGCAGGTGTCTCTGCAGACTTTGCTGGTGTGGTTCCAGGTGTTTTATTAGCACCAGTTATCACTGAACTGTTAGTTGCAGTTGCAGGTTTTGCAGAGGTTGCAGTTGCAGATTCCGATGGGGCACTGGTTGTATCATTGTCATCATCCACTATAATACATTCCATTTTCTGTAGTTTTTGTACTTTTATCTTTTCTTTCAACTCCATCAAAATTAAAGAGTTTAGATTAACAAATTCTTTATGTGAACATAAGATTGACATGATAACCTGAAATATAAATGTTAACATTTAGGAAACAATAAAAAATTATATACGATATTCTTAAATTCCAATAACTTTATTTAACTGTTTTGTAAATGCCCCTTTTTTTATTTATTCCAAGTTAGCCCTTGACTGCAATCATATGGTAAGTAATGATGATACTTGTTACGAGTAGGATAAAAATCCACACCTCTTTCGGTTTTTGCATGTCATCATACAGACAAGCGCGCCGGGAATTGAACCTCATAAATCCACTCCGCGTACCACTGTGCCACAGAGTCCGTCATTTTTTTTCCAAATTTTCTGTATGATGATGATACTAATATGATTGCGCGACAGTTTAGATAAGTAAAATGCAATAGAACTACAAGTCTACAACAGATTGCTTCAGCTTGAGTAGAGAAAAATACGTCGTCGATCAATACCGGCGAAGTAGAAAATGTACCTCCCTTTCGCCACTAAAAAGGTGAAAGAGAGCGATACTTTTGATTTTGCCCCTGAATTTTTTCTATACAAAATACGTCTTGTCACCTAAGACAATTTAGAAATTTTCCTAAATTAACATAGCTCGTTAATTAGCTTTACATTTCAAAAATCCAAGTTACGAAGTATACTCACATCTTTGAATTTGGGCAAAACTAGTGGCAATCTCTTCTCAAGAAGTTTGTCCACAAAGTCATAATAGTACTTGGTGTTTGGTTTTTTTAAATGGAGGTCTTCAACCATTTTCTTCATATAGCTTGTGTCAATTTCTTCTGTATTCTTGTTTTTTTGTTCATTATTCTGCTCATTTGTGTTTTCTCCCCCTTCTTGGTTGTTTTCCTCATTTGCATCCTTTTGATTCTCTATATCTTTATCCCCATCAGTTTCATTGTTCTTATCTACAACTTTTTCCTCATCAGTATCTTTGTTTTCAACTATATCTTTCTTTTGGTCTGTATCTTTTTTCTCTTCATTTGTATCTTTTTTCTCCTCATCTGAACCCTTTTCCGCATCAGTATCTATCTTTTCCTCATTGTCATCTTTGTTCACAATTTCACCATCCTGCTTTTCTTCATCCTTCACCTCCGACACCTCAGATGCGTTTGCAAACATCCGGACAGTATCTTCAATATTGTAAACCCTTTTTGCATACACACATTTTACCTGCAAAATCATTACATCATCATTATCAACCTATTAACGGGTTACGGGTATATATGCGGGTTGGCGGGCTTAGGGTGATATTTCATACATGCACTATCACTATCAGATGTTGATGATCAGAATTCGACGAGGCAAATCATTAAATATTATAATATAACTAGGAGACATCATTGGCATTGTCTGAATAAATTTATTTTCTATTATCTTTACTTATTTAAAAAGTCCAACCTTCTAATTTTAATTTAAGATTAGCCCAAACAGATCTATTTACAAATTTTACCTTTTTATAATATTAGTATAGATAAAAATATTAAAAATAAATAAATATAATTTTCAATGCAACATTATTTTTTTTTATTTGATAACATTCTTCTTAACACTATAAAAAAAGAAGTGAAACTGTTCGTGCCATTCACGTTATGTGATATGTCTAAGGGAAATGGGCATTTATTTTTATAAATATACTTACATCTTCAAATAGGGCATCAAGCCTTTGGGTCAGAATCTTGTTGAAATTAACTGTGAAAAATTGATCTGGATCATCTGAAACAGAACTTAGAGTATATAGAAAACAATTTACTATGTGTTTTCACTAAATTAAATTAATTTTTACCTGTATCCAAATTTGCGGAAAATTAAACGTACTAATAAGAATAATGCTAGTCTTCATAAAATATAATTTTAAGAAATTATAAACCTTGGAAAGGGTTTAAGAAGAAATATAGAATTATGTTCGTTGAGTTGAATTGAGTTTATGTGGGAGCACATTAATATCAGAACATGACCAGCATGATCTGAAGTTGTACAGTTCCACACAAATCAGAGACGAAAAATCCTTAAAAACAAGCATTCATTAAAAAGAAACACTTAAACAATACCCAACATGTGACATTCTATACTCTCAAATTAGATGTGCCAATATTTATTGAGACCATTCCAAGTGCATTGCATTTGGTTTGATACTGTAAACTTTTATAGTTTCTAGATCAGGATTTGACTCCCTCAAAAGGTGAAGGTGTCAAGATCGCGTGATCCAAAATACTTTGCTAACAATGGAAACCACCCCGGGAAAACCACATTGAGAAGTGAAAGCTACCACATTGGTCCATTTTTTTGAAAGCTACAATGCCACAGGTATGTTGGGGACAGTCTTGTGTTTTTGTTTTGTGTATTAAAAATAATTCTACCTTTTTCAATCAGTTGTAAAATGCTTCGATTTTTTCGACTATATTTGTCAGCATCTTGGGCCAATTTCATTAGTTCATAGTCAGTTTCCTTAGGGTATACCTGACGATAATTATCAACAATTTCGTTGACAGAACTGACTGCTTTATTCATCATGATCTCCTTTATGCGTGTACGGATAGTGTGTTTAACGATACGCTGAATGAAAGGGAGCCCGAACATCTGAAGGGTGCCGCCATCAGTGCATAACTCTTTGATTGATTTAACAATCGTACCCAAAGCTAGCTCTAAACGACCTTTCAATGGCCCAAATGGCTCTGTATTGGGACGAAGTATATTATTATCTTCAATAGATTTCTTTTGAGGGACTGGGTTTGGCTTTTTTCGAAAGACTTGGCCTGTGGGGTTAGGATTTTGGGGTTTGGGTTTTGGGTTTTGCACCATGAGTGTGTTAGTATGTGCAATCAACTTATTGGTTTCCTCTATTAACTTCTTAGTTTGTTGAGATGTATAAAATGCAGATGGATTGTTAGACTTTTGGTTGGGCTTTGTCACTTTGGAAGGTTTGAAGTTCTTCCGTTCAGGTTGAGGAAAGTGTTTGTTCGTGATTCGCTGGCCGATGCTGGGCTTCAAATTCATTAAAGGCCTGGGTTGGGCAGAGAAATGATTTGTTTGGGGAGGAAAGGAGTTGACAGCTCTGGGTTCCGGCAACAGAGCTTGATTCTGCCAGGGGTTTACCCTCTGAGGTGCATTAAAACGCTTTGGTGGGGAAGGAGCTTCCCAAACCTGTTGGCGTTTAACACCCTGTGATCTGGTGTTGGAATTGCCAGATCTGGGTGCATTAGGATTACCAACAGAGTTGTAGTCTCTAGAACCCTGTTGTTTATAAAAGGGTTGCTTGTCATCATACTGCCTCTGAAACGAATGCAAAATAATCTTTATTTGTATCTGAAAAACAAGTGCCATACAAAATTAAGGCTCCATTTTTGCAATATTAAAGAAATTCTTTATGACAAACCTCATTAAAATAATAATAAGGTGATCATAATTTCCTTCCTAGGAACTATTGCAATTGAGCTATTGGTGGACATACAATACTTGAAGTATTGTATGATAATATTTCAAGTGTAGGTATTATATTTTCATTACCAAGTAAAATGAAGTTACTAGGAGCAACCAATTAAATACATTTTAATCAAATTGCTACCATATTGTACCACTGTTAAAACAGTCATATCGTTGGGGTGCCACGATCCTCAAAGCTGAGGAACGACTCCTGAAGAATCAATTTGCTACTTGAAAACGTCATGCTATTTACTTAAAGAAATTATATGTATGTACCTACTTCAGTGTGGCCTTTTCAACAAGAATCAAACAATTTACATTTCAACCAGAGAATATATCAGTATCTTTGTGTAATCATTCATTTAATATGAATAAATGTAAGATAATTTTGTTAATTATATCACAGGTTACTGTCACAACATATCAAATATGGAAGAAATCAAGAGCACTAGAAATAGAAATTCAATGTGATCTCTTAGATTTTGTATTTTAAAATATAAAATATGGATTGATGCCAGTCTACCCTCAATTACCCTAATCCGAAGAATAGGATAGCTCAAGTTACAGAGTGATATTTTGGCCTTACACAAGCACATCTTAAAGAAACATTCAAATAAATATTTTGTGCTATAAAATTATCGTATGTGAAACAATGGGGAAGCAGAGCAGACAGGTGACGGACTGGTAAGGGTACCAATGCCTTTTCCGACTGCCATCTCTAGGGAGAGATGGCAGAAGAAATCAGGGCAAATAGTTCCTCAAATGGGTTGACTACTTAAAACTGACAGCTGGATCAAACTGGAGAAGGATCGCAAATGACAGAGAGCAGTGGAAGCTGTAGGAGGCCTACGCAGAAAAGCATACTGTGCTTGGAAGAAACATTTTATAAAAAAAAGCAACATAATTATATCAAAAAAATTTAATGTCTTGTACCAGAATAAAGGGCTCATTATTGTTATTGTGACACTGTTTCTTAACTAGAATGAAATAAAACCATGAGTAACATTTAATTAAACACAAACAGACCTGTAGAGGTGTTTATTCAAGATGAACATAATGCTTTGTAAATTTTTATTATTCAATAGATGGAATGAGCGGATAAAGCTGAAGTTGTTCATCATTTGAAGTTGGAAAACATTGTCTATAGCAGAAGACTAACTTGAAGAGCTCACTTACAAGGACATGCCCATTTTCATTTGTAAAAAATAGTGGGGATCCAGTTGAATCACCATGTTAGAGAAGACACAGATAATGATGTGATAATTTATAATCAAATTTTACTTTTAACAAAATTCAATTTATATCTTAGTAAAACTTGTGATCTTTATTTTAAAAAGATAGAGAAGATAAGACACAGACAAAATATTAAATTACTCCATAAGAGAAATATTATTAGTTTATTGTATTTGTTTCTGGTATTGTAACTCTCAAATGGATGAACTACTTTGGATCAAATATGTTTTATAATATTAGCTGAAAAATAATAAATTGATAGTCAACACAAATTATTCTGATTTTCTAGAGTAATAGCCTCTTTATAACTTTTCATACTATATTATAAATAATTTTCTGCTTTTTCCACATTTTTCTCTGTATCTTCGCTCCTATTGGTTGCAGCCTAAAGCCTTACTCCATAAGTGCTTCTACCCAATACAAAAAGAATTTTTAAATTCAAACCAGTGGTTCCTGACATTAGCACGTTCAATCAAACTCTTCAGCTTTATTAGTTTAGATGCGTAAATATATTGTCGTTAATTATGAATTCTAAATTGTTATGTGTAAAACTATGGATCAAACAGATAGCCATAGTCCACATGTTCAAGGCCGAGTGGCGCAGTGGGTAGTGACCCTGCTTCTGTGTCCCAGGCCATGGGTTCGATTCCCACATCTGGAAATATGTTTGTGTGATGAGCATGAATGATTTCCAGCGTCTGGGTGTTTATCTATAGATTAAAAATATTTATGTATAATATATATAAAAAGATATCAGTTATCTTAGTACCCTTTATACAAGCTACCTACACTTTGGGACTATATAGCGATGTGTGTATTGTTCTATAATATTTATTTATTATTTTATTTACATTCATACACCTAAAAAGTTACAATGCATATCTTTCTTTCAGGTCCTTAATTGGAACTAAAAGATCCAGTATAATACTTACTGCGTTACTGTTAGAATAGTTATTACTGCTTTGCTGATTACTGTACTTAGACGAGTAATTGATGGTGTTATTAGTGAATCTGTCGAGCATGTTCTGTTCCTGTTCAATTATTTGCCTTTTGCGTTGTAGTAATTCCAGTTCCATATCCAGGTCCTAATAGACAAAAATTATAAATCTTATTAACTCTACACATTAGAGTGGGTGTTTGAACTGGTATAGGGGAGGTAAGGACTGGGCGAGTACAAGATCCAAAAGGATCGAAGTGCATCTGCAACAGCAGGCCTGACCATACTAATAATAATAAAAGAACTATACACAAGCTTCTATTAATATATATCAACACTAATGAGGTGGTTTTTAACAGTTGTTAAGCATTTTCTTTGCATTAATTCCACCCTTTGACTGCAATCACATCAGTGTGCCTAGTGTGAGATTACTTCAAAACAATCGAAAACTTCACTTTCGCGTTAAGGGCAAATTTTATATGGAACTGAAGCAGCGCCCCTGGCGGGAGTGAGAGAAAACTCAAATGGGCGAGTGTCAGTTATTATCGACATTTACTTTACGCCGAAGTTACTCGAAGCGAAAAAGTGAATAACTCTGATTGGTTAAAACAAGTTTGTGCTGAGTGTAAGTCACAAATAACCACCGATCGAATAGTAAAGTTTTCGAAAACGCGAAGGTTAGCTGTCACTTTAAATTTCATAGTGAGAGTGGACCGTGAATATGTTTAGAAGACTACACTTATTTATATTTTGTGTAAACAGTGTAAAATTAAGAAAGACCGGTTATATTTCACTTGGAAGAGGTCGCTAAGATAAGTCTATTGAGAAATAACAACGCCAAGTTTTGCCTTACGATTTACGGCAACGTAGTATAGTCATCGCTTTTCCATGAGACTGCTTGTTTTTATGCAAAGTTACAACCGTTGCAATGTGCAAGTGAAGGCAGGCAGCTGTCCGCAGTCACCACAATTAGTGTCACCGGCGTCATTATCCTTCAACTCGAAGATTGTGCAAAGTTACAGCCATAGCAATAATCATGGTGAAGGCAAGCTATCCCCAGTGACTACAAAGGTGTCCTTGGCATCATTATTATCTTTGCAATCGAAGGACAATGAGAAGAATAATCATGATGAAAGCAGTCAATATGCAGTAATCACAGTTTGTGTCCCCGGCATCATTATCCTTACACTTGAAGATTGTGCAAACTTACAATAAACATGTTAAAGGGAGGCTATCTACAGAGATCAGTGTCACCGGCCTCATTATTCTTAGAATAATTAGTGTGTTATATTTTTAATTTATTAATTAAAACAAAATACAAAGGACATTACTTTATATTTTCAGAAACAAAAGAAAATGAAAAGGTTCACATATTTCTTTGATTTGCAATTACCCGTAAATAAATTTTGTCAATATTATTGTATTTATTCTAACAATCATGAGATTATATACATAGCTAATTTCTAATAAAAGAATTTATTAAAAGGTGTTGTTGTTTATTTATCTTTATCAATAGGTATCTTTCATTGCCCCATTACAGGACCAGGCTTTTTGACTCTGTAACTATATATCTTACATGTTACTAAATATGACTGAGGCTGATGATGTAACAAACTGAGGCACAATGGTGTAATACCACCACCTTGCAGGCTACTACTGGAATTATAGCTCAATATTTTTTCGTTGGTTACTCCTAACTAAATCAGGAAATGACTCCAGAAACTCATGAGCCACTAAACCAAGGACATTCTTTATTATATAACTAATCATAAATGATATATTACATTACTAAGTATTTTATGTTTAAATAAAAAAGTTTAAAGAGTTCAGTAATATTTTATTAAATAATGGTATTTAGTTAAATTTTAATATTTTCAGGTATAAACTTTAAAACTCTGATAAAATTGTCCTATTATACTATGCTAACACACTTTAATTTTAAAATAAACTAAACAAAGCTTAAACATACAATAGACAAATATCTCTTATAAATCTAATCCTTATTCAAACTTATTGTTCTTATTCCATTTATTATCATCTGTGGTTTCTTAATAATTATATTTGTTCGGTGAAAGTCTTGTATATACAATGCTTTGTGCTGGCTGGTCTTGTTGTACTACGATGTGAAACTTCATGTAATATACTAATAATGCATTATTGGATGTACTTTGCATAGACCAATTAAGCTCCGGCTAAACTAGCTGGTATGCAATGCCTGTAACAATGAAAAACTTATAGTACAACTAGTTATATACATAAATGGATCCAATTCAGACTATTATGTTACTCAAAATAAACTGCAGAAGTAGTAAACACTAAAACTATTTGTAGGTGAACTTTGTTGACTTAATTTCTTAGTAAAAACCTCCCAATTTTTAATATTATTCTGGGACAATTACACACATCACTATATATAGCCCCAAAGTAACTGTAGGTAGGTATGATAACTGATGAATATTTTTATATATATTATATATAAATACTTATTATTATTTTTATATACATTATATATACATAGCTATTATATAGAACTATGTGGATGTTTATATACCATCAATAACTAAAGAATGGCTACAGGTATCTTGATAAAAGTTGGTATTACATACATAGTACTCTGTTTTCCCGATATATTTATTGAAACAAGATGTAAGTTGGTCACTGGGCTCAGTAGGTATGTACCCAATATAAAGAATACCAGTAATATATACTTATTTAAAAAATATTTATACAAACATATTCCTTACTATTTGTTTGTATATTACATTATTTATCTACCTCTCTGGAGAAAATATTTGTAAATATAAATAAATAATATATAGTTAATTAGGTATATGTAATTGATGTTAAGAAATTTAATATAGATTTGTAAGCTTAAAATAGTAAAAGTTTCAACTAACCTTTTTCTATGTAGTTTTTCATCACAATTCTTTTAAAGTATTTAAATTGCAATTGTTTCATAATTATACTCTTATGTCAGAAGTTTGGGAAGATATTCCTTTTTAAATTACATGATTAGGTATGTAGATACTATTTAATAAACCAAAACGAATTTATATAATTCAGTTTTGGTAACACATCCACATATTGTTATTAAGAAGTAATTGATGTTTTAATGAAACTTTTTCCAATTTTCCACGGTTTTCGTATCGCCACTACCATCACTGTTCAATATTTGCACCTGCTCCGCCAAATTTTGTATATTGCCCAGCCTTAAACATAAAAAGTAATAAATAGATAAGTATTTGCAAAGTTCAATAATCATAACCTCACAGAAGCCGAATATCTTTTCAAATTCCACTTACTGCTTCATAAATGTGACCATTAGTCCATTAGGTCGAATTGAGATGCACTAGTTCTCATTTTATATTATTATTTACTCTTTAAAACATTTAAAGGGTAGATTATTTAGAAGATGTTTAAAAATTTAAGTTTAAGAATTACGAAGTTATTATTTAAGACTTTGAAGTATGCCAAACCACAGCAAAACAATGTTATACGAACCACAGTTTAAAAATGCTAAAATGGAGACATTATGACCACCTCAATTTTAATAGATAGTTGATTCCATAAGTCTACTTTATAGAATTGTCATTTTTAATTTGGTTGGTTAATACAAATGATATTTCATTTTGATTGGTTAAAATATCGAAGCCAATTTTTCACTAGTGAACAAACTTTTCGAAAACGATTGAGCTCACACTTGACCACTTTTCGATTACGGCAGCGTAAAGTTATATCGATTAACGCGAATGTGAAGTTTTCGATTGTTTTGAAGTAATCTCACACTAGGCACTCTGATGGCAAGTGATGATGTAATCTAAGGCTAACTTTAGGAGTAAGATAATATCCACACCCATTTAGTTATAATATATCATATATAACATCATACCGGAATGCTAAATCACTTGGCCTTATATTTTTGTTGGTAGGGTGGGAACTAGCCACATTCAAGGCCTCCACGGCCAAAAAGTTGTTAACATGTTGAAAGATAGTACTACATCACAGATGGTATGTGCTGTGAAAGTACTTTTTGCAATACATTGACAGTACAACATGCTTTTCCTTACAATTACCTAGAAGGACTAACATCTTGAGGTGTACTGATTTTTTGAGCAAAGAAATTTCTGTCATATTACTTTTTGACTACTTGACTTCCACAGTAGGTACTGTCGGTCAACATCTTAAGTAAAAATAAATAATTGTTCTAGACAAACATTTTAGCTTTGAATTCACTATGATGATGCTAGGTAATTTGGCACAAGAAGAAATCTGAATAGTCTGAGACTCGCTTCTTTTATGACCAGTTACCATTCACCTCTGCTCAAGTATTCTCTTGCTATTGCTATCATAATACAGAGGTATCATAGTAATCAGGCACCCTATGTAAGTGAACATGCCTATTACTGTTGACTATTAAGTTAATATTAGTTTGGGAAATCTTCAATAATGTAGGAAGATAAGTAATTCATAATCGAACATTAAAATTTTCTGATTATAGTACACTGTTATCCGAAAATTTGAGTCCAAAAGTGGTCACTGCCCAGCAAAACGTTCGCCGGATTATAACTTATAAGGTGTCGTCTTAGTTGAACTTCACCGGTTGCTACGTTTCCATTAAATCTGTTATAATAACTATATATGTTAAACAAATAACAAAACAACAGAAAGCGTTATTCCCTACAATAAAAAGTCCTAATGTGACCCAGAGATATAAAATACAGGTTAAAATGGCGTCCAAATCCGTATATTCAAATATCATGAGAAATTGGGACTTACACGTAAATGATCAGTGTACAGAGGCCCGCTTTGGTTCACGCCACCACGGGCTCCGCCTCCACCTCTGCCTCGGGCTCCGCCGCCACCTTGGCCTCGGGCCGCGAACTTTCCGCGTCCTCTGTTCATAGTTGTATGTCTAATTCAGTATCACTTCCCTTGTTTTTGTATACAATACTGAAAACTAAACTATTTAAATAGTATAATAATAGTAGCGCAATTGATTCAAAATCAAAAGCGATAATTTTGAAAGTAAAATGTTTTGCTTGAGGTGATTCAGATCAGACTCACTGACTCAGCAGTCAGCAATCAGCATTTTGCTTCAACCATAGACTAGGATGTATAAGTCTTCAACTTCAAATCAATGTTTTTCTTTTTCTTAACAATGTTGCCAGTTTTAATTTCAGAAAAGTACTACGGTCTGCGATCAACAAAATGTTGGTAAATTAAAAATTAGTATGTAGTGAAAAAGAAAATCGGTAGATCTACCTATCCTTTATTTATATCTACCTATCCTTTATTGAAAAAAAAGAAACGAAAATCTCTTTTTGACTAAATTGTTCTTCTGTATATTATCTTATTTTCTCTATGTCGTCAAACTATTGACAGAAAGGTCGTGGTCGGCACATCAGGAGTGGTGGGTGCATCCCAGTGGTATCCCATACCGTAGTTCTATAGAACTGTTGGGATATTTTCCGGGCTGTCAAATTATATCCCAAAAATTCTATATAGTACTGTAGTATAGTTTTTGCTCTTGACTTTACTTATAGCATATAAGTTACAAACTTTATATTATTTTAATTGATATTTCATTTTGTTTTTGTTATTTCAGTTGTTAAAACCGAGTAGTAGTCGTGTCTAAAGAAATATTCTCTTATTTTAGAAGTTACGGGGGGGGGGGGTCATTTTACCACTTTGGAAGTATCTTTCGCGCAAACTATTTAGTTTAGAAAAAAATTATTAAGAACCTCAAAATCATTTTTTTTAATACTAGAGTTCTTATAGTTTCGGAAAAAGTGGCTGTTATATACAGACGGACAGAAAGACTATACAAATATATAAGGAACCCGTTTTATTATTTTTATAAAAACAAAAAACCCGATTACAAAGAAAGATCTACCAAAACTACGTTTGTCCCCACCTGCTGCACCATAAAGTATTTAAAATTTTATATAGATATAGTGATCCTTGTTTTTCTCTTTTCAGTTCATAACTTCTATGCAGTCGGGTTTTTTGTTTTTATAATAATAATTTTATTTGAGACTATATTTTTGAAATGGTCTTTTTACGACCTTTCATTTGATACCCATATTGCGAAGATAAGAGAAAGAAATACACACATCCCCCCTTTCCCCCCCATTTACAGCCACCATTTTGAAAATTTATATAACCTATGTGACTACCACAATTTTAACGAATTCAACGACAACTCACCTGACAAAATCCGTTCAGTTGTTTAGGCTGTAGCGCGTGCCGAAGAAATGGACATACATACATACGCTCGGAAAACATAACCCTCCTTCTGACGCAGTCGGGTAAAAAAGGAAATCGCTGTAAGAGTGTCTCCAAAATTTTAAGAGTTCCTTCAATTTCCCCAGGATATCATCATCAGATCCTAACATGATGACAATGGGACCACCTTGGATGTGGCCCTTTCAAATAAAAAAAAGAATTTTCAAAATCGGACAACTCTGTAAAAAGTTATGCGTTATACATAAAAGAAAAAAAAATATACGTGTCGAATTGAGAACCTTCTCCGTTTTTTTTCTTCAGTTAAAAATAACATTACCATGACAACTTTGCAAAAATAGGTAGACATTAATGTCATTAAACTTTTTTAAAATGAAATAAAATACTTAACAGGTGGCGCCTAAAACTGTGTATAATATAGCAGACGAAATAGAAGAAGAGAAAAGAAGAATAGAGGCGGCGGCACCTAAAAAGCGTAGAGCCTCATCTCTCTTGAGAGCTGCTAAGAATTGAGCTTCGAGTTTTTAAAATTTTGCAATATCCGTAATGTTTACTAATTACTGTGTTATTTAATACCATTTCAATATCATTATGTCTAGTAATAAGAAGGTTTAAAGATATTTTGAGCGGTACAGTATTTACAGTTGGGCATACAACACTTACATAGTGTCTTTGTTGATGCGCTTAGTTAAAATAATACAAGTAAAAAGTTTTTTAGGTTAGATTTAGATAATAAGGTTACATTTTCCTCATTTTCGTTTGATCCATTAGTTATGAGACACCATGTATACTAGCCAACATACTACCTTCTTGTAAAGGGCATATGGAGGTGCAGACGCACCACGCTGCTCCAATGAGGGTTTGCTGGTAGGGTGATAATGTTTAGTTCATTAACGATCACTGTCAGATGTTAATAATAGCGACATTAACGTGCTTTCCGAGGCACGGGGATGTAACACCACTAACTTCCGAGCATACAATTATACTAAAAATTTCTTGAAAGAAAAAACTCATTATTCCACAACCCCATCCAGGACCTCGTGTTCAGAGCTACTTAGGCAAACCACTCGACCAGTGATTCTCAACCTTTTTTTGTTGCGGCACATATTTAATGATTTCAAAATTTGGCGGCACACAAAGAAAAAGATAAAAATTATTTACTTACTACAACACACTGCATAAATAGTTTATGACAAAAATTTTAAATACACCAAGACTTTGCGTCGCTAATGTGTTCCTGAAAAATGCGACGCAAAGTGAATCACAAATTTGGAAAGCAAATAATAAAATAATTTATTTTTTTGTGGATGTAAGTATATATTCATGTTAAAAATATTTTTCTTTTTAAATGATATAATTTAATAATATTAACATTATTATATATTTGCAAAATTTGGCGGCACAGTTTTGAAATTTGGCGGCACACAAAAGTGCCGCGGCACAGTGGTTGAGAATCACTGCACTATACCAACGTGGCATTCTAAGGCAGGTTCTAAGGGTGTATACATTAATGTAATATTGTCTAAATTTTTATTTTCAGGTTGAAGAGGACATAACCGAAAACGAAGAGGCAACAAAATAAAATTAAAAGTACACATTCAATTTTCATTTGATATTATCTTGACGTAAATACTCATTTTTAGATATTTCGGTAAAATCAAATTCTGTATTGTCACAATCTAAATAATTAGTGCGATTAATAAACGCTTTTAAGACAAAGCGAGCGCTTTATTCTTTTAACTTAATCCTCTAATTACGTTAAAATGTTTTTAGTGATTTTGAATTTTTTAAAATTTATTTTTTTTAGAATATTATTAGTGATTTTGTCATAAATAAGCTAAATTACCTATATTAAAGCCGAACTCGATTGAGAATGCTTGTCAACAAACAAATTAAAAATGAAGGTAGAAAATGCAACACATTTTATGCCTAATAAATTTAAAATTATGTTTTGTTTCTTCACAATACGGAGTTTATCCTAAAAATTGAAAGGGAAAGGGAATCGCATGTAAAAAAAAAATTAAATTTGAAAACATATTTTTATTGGTATTGATAACGTAAACCTTAACCACAATGGTATATTTTATTTACAACCACAGATTCTCAAAATACGGTATACAGATAAGTAAATGGATTTTTTTCAAATAACCTTATCTAAATAGTAAACTATTGAAAGAGGACAACTTTATAGGCTACCACTAGTTTGCACTTCTACACTATAGGAATAATCGTCATATATTTACCTTATATATAAATAAAAATGAACGTATATTTATGTATACGTATATATTATACACCGATTTTTTCTGTATCCTACTCAACGTAAAAATTAATAACTGTATTCTGTACTCATATTCGTTATTAATATAAAACTGAGTACTTATTTGTGACAACATATCCTACAAATATAGTGCAATGATAAAGGATGTATAAAAAGAAATACATTTTTTTTCAAACTTAAATCTTGGATTTTGGTCTCCTAAACCTTAAACTGAATATCCGGGTTACCTATAAAAAATTAGTCTTAAGTGCATTTTATACAATTATTGTACGATTAATTCAATGATTTTAGAGGCAGTTACATCTTTTTAATCATTTTCAGGTTTCACGAAGCTGAATATTGTGCATCAATATATTTGAACTATCGTTTTTAATATCATTCTTCATCTGATCCACTGCATTCGTCAACCACAATGCCTGTGGATATTAAAGCAAGTATTTCTTCATCATCCATTTCATCCGTTTCGTCGAAAGACTCTGCAGTAATAGAATCAACTAACTTTTTTTTGTTTACTACAACTTCTTTTGGTTTCGGTTTAGTTACATTTTTTATAGGTGCTGCTAAATTTTTTACAGGCGTTGGTACATTTTTTACAGGCGTTGGTACCTTTTTTACAGGTGTTGGTACATTTTTAACAGGCGTTGGTACATTTTTTACAGGCGTTGGTACATTTTTCACAGGCGTTGGTACATTTTTGACAGGCATTGGTTCATTTTTAACAGGCGTTGGTACATTTTTTACAGGCATTGGTTCATTTTTAATAGGTGTTGGTACATTTTTCACAGGCGTTGGTGTAGGTTTATTCGTTGCTACATTTTTGTTTTCTTGATTTGATTTCGGGTTAACATTTGCTGGTATAGAAGGCTTTTCAACGGATGTCGCTTTACCTGCAACATCCTTTTTAATCGTTACAACTTCTTGTTTAACTTCATTTAGTTTGGAAGCGGTAACGGTGTTTTCACTTGATTTCGGCGTTGTTGCGTTGACTTTGTTTGTTGTTACATTAGGTTTAATATTATTTGGTGTAACAGACTTTTCATTTGATTTAGGAGTGGTTTCTGTAACCTTAGTTGTAACACCTTGTTTAATTTGATTTGGTTGAGGTTTACTAATAGTTTGAGCAACGGGCTTTTCAGTAGATTTTGGTGTCACTTTTTTGACATTATTCCCAATATTTTCATTAACTTGATTTGAATTAGGTTTAATACTAGTTGTTGGAGTAGGTTTTGGTGTCATTTTCGGCAATGCTTCAATATCTTTTTTAGTTGATTCAATTTTCTTATCTTGGTTAAGGTTGGCTTTTATATTCGTAGTTGTTGTTTTCTCAGTTGTTTTAGTTGATTCAGTAACCTTTTTAGTTGCCACTTGTTGACTTGGTTGCAATTCTTTTGTCGGTGCAGTAACCTGTTTAGCACTAGTCACCTGATTTGTCTTGGGCTTAGTTATATGGCTTTGTGAGGACTTAACACTTTCGTCTCTATTTTTAATAGAAGTTTCATTTTGTACTGTCACCTTATTTTTATCTGATTCAACAATTGTCTTAGAAGGTTGATTATTTTTACTTATAACAGTTTCTTGACTGGACGATACAGCCGGTTTTTTGAAGTCTTTGTCATTTGAAGAAGCTTGCTTACTGGATTCTTGTTTTACGTCCTCAGTGTTTTCGTTATCTTTTTTATCTGTATCAGCGTTATTCTTTTTCGCAAACACAGTGTTAAGTTTAGCCGGACACTGAGAGAATCTGTAGCTGGGCTTTATGGTTATTTTCGCAACTCCTGTAAAGAATAATATAGTCAGTCGTCGTATTTTAAGTTTTTGAATTATAATTTAACAATGGCAAGCACAAGTCTGATAAGGGTAGTAGTTTAAAGGGCATTGCCAAAATTTGGCCCAGGCTGTCTAAACGTATGCTCATATTTAACTATTTTATTTAAATACACAATAAATTTTAAACAACTACCCATGTTTCATAGCAATCACTTGAAAATATTTAAAAAATATAAGAATTTCAATCGATTTTTTGTGTTCTGAATCACGTGAGCGTCGTCGTAGTATGAAAAGTCAACTTTTATCAACCTTCATAACTTTTCTCACCTACTGCTTAGCTACAAGTAACTTTATTATAATTTACGTAGTAGAATCTGCACTATTTAATGACATATATATCTGGGCATACATCTCTGCGCATCATCCTAGATTTTTAAACTATGTGCTTTAGATGTCCAAAGACAAATGCATGCAGTGAAGTCAAGGGTACGTTAATAGGGAAAAATATATAACGATCAACGAACGAGTGAAGTAGTGATGCGTAGACGGTTTGATCAAATAACGTGAATTACTATGGCCTGCATTAGAATTCTGCTCGTCTGTGCTTCACCTATTTTTTTTATAATACATATTCATAGACACACATACCACACTTTTGGTTCCTCGCTGTGACCAGTCGGTCAAAGTCGGCGATGTTTCGCACGCGCGCCACGTACAGGTTGCGGTGTTGTTGATGCTGCTTGAACTCCTTTATGTTGTAGTTCTTCATGAACTGTCTCAGGTGGACACTCTCCGGGGTGCGGCTGAAGTGTACCTGACAAGGTCATTTAAATTATCGTAAAAGTAAACTAGGGTCAACGTGGATATAATAAGTAAACCACATATGGGTATTGGAACGAAGTTCCTTATCGCGCGTTGTGAAAGGGGGCTAGACGGAAAAAATTCGTACGAAAAGTTGTCACGACACTTTTTGATCAAAGGATCTTGCCGCCGCCTTTGATGTGTGTGCGCGTGAGCGGCGGGGGGCGCCCGCGCTGTATGCTGTCTCGCGCTCTCGTGGCGCCCTTTACGAAAATTGAGCCTACTGATTAAGTTTATATAACATTATATTTGTTAATAATAAAAAAAATATTATTATTACTTAAAAAAATTAAATTTTATTACAATTCCTTCACTAATTAATCGAAAGGAACTTCGTTCCATCCGGGTGTCCCTTGACACCTCTCAACTTTTTTTATATATATATTTGACCAGTTTTGAATTCACTCATTAATATTAAGTTTTCTTTAAGGTACAAAAATTGCTGCAATAAGAATATATTTTTTTAATAATATGAGTATGCAGTTTTATTTACATCGCCATTCACTAGAACAACGAATCTCTGGTTAAGCTTAGAAACATGAGTGAATTGCCAAAATAAAATTGTAACAAATTTTCAAAAATTATAAGTTATTAGTTCACTGCATTAACATAAACATTTAAATGGGATCATACATAAAAATAATTTGTATCTCATTTCATATTAGAGGAAAATAAAATGCGCCTTAATTGGTCATTTATACCTCCGGAGACCCTAGCTAATAAAATAATAATAAAGCTTTATTTAATTCCACATAAAAAGTAATACAAAATGATTAAATTTTAAATTGTTTCTTTTTTTTTCTTTTTATATGGACCCCCTAAGAGTAAAAGCCTCCTCCAGGGATTTCCACTTAACCCTGTTTTTGGCCACAGCTGGCCACTCTTTTCCCGCAGTCGCCTCTATGTCATAGAGATTTAGAGAATGTACTAAATCTCTATACATATTGAAAAAAGTTCGGGCTGGGAATTTTTTAGAAGAAAATGTTGGGTAGTTGAATAAATATTTTTATTCTTTCATTTACGGTGTTTTATTATGACATACTAAACCGAAAAAGATTAACATTGATTTTCATTGACAAAAGACTTTTTATACTTACCCTCAGAAACAGAGGATTAAAGACATTCAGCAATCTCTTGGTAACGTTGAGACCCAAAACCTGTTGGAGAATAAGTAATTGTTATTAAACTGTTTCTAGCATCACCTAACGCAATGTCGGTACTATGTTTATTTTCAAATAGAAATTATCCCAAAGTGTGATATACTTTTTGCAATTCACGAGGGCGAGTGAGCTTGCAGTAGTGTGCGTGTCTGACGGAGCGATCAGTATCGGCCGAGCCGTCGCAACGGTCACTTGTGCTTTTTGTTTCCACAACGCTTAATGTGGCGAAGTACTGTCAATGTACACAACTGCAATGTATATATACACGTCCAACCACGGGTAAAGCTCACTCGCCTTAGTGAATTGCAAAAAGTATAAAAATAAAAAGATTGAAAGTGGAACATGTCATCTTTAAATTGTAACATGAGCGTTTAATATCAACATGCTAAGTTCATAACTAAGATGGCATTACAGGCCTTATTGCATGGATACAAAAATCAAACATAATTTCAGCGCTAGTCGGATACTGTAGCCAAGCGGGAAGGCGCTCTGGCCCGGATTGCGTAGAGGACACAGGTTCGAACCCGAACCGAATCGAAACCGTCGGTTCCGTAATTTTTGATATTGTTTATTTCAAATTTTTAAATTTTTGTTGTCTCTCTGTCTGCCCGCACTATTTATGCGTTCCCTTACAACTCCCAAATGGCTTGGGCGATCCCCGATATGATGACATTTACTTTTAGGAGTGTTCTTAGGTATAGAGGACTGTGTGTGTGTGTGTGTGTTGTCGAGTAAGGAGGTGATAGCGAAAAGTGGTCTTGTTAAAAACACAATATTTATTATTATTTTTCAACGTTACGTTGCGTATGTCGTCGCTGGCCTCGTTCCTCAGCCGCTCGATGACGTGTCGCTCGGCGGGCGAGTGCGGGCTGTCGGGCAGCGACTGCCACACCTGCCGTGATGCCACACGCACACATGGTTACAACTTATACATCCTTACATGATAAAAAGATTTGAATAAACAAATTGAACTGACTTCAAGACACACTCATTGCAACGTACAACTGCGTCATTTAGTTGCTTTAATTTACTTAGGCATATCTATGAAGTCGGTGCCATCCAAGTTTATGCAACGTTTATTGTACGAAGTAGCAAATCACTGAGGGTTTTAGGTAAGGTCCTTAAAGTAGAAACCTTGGCTGTCAATTGTACCCACGTTGACCATACATAAGATGGTTCCTTTGAATCTATCCTATAAAGTAAAGTTTTCGAGTGAATTACCTTAATCATAACTGCTTGCAGTTCGTCTTCTAGAATTTGCGTTGTGCGCTCGTCTAGTTCTACGGGTTCATCTGCATCTACATCTGAAAAGCAAATTGAGAATATTATTGAAACCCGCCAACCCGGATTGGAACAGTGTGGTAGACTCGAGCTACATATAACTTCTCCTAGGAGGTAGGTAAAATAGGCTGCTAATGATAATGATCACGATTGGATCGAAGGGTTATCTAGCGGATGCCCGCGGTTTCATCCGCGAAGTTACCCTTCCTATGGGAATATCAGGATACAAGTCAGCTTATGGCTATCATATACAAAAGGATTTTTTAAATCCGACTGGTACTTTCAGAGATTATCCGGAACAAACAGACAAAAAATGAACAAAAACGTTATTTCGGCGTATGTATATATTCATATGCATGCGGTTTTTTCAATAGATATAGTATAGATTGTGTGTGTAAAGTGAGTGCAATGTTTCCGTACTTTTATTGTAGGTTAATAATATTGCGCAAATGTGTGGAAAATAACTAATAATAACCGTACTCGTTTTATAAAAATATAATAAACTGTGTCGAAAAATATTACCGAAAATGTAAGAAATAGAAAAAAGGGGCATGCCTTCAATTTTCTCAGAATGGAGAGTTTTCTGTCTCTTAGCCAATGATGCAGCGGTTCTGGTCACTTCTATAGTTCGCTTCCTCAGTAGACTAGCGGGGACTCGCTGTAACGCTTGCCGCCGAATCTGGGTCTTCCCTGCAACAAGAAATACAAAACCACTTCACCCAAGGTAGGTATAGTAAAGGCAGACAAACAAGAATAAAGCGCAATGCTTAATATATCATATGATATATGATAGATAGATTAATATATCATATGATAGATATAAATAGTTACCACATAAGGGCACAACCGCCTTGGGAAATATTACTTAAGAATTACACACAAAGTAAGAACGGAGTTGTCATAATCTTGCCTCTTCACTTAAATAGACATGTTCTCGGGTATAATACTGTCTCCGAGAGAATTATTACCCTGAATCTAGACTAAGCCGTGCACACTTAATATTGTCCAAATATAATAAAGACGGCTGTGAATCTGAAGGCCGACCCCGCATCGGGATGACAAAAAGCGCCATGCCACAGCTATTCAAAACATGGAAAGACAAAAACATTTCGCAGTGGACAAAAATGTACCTAGTTCGCACAGTTTTCTTCTCAATCTTCCTTCTTAGAGCCGAGATATGGACCATAAAATCTGCCGATCGGAAAAGAATTGACGCTTTTGAAATGTGGTGCTGGCGGCGGATGCTGAATATTTCTGGGACCGAATACAGTCTATGTCTACTAAATCCTAAATAAATTAAAAGTTAAGATCCGACTTACCGACTTGAGTTTGAGTGACTTACTGCGAAGATCTGTCTGCGGACAAGATCGAGTACTTCAGTCACATTGCCAGGAAAAACACGGATAGTAGTGAATAGCTTATGGTCACTGGCAATATCGAGGGGAAAAGACTCCGCAGACCAACTGTCGCGCGTGACCACGATCCTCAAAGCAGAGGAAGCTACTCGAGAAGAAGTGGCGTTGTCGAAATATGACGTCGCTGCACACAGATATTGCTTGTGTTCAGACTCATTTTGTTAATTTAAAAATAGTTACCTTGTTTACAACTGTTAAGTTTGCTGGTATTATTATAAATTAAAGTGTTTTTTCAAACACTATGAGTACATAAAAACTTCAAATTTCATTACTCTTTAAAGTGAAACTCATCAATCACGGTAAAACTTGATGTTACTTTCGTCTTCGAACATGAATATCAGATTGAGGATCGGAACTGGTCGATAAAATCAGCTCCCCTGTGTTGTGATTCAAAGCATTTAACAACTGCGACACAGAGATAACAGCTTATGCTTAAAATATTAAAAATATAATTAAAAGAAACGACACACACAACGGAACAAGAATACAAGAAGAAAGGCAAGAATTCATAAAAATAAATTAAAAATTACTATTCCTATGAATTTTTTTCAGAGTCCTAACGAGAAGAGTCAAGCTGACATAATATATTTTTCAAGCTTTACACTTTCAAGTTCTTAATCTTCTCTTTAAGAAGTCTTCTACATAATCATGGTTTTTGTTACAATGCAACTTTGTGGCTTATTTCTTCAAGTTTTTGATGATTAGCAAAAGCAATTTAATTCAAAAATGCCTTATTATAACAAAAATCAAGTTGGTAGCAGACATTTAAACCTTTGGGCCTCATAACAAGCTCCAGTCTCACACAGCGGGAGATGGAGAGAACTCAGAAGATCTTCACGTTATCGAGTAAAGCTATCGACATATACGATAGCATATAAACGAGTTGCAAAGTAGAAGTGCAAATGGGCAGGACATATTCTGAAAAACTAATGAACAATGGCAACAGCTCTGCGGAAAGCGCAGTATTGGTCGAACCTTCACAAGGAGAACCGATAACATCAAAAACGTTGCAGGAACCCACTGGATACAAACAATTCAAGACTCCATTGGCTGATTGTGATGATGATAAATTACTATAAACAACCTATTGTTTCAAAAGAGTTTGCAACAGATGTAACAACAATTCTAACATAACAAAATCCATATTTATAATCAATACAAAAATTAAAATAATCTAACGCAATTCGTAGGCAACGCAATACAGCAATGTGAAATATTATACGCACATTTTTCTGCTGTAGGATATTGAACGATTCGGTAAAAGCATTTCATCCTGAACATTTTATACTGAATATAGAAAGAAGCACTTTTGTAATTTCAAGCAATTTCAAAAAATCAGAAAATTTTACTTACAAAAGCGAGAATTTCCGCAAACAGGCTTCATATAATTAATTCAATGTCTGCATCTTCTATGTCAAGAAAAAAATAATTACCTTTACCTTTTAAATAATTGATTTCACTTTAAATCACCTGTGCTACACTTGGTAATCCTGCAAAAAGAAAAATATTCAGCAAGCATTCTAACCTTTATGTGCGGATTTCTGCTTTTTCAGCATATCTTCATAGTTGAATCTCTAAAATAATCCTACGTTGACCCTTATCTTCCAATAATCCTTTCTTACGCAACTTAGGGCAGTAGTCCGAGGCCAGCTGAAACGTTTAAAGTATTTTTAAAATACATGGAAATTTTTAACAACATTATACCACGGTACTCACCTTTTCAATCTTCCCTGCCAAAGAATATCGTTCAAGAATTTTTCGATATTACATTGTTTATTTTAATATTACCTGGATAATTTGAAAAATCTTGGTGCGGCTTTTGTTGTTATGATTACTACTATTTTGTAATTAGATGCAGCCTACGGTGGATCGCACTTTCCTGGACGGTACATAACACTGACTTGAAGATAACCACGTTGCAGGTGGAAGGGAAACTGCTAATAGCTCAGTAAACCAGAAAGAAGGTAGTAAAGACCCAATTTCAATCTATATTGATCATTATCCCAAGTCTGTTTGGTAAATAGGTTAAATGATTTGCTTTGTATAGAATCTAAGTTTTCAGGACAATTGTAGATTTCTCCTGAGGTACGCAACCCTGTAACAGATTAACGAAAGCCATAGCCTCATCTAGTCAGGGCAATGGACCCAAAAACTGTCATACCCAATGTAGCAAAAAATACTGATCCTTTACATTTCCCTCTTATGACTATAAACAAACATTTGTCTTGAAACCAGTTATGACAACTACCATAGCACTTCAATTAAATTTCCACGGTTATAGATTTGCAAAACAAAATTCTTTAATTTTTCCCTGTTTTAAAAAAAAACTGGAAGTTGCTGCTAGCTAATAAATTATTCGCTGAAACGAAAAGCCTCACTTTATGAGGTATTTTTGATTCGTAGTTGTAATTGTGATTACACGAATTCCTCACTCTGAGCAAAGTATTACATATAGCAACAATATCTAGGAAATGAAGTGCAAACATTAGAGATTTACTAGACAAAAGCTTTATTAAACCTTTTAATATATATATAGTGAAAAAAAAGGCAAACCAATGCTTAATGCAAACAATAAACTTACTTAATGAAAACAAACAAACTTAGTTTCTAGATAAAATTTAGACAAGTCAAAGAACGTCAGTATCAGAATCGGAGTCTATATCCATGTTAGCAATTTCGTATTTGTCATTTTGCTCCGATTTATATCTGGCGATGGCATCGTGCAATTTCGCCCGAGGGAGGTCAGACACAACATCAACAACGAATTCGCGGGAATCTTCAACGTAATCCAATTTGAAATTCAGCTTGACGATGGTTTCAATAGATTCGACGTCCATATCGCAATTAAACTCGTAACTATGTCGCTTAGAGCTTCTCTGTGTTGTCAGGTTTTTCCACAAATTGAAATTTAATCCTTTGACACCACGATTGCTCTGCTTCAAACGCTCAAGGGCGAGCTTGGGTTGCAGGGAGTTCGATCGCGGTAAAATTACATTCATATTTAAATACTTGGTTCTCCTTTCATCCTCTCCGACAATAATCAGCGGTGTGCGATTGATTTTACCTAGATCCAAATTGCATAACCACCTCCTAGATTCAGCATTCTCAGGCAATAAACAGAAGTATCCGGGTTGACAGTATCCGTATGTGACAAAATCAGTCCGACTTTTCCCCTCGAGTTGATGGTATTTATACATCTTGTAAATGACGATGTCTTTGACTTTTCGCGCTAACACTAAACTTAGCGGTTTGTTTCCTTTGAAAGCGATTTGGACAATGTCCTTTACTTTGTCAGATATGGAAGGCATGGGAGTTAAATTGGCGGGGGGAACCCAAGTTATTGAACGTTCGGTCAGCCCAGCGTCAAAAGCTTCTTTGTCGATCGCGGCCGCTTTAAGGAAGACGTTGACTTTTTGCAACTCGTAGCCCAATTTCATTGAGTGTTTCTCGAGTACTCGTGCGGCAGATGGCGGCATGTCGACATATATGCGTGTACCTTTTTCGGTGACAATCGTTTGCACTAACTTCCACTTACCTATGTTGAGGCCCTCCAAGCGTTTGTTCTGTAATTTTAACTTGGTGAGGGGATCAAATTTCCGGTACCTGCAATGTCCGGGCAACCAAATGGCCCCGCGCTCGTACCACAATTCCTCTGACGTGTAAACTAGAACGTTGAACAGTATGAATTCGCTGAAATCTAGGCCCATAAGCCAATCTCTGGAACGTTCATCGCGCGTGATCATTTCGAGTCTGAACGCGGTGTGCTGTGTGGCTAAAGTGAACTCTGGGGCCCATCCTTGTGATGTTTGCGTTACCTTGGAATTATATAACGGTTTTGTTATAAATACATCAAACAAGTACTCAACCTATAGATTATTCAACAAAAATCGAGCTACAAATGCAAGTAATATAAAAAATAAAATTGTATAACAAAAAGCGATGTTAAATACGGTTTAAAATATTTTCGAAATTTTGAAATCATGAAAAATGATTATTTGCATTGAGCATATTATATAGTGAACACTGCGAAAAACTCGAGCAAACCGTACCTGTATCAGTTTTTTGACCAAGAACTCTTTGAGCTGTTTCGTCTCATATTCGTCGATTGGTTGCAAATCGTTCTTACAGAGGTACAAGCTAAACGCGTCCGCCTTAGTTTCCGCCTCCTGTTGTATATTCTGATATTGTTGCGCGGGTTGCGACTGATACTGAGCTGGAAGGGGAACCATTACCGGAACACTCATTATGATCCCTGGGGATTGCATTTGAACCGTGGGCACATCGACTTGGTTTTGCACTATATTCCAATCTGAAACTATTACAATTGAATAGAATAAGACTACTTTGTCCATTGATCCAAAATCCACAGTCAATTGTTTTTTTAGGTTGTTAATATTTTGTTTATAACTGTTAAACATTGTCTGTTACTCATTCTGTAACAGATGTACGACAGACGTTCCAGCTGAAAGTAACAATGCCCATGATATTGGTGATACCTTACCTACCCTTAGCGACGGTAAATCCTTAGTTAATATTTTTACCTTTTACTTATTATTCATATTAAGCGTTAGTAAATTTTTGACATTTTCAACTAGCGTTAGTTGACAATAAATATCAAAAACGTAATTACAAAAAAACAACGAATTTGTTTACCTGCATTCATGTTTGGATCATCCGACTGCCTAGAGGTTTTGGCTGGAACTTCAGATTCATCTGAAAATTACATATTTTTGTTATTTAAAAGATCCGATAGATATTTGATAGTATCACACATACTATGCAGTTTTGTATTTGTTGTATAATGAAATATTTAGTTTAAAATTAACACGACGTTTTCTGATGAAGAAAACATTTTGTGCTTAGCACTATGAATGTTCTGAAATATACCTAAATATCTTATGTATAAATATTATAAAATAAGAATAATCATTTATATGATAAATTTAACAGCCTAATGGCGCAGTGGTGCATCTGTGTATAAGGCCGTAGATTCGATTCCCACATCTGGAAAATGTTTGTGTAATGAGCATAAAAGTTTATAAAATATTTATCAGTTATTTTAGTACTCACAACACAAGCTACGCTTACTTCGGGGCTAAGTAGCGTTGTGTGTGTTTGTCCTATAATAATTATTTATTTTTATATTTAAAAAGGTGTTTGTATTAGTTGATCCGCTTTAAAGTAATACTACATTAGTCACTTTTTGGAAGGTTTCACGATCTTATCTCAACGAATATATTTTATAAATAGACGATACATAAATTGCGCATTCGGACATTGGGATCAGCGAAACAATAAGTACCATTCTTACCTTTAGCAGCCCTTTTCGGACGTCTGTAGTGCGATGGAAAACTAGACATAACTGCATCAAAAATCCTCTCTTCATCCTCAATTGTGTGGCTAGAGTTAAATTTGATTACCATTTCTATAAAAGACGTTTCTTCATTGCCAAACATTTTTGTGAGTATTCCAGCGACGGACAGCTGCAGTTCGGTTATGACGCGCGGCTTGAGCTCGACCGGCAAGTGGCTGCCGAACTTGGTCATTATCTTATCGGCGATCTGTGCGATCGCAGTATTTCTCCTCGATTTGGACGGGCTCGACCTGCCCGCCTTTTCACTGGACTCGGGGCGTGATTTCTCGTAGTCCTTTTGGTAAGCTTTTTTATCTTTTTGAGAATATTTCTCATAGTCGTCGTCTGAATTGTTTGAATCTTCGTCACGGCGACGAGAGGACTCGTAACTCGAATCTTTCTTCAGTTCACCCTTTCTATACAGCTCTGCTTTTTTGCTAAAATCTACCGCTCTCTTGTACACTTCGTCGATCTCCTTCTGCAATTGTTCCTGCTTTTTCAAAATCTCCTTCTTTTTCTCCTCGATATTGCTAGCATATTTTTCTTTGTTGCGGAGAATGTTTTCTTTCACTTCGAAATCTTCGTCGCGGCGAGGATCACTGCGACCTGCTCGCATCTCTCTATCCCTTCGGTTGGATGGCTCATCTTCTTCGTCGCGGTAATCGCGTCGTTCGTCGTAACTTTTTTTCACAAACTTGTCCTCTCTGAACGTACGTTCGTCGTCCGCGTAACGCGAGGACCCTTTGGGGCTCAGCTGCGGTGCCGTTTTCCACTTCGCTTGAGCTGCGCGACGTCGCATTTCTTCTTCGAAGTGTTCCCGGTCGGCAACCCTTTGCCTGATGTGTTCTTCCCGCTTTTTATCCTGCGAAGTTAGCCAGACGGCCGATGTTTTTTCGTGATCTCTTTGGCTCGCGTGTTGATAGCTGCTAGTTTTAGTCTCTTTTCCGGGCCACACGGGAGGAGGTGGAGGCTCGCGTACGTCGGGGCTGCGACGCTTTTCTAAGGCCCAGGAGCGTCGAGGTGAGCGTGGAGAAGGCGAATGGCGCCGCATACGATCTTTCACAGGCGACCGTTCGCGCCTCGGAGATCGGGACATTCGATTATGCGACCTCGGCCTCTCCGGCTCTTCCTCGGATGCTCTCGGTATGTCAAACTTTTGAAGTCTAGGCGTGTCTCTTCTATCTTCAGTGTCTTTGTGGCTGAATTCTTTGTCTTGCCACCGTTCGTGACCTTGACCCGTGGCCCTTGCTGAATAATGAGCGTCCTCGCGGACGTTGGGACGATATCCACCTGAGTACATAGCTTCGTTTGACGCCTGTAAATTGAAATTTAGTATGCAAACACGAAAATGACAATTAATGAAAACTTTATCTTATACTGTGACTGTTTTCACGCTGGGACTTGATTGTAAAGAACAATTTTTTTTTAAAATATCAAACTGACTTTCTAATATACACTAGACTATGAATGTTATAATAACCACAATCCATTAATTTAACAAAATCATTTATTCGTATCTCAATCAACTCGCTCTATTTCAGCTTCTCTAATTCGCACCTTCATTTAAAATAGGAAGCAATTGTTTTATTTTCTTCTCACATACATAGTGTTATTTTTATAAAAGGGCTTCACACACTATGATTATAAAGGGCTTCACAGAAGACCAGCGCGGTGTCCATTTTGGATCACAACACTACACAGATTTCACCGAATTTCTATTCTTTAATAAAATAATAATTACTTGTGTTTCTGTTAGTAAATAAAGTAGGTCTCAAAACTTCAACGCTAATTCTTCTGAAATGTTTTTATAATGTCGAACCTAATCGTTAGCTTTCTTGCACTTTTAGGTTAAGATTTCTTCAACCATTACTGACACCCTCAGTAAAATGATTGGTCATTATTCTGTCATCTTTGTAATAATTTAAAACTTTACATTCTTTCTTCCTTTTTCCTTATTTTCATGTCACACAACAAAACTGAGTTATCATATTCCCGTGAGACACGGTATTTATTTATTTTTTAGAAGTGCAGTAAGCTCCATATTGGAGCGGGCATCCAAAGCTGCTCTAGTAGGGTCCTTCCGAATTTGGCTGGGCAGGGAGAATGACTTGAACAGAGGAGGTGAGTGCTGACGGCCGTCACTAAGAGATCTCTTTTAAACCTACACCCGTGTCACAAGTCTCGGGCTCTGTTCGGAGTTTTTCTCTCAGCCACGCGATGGACCCGGCACCCGCGCGGTGTATCCATGGAATGCTAAGATATTCGTCTCTCTCTTTATTTGCACACCAAATCGATACAATACAATGCAATAAGATATATTTATATGTGGATGGATAAAGAGGCGGCCTTATCACTTAAGCAATTTCTTCCAGGCAACCAACATACTGTCGCATGTGATATTCAGTAACAAAAAATAAATTCATAGGAATATTGGAAAGTTTTCGGATCCAAATGTTTCCAAAAAGTTCCAAAAAGAGTACTTTGACGACAACATCGTGCAAGGGATGTACACATACCGTGACAGATTGTTGCTATATTCCTTCATATTTCTAATGTTGCTTACGATCCGCGCCCGATGCCTTTCCGGTAGTGTCGGTCAGTTCCATCGTACAATGCGATTGATAGAGAGAGTGCATTTGTGTTCGAGCAAACATTTGTACTCTATCTTCTAGTAAGAGGCAGTCTCCATGTGATTAGATATTATGACTGACGTAGTGCTTAAGTTAGTGCAAAATATTCCCAACAATCCTATTGCAACTTAAACTCACTTTCTTTTCTTAATTTTCTTGTAGTCTTCTATTCATCTTTTTACGTTAATTCATACGCTGTCGTGTTTTTGTACTCAAAACTAACTAAAGAGTATCTTATGCCTTTTTCCATTGGAATTCCAGAAACATGTAGTCTTAGCTTAGCTGTAGCTTTAGCTCTAGTCGATAATGCAAAATTTCAGGAAAGATTAAAGATGTTTTAGAATCGAATAAGTAGTATTGGAGATTGTTGTTTCAGGCATATCTTCCGTTTTTTAGGAAATTTTGGAATCATTTTGCTATTCCCATAGCTAAATTCTATCACATTCGGCATCAAAAATTAAGAGTATAAAATAGGGTATCATTGGAGAGGTGAGTAACACGTGTGAGATGGTTCCAAAGGTGTTCTATTGGATTAATGTGCGGACTTCTCGCTGGCCACGGCAGATTATTAGGTGCTCCTGATTGTCAAGTTTCTGTTGATAAGAATTCGCTGATGCTTGCTTGGTGAACCAGATATTTATCTGGTCAGTTCGTAAAGTTATTGAAACTGTGCTCCTTGCTTGCTACTTTAGTTGCAGTTTTAGTTCTTCTGCCGGGGCATTGTGGGGCAATCTGTATCATTATTGTTTACTGACGAAGTGCAAGCAAAGGTTAAACAAAGCTTGTTGACATCTGAGACTGCAACATCTCAAGCTGGAGTTACACTTTCAGGAAAATCTTCAGCCCATTTTAGCGGCCCACTTACGGGCCAGGGTTACATCCATTTAAGAGAAGTTAGTCCCTCCGAAGTCTTCGAGAAAATATTCCTTCTTCTTCGGAGATTTTCTCTCAGCCACGCGGCACCTGCTCGGTAAATCCATGGAATGCTAAGATATTTGGGTGTCTCAACATGGTTGGTGCTTGTTTATTACTAGTTGACGCCCTGGACTACATCCGCAGGAAAATCTTTTGAGATACTTCGAAAAAAATAGGCTTACTCTTTTATCGATTATCTCTCTACCAAATTTCATTTAATTCGGTTCAGTAGTTTAGGTGTGATTTAGTAATAAGCAGACAAACTAAGATATTAGTATAGATTACATTTGTTTGTACAAGTTCTGTCTGACGCATGATGATTTAGCCTTTGTTCATAAGAATTTAAAAACTTTATGTTTTAACTCTCTAGGTCACATATTTTCAGTGAATTCTTTCATTATTCACTTAGCACAGCTGAAACTATGTAGCTGGAATTGATCAGTAATGTACATCAAATATCGTACGATGAATATTTAATACATTACTTGAAATGAGCAAATGTAGTCTGATAAACAGATAACTGCAGTGCACACGACGTTTTTCCATAAGTAACACAATGTTATACATGATTTTTATTGAATAAAAATCTACCATTTATTTTTCTAGTATTTCCATTTTATGTTTGATAAATCCGTTCACGTTTGACCAGAGCAATATTATTTTATTTTATCAAAAAAATAATTCTATATATTCATTTAAATTTGAATTATATGGTCCTGTTAGACAGTCTGCTCTAAATTTATTTCATTTTAAAATGCCTGAACCTATCTCCGATGCATAAAATATTTCGTCAGGTCTCTTCAAGATTTTAATTTATATTAAATAGTTGCAATTTTTCCATCATCGATGTATTTTTTGTCAGGTCTCTCCAGATTTTAATTTCATTTTGCAATCTATATGTAATTTTGTTCAGAGCCAGTGTAAAGTGTAAAGTTCTTCGGGCGACTCAACTCTTGTTGCATCTGTGGTTTAAGTATATGTCCTTAAAATTAACTAAAATACAATTATAACTCATATATTTGAAAAACGCTATTAATCTGCTTATATATATGTAGACATTATAAAAAACCCGTATCTTCTAAAAAGTTTTCCTTTCTCAGCCGCGCTGAAAAACCAACTTGTAAAAGTGAGAAAACTAGCGAAAACCTCCCTTCACTTAAGCAAAAATTAAATTTAACAAAATTCTGTAGTAAATTCTTTTAGTATGCTAAAAATATGCATTTAGAAAATTCCAGTTATGTACACAGATATAGCGGCACACAATATATCAATATTTTATTTTTAATATTTTTTATTATTAAAATTATATATTATTATTATTACTAAATGCCAAAATGGACACTTCCTCGAAAATGACGAGTGCTAAATATGTTGGAAATTTCTAAACAGTAGCCAGTTAATAGACGGTTTTACTGTAGTGGTTGCACTCACCGGCGCCGGCGGTTCGTAGGCGGGGCGAACGGTCTTGATACTTGGCTGAGTGTCCCGATATTCCATCGGCATCGGTTTGTCGGAGAAACGCGAAGGCGAGTACCTAGTGCAGTCAAAATGTTTATAACAAAGGTACTATACTAGAGCCAAACTCGATTGAGAATGCTTGTCAACAAACACATTTAAAATGAAGGTAGAAAATGCAACACATTTTATGCCTAATAAATTTAAAATTATGTTATGTTTTTTTATAAAATCTTATTTAAAAGATATTAATTACTTTTAAGCTTACTAATCTAATTTATTATCATGAATTCGTCATTAACAAGTTAACTAAAAAAATTAGGTGCAAAATGACTAGTGATTTCTACCTTCATTTTTATTTTGTTTGTTTACAAGCATTCTCAATAGAGTTTGGCTTTAGTGTAGTACCTTTTCTATTTAAGGTTACAGACAGGTGTATGATGCGACTACCATACTGTACAGTATGTAACTTATATTTTCTTTTTCTTCTTCTTGCTTACGCACGCTTACGCACTTTGGCGACTTGCACTTGCTTACGCACTTTGGCGACGCCTTTGCTTTTGAGCAAAGGCGTCGCCAAAGGGGCAAGGACTAGTGACTTCTATCCTAAAGATTCCGAAAAAAGGTAGTCAAAGCGACCAAATTCTTACTTAGGCTTTTTAAATAAGTTTTTAAAATGTAAATAAATATTTAGATTTTAAAAACTATTGCAATCACACCTATTGATAAGTACCAACAGGTGTGATTGCAAGCAAGTGTAAATAAAAAAATTACGCATCGTAAGAATACCCTACGTTTTTTCGTCTTTAAAAAATTGTTGCCAGAGTGCCTATACTAAAGCCAAACACGATTGAGAATGCTTGTCAACAAACAAATTAAAAATGATGATATAAATCACTAGTCATTTTAAACATATTTTTTTAATTAAGTAGTTAATGACGAACTCATGACAATAAATTAGATTAGTAAGCTTAAAACTAATTAATATATTCAATATCTTTAAAATAAGATTTATTAAAATAACAAAACATAATTTTAAATTTATTAGGCATAAAATGTGTTGCATTTTCTATCTTTATTTTAAATTTGTTTGTTGACAAGCATTCTCAATCTAGTTTGGCTTTAGTATAGTGTGAGTTTGTTACCGAGTCGCTGCGTAAAAATGTAACGCAAGTTTATATGCAATTGAATCAGCGCCATCTAGTTATAGCGAGAGTAAACGTTTTTTTTCTATATAGTTTGACTTTACGAGTGGTTATAATGCTACAAACTTATCTGGCCCGGTAAGGATGTCGCTGTGCTCACGATGTCGTTTCTGTCAACAAAGTTGGCAGAAACCAAAAGAGTGACAGCTGCGACGTTAGTTCCAGTTTTGGCCGCCGAATCAAATCAGTTAGTAGCGTAAATACTATACGTTTTTACGCAATCGCACGGTGAAAAACTCGCACTTGCCCCAGTGATCTCACCTTCTTCTAGTCAAGTCGTGTCGCAGGCGGACTTCCTCGCGCTCTCTGTCGGGGGACGACTGTCGCATGCGTCTGTCTGCAATAAACATAATATACAACGTGTTAGGTAAATGGCATAACATCCATGTACCGATATATTTCGATCTTGTTAAAACTATTCTATATAAAAAATTATTATTTTAATTAAAAAATATAAATTTTAAAAATTATCCTCCAATTGCAATTTAGTATTTTTGTATGAAATAAATTTTATTCCTATGATAATAATCTTACCAGAAGAATGGGCGGGAGGTGAAATTCTTCCTCGCATGAACTCTTCTTTCCTCGGTGGTGAAATTCTTCTCAGAGCTGGAGAGGGTGCTCTTCCTGTCACTGAGAAAAAGAGGAAATAATTTTACCTTGATACATCTGACCTAAAGAGTCTTATTTTTTCAAAACGAAAATTGGTACTGAATTCGCCAAGGGCCGTGCTTGTAAAATAATCAGAAATATTTAAATGTTTATTAGTTTTTATTTGATGAATTTATTTCTTTTTTCATAATTTTATTTGTTACTAGAGGACGCCCGCGGAATAATTCGAATTTTTCTCACCTTTTAGGGCTAACGCTAAAACACGGGCGAGTGAGGGCGCGGGCGCACGCGGCGAGCGACCGCCGCGCACCACAAATTCGCGAGCGGGCAACCGTCGCGTGCGCCCGTCTCAGTTAGCGCTGCTAGTATAAATTTGATGTCGAGCGTGTACAGTTGTGTCGAGTAGATTACCATGGATTATTTACTAGTTTATTATTTGGCAAAAAGACGTCAACGGAAACAACGTCGACTGCATAACCTGTTACTCAGCGGAGAATTCGATAATTCATTCGCCATATTCCATAATATTGGCCGAAATTGCACCTCAATTATTTCGCGCTTTGTATCAATGTTCATGATTGTACTTAGCCTCCGACGCCTGTGACCGTTGCATCTAGCGGCGCTCATCTGATTTGTAGAAACAAACCCGCTCGCGTGTGCACGTCGCGGGCGCCCGCGCCGTGTACCCGCCACCCGCGCCCGCGCCCCGTCGCACGCGCTTGCGCTGTCCATACTATTTTTCATGATACACCCGCGAGCGTGCACCCGCGCGAGTTTTAGCGTTAGCCATTAAACCTTCCCTAAACCTCCACAAACATTTCAAGACCAAGATAAGATAAACTGCAATTCATTTGACGGCCTCCGTGGCGCAGTGGCATGCGCGGTGGATTTATAAGACGGAGGTCCCGGGTTCGATTCCCGGCGGGGCAGATTGAGATTTTTCTTAATTTGTCTTAGTCTGGCTGGAAGGCTTTTCGCCGTGGCTAGTTACCGTCCTACCGACAAAGACATACCGCCAAGCGATTTAGCGTTCCGGTACGATGTCGTGTAGAAACCAAAAGGGGTGTGGATTTCATCCTACTCCTAACAAGTTAGTCCGCTACCATCTTAGATTGCATTATCACTTAACATCAGGTGTGATAGCAGTCAAGGGCCAAATTTATATATATATATAACATAAAAATTACGTGTCAAGAAATAATTAAAAACTCTTTTATCAGGTTTTTTTCTTTTCGTTTTTAGTTATATCAGCTATTAAAGAAAAGAGCAAATACCTGGAATCTGGCGACCAGACGGCGAAAACCTCCTGTCTGAAATTACGCGTCCAGGTGACATTCGACGTCCAGGTGACACTCGACGTCCAGGTGACACTCGACGTCCAGGTGACACTCGACGTCCAGGTGACACTTTGCGTCCAGGCGAAGGTCTACGTCCAGGTGAAACCCTACGATTATCCATGTAAACCTGCCTGCTAGGAGACATACGCCTGTCGGGTCCAGGGGACCTTCTGTCCATGTAAACTTGTCGATCCGGTTTTCCTGGTGACATTCTACCAGAGAGAACTTGTCTGCCAGTCACATTACCCCTTTCAGGGGTTGCGTCCCTTCTATAACCTCTTCGAGGGGAAAATTCACGGCTTTTGTCGTAACCCTTGTATTCAGGCTTTGGATCTTCCACTGACTTTGGTGGCAAAATCTGACCATACTTCTTATCATCATATGCCTTTTTGTCGAAAGTTTGTATTGGTTTCTCGAATGGCTTTGGTTGGTGCTACGGACAAAAAATAATTCAATTACTCAAAGATATATTATATAACTAGAGGACGTCCGCGGTTTCACCCGCGTAGTTCTCGTTCCCGTGGGAATTTCGGTATAAAATGTAGCCTATGTGTTATTCTGATATGTAACCTATATTATTGTGAAGTTTCATCAAAATCCATTCAGTAGTTTTTGCGTGAAAAAGTAACAAACATCCATACATCCATACGAACTTTCCCCTTTATAATATTAGTAAGGATAAGGACAAAAATTATTTCGGATTTTCGGGGAAAATAGCAAAAGTAAACACCCCTAAAGACCATACATTTAAAGTGAATAAATATTCTGATCTTATAAAAATGATTACAGCAAGTTATCTTTAAAAAATAGATATATGCCACTGCGGATTTTTAGTCCCAATAAAGAGGAACAATCCCTTCATAAATTGTTTTGTTATATCTCAAATGGTTAAAGCAGCGTTTTCTATGAAAGTCCAATCGTCACATTAAAACATTCCTCAGGTATCACTCTCTCTATTCGTAAAAAACGCATGAACATCTGTTCGGTATTCTTTGGGTTTATTGTGAACAGACAGACTTAGCAGAGGGACTTTGTTTTATAATATATATTTAGTTAAACAATGGCCTTAGGATAGAAAATGAGAAACTATTTGTATTGACTAAGAACTTAAAATAGTGTTTAAATTTTCAACTTCAAAATCATTTATTTCAAGTAGGCTGTCTTACAAGCACTTTTGAAGGATCAAGTCTGTCAGTACGCAGTGACTCTACCACCGGTTCGGAACGCAGATTTAAAATAAAACTAGATGAAAAGCCGGCTTCGCTCGGGTGAAATGTGATAATACACATCTAGGTACAAATGTTAAAGGTAAGCAAGGCATAGTTTCGTAGGGTGCATCCCAGTAATACCCCCTAATTTTAGTTCTATAGAACTGTTGATACACCATATTAGTGCTTAGTGTCCCATTAGTTCTATATACAACTAATGGAACAAAATGAAAGAAATGTCGATATTAACATCTGTATGTTACATATAAAATATCTATAGTTTTTATAAGTATAACATGAAATCTCTTTTGATTGCAATAATAAATGTCCACTTAAATTTGAGAATATCTATAAACATACTATATTGAATACAGCTTTGCTTAAATTGCACAAAACGTCTTTAAAATGGTATTGAAGTTTTTAATATAATTTTTTTCTAAAGTGAATAATTTGTGCGAAATATACTTCCAAAGTGGTAAAATGTCCCCCCCCCCGTAACTTCTAAAATAAGAGAATATTTTTTTAGACACAACTACTACTTTGTTTTAACAACTTAGCTTTTGTCGCAAGGAACATTTTTTGTTAAAAACAAAATGAAATATCAATCAAAATAATATAAAGTTTATAACTTATATGGTATAAGTAAAGTCAAGAGCAAAAACTATACTACAGTACTATATAGAACTATTGGGACATAATTTGACAGCACGGAAAATATCCCAATATTTCTTTAGAACTACTGTATGGGGTACTACTGGGATGCACCCGTTTCGTGTTGCTTCATTCATTGTGTTTAACTACTGTAATTACAGTGCATCGGACAACACTTAATGTTTCCGGCACGCACGCACGTGTTGATTGGCGAGGTGTATCTAAGATGGCGACTGTGGTATGTTTGGATGGCAGCTACAGTTTGTTTGACAGTGTCATTAGAATTTCTCGAGAACGAAATTCTCCTTATTCCGAATTTTAAGGATATATGTTGTCGACTCAAAATCAATATTTTTTTATATTTCGTTATTCATCTAGTTTCGATTGCGTCTCCCGTACCCCTTGACGAAATTATTTAAAATAAAATAAAAATTAGTGATTTCAAAATGTCTATACCTGTGAAGCCCAGCTCGATGGTTGTTGGCTATTCATCTGGTAGGTTGCCGGCACTGGGTTGTGTCCGGCCAGCAGGTTGTACTGAGTCGGCCCTTGGAAGTTGTCCTTCATTATAGTTATCTGTAAACACAATATTATACAGTAGCGAAAGCCCGCAACTCCGTCCGCGAGAAATTCTGTATTGTGACAGTTCGAAAAATGTAGGTATGTCCTTTCTCGGACTATTTACATACCAATTTTCATTAAAATCGATTCATTAGTTTAGTCTTGCTAGAGTAACAAACAGACAGTTACTTTGTCATTTAAAATGCAAGCGGACACCTGCGACTTTCGTCCGCGTAAAAATCTGTGTTTTGATAATTTGATTCGAAAACTCTATTGAATATACAGAATGTATTTATTTAGGCTTGATTTTCCATTCTTCACTCATATAGGTCCGTCACATGCTCAACGAGTGGCATCGGAAGTAGTGAGAAAAGGGGCAGAGTAGTAACAGAAACATTCATACATGCCATCATGCCTCATTCCCATAGGGGTAGACAAGAGACCATGTCCTTCCTTTTACCACAAACCTTGCTATCTCTCTCGCTTCTTCCATTTTTTTAAACCTTTCATACAAGTACATCGTTTTAAGGCATGATGTACTCAATTGCGGTCCCGTGCCAACCTTGGAGTCCAGTGTGGCTAGTGTAAGATTTTACCGCGTCGATATCGAGAACGGTAAACGCAAATTTTATATGACACTGACACTGACCCATTTGAGTTTTCTCTTGACACTGTCAGGGGCGCTGCTTCAATTCCATATAAACTTGCCTTTACGCGAATGTGAAGTTTTCGATTTGTTTTGGTGAAAGCTCACACTAGGCACTCAGCGGGGGTCGTTTTAGTCCGTGCAAGTCGGATATACCCTGCCAATAGGCAGAAATCCGAAGGAATTTTTTCATCCTCAATATGAGAAAAAAAACCATCTTAAGGGGGGTACTTTTGACCTTCACTAGAATGTCCTGGATTTGGTACAGGAATGTTTGCCTTGGTCTTCCCCCTTCAGCACTCCCATTCAGTCCCGCCGTATTATAAATCGCTTTCGTAAGTCTCCTTTCATTCATTCTCTCTACATGACTAAACCATCTCAGCATACCTTTTTCGATTTAAGTCTATTATATCACACTATTCTTAATTCCTCCGTGACATCTTTTTGTCCAAAATTCCTCAGTGCCTGAAGACGAGAGTCTTCGAACAGTGCGTGTTGCCAGTGATGACCTACGGACCCTAATCTTGGCGCTGACTGCGGGCTTCATAAGAAGGCTCAGAGTCACTCAGCGGGCGATGGAAAGAGCAATGCTCGGAGTATCTCTGCGTGATGGAATCAGAAATGAGGAGATCCGCAGAAGAACCAAAGTAACCGACATAGCTCAGCGAGTAGCAGAACTGAAGTGGCAATGGGCGGGGCACGTAGTTCGAACAGCTGATGGACGTTGGGGCCCAAGGTGGTAGATTGGCGACCCCGCACCGGAAAGCGCAGCGTTGGTCGACCCCCAACCAGGTGGACTGACGACATCAAACGTGTCGCAGGGAGCCGCTGACAACAGGCGGCTCGGGATCGTTGTGTTTTTGTTGCCTAAAAAAGGTATATGTCCAACAGTGGACGTCTACAGGCTGGTAATGATGATGATGATGATGATAACGATTCTTAATTCTGTCACTCAATTCACTTCACTCATACCAATGAAAAGGTTTTTTAAATTAAATAAGTAAGTAAATACCGGTTTCTCGGGCATATTGTAGCTCTGCGGCGGGTATCGGTTGCCTTGCACAGGTCTCGTAGCCTCTGGAACTTCGCGCACCGTTGTAGGGGCTACATTTCTTTGGGGCTGTAAAAAACATTTAAATTTTCGTCAAATCTGAGTTACGGCGTAAAGGAGTAACAAACACACACCACAATTCTTGCTTTTAAAATATTAATGTTATAGAAGATTGCCTCGTTGGTCTTGCATTCGAATTTTAGCTTAGTTGTAGAGTAATTATCAGTTTTACTTTTTCTAACCAATGCAGGTCTTGCATTCAAATTTTAGCTTAGTTGTAGAGTAATTATCAGTTTTACTTTTTCTAACCAATGCAGGTCTTGCATTCGAATTTTAGCTTAGTTGTAGAGTAATTATCAGTTTTACTTTTTCTAACCAATGCAGGTCTTGCATTCGAATTTTAGCTTAGTTGTAGAGTAATTATCAGTTTTACTTTTTCTAACCAATGCAGGTCTTGCATTCGAATTTTAGCTTAGTTGTAGAGTAATTATCAGTTTTACTTTTTCTAACCAATGCAGGTCTTGCATTCGAATTTTAGCTTAGTTGTAGAGTAATTATCAGTTTTACTTTTTCTAACCAATGCAGGTCTTGCATTCGAATTTTAGCTTAGTTGTAGAGTAATTATCAGTTTTACTTTTTCTAACCAATGCAGGTCTTGCATTCGAATTTTAGCTTAGTTGTAGAGTAATTATCAGTTATGCCTTCTCTAAGCAATTCTAAGCCTAAATTCCGCAGTGTTGAGCCGTAATTATAATTAAAAATAAAAATACGTATTTGGTTTTGTAATTCGGTTACTAAAAATGTAATTTGCAACTAGTATTTTAAATATGCTGAAAATTAGCACTTCAAAACTACATCTAAATAAAAATTCATTTAGGGATCTTATAAATGGTGCGTTTTGCAAAAAATCAATCTTTAAAGTTGGCAAAACTATATCTGTACTTTTGTTAACAAACTTTACCTTTAACTTTTGACAAATTAAAACATTGGGTTGATATTTTTATACCAGACTGTATTTTGTAATTTGTATTTTAAATAACAATAGTTAAATATTGTATTTTGTATTTCAAATACATGATTCAACATTTTGTATTTAGAATTTTAAATACAGACGAGATAGTATTTTATAATTTGTATTTTAATTAAATCGCGTATTTTGTCCAGCCCTGGAAATCGGGAAGTCGATGATGCCCGTGCCTCGGTGAGCACGTTAAGCTGGTCCCGTCTACAATCAGCAAGATCTCATAATTATAGTTTAATAATAATGGAATTACAACCCCAACCCAGCCAACCCGCATTGGATCAGCATGTTGGTTATAAGCTCCATATCTCCTTTCCTATAAGTGCCTGGGCCTGGTGGTAAGCCGTTAATTCGGTGATAATGATGATTATCAGATTATTATTATGCTTAAATTTCATTTTACAATTAAAATAAAAGGAAGTACTAAGAACCAAGTGTTAACAACTTCAGTAGCTGAAGCTTACCTGATTACAAACTAAATATTTGTTCTGTATATTAAGGCATGCACAGACGGCGCGTTTTAAGGCGTGCACAGACGGCGCGTTTTTATAAATGCAATTTTTTTTTTCAGGCTAATCATTTTAAACTAATTTCGTGGTTGTTCGACAAAATAATATATTTCAACGCCTATGTACCGTGATAAACGACGGTTTTTTATTTTGTCAATATTTCGATCCTTGTTGCTCGTTTAAAGTATTAGATTACATGTTCAAGTGCAACGTATCGATGCGACGGTGGATTTAATGGGTGCATCCCAGTAGTACCCCCAATTTTAGTTCTATAGAACTGTTGACACACCATATTAGAGTTTAGTGTCCCATTAGTTCTATATAGAACTTCTTACAAACAAGATGTTGATATCGTCATTTCTTTAATTTTGTTCCATTAGAAATGACGATATCAACATCTTGTTTGTACGTTACATATAAATTACCTACTTTTTATAAGTATAATATGAAATCTCTTTTGATTGCAATAATAAATGTCCACTTAAATTTTAGAGTATCTAAACAAACTGAAATGCATTATGGTGAAGTATCTAAACATACTATATCGAATACAGCTTTGTTTAAATTGCACAAAACGTCAGCAATTATTTATTTCTTTAATTACTGAAGATTATTTTAGGAATGACGAAAGAGTAAAATAAGCTTTCAAAAAAGTTTTTGGCGACATGCTAATAGCATTGCACAAGAAGTCAAAGACCGATATGGATCATAAGCAAAACAATTCGATCGATGTGGAGGATTCGGAATTATCTTTTTTGGGTTCCGTAGCCAAATAGCAAAAAACGGAATCCTTATAGATTTGTGAAGTCTTTCTGTCCGTCTGTATGTAACAGCCACTTTTTCTGAAACTATAACTGAGTAACTGAAAATATAACTAAATAGATTTATTCCTTCACATAACATTTCATACAAAAATAGAAAATAAAAACAATAAATTTTGGAGGTTCGCCATACTTAGAACTGGAACACAACATTTTTTTTTCATTAAACCCAAACATGTGGGGTATTTATGGATAGGTCTTTAAAAATGATATTGAGTTTTGTAATATCCTTTTTTTCTAATCTGAATAGTTTGCGCGAAAGATACTTCCAAAGTGGTAAAATGTGTCCCCCCCCTAACTTCTAAAATAAGAGAATATTTTTTTAGACACGACTACTACTTGGTTTTAACAATTTAGCTTTTGTCGCAAGTGACATTTTTTTGTTGAAAACAAAATGAAATATCAATTAAAATAACATAAAATTTATAACTTATATTATAAGTAAAGTCAAGAGCAAAAGCTATACTACAGTACTATATAGAACTATTGGGATATAATTTGACAGCACGGAAAATATTCCAACAGTTCTATAGAACTACGGTATGGGGTACTACTAGGATGCACCCGATTTAATTTAATTAACTAGTATGTATTAGAAATATCAAAATAAAAAATAATAAATGTTAAATTATGTTAATATTTAATTTCATTCATTTTTCAAAAACTAAAAAAGACAACAGATTGGAAATATGTTATGTTTATTGTCTACACTGGCCTTAAAACATGTAGTAAGAGCAGCTAGTTAAACATCTATTATGTTAACAGACTGTGCTAATAAACGTTTTTATAAGACAATGGTGTCAATGAAAAATGGCTCTTTTGTTGCTGCATGCAAATCTATATAATGAGTCATATATAAGGTGATCATAATTGTCTTGTTTATTAAGGACAGCCGCAAAGAGGGTAATTTTATTGATTATTACGACGCAAGAGAGGGTTATGTGTTTATCTGTCTATGTATGATTGTTCCTTAGTCCGCTCTAGACTAAATAGTAGGGGGTGCCCAAAAGAGATTTTATGAAATACTCGACTGTGGCAGGTGAACATAAAGGAGTATAACTTTCATGTCGTTGATTACGTCCACCAAATGTGAGACCTATATATTTTTAACCGACGAAAAAAAACGGAGGAGGTTCTCAATTCGACACTTATATTTTTTTTTTTTTTTTATATGTATGTACGACCACGCAGTGTTGTCCGATTTTGATAATTCTTTTTTTATTAGAAAGGGCATACATCCAAGGTGGTCCCATTGTCCGCATGTTAGGATCTGATGACGATATCTTGGGGAAATTGAAGGAACTCTTCAAATTTTGGAGGCACGCTTACAGCGATTTCGGTTTTTGTCTCGGTATCGGCAGCTTTTTGGCTACTAGTGCCGTATAATATACTATGACAGTATAGCACGAGTACGTTACGTGGCCATAAATCATTAAAAAGTAAGAAATAAAATTTTTTAACAAAAAATAGAACCGACTCAAAACGCACTAAAAAGTAAAAAATAACCGTGTCATTTAGTTGCTTTAATTTACTTATGCATATCTAGGAGTCGGTGCCAGCCAAGGTTTCTACTTTCAAGGACTTTACCTAGAACCCACAAACTTCTTTACTACGTAAAATAAATGTTCCTTAAACTTGCTGGCACCGACTTCATAGATATGCTTAAGTAAATTAAAACAACTAAATGACACGGTTATTTTTTACTTTTTAGTGCATTTTGAGTTGGTTCTATTTTTTGTTAAAAAAGTTTTATGGAGGCGTTCAGGGCATAAGTCAGCATAACTTTAATGTCAGGGAGTGGGAGGATCACAAAGATGCAAGCATCCCACTCCTTGAAGATAAAGGTCAAATAGTAATATTTTTTCAAATGCAAAATTTTCTGCTTTGCCCCTACCCCGCCTGCCGGGTTGCCCTGAACATCCCTGCAATATAAAGGGCTCTTGTTGTAGGTGATTAACATGAAAAGTATATGTTCATTTGCCTTGCTTATGTATTTCCAAAAATGTCCTCTTTGGCTCCCCTAAAAAAGCGCATTGGACGAACTTGTTCAATTTTACGTCAATTAATGCATCTTAGTCGCTTAAGTGTCCTTAGACATGGTAGATCTTATTTCCATGGGAGTGTTGCGAAATTTGCTTTTACTGAGCAATTAAACTACAAATTGCTACTCAATTTGTAGTAGTACTAACCTAAATTTTCAAACAATTATATATACTTATGTGTATACTTAGGTTTTAGGATATTATGAGCAGTCAGTGGAATTTAGCTTATTATATACATAGAACATAACACCTAATTATTATAAAGATTTCCCATTATTTTTGACTCGAAAATTGTTGAATGTCTAATGTAAAATTCTCGACATACAGCAAGTTTTAAAATATCCAGTTGTGATAAGAAATGGTCACAATAATCATACACGAGGTACAGGTGTTTTCAGTCAGTGTTACAAGTCCTTGGTTCATTGTTTACGAAAATGTATTTTTATAACTAACAAATTAGTTTAATGCCAGACAATACCTCTATATTACAATCAGAGAATAGAAACTAGAAACCATATGATCAGGAATCAAACATGTGTGATGTTTATAACATGAAATTACTTTTACTATAGGCAAAATCAGTGCGTAAAAGTGTAACATCCATTTCTTCAATCTTTTACATTAAAGATAGATTTTAGCTGGTGGTAGGCTTCGGCAAGGGCTAGTTACCACCCTACCAACAAAGTCTTGCCATCAAGCGATTAGTTCCGGCATGATGTCATGTAGAAACACAAGGGGTGTGGATATTATCCTACTCCTAACAACAAAAAGCCCGCTTCTATCTTAGATTGTATCATCATTTATTACAGTCAAGGATTAACCTGTAATTAATTAAAAAGAAAAAAACATGTAACTGCTGCTATCTTAGTTGTGCACAATGTTTATAACTTTCTACCATGTATATTCAGACGCCAGTTACGCCACGCCACCCTACCGACAAAGATGTACCGCCAAGCGATTTAGCGTTCCAGTACGATATCGTGTAGAAACCGATAGGGGTGTGGATTTTCAATCTACTCCGAACAAGTTAGCCCGCTTCCATCTCAGATCATCAGCATCATCACTTAACATCAGGTATGATAGCAGTCAAGGGCCAACTTGTAGTCATTACAACTTACAAGACTGTTTTTGTCTGCATGGGGTCTATTACCCACAAATGCAAATAACTAATTCACATCTGGTTATGATAATTCATCATAAACAGACAAATGAGGCAGAGGTCTGCATTTTATACAATGTTAGTGATATAAGTTTAGGTAACAATTTAATTATTATTTAACTATTAACAGGTCCGAATAGTTTGTAGTCTAACTGGTGTTGTATAATTTTTTTGAGGGTAATTTTGTAAAATTGTTTAGTACTGAGTCAAGTCGCGGACTATGTTCTTCCTGCTGTTGTCAATCTAATGTAAATGGGGTAGGTTGAAATAGTTATGTAATATAGATCATTAGAAAAGACTAAAACCTAAGAGACAAGACAGGCTCAGCCTAGTTTATTCGCTACTGCTCATATTTAGTTGTACACAAAATATGTTTAATATTTGTAAGTTCATAGTTTTAAGTACCTATTGTTTGTCTGGTGTCAATAAATGCATTATTTATTTATTTATTTAGCAATATAAGTAGAATACGCAAATTATATTTTTGCAAGAGCGATGGATCTCTTATGTGAAACATCCCTAAACTCTATCAACTTAACTACTTGTTTATGGTATAGAAAATATAGCTAATTGGAGGAATAAAGTTGAGTTGATAATATTATGATTGTGCTAAAAAGTAGTACTCACCCCAAGACTAATCAAATTGCTCTTCTGCATGTAGTTCTGGTTATAGCTCTGGCTCTGTTGTTCAAACTGTGGCTTAACTTGCTGAGCCATCTGAAGGGAAAAATAGAGAGATTGCAGAAACAAACTATAATACCTAGTATAATATAAATACCTCAACCTTCTTTATCCAATAAAGTAAACTGTATAAAAATGTGTTTAGTAGTTTATCAGTTAAGCTCATTTAGATGAACAAAATACCTAATGAGAGGGTGGTAAAATATAGAGACAAATATCTTATCATTCCATGGATTCAGTGTGCGAAGCCAGGTCCATCACACGGCTGAGCGAACTGAACAGTGCCAAATTAAAAAAAAACATATTGTCGTTTATTTTTAATTTGTGAACAAATTATTACATATAATTGATTTCAGAACTGTAATATCTAAGTCTGTGTCAACTTAGTAATTGCGTTGGAACAGATGTTTTGGTTGCTTTGCTGTGTTGAATCTGCCTCACCTTTGAGATCTATCTTTTCCAAGGGTATTTTTAAATATAGAACAGAACAGCACATACTTAAAACTTTGTTTACAGGGAAACCCTGAACTACAGCTTTCTTTAGTAAATATATGTAAAAACTTAAATTATTTTAATAAATACATTAAAATCTGTTACATAGTATGAAAGACCTATGTGTAACAGCTAGAAGCAACTATGTTAAGATAACCTAATTTTATTAATACAACAGGATTTGATATCAAGTTAATATGAACTTTGTTCTTATTTGTTGTAACAATAACAACTTAAATAATACAACTTACATTAACTCCATAAGGGTTGACAGGTTGTTGTTGATAATTAGTGTAAGTGTCCTGTTGTGGCTGTGCGAGTTGGTTAGACTGCCACTGGATGTTGGACTGGTTGGCAGACTGGTTGCCCCACGGTGTTGAGCGTGGGATCTCCATTCTGCTTCTATCATCCATTTGGTTGGGTGCTTGGTAGTCATTCCGCTGTTCGTAACTGTCTTTCATATCGTAAGAGGTATGCTGAGGTGGATTTGCTGGCTGAAAAAGAATTAAATTTAATATTACATTCTAACCTTAGTTACTTATTAATTTTTTTTTAAATTAGTCAAATATGAGAAAAGACAGACTAAAATTTTTAAATGAATGCTGTTATTTTTACATTACAAAAAGGCCTCCATCTTTTTGTATGATTTTTATGTCTAACCTCACTGAAGGTGAATTTAAGCTTTGATAAAATTTAAGGAATATTTAAGAATCTTAAATTTTAAGAAATTCATATTTAAAACTATGTAATTGTATATGAATGAGTATAAGATAAAATCCTTGCTCTATGATATATATATAATTCAAATAACCCAAATACATGTTTTGTCAATTATTGGTATATAGTAATAAAATAATTTACACATTAATAAGTAAAAATTTCACTTACAGTAGATTTAGCAACAGGAACCACTCTTAGAGCGTATCCTAAGAAGTTATACCCATCTAAACACTTCATCAGATGGGCACCCTCGCTGTCATCGGCCAATCCAATGCGCACTTTCTTCGTCCCATCAGGGCGGTCGACCACCAAAGAGTCCAGGATGAAGTCTGTTATATTGCATTTTTGTTTTATCAGCAACTTTAAATCTGCATACTTTGTCTGTGGGATAAATATTTTAATAGATTTAGCTCAAAACACAGTTTACAGTATCCAAAAAAATTAAAGTTAGGTAATATCTATAAAAATATTAGCATATCAAGAGGTTCATAGTTCATGTGTAACTTGTAGAATCTTTAAACTATGAACACAGGATAATTATTGCAGCAAGTTTATATACATTAATATAAAATCTCCTATGTAGTCAATAGTCGAGTCAAAACTTGAGAGGCACCAGAAAAAGATTTCAGGTACATTTTCCCCTTTGCCTGCTGCCTGAGGGATTAAATTCTAGTAGGAAAAATTTTGTCACAAGTTTATTTTGGTGGTCGAATATTTTATCGAGAACTTTTATCGTCGACATTCCGATCCTATTGCATGGACTCCTGTCCCATCCCGTCGTAATCACATTCCTATATATAATTATGGCTAAGTAACACAAATTATGTTTAAAATTATTCGTATGGTTCCCAACGGAGTTATCGGCATTAATTTAAGCGATCAACGCCATTACAAAAAACAATAGTTTTAAAAATGTGTAAGTATATCAAAATTTAAGAGCCATTGGGCAAATTGAACAATGTATTTTTAAACTTATTTGGTTAGCGTAAAAAATGGACATAAAAAATATAGAAAAATAGTTGACGTTTTATGCGATTTCATATTTTATGTGAAGAAAATTAGAATGATAACTTACGGTAGGTGGTAGACCATGTATTGTGATCATCATCTTGGCAGAGTTGTTTTTGTGCAACTTCTTTAAATTAGATGAAATCGAAATGAGTAATTCGATCTTATCCGCATACTGTCACTCCTTCAGAAAAGTTATAAGCTTTACAAATTTTACAAACAAGCTGAAGCACCTGAAGAAAATGACAATCAGTGTTTACACTTAAGATTTTAGTTTTGGCCAAAATTCTCTAAAATCTCGTAACTTTTTTAAAATGCTTTTAGGGAGACTAATTAAAAAAACGGTTAAATTACGACTAATTAAATGAAATAGGTATTTTTGCACATTTTTTATCAAAAACCTAACAATTTTTATTAACATATCTCGTCTCCTACAAGAAACCGTTAATAGGCTGATAATGGTGATTCCTAAATTAGAGTGAAATACTCCATTAATTGTTTTGTCTCATGCTCAGGACCGTCAAGTCTGGGTCCTGAGAATCGTGAGTCCGGCAGGACTCATTAAGATTTTGTTAAGCTGGTCCAAGTCTGGCTGGTTTGACCTTTGATAGCTTCGGTCATGGCTAGTTACTCTACCGACAAAGACGTACCTATGGAGCTAATTTGAAATTAATTAAAAAACTGTATCTTCTGTCATTTTTTCACATTTTACTGTCAATAAAGTTAATACATGAAATTCTTTTTCACCCTACAAAAGGGCGAAATTCCTAAAAGTGGAAGCACTGATAAGAATTGCTTATGGTCAAATAAGCATAGATCACGGATGCAAAGAATCGTATACAGATAAAGTATAATTCAAGCACTACCATAAACCAATATCATTAATTTATATAAAAAAAACATCCGTTAAAGTAAAATTACTTTTTATATGTTAAAAGAATTTCGTTGTAAAAATATTGCTAATTTAATATTTCACATTTGTACGACCCTTTACGATTTTTAATCGACGTCTTTGTAAATACCGTACAACTTCATTTTTTATTTTTTCAATGACATTGTCATTTGTTATTCTTATTTCATATTTGTCATTTTTCCTTTCATTCTGCATCTGCATTCTGTATTCATTTTCATAAATCTCTCACAAAAGTAGTGCAAGTGTAATCGTATTTATTAATTGTGTATTAATTTTACTGTAAAAAATGTGCATTTATTGAAGTGTTGTAAATTCGTTAAATTGGGCAACGTGAACGTGAACTTTCAAGCCACGAATATAACTATAAAGGTAAGACCGGATGTTAAACTTTACTCTTACTGTTTGGTTACACAATTTCGGTTTTCAAAATATTATCACATATATTGTAAAAACATACTTCAATAGGCGAAATATATAAAGCGTCTACTAAGTTCCGTTATCAATATTTTGGTGGGTTTCGATTAAGTAGACAAATACCATAGCAAATTGTCTTATTGGATTATTAATCATTTATTTTTGCGAAAAACCGACAAATCCAAGCGACAGCGACCCAGAGCATACTCAGTTGACTCTACAATGTGCAATTGCGTGAGAGTTAGTATTGTATTGGATCTGGGTGACTGTTGCTTAAATTCGTCTGTTTTTCGCGGAAATACACAAATTAAACGTATCGCAGAGAGCCGCTGGCCACAGGCGGCTCAGGATCATTATATCTAGAAGTCCCTAAAAAAGGACTATGTCCAGCAGTGGATGCTAGCAGTGGTTGATGTGATGATGTTGAAATCAATTTATAACTGATGAACTTTTGCAAAGTAACCTTTCTATATAAAACTGTCCTTCTCATGTAAGTATTGTTATTATCAACAGCTACAGATCTTGTGATGTTTGTTCCATTCTTGGGAAGGTCTGGATTAAAATTTTAATGGAATCTCCTTTATGATAGGGCCATACATACATAGGCCTCTGCACACAATAATATTGTCTATAAAACAGCAAAAATGGGTTAAATTCACTAATTCCCGGCTATATGAGTTTTATTTCCATGTAATTGTATGCTCAATTATAGGCTTACCAGGTTTCCAAACCTAAACAGGATAGACCAGCTACTATGGCTGCTTATTTGGGTTAAAGGCTCAGTATTAATATTCAACACAAAAGTAATTAATTTTGTTTGCTGTCCAATCTTTCAGAACATCTCTCTAAGCTAAGGTTTGAGTATTATTAGTTTTTCTACACTTAGCCATAAAGCTGTAGCTATTGTGAGTCTCTGCGTCTTAGCGTCATAAATACCTTAGGCAGCAGGTGTAGGTTAATTGCACCTCAAAATATCATCTGCCTCTTTAATTCTGACTAAGAAGGCTACAGAATACTAACACAAATACATGAACATAGTCAGAAAATAATGTGTGATCTATAAACTTAAGGACAAATCTAGTACAGTATTATCATTTTGTACTTTGGAGTAACTTGCTGTTATCAAGTTCACTGGGGATATCAATATAATGAGGTAATAATTAATAAGTTGCTTCACAAATATTTATAAGCATCTGACTAATATTTGGTCTATAATCAAATGATTGGGGAAAAATTTCATTTTATTGTATTTTTTTTAATTTGAGTAACAATGGAACAAATATATGACCTTTCTGACCTTAGGGACCGTTCAAGTATTACGTAAGCACTATAGAGGGGTGGGGGGGTCTGTGTATTGCTTATTTTTGATGACATGAGGGGTGGGGGGTCTAGATGATGATTACGTCATCGATAGTTATTTATTTTTTTACATGAATTGCAAAAATTCGTGAATTCTCTGTGTTGAATACTGTATCAGTAAAATCCAATCTCTATACTAAAATAATTTTCTAATTTTTAAAATTATAATTATGACAATTATTAAAAAAAATATGAAAATTATAATTGAAAAATGTTTATGTAAGCATAGGGGGAGGGGGTAGGAACTTTCCTTACTTTTGCTGGTTGGGGGGGGTTGGGGGTTGGAGGGTAAATAATTGTAATAAATCTGCTTACGTAATATTTGAACGGCCCCTTAACTTGAAAACCTGGTCTCTATGCACCACTTTACAGGTCACATTTGCTATAATTATATTTTACTATGTCCTGCTTCACCTAAGCAGGGCAAAGGTGTTCAGCTTCATGTATATGTACAGAAGTGCCAATGTTAATATCAGAATTAACTGTGGCAGTATAACATCCCTGATTGAGCTCTGTCTCAAAGAGGTCTAATGCAAGTACTAACAAATTACTAAACATAGGCAAAATTTTGCAAGTGTGTGAGTGTGTATATTTGTTAAGTTGTCACGACTAAATGGCTGGAACAATTTTATGAAAATATCGTATTAATACATTTTATCTCGAAATTCCCACGAGAACGAGAACTATGCTGGTGAAACTGCAGGCATCCTCTATTTATGCATATTTTTTGGCAATTCTGAAAAGAAGATGGGCAAGAGATTATGACTTCATTGTTCAATTATTTTTGATTAATGTTTTTCTCTGTTCTGTTTTTCTTTGTCATCTGAATTCCATGAAAAATATATCAATTATTTATTGTGTATAACTAACTACTATTTAATGTGCTTACCATTGTCTGAGCGAGTCAAGATGATGAAGCTAAAACATAGCCATTGATGGACACGTCAAGGATACCAACATGCATTTTCAGATGAATCGCTTTATAATTTGCTTGTAACTAAAGATACTTCTAAGATTAGCGACACCCTCCGGATGGGATCTTGTTGATTCTAATAGACCCTCAGATATAATAGTTTCTTCCATGTAGGTATGTCGTACTAACTGTTGTAATACCTGACGCAGTTATAAACATATCTTGATAAAGCATTTTTAGAAAATCATCACCACCCTATTTTAAAAGCCTATTATAGGACTAGACTTTTTGAGGATTATGAGCTAGATCTCTAATGCTGCTGCTCCAAGCTTTTGAGTTTAGACGCAGTAAGATCCTCCGAAGCGGTTTGGTGACCTTAGAGTGATAATGTTTGTCTCTGTAACAATCACTATCAAATATTAAGGTCTCCACAAACATAAATTAATTCTCTGGCGTTCTCAACATTTGTAACATTATACTACCGCGCAGATAGGTGTTCAGGAGATGCTACGAAGTTCCCTAAATTGTAGATAACGAAGAACATAGAATTCAGTACGCGAGTCCTTCTATGTTTATTATTGGCATAGTGCTTTCTATAATACCAGCAACTGCCCAATTACGAGCTGCTATAGACAAATTCTTGAATGGAGTAGAAATAAATAGGAATATTTTCGATTTTGTGTTATTGGGCGACAAAAAAAAACGGAGGAGGTTTTCAATTCGACATGTATTTTTTTTTTAAATTTTTTTTTATGTATAACCACGCATAACTTTTTACAGAGTTGTCCGATTTTGATAATTCTTTTTTTATTACAAAGGGCACACTTTCAAGGTGCTCCCATTGTCATCATGTTAGGATCTGATGATGATATCCAGGAAAAATTGAAGGAACTCTTCAAATTTTATAGGCACACTTGCTGCGATTTCGGTTTTAGTGTAAGTATCGGTTTGCTTTTTGGCTACAAGTGCCGTATAATATACAATGATAGTATAGTACAAGTGCGTTACGTGGCGATAAATCACTAAAAAGTAAGAAATAAAAATTTTTCACAAAAAAATAGAACTGACTCAAATCGCACTAAAAAGTAAAAAATATTTGTGTCATTTAGTTGCTTTAATTTACTTAAGCATATCTAGGAGTCGGTGCCAGCTAAGGTTTCCACTTTAAGAACATTACCTAGTACCCACAAACTGCTTTACTACGTTAAATAAATGTTCCTTAACTTGCTGGCACCGACTACATAGATATGCTTAAGTAAATTTAAGCAACTAAATGACACACTTATTTTTTACTTTTTAGTGCGATTTGAGTCGGTTCTATTTTTTTGTTAAAAATTTTTTTTCTACAAGAGATTGGTATGACTTGCGCATCGACACTCAAAGCCTTGGAAATATTTCACTGTACTGCATTTTTTTAGTATTACTTGATCAATAAAAAGTACTAATTCTAAAGTAAAGTAATGTTCTTATGATGGAAAGATTGGAAGAGGTTAAAAGCCTACACCAATGTGGTAGAAAAGGGCTAATAAAGAAAAGGAACTTTTTATGTCGTCGGTTAGTACATAAAAGTCGGCATCACCTCACTTCCGCGTGGCATTCTATTTTTACGTCGAGCAACAGACGGCTCAGATTTATGTATGTGCCACTGAACGATTTGGGCAACGCTAATTGCCTGGACTGTCTGACATACCTTGAAAGGGCTTTGTTATTGTAATTACTTTCATTGAAAAGCTATAAAGACAGTCAAGCATATATTAATTTATTTACCTTATCATTAGCTAGGGTTCGCCCGCGATTTCGTCCGTGTGATAACCCGGAACTGCAACTTTGCTTCTTGAAGCACTCTATTGATTATTATAAAAACAAAAACCCAACTGCTTAGAAATTATGAACTAAAAAGAGAAAAACAAGGATCACTATATCTATATAAAATTCTAAATACTTTATGGTGCTGCAGGTGTGGACAAAATAGTTTACTATCTGGGAAAGAAAGACCTACCAAAACCACGTTTGTCCCCGCCTGCAGCACCATAAAGTATTTAAAACTTTATATAGATATAGTGATCCTTGTTTTTCTCTTTTCAGTTCATAATTTCTAAACAGTTGGGTTTTTGTTTTTATAATAATAATTTTATTTGGGACTTTTTAGTTTTAATTTGTGGTATAGAAATGAGATGGTACACTTGGTGCAGTTTTCGACATTGCTTGTTAAAACAGTAATAAAAACATGACATGATATTAATTTTTTGAAATGGTCTTTTTACGACCTTTCATTTGATACCCATATTGCTAAGATAAAACAAAAAAATGCACACGTCCCCCCTTTTTCCCCCCATTTACAGCCGCCATTTTAAAAATTCATATAGCCTATGTCATTTCCACAATTTAGCCAAATTCAACGACACCTCACATGTCAAAATCCATTGAGCCGTTTAGGCTGTAGCCCGTGCCGAAGAAATGGGCAAACATATATACATACATACGCTCGAAAAACATTACCCTCCTTCTGACGCAGTCGGGTAAAAAGCGCATCAAAGTTTATTGTTTAGTTGAAAAGAAGCGTACGGACGGAACTTCATTTATGAAAAAAAGTTGAGAGGTGTCAAGGGACACCCGGATGGAACGAAGTTCCTTTCGATTAATTAGTGAAGGAATTGTAATAAAATTTTATTTTTTTTAAGTAATAATAATATTTGTTGTTGTACATCGAAACACCAGAGGGCGCCACGAGAGCGCGAGACAGCATACAGCGCGGGCGCCCCCCGCCGCTCACGCGCACACACATCAAAGGCGGCGGCAAGATCCTTTGATCAAAAAGTGTCGTGACAACTTTTCGTACGAATTTTTTCCGTCTAGCCTCCTTTCACAACGCGCGATAAGGAACTTCGTTCCAATTAAAAAAGCTCTATAATGACGTAAATATTTAATGAAAATTTTGATAAAGTTTTGTATGCAAGGTGTTTGCAGTAATTTCGCTGTTTATGTGGTGGGATGCACATAACAGGCTCAGATGTGATATTTGCTACGAGGCACGTGAGATAAAGTTTTAATTCCAACTGCCTACGCTTGAGTGTTATTGGCTATTTCGTATTTGAAATGTTGGCGTTTAAGTTGTTTACGTAAGTGATAATTGTTTACTCTGGTTGTTTACGTCAAGGCCCAGTACAAACTATTGCATGATTTAACTCATAGATTAAAGACAACTAGATAGAGCCCATAGCGTGTCCACTCGTGAGACAGCAAATCAGCCTTATTGACATGACATGTCAACATTTAAAGTACATCATAAAACGTTATGTTTTAAAATATCGTAAAATACGAAATATTACTTTATATAAGATAGTTTAGTAAACGCATAATACATGAAATTTGCTAAAAAATAACATATCTAAGCTTTAAATCATCAATCAATGAAGTTTATGCCTACTTACGTATGAAACGTAATTCCTTCGATTTTCTGTTCGCTGCGACTGTTGCAGCCGAAAATATTACAACCCACCATAGCACGATAACGTTTAAATTAATATCGTAACCGCAAAGTTATATTATTTATCAGCAAATTTAATAAAAAGCTAATAATTGCTCAGATATGTCCCTTGTCTGTCACAAACTCTACTCTTGACAAACAATAAAAACGAACACGCTGAAAGGGACAAAAAATAATCTTGTATCACTTTCTAATAAAGGCCGAAGGAAATAAGTCTGTCACGCTCTTGAACCTACAGCCGCGTTATGACTCCATCTAGTAGTCTTTAATCTATGGTTTAACTCGTATGCCAGTGAAGTCGTAGGGCATGGGAGCTGACGAATCTTTTGCAGTATTACTATTGAAAGTTGACCCTGAAAATGAGTTCTACAATATTATGAATAGTATGACGTTTTGTTAGATGTACCACATTTTAAGCAATCGATAGACCAGCGGCAGCTCTGAGGTGATCGCCTATAATATTTTCTAGATGAATGAATGTATTTTAATGTCTTGCTAAAGATTTTTTTCAATGTTTGCCATACTCATTTCTTTTGACGTGAAAACGTCTTATAATTCGATAGAGCCGGCTGCACGCACGAAAAAACATGACTCATGCCGCGTTACCTCGCTTTGAGGCGTTCCATGTAAGGCTTGAAGTGCAAGCGAGAGCGCGAAACGAGCGACAAAGAATCACAATCGGCCTTTGCGTTCGGCAGCGTTCGACATCCGTCTATTAAATATAATTATTAAATATATTAATTTTAAATTAAAAATTAACCCTTTCACCGCCCGGCTTTCTAGCAGTTGTCGTGCCCTCAGCGCCCGGCATAATGAATTATAAAATAAATACCTACTATAAATAGGGATGTTCAATACTCAAGTTTTTGTGGGGTCGATATTCCGTAATAACATCGATATTTGCATTTGCGAGCCTTTCGCTCTATAGGTCGCGATATATTAGTAGGTACTTACTAAAATATGTAGGTACTACTTATCCTATGATGTCATCCAACCCTAGGTATTTTTGGTAAGCCAATAAAACAACAAAACCTTTAAAGATCTATTACATTTATTAATTTTCAATTTTATATAATCAGTCGTAACAATCGCAAGTAGTCAACAAGAACATTGGATGTTTGTACGTTCATTTTAACAAACATAATTACGTTCTTGAACAACATACCTAAGTATCAATTGGCCTACTAACTAAGTTATTAGTAACTATATTTATCACGATCACAATTTGTTTACAACAGTAATTTAAACGAAATCAGTCTCACAATAATCACAGATATAATTTCTTACGTTTAACAATCGGAGGTAGTCAATGGACAACGGACCTGGATGTTTGTACTTTTATTTTAACAAACAATTACATTCTTCAAATATACCTAAGTACCGGTTGACCTACTAACTAAGTTATTAGTAACTATATTAATTATCACAATCACAATTTGTCGTACAATAATTTTGTTTGTATAACAGGCAATTTTACCAAATCTTTGCTACAAAAATGTTCGAAAAATTGTAGTTCCGTGGAGGTGCAATCCAATTTTACAGTAGGCGACAGTCCACAAACGAAGTCGTCGAATTCTTCTATCTTTACGGGTAACATTTGCGTCGTCCAACTAATGTCGTCGGTGACATTGCTTTCGTCTATCTGAAATGATGCAATAAAATAGTTGTAGTGTAATAAATTCTGATAGGGTAAGGCTTATTTTCCGGGAATAAGTAGGTAGCAAAGATAATAATCTACAACACCTACTAACAACAGTCAACACGTGCAAGCAATTCCAATTTGTAAACAAAAGAACTGATATCTACAAAGTTCGGTATACATAACACCGACCGACAATCGAGTTTATTACGGACTACGACAATAAAGCGACCAAAGAAGCTTTTGTAATACGATTATTTTTCAAATAGAGCGATCAACGCTTAGCCCTTATTGAGCCCCGGGTTCAAAAGCGGCGGCGGGTTGTCCCGTCGTGTCGCGCATCTCACTCACTCTAATAAAGTTACTAATTTCCTACTTGGGACATCTCTTCTACAGATATAAAGTCACCATTAAAAAAATCGTCGTGTAAATCGCATTATTTTAAAAACTTGAAAGTAAAATAATACAATACAACTCAAAAACATACCTCTTCATCAATATTAAACTCTTCATCTGATTGGAATTCTTCATCTTCACCCTCTAGGATTTGTATTAATTCTTCAGTAGTAGTCATATTTTAATACAAATAAATTATTAATTAATTGAAGCTACACATAATATTCATCGATAACATACACGTAAACAGTTCTGCACGTACATCACTGACGGAACATTCCAGAAACCGGCACTCGTTTATGACGTCAGAAGCGAGTCGTCTATATCCGACCGTGGCGTTGGGCGTACTAACAACATTTGTTTCTAAACATGTAGGCTAGTGATGTGAACTATCACATTCGGTCGGGAACATTTCACTTCTTAGTTTATTTATTTTCAAAGAAATTCATTAAATTACACACAATTTTTTGTTAATTATTTTATTACTAAATGTTGTAGCTGTTGTTTTATGGTAAATTAGTTAATACAAAGAGAAATATTTCGATTTTTTTGAATTTTTGTATCGGTTAAACTTGTAGTATGTCGCGTCCCTACTGTCGGATATTTCCGTCACGGGCGTAGGACGTCAATACAATTTTCTTAAAAAAATATCAGATTTACATATAAATTCAGTAATTATTTTTAAGATGTCTGAACATTAATTTAAAGTTTATTACAGTGTAAATTATATCTTAGTTAACTATTTACCTAATCTACTATTTTTTTTTAATAGAACGCAACATAATAAAATAAAAAAGCCGACTGAACGAGCGCTGGTATTTGGTCGTATATATACGACTCTGGCGCAATGGACACGGAACAGTTTGTCGGATTAATCCGACCTAGGCGGTGAAAGGGTTAATATATTTATTATAAATTTATAAAATCAAAATCAATTATTTTATTAATTTAAATTAATATTTATAAAAATATACTTAAATTAAAAATTTTAATAACCAATTAAATGCTACCATTCCATCAGTATTTTCTTGAGACGTTGTCACGTTCAACTATCGTCAGTAAACCGACTTTACAGACAACCAATTTTTTTTAACTGAAGGTGTTAAGGCGTTTGTCTGTCTGTAATGAGGAGTACCTTGTATGTCAAAATGACGCGGGCGTATGCGATGGCTTTACCACGCGCTAGGCCCAGGACTCCTGTGTTTCGACGTCCCGATTTCTTACGGTTTCAGATGTGGAATCCAAACATAGTTAAGGGGTATAAAGTCTGATTCACACTGCCACAAACCCACTCGGCTCGAATGTCCCGATATACCGTTAAGCCAAGGTCCGGTCAGAATCGTTCCGTCCTCTCCCTGTCTCGTCCCCCGTCCCTCTTTCATGTTTTTTTTACAATAATTGAAAGAGAAGTAGGTATAACTTTTATGTTGTTTTCCTTATTCAAGCTTAGCAATAAATTATATAGTGTAATGGAAAACTTCAAAGTGATTACAATTTTCTGTTATTAGGTGATTATAGAAAATTGCAATCGTTACAATATCGCAGATTAACATTATTACGGAAAACTTATAAATATCTGAGCCACTACGTATTTTTCGTCTATTAATAAATAGTAAAAAAAATATCATAAGTTTAACCTTGTACATATATTTGACTTGGTCATTTAGTTTATTTACGTTAGCCTGAGTGCTCAAGTAGTGACTTGTAACTTTGTAACCCTTCCACTACCTGACGTTAGGTCAAGTCGTCAGATTTTCGAAATGCACATGCTTAAATCCGACGTTCTTGTAGAGTATTTCTGCTGATCGACATTTTTTTAATATTTCACGGGATGCCCTGAACGGCATATAAAGAGCTCCCATATAAAGAGCTCATGCTTGGCGGAGATAATCAACAACACGAAAGGGCTGTGCACAAGGTTTTAAACTAGAGTAGGTATTACAGGTACTCTATACACGAAATGGAAAATTCCTCCTCCAATATTGGTTTTCAAAGTGTCTTTAGTGTAGAAGGGCCTACTCCCTTATTTTCATCTGTCGCGCTCGAATATGTCCAAAAATCATCCCTTGTGCATCTCTACTATTATGTGTTATGCCCGTACCAGACATACCTTCAAACATTTGAATGAAGCTATGTCTGGCATGGGCGTAAAACGTTATTTTGGCTTGTAAGCGCACGTGCATAACGCAATGTGAATTACAACTATTTTTGTCATGCACATGACATTTATTGTGTTAGCCAAGTCTGGGTGGTTTGACGCTACCTATGATCTGATCTATTAGTGTAATTTAGTGCTTTAGTGCACTCATTGTTTTTGTGATGTGCGGGTGAATTAAACGTAGTTATGAATGAAAGGAAGGGAATATTGAGGCGACAGCATTCTGTACACGGTATTTTTTACTTTTCTACTACATTGTATTTATTATTAGTACAAAAGTTAATTTATTGGCAGTGTCTTAATTAATTATTATTTATTTAATTTTGGTGATACATAGACGTAGACGTAGAGTTCTTTATTCTTGAGCGTCGGATTACTATCGCCAAGTTCTGTTGCCAAGCAAGGCTTATTTATTATATTGTTTAACTAAAAGCACAAGAGGTTAACTTTATTATTTGTTGGTTTTTTACCTTAAGTTCAAAGGACAGTGCATTGTTAGATGATTTGCTATCAAGGTGACTCAAAACTATAGGTATATACTAGTTTGTCTATTTGAAAACCGTTTATTTGTGAAAAACTGTTTATATTTTTAGAGTACATACAGTTCGTCACGGTAAAAAATAATCTTTGTTGTTGTTGTAACGCATTTTTGAATATTGATTTTTCTATTTTTCTTTGTATGTCCAAATACTGAGTAAGGGGTATTCCACATTATATTAGGAATGGCAAACAATTTATTAAGGTCAATGTGGCAATTTAATAATAATAAATAAGGTTACGACTGCTGGTATGAGAGCTGTATAATATTTTTTAAATAATTCATTAAATATTTTGAATATACAATCAGTTTATTGCCCTTATGCAACGAACTTATTTTTTAAATAATTCATTGTTTACTTTGTTACCAGTATAAAATGCGGCGTTAAATATAAGTAAACTAGAGGACGCCCGCGGCTTCACCCGCGTAGTTCCCGTTCTAATTTCGGGATAAAAGGTGTTATTCTGATGTATAAGCTTGTATTATTGGAAAGTTTAATTAAAATCCATTCTATAGTTTGTGCCTAAAAGAGCTACAAACATACATACAATCACAAACTTTGGCGTTAATTATATCAGTAGTTTGGAGATAATTTGCTTTAATTAACTACTTGCAACGTTGTTTATTTTACATCGTTGACAAAATTATACTTTCACCTCTATATAAGAGACATTGCTCTTAGTTTGCAGGTCATTGATTTGTGTTAACCTTTTATATATTAAAAAATTTATATTTTATACTGCTATATAAATAGTAATTACACAGAAGAGCTTCATTCGTAATATGAGCTTCCAATAGTATTGTAACATGTTCCTTTCATACTGTAGATGGCATTACAGGCCGTATACCTGGATATTAAAGCATAATTTCGGCACCAACGTCATCGGGATCGTGGCCTAGTGGTAAGGCGCTCTAAGTGCCCGGATTGCCAGAGAGACGCAAGTTCGAATCCCGTCGGTTCCGCAATTTTTGATATTATGTTTATTCTTAAATATACACAGTAGAGATTTTGGGTTTTACTTGGACGGCAACTGAATATATAGGTGGTTACTACTTTACGGGAACATTACACGTTGTTGAGTATCTCTACCTTGCCTATACTTATAAATGTGAATTTAAATTAACCCTGTCAAATTATTTCTTAAAAATTATTTGACAGGTTCCCCAAAACGTGCTCCCTATTTAAAGGACTCATGCTTGATGCAGATAGATAAAAAAGAAAGAAAATGTGTTTGTTCCAATATACATATTATGCCACACAATTAATACATTAAATGCACCATTGAGGTGCTTGATGCCTCTTGAGTTAGAGAGTGAGACTAAAAGACCAACAAGCAACAAACTCTCTGTTATGTGTGGCACAACCCAGAAAAGTATGTTCATCTGCTGCGCTGAAATCCTAAAATCCTCTCTTGAGCTCCTCTGCTATAGGTATTGATTAAAATATAATTGTTTTTGGTTGGTATTTATTATTATTTAGCGATTAATATGCAATTAAGTTGTTATCATTTATATTTTTATGCATTAATTAGGCAACTTGCTTGATGAGTGAGTACGTACTTTGACAATAAATGAATTATTGTTTTTAATGTTTTTGTGGGCGTTTTATCGTTGTTTATCGTCAACCGACAAAGTGTTGGTATATGGAGGCAATTCGACAGTAAAGATAGGTACTACCTACGTACGGCGAAATTGTTTTGCGATCATAGAGTAATAACCATAGACAATTTATTATGGCGTCATTTGTAATCAATACTGCGAATTCGGAATTTATCTGTATACTTTTTTATCTTCTTTTACGGTATTATAGCTAAAGTTGGATTGATTGTTGTTTTGAACTTGAACCTCATAATTATAAAGCATCCATAAAAACACTACCGATAGTGCCTTTCTCTGACGAAGTAATTTTGGTACAACTAAACCCTGAAAAATAATTTTACAAGGTTGCTTGCGTCTTAAAGGTTATATTTTCTTAATAAAAGATACCCTTTGACGATGCCTGTTATTCTTTTTTTTGTTTGCGTTGTTAAAGTATGTAAGTGTAACAAACAAACAAACTCGCTCTCACATAATATTAGTAATGATAAAGTTTTGGTTATAAATATATACTATATTTATATAATTTCAAATTCTAAATTAACCGTAAACGCAAGGTCAAACACTAAGCTAAAAAAAACAGTGTAACAATCACTCAATGCTGCCCACGTCTATGCGTTGTTTACTCTATGGCTGTGACGTAGTATGACGTCATCGCTCACCTGAATGGAAAGGCCGGGCGTTGGTGCCGAGCCCCCTTCGAGCCTCCGTTTCAGTTTGGCTCGAGCTTCGCGAGGGGAAACCCGTGTCGGAGCGAATTTTAAATTTGACAATCGGGGATTATCCATCTTAACTAATCTGTGTTTAAAAAAGTTTTCATAGATAAAGTGTATTGATAAATATTTCGATGGTGGTAATGGATGGAATGGAAGGTACATGTATTACGTTTATGTAATTCTTTTGGTATATCTATAAGTTTAGTTGGATTCAGGTACGAAGCCACGTAGAAGTGATTAGGTTAGGGGTACGGGTCTCTTGTACCCTTTCCAGGTCATTGCGCTGCTCATGTAACGTCACTTACCATTGAGTTGTCTCAAATTCTACTAGAATGAAGTAAAAAGTATTTGTAAGGAAATATTTAAAAAAGGCGGTCAATACACTATTGCATAAGTATTGCTTTGGCAATGAATTTATTAATTTTTTTTTTCTGATGAAACGACAAAAATAAGAGATTGTTATAAAATGGTCTTATTATGTTTTTGCTGATATTCAAAACTGTACCTCTCTCATGCGATTTAAAAAAAATAGCCTAGAGAGACGAATATCTTAGCATTCCATGGATTCAGGGGTCATCGCGAGAGAAAAACCCGCGAGCGACTTGTGACTCGGGTGTACGTTTAAGGGTACCCTTTGTGACGCGCGTCAACACTCACCTCCTGCTGTATATTCTCCAATCATATTTACTAGTGCAGCTTTGGACACTCGTTCCAATATGGAGCTTACTGCGCTTCTAGTAAGGCCAAGCAGGTTGTAGAGAGACTTCGCCGGTATACCCCTCGCACCCACTTCTACCGCGTATAAACTAACCACATAGCCATTTTTGGTTAGTTCATTAGCAAGGTCATAGTATTTATTCACTTTGAATACATGCATGGTCTTTAGGGATGTTTGTTTCCCACGGCACTGTAAGCTCGACAAGTACTATACGTTTAATTTGTTTGGAAAAAAGAAATATGTCCGGTCTAGATTCTTACTAATATTATAAAGCCGTAAGTTTGTATGGTTGGATGTTTGTTCACGCAAAAATTATTGAATGGATTTTAATGAAACTTCACAATAATATAGCTTACATATCAGAATAACACAGGCCACATCATCATCATTATCAGCCTATTAATGGCCCACTACAGGGCCAGGCCTCACTCCTTACAGGAGAGGGGATATGGAGCGTACACCCACCACGCTGTCCCAATGCGGGTTGGCGGGTATAGGCCACATGTTATCCCGAAACTAGGCCACAAGACATCCTCTAGTATAGACTGAATTACATTGAGATCGGAAGCAAGCTGATACTGCCGATACTTCATATATTTGAATTCATTTTTAAATTTTTTTTTCCACGAAGACGAAGTCGCAAGCAACAGCTAGTTCTGTAGTGGGATGAAAATGACGTAATAGAGATTGTGTGGCTTAAGTGCTCGAAGAGTTAGTAAGTTATCGTAAATATTGATTTTAATTGCCTTATGTTTGTTAATATTATTATGGCCATTCAGTTCAAAAACATTATTCTCAGTATGTTATTGATTAAGGGCGTTGATAACTTATCAGTACGTAGAAATTAATTTACTCTCTGTAGCTCAACGAATAGGAGTCAAATCCAAGAGGGCATTAGGTTCAGTTCCAGCCGCCTCTGACGCTATTGGTAGTAAATTGATTTGAAGTCACGAGCATTTGAATCTCAGTTTCAGTCTATTTAGGAGTCTTCTAAACTTTCAGGTCGAATCTATTTGCCTTTCTACTGGCTGAAATATGATTAAGTTGAGTGTTTAATTGAGTTGAAAGGAAAAACTTTCAAAACATGTTGAGAATAAATGATGTAGTTTTGATGTAACAATCAACAAATATATATGTTGAATTGAGAACTTCCTGTTTAATCAAAATAAGTTAAATATCATCTATTTATATACATCTCATTATCAAGCAGGTGTGGTTCAAATGATACTGAAAACGTCGTCTGGGTGCCTCTCGAGTTTTGACTAATTCTACTATTTAATTGCATTAAATATTAGAATACCAAAGAAATTATATTTCTTTTTATTTGGAGGTTTAGAGCTTTAAGAATCTTTTGATTTCTTCAAAATCATTAAAGTCCCCTCATATTTCCCCCATGAAATCATGTGATGGAAAACTTCATAAGGACATTAATTATAGAAACCATAAAGATTACAAAATGGCTTAAATCACTAATATCGCGCCAAGGAGTTTATACCGACATACGATTAGAGATAAGCTTATGTCTAAGTAGGTAAATAGATAAACTCTATTGCTCAAGTGTAAATTTTATAACTGTTATAAACTTACTAACTTATATACATAATTATGTTTTAATATGTAAGGCAATATAGGTATTTCCGGCCAGTCGATTTCATCAAATCTTTATTTATTTATTGTGGATGTTTATAACAATATGCCACGCGCCTCGTAATAGATATAATTTTTTAATTATTTATAAATCTGGCCAGTGGTATGTAGTGTCACTACGAAAGAAAAAACATTTTTTTACAGTACTTGTATAGAAAACCTAATTTAAATAAAATAAATTAAAAGTTTAGTTTCCTAATCTCTAAATATAATACTAATAGTATAACGGAATTAGGGATGGACCTAGAAGCTTTCGAATCGGGCAACTTTTTTTCAAATCAAATTCTTTCACCTGACAACTGTAGGTAATCAAAATTGATCTTGATGATTTAAAATTTTAAATTAAAATAAAAACACAGATCTACCCACCAATTAAATTCTTAAAATATTTTATTTCCAGTGGTTTTAAGAGTCACTTTAAAAAGGTCAAGTATGTCTGAAGTGACTATACTATTGAATCGCGAAGCAGAAGAATAATTCAACAGTTATTTTATAACAAAATCTTACAAGACGCTTTGTTTGTACAAATCTAAAATATTTCGTTGTCTCTATACATAAAAATCCCCTCTCCTACAAGAAGGGAGGTCTGGCACTGTAAAATAAATAAAATAAAAGAAAATTATTATTATAAAAACAAAAAACCCGACTGCTTAGAAGTTATGAACTGAAAAGAGAAAAACAAGGATCACTATATCGGTATAAAATTCTAAATACTTTATGGTGCTGCAAACAGGGACAAAATACTTTAATCTGCGGTGAAAGAAAGATCTACCAAAATTTGTCCCCGCCTGCACACAAATTCTATATCGTCTCCGTTAAATCTAGTAGTTTTGAAGCAGTACATACTAGTCTTCAGTAATTCGAGATGTGCATTGATATATCAGTCACATGTTCTTGTACGGGTATTTCCTTCGAGTGTAGGTAAAAACACAGTATTCAAAATGGCCAGTCATTACATCTTGCTATAAAAGGCTACAGGAAAAATACAAAGTCTCATACAATAAAGTCTCACTTCTACGTCGCAGTACACTAGTCGTAACCCTAAGTCATAATTTACGAGTAACGTATCGTTTGTCATGTTTACCACAACCTACTTGCCTTAGAATGTAGGAAAATTGACTTTGTTCAATGTCTACAATGTTTTATAGCTTACTAGAGGACGCTCGCGCTTTCAGCCCCGTTTTTCTTATTGACCGTAGGAATTTCGGGATAACATGTGGCATATGTGTTATTCTGATATATAAGCTATATTATTGTGAAGATTCATCAAAATTAATTCAGTAGTTATGCAGAAAAGAGTAACAAACATCCTTCTATCCATCCATACTTAAAACTCTCGCGTTTATAATCTATACTAATATTATAAAGTCGAAGAGTTTGTTTGTTTGTTTGTTTGTTTGTTTGTTTGAACGCGCTAATCTCAGGTAATACTGGTTCGAAATGAAAAATTCTTTTTGTGTTGAATAGACCATTTATCGAGGAAGGCTTTAGGCTATACAACATCACGCTGCAACTATTAGGAGCGAAGAAATAATAGAAAATGTGAAAAAAAAAACGGGGAAAATTATTCATCCTTGAGGGCTTCCGTTGCGTGCGCTGCGAAAACGGTTTAAGATACAAAAAATATATGTATGAAAGAATTATTCCCCTTAAAATGATCTAAAAAAATGTTCACGACAGTATATGTCAATCTTTTAAGATTAACTCACTAGAACCGTTTCTATGGTAATCAAATTTGGTCGAATTAATGCATTTGTTAAGAGTTGTATCAACGTAATAATATTAATGTACTATAATATCGTACAATGTTTAACAAAAATGTAGATCTTTAGTACACGGGACGGGACGAAGGATATTGGTTGACGGGTAACTATAAAAAAATTAAATTGAGAGGGGGAGCGGGGGATGAGCACATTTTATATGATAGTCTGTCTTTAAAATTAGAAGGCTAAGAGGTTTTTACGCGGACGAAGTCGCGGGCGACTGCTAGTATTAGTAATAAAGATTGACCCGATGGACTTCGAAACATCCAATATTGGTGAAGTCATTTGCTTTTAAATAAATAGAGAAAACAGTTATTCTACCTCACAAGTAAGATCACAATAAACAGTGCGAACATTTTTTAACCGACGAAAAAAAACGGAGGAGGTTCTCAATTCGACACGTATATATATATTTTTTTTTTTTTATGTATGACCACGCATAACTTTTTACAGTGTTGTCCGATTTTGATAATTCTTTTTTTTATTAGAAAGGGCATACATCCAAGGTGGTCCCATTGTCCTCATGTTAGGATCTGATGATGATATCCTGGGGAAATTGAAGGAACTCTTTAAATTTTGGAGGCACGCTTACAGCGATTTCGGTTTTTGACTCGGTATCGGTAGCTTTTTGGCTACTAGTGCCGTATAATATACTATGACAGTATAGTACGAGTACGCTACGTGGTGATAAATCACTAAAAAGTAAGAAATAAAAATTTTTAACAAAAAATAGAACCGACCCAAAACGCACTAAAAAGTAAAAAATAACTGTGTCATTTAGTTGCTTTAATTTACTTAAGCTTTCTACTTTCAAGGATGTTACCTAGAACCCACAAACTGCTTTACTACGTAAAGTAAATGCTCCTTAAACTTGACTGGCACCGACTTCATAGATATGCTTAAGTAAATTAAAGCAACTAAATGACACAGTTATTTTTTACTTTTTAGTGCGTTTTGAGTCGGTTCTATTTTTTGTTAAAAATTTTTATAATCAAATTAGTTCTTACGTTCAGCGGTTATTTGTCGTCAAACAAAAAGATACGAAATTTTTATATAGGTAGGTACATAACATAACGTCTAGTTACAAATACCATTAACTTTTTATTAGTAAAATCATAACAATCCTTGTGACTCAACCATAAAATATAGACGTGGATATTATCGTAGTTAAGTGGTTTTAGAAATAAAGTATTTTGCCATACAATATTTTCTTGTAACTAAACTAATTAGGCAACGCACGCAAATGTAACCCATAGAAGGGATGACTAATAATAAAATAATTTTTTTAAATAAAAATAAAACCGACTCAAAACGCACTAAAAAGTAAAAAATAACTGTGTCATTTAGTTGCTTTAATTTACTTAAACATATCTATGAAGTCGGTGCCAGCCAAGTTTAAGAAACCTTTATTTTACGCAGTAAAGCAGTTTGTGGGTTCTAGATAATGTCCTTAAGGTAGAAACCTTAGCTGGCACCGACTCCTAGATATTTTCATTCAAAAATTTTTATTTCTTACTTTTTAGTGATTTATCGTCACGTATCGTACTCGTACTATACTGTTATAGTATATTACACGGCACTAGTAGCCAAAAAGCTACCAATACCGAGACAAAAACCGAAATCGCTGTAAGCGTGCCTCCAAAATTTGAAGAGTTCCTTCAATTTCCCCAGGATATCATCATCAGATCCTAACATGATGACAATGGGACCACCTTGGAAGTATGCCCTTTCAAATAAAAAAAGAATTATCAAAACTCTGTAAAAAGTTATGCGTGGTCATACATTAAAAAAAAAATATATACGTGTCGAATTGAATGAACCTCCTCCGTTTTTTTCGTCGGCTAATTAGAAAAGTATTCTGATTATAAAAATATAAAAATCAAGTTACTAAGTTTATCACTACCGTACGCTAAAAAACAAAAATAATATATGTACACGTAACTTTTGATAAGAACTTAAATGTCGGTTCAAGGCAAAAATCGGCTTGCCAAACGTGTAAAAAGGTGTGTCCTTTCCAATCAGGTTTATTTGCGAGCGAATGTCACACAAGATATAAACAGGTTCTGTAATAATAGCTATATAATTATGTACCGTATGTATACGGTGGTTGATTTTTTTTGCATCTGTAGAGCATTTTCTAAAAGAGAAGGTTTGAACTTTGGACGGACTTCAAGGTCACGCGAACTAGCTAAGCTAGCTACTAAACTTTGAAAATACTATTACAACCATGATGGTCGTAGTTCATATATAGTCTGAACCATATAAATTGGCAATAAAGGGCGTTGAACCCTCGAGAGTAAAGGGGTAAACAAACCTCATGTGAGACAAACTGAGTTTGTCTACTCCTTTGTGCCTTAGGTAAGAGAGTTCTTACCTATGTATTTGCAAAATGTTAACAATGTTGCCAACCAATGAAACTTATCGTCCGGACTATAGCTTCGTGGCGATCCATAGTAAAACATCTTTAAAAAAGAGTTGGCTCGAAACGTTAAGTGTACGGAAACAGAGGACGACGGGTTTTTCATTTTATCTGTGAAGTAATGCTTTTACTTGGACGGTTCGACCATGCTCTATCTTTGTCTACCGTGTGTTTATTGTCTATGACAGGATTATAGACTGATAAACTTTCAGTTTTTATAACATGGCGAAGGCCATCGCAGGCTCTCGCTCTATTGAATTAGCATAATTTTGCCATTATTATAAGTACCTAACGGATTCGTACATTCCTAGTAATATGCAAAAATGTAATATGCGAGCTAGGCGTGGGCTTTACAAAGTAGAAAATATCATAATTGCATTTTTTCCCCTTTTTGTTTAGGGGTTTCCATATTTCTGTTTCGTTCTAAGCTATCACTGCATTAGACTAGTAAGATACGCGTGTCTAAAAACTAAACAAAAGCTATTTTTTTTAAGCTGGATTGAAAATAATATTTAGTCTGATTCGATAATAATGCCTTTTTTTTGTAGATTTTGCTTATATTTTTCCTGCGTCTAATTGTACCGGGGAACTACAGATAGTAATGATTCAATCAACGTAATAAACCGAAATTTTCTTTAAACGATAAAATAATAAAAATAAAATTCATTTTGAAATGTAATAAATCAATATAAACTGCGTTTCTTTACTTTAAATACGCGCTAATCAGGTGAAATGTCGTCATGTAGGTATAGAAGATTAATACTTGTCAATACATTACACACAATATCATGACTAATATTAATCTTAGTAATTCCAATTTCCGTTGCTTTTTGTGGTATTTGATCCTTGTTACCAGTAAAAGGAATTTCAATTTATCATGCTCTATGTATTTTATCTGATCCCTCAATAGCTATATAATTACGAGGTTCTACTCAAGTTTGAAAGATTTCGAGTATGAAAGGTCTATTGTCAGCCATTTTTAACCGACGAAAAACGTGTAATTTTTTTTATGTATGACCACACAACGTTTTACTGAGTTGTCCGATTTTGATATTTCTTTTTTTATTAGAAAGGGCACACTTCCAAGTTGGTCCCATTGTCATCATGTTAGGATCTAATGATGATATCCTGGAAAAATTGAAGGAACTCTTCAAATTTTGGAGGCACGCTTACAGTGATTTCGGTTTTAGTGTAATTATCGGTAGCTTTTTGGCTACAAGTGCCGTATAATATACTATGACACTATAGTACGAGTACGTTACGTGGCGATAAATCACTAAAAAGTAATAAATAAATATTTTTTGTTAAAATTTTTTGCGTTGCATGTTCACAAACATTTAAAAATTTTGTACATTTAGCTATTATAATATTAGCTTGACCAGAACGACAAAAACCTACCATTGTATGAAGTCTGTTTTAGTTGTATAGCGGAAGAAATTACTTCCTTTTTTATCATTACCATGACCAGATTTTTTATTTTTCTAGCCAGACCTTAGAACCATACTATATATATTTATCAATGTATAAATTATATATATATTTTTATCAATGTATAAATTATATTATCAATTTATTACAAAATTCCTTTTTAAATGATAACAATCAAAATATTGTCTACAATATAAAGTTATGATTTTGTATGGAATGTGAATGGTAATAATTTGATAAGACTTCTTATCAGTCAAAAAGATTTGACCGTGAGACGCCATTAATCTATAAGATAGATCTATAATCTATGGTCTTACATTTAATTCTTTTGTAACAAAGTCTGAAGGTGTTTTATGATGTTATTATTTGTTTATTCGAAAACAAGTTTTTTTTATTATCTACTACAAGTTGGCCCTTGACTGCTATCACACCTGATGTTCTTCTTCTTCACCTGATGTTAAGTGATGATGCAATCTAAGATGGAAACGGGCTAACTTGTTAGGAGTAGGATGAAATCCACACCCCTTTCGGTTTCTACACGACATCGTACCGGAACGATAAATCGCTTGGCGATACGTCTTTGTCGATAGGGTGGTAACTAGCCACGGCGAAAGCCTCCCACCAGCCAGACCAAGACAAATTAAGAAAAATCTCAATCTGCCCCGCCGGGAATCGAACCCAAGACCTCCGTCTTATAAATCCACCGCGTATACCACTGCGCCATGGAGGTCAAAACCCGTGCGTGAAAGAGTAACAAACATCCATCCATACAAACATACAAACTTTAGCCTTTATAATATTATTATTATACTTAATATATGGTGGTCTTATGTGCGTCACTGTTATCAGCTCCTTGAGTCTGAACGGAGATTGGAGATTAGACAACACGCGCCACGCCTAATCTCAACTACATACTATATGTACGTTATATATTGTATGTTGTGACTGGAAGATTTTTATATTATTTTTAGTCAAAACAATATTATAAGATGACAAGCAATACAGTAGACTATATACTAGACCGTTGTTTCCCAACCTGAGGTCCGTGGACCCCTGGGGGTCCGTGAGAATATGTATGGTCATTTCTGGACCATACATAAATGCTAATAAGTCTCGTAATCGACTCACTGCTTACTTAGCAATAAGTCTCGTAATTGCTACGCTTACTTTTTATTTTATTAAGGGGGTCCGTAAAAACTATGCGTGGTTCCCTAGGGGTCCGTGGCTGAAAAGGGTTGAGAAACAATGTACTAGACTATATTTTACCGCATGTTTTAATGCTATCTGGTACCCAATGAAATGAAGTTACTGGACATATAATTGTATGTATATGTACCGATGCATTTCTATTTTTGTTCAGTTACCAAAAACGTCCCTAAAAATTTTATTATTCTTAAAAAGTGTGGATGTATTCTTCTTAAAAACTGCATCATAGCTTGAGAGGTTTTTGAGAAATTCGCCGACATACAAATACGGGTACATACATACCTACAAAACATCACGCCTCATTCCCGTAGGGGTAGGCAGAGACCACATCCCTCCACTTGCCACGGTCCTTGCATACTTCCTTACCTTCTCCTACGCTCATTAATCCTTTCATACAAGTTAGTCGGTTTAGGGTACTCCTGGCCATTATTTAAAATGTCCTGAATTTGGTCCAGGAACATTCCTCTTGGCCTTTCCCTTCTAACATTTCCATACACCTTCGCCTTTACGAGACGATACGGATGCTTCTTATTTTACAGTCGATTAAAAGACTAAATTATATTATTTAATTTTAAAGCGATGACTTTTTAAATGTGGACCAAAAGTAATTCTTTATTATTATGACCCAAATTAATTTAATATTATATTAGTTTTTATTATAATAATGGAATATTTATCTTGATCACCTTGAAATATATAATTATGTATAAAATTGCGATTATATGTATAGCGAGCTGTTATATAATCTAAGCGTTTCGCATTATTATGTTAATTGAGTATACCTACTTGGTTCGCTGTGACAGGGTCTGGTGTCACGTAGTCTTAAATGTTTTCCATACCTGATAGACTGAAAAATAATCTCACCAAGAAATACCTCTTGGGTTCAAATGACTTCATCTTAAAACATTTTATTTAATATATATTTGTATAAACTTTAGAAAAGGTGGGATTAAAATGTTAAATATATTGATTTGTGATATCGTCGTTTTGTCGTATGTAATGTAAATAATACATGGAATAATTATCTTTTATTTATTATTTTCAAATTAGGGTGCCGGTACGTAGCCGACAGCAAGCGATAGCAGCAATTGACTTGTCCTATTGTCACCAAAGTTATGTCATAGAAATACTATACTAAAGCCAAACTCGATTGAGAATGCTTGTCAACAAACATTAAAATGAAGGTAGAAAATGCAACACATTTTATGCCTAATAAATTTAAAATTATGTTTTGTTTTTTTATAAAATCTTATTTAAACCATATTGAATATATTAGTTAGTTTTAAGCTTACTAATCTAATTTATTGTCTTGAATTCGTCATTTACTAGTTAATTAAAAAAAATAGATGTAAAATGAGTAGGGATTTCTACCTTCATTTTCAATTTGTTTGTTGACAAGCCTTCTCAATCGAGTTTGGCTTTAGTATAGAGGACTACGCCCGCCCGCGCCTACGTTTCAACCGCGTTGTTCTTGTTGGAATTATGGGATAAAATTTGGCCTATGTATTAATCCAGGGCGTCACCTAACCCCGTACCAAATTTTATTAAAATCGCTCCAGCCGTTTAGTCGTGGAGAAGTAACAAACATACACACTCGTACTTTCGTAAACCAGTACCGTCGTTGCGACAAGTCGTCTGCTGCTGTCTGCAGCAGTCGGCTACGAACTAGCACCCTAATGAATGGCTTGATAGACCAACGACCGAAGTCGCATCAATGCAGTCAACGATTTCATTACATTTACTCGTATGGCTTCCGTCCAAAATATTTGGCACACCCAATGAACTAGGTCACTGGCGAATATTGGTTTTCAAACATAGTATGAGTTATTAAACAATGAAATTGTTTTTTAAATTTCCTCTAAAAACCGACGAATCTAAACGTGCGATTTCTCTAATTTATTGCATCAACAATGCTTTGCGAAGGTTAATGTCAAACTAGCTATTGTCCGCTTGCGTGTAGCATACCTTTTTACACTCACCGTAGCTCTCAGATGGTGAATATTGACGATCTTTAAAGGGTCCTTTAAGCCAAGCTTTCAGAGATTATCTCTCTGACATAACGGACTCAGCACCCGCATGGTGAATCTATAGACTGCTAAAATATTCGTATCTCCTGTTTTATTTTCAACCGACGAAAAAAAACGGAGGAGGTTCTCAATTCGACAGGTTTTTTTTTATGTATGACCACGCATAATTTTTTACAGAGTTGTCAGATTTTGATGATTCTTTTTTTATTAGAAAGGGCATACGTCCAATGTGGTCCCATTGTCATCATGTTAGGATCTGATGATGATGTCCTGGGGAAATTGAAGGAACTCTACCTAGAACCCACAAACTGCTTTCCTACGTGAAATAAATGTTCCTTAAACTTGGCTGGCACCGACTTCATAGATATGCTTAAGTGAATTAAAGCAACTAAATGACATAGTTATTTTTTACTTTTTAGTGCGTTTTGAGTCATAGAACGGACTCAAAACGCATTTTTGTTGAAAATTTTGTGTGTTCCTAACAGCGTTTAGGACCTAAATATGCATTATTTCACGATGAACAGTTAAAGTATGATAAACAAACTCACGTTTATGATATTATTAAGGATATGTATGTATATGGTAAGTATGTGTGTGTATTTTCTTTATGATAATATGTTCTTAGGCTTATGTGATTAAAAGTGAGTGTAATAATTAATTGTTGACATGCGCAAGATTATCTGTGTTACATTAATTAGCCTTTTACTAGTCGCTAACGAAACTATGATAATTATATATACCTACAGTCTTAAGAGTGGAAAGTTTATAAAATTCTAGCCAGCTAAGCATTTTCATTTAGAAATGAAATAACGTTTATTCAGCCAAAAAAAAAATACAAAATAAGAATCATACATTATCTTAAATATTTAACCTAAATTTGGTACCACGGCTTTCCGACAAAGGTATAGAGACATTTTTTCGAAAACCTGGCACCAAAATTCCAACTACCTACTGACAAAGTACTTACACCTGGGATATTTTGGCTGAATGGGGCGCTGCCTCAGCTCGATGCTACAGCTATAGGCTTTAGCGCTGATTTTCAGGCATGACCCCAGAGTGAGCTCACGGGCTGATCGGGTACCTACGCGTTTGCCTATCGTTTTCGCTATATTTACTTACATAAATTATTTAAACAAATAATATGTAATGCTAACTATCTATGTATTTAAATTAAATAATGAAACATTATAATTTCTAAAATGGAATGAAAATGAAAAGGGGGAAATAATAATAATAATAAAAAAAAGGTTGTCCTGCAAAATATTAGATCATTATTTTTGATTTTGAAAATAAATTAGGTTCGAACGGATTCTTCAAGAGCGTCTTAACATCCAAGTCCTGAATAAAGTTCTTTTAGTTGCTCTTTGTTGAGTTCCGATGATTTGATGATAACTATTACTACTATAATTTACATTTTTGAAAAGTTATTAATCTTTCGCTGCCCTAATCAGGCAACGACCATGTGTTGCATCGTAAGGTTAAGGTGGCATTTGTCTGCAAAATTCCCTAAGCCTTAGGTGCAAGCGCTATGCATGTGCGCTTGAAACTATGGCATAGGTTTTAAACCCATGTTCTCTCACCCATCCGTTCAATGACAAATGCTGTTTAACAGCAGAATAGACTGCAGCTTACTTTACTAGATTGAGAGCGCCACAAGTATTTTTTAGCTGTCTGTGCGTAGTATGGCATGGCGAGGTTTTCTATTTTTCGAATCAGACTATAATTTGATAGTACTTTCCCGGACGAGCTCTGTAATAAACAAAACAAGCTCTACTACAAATAAAAATCTAAAATGTGCTTTTGTTTTATTTCCAGGTGACGAGATGCCGGTAAGGGACGGCGCCAAAAGGTCCCTCGTAGGCGTCATCGATGATGGAACCAAGACCGTCAGATTTGTGGTAAGCCAACTACATATATATTCAATGAAAATATGTAAAAAGTGATTTGAAGGCCGTATAGACCTTAATCATACGAGCCGAATCGTGGGAGCGCCTTCTGAGATTCTCCGCCTTCTGTAGGCGAGTGTAAAGAAATAAGACAGATAACCAAAGTCTCCCGAGGTCCTTTTACTGCCTCCAATTAGAAGCGTCAGGGATTTCCACGTAAAGTCACTGGTATCTGGTAGCTTATAACATTCCCCTATCCTCCCGATTGCAATATATACGAGTACCTACTTAAGTAGCTTGTTCTAAAATTTCGTTATAACCAATTTAAAGTTATTTCGCGTATTAAAGTAGGTTTGCACTGCGGTATTTTAATTACTGTTCGTTCTTGCTCGAGTTAAATCTGTCTCAAAGCAATTGTACAGAAGTTTGCACGCGCGATTGTTACACCGTCTTGTTATGTTAATTATCGGGTGTATGCTGTGGGTAAAGAGTCGTGTACATTTGATTCTTGTGGCCTAATGCCTGCCATACATATACAGGTGTATAAGGCGGAGGTCTTGGGTTCGATACCCGGCGGGGCAGATGGATATTTTTCAAAATTTGTCTTGGTCTGGCTGGTGGGAGGCTTTCGCCGTGGCTAGTTACTACCCTACCGACAAAGACGTATCGCCAAGCGATGTAGTGTTCCGGTACGATGTCGTGTAGAAACTGAAAGGGGTATGGATTTCATCTTACTCCCAACAAGTTCAACCGCTTCTGTCTTAGATTGCATCTTCATCTTACATCAGGTGTGATAGCAGTCAAGGGACGACATGTAGTCGATTAAAAATATGCTGTTTCTTACAATAGAGTTTAAGTGCGTTCTAGGTATATCTGCGCTATATCCTCAACAGTAGTTTCATTAGAGATGAATAGACCGGATCATTTACTCATTTTTTTAAACGGTTTCGTGACAGGGCATGCTTACCGGTAAAATTATAGATACGTACGGTGTTTCCTTTGGTTTAAGAATGATTGCAGCTTACGTCATCCTAGATTTTGAAGCTTTGTATGGCTATATTGTGTTACAGGCGACACATTTTCTTTCAACAGATATATCATAACAGATTGGCATGATCGTACAATTAATAAAAACCCAAACAGTGTGAATGGGTCTTTATAAAACAGGTTTACAACGCAACGATATCACAGATATTTAGTTTCAATGTTTAATATTATTATTGTATTGCATATAATTTTATTACGACTGGCTGACTCGTTTTTATTGTGATAGTCTGTGCTGCTGAGCAGTATTTTAAATTAACTAAATTGTAATGCGCTTGTATTATAACTCAAATGTATTGGGTTCGATATTTAGTTAAACGTTATCGTCACTTAACATTGCTTGTTGGTTGCAGCGGGATTTTAAAATAATATTCTGATGTCTTCAAAATAGTTTTATTCTTTCATAATCTTTTATCTACCGCCGCATCGGAAAAGCAGTCCGTGACGAGAAAAGACGCGGCCAGAAAAACTCGACACATGCTCTTTTAAATTAATTACAAAACCACTCAATTATAATAATTAATATTACACTAAAATATGCGTACTTTGTAACAACTATGGAGAGTAGAGGTAAGGAGGACAATCTGTGTATATAAAAAGTGTCCGTCAAAATGTATTAAATTAGGATGGCGCCACAGTTGCATCAAAGTAACTTTCAAAAGAAGCGCCAAATACAAAATAAAACTTTTTAAATCATTTTTTTTGAAATTGGTTATAATTCTGTAAGGTTATATTTACCACAATATTTTGTACAACGTAAGTTGTTTACTTAACTACTTTAGTCGATAATGACATTAAATTTTTTAACTCAGCATACTTCAATTCATCTACGATTGCTACATTCATACCATAACCTGTGCATCCACTAGCGCGATTGTGGAGGATTTTTGAACTGTTATTTAACGCATACAACTGGACACTTTTTCAACTTTTCTCCCATATAAGATGACTCTCCTTACCTCTACTCTCCATAGTAACAACCAAAAGAACAGTGCCATACACTATTTGACTATTCTAACATGTCAATTCTTATCTTTTATTCTATGGCCTGGAATCAAGTCCTTTCGAATCAATTGTCAGTCGACAGAAGATTACCTTACGTTACCATATACGTTATCGTATAGTATTGTCTAAGGTAACATATTCCAATATTTTAAAATGCTAACAAGCTAAAAATCGTAGTCAAGGGCTAAGTTGCGTTACATACAAAAAATATTCGATGGCTACCAGCTACTGTAATAAGACGAATATCTTATTATTTTATGGATTAACGGTGCGGGTGCCGGGCCTTTCGTGTGGCAGAATAACACAGAACAGAGTCAAAGACTTGTGGCACGAGTGTAGGTTTAAAGAGCTCTCTTGTGAGTGGTCACTACTCAACGTCCCTGCTCGTGTTGTTCTCCCTGCTTACGGTAATATCCTTTTTTTTGTTGACGGGAGGGAAATCTCCTAGAGATACCCAACCCCTTGAGGGAGAGGTCGGGTTATGTGGGATTTTTACCCACTAAAACCCACTCCATGGTCATCCTTAGTGCATTTTCGAAGTCCCCGGGCTCTCGTGAGAAATACATACCGGTGTCTCTTTTACACTCTACCAGTAAGGCTCATCTCAGCTTGTGCCTGTTCTATTCCTCCCTAAGTCGTTTTTGAGGTAATAAATGGGTGAGCCCCTTCTTAGGCAGCTGTAATGTTAACATATCGTACTAGAACAGCTTTGGATAACCGTATTTGTTTTCAGATATACGAAGCTGAAAGGGCCGAAGAGTTGGCAGCTTACCAGCTGGACAAGACGGAGATACAACCTCAGGAGGGCTGGTCCGAGCAGGACCCCCGGGAGATCCTGTACCATATCAGAACTTGCGCTGAGAATGCCATAGACCAGCTCACTGAATTAGGTACAGTGTAGTTTTCAATATCCGGTATACTTATTAAAACAAAACATTAGTATAATCTATATTTGGCTTCTGGCTGATGGGAGGCTTCGGCCACGGCTCGTTATCACCCTACCGATAAACGCATACCGCCAAGCGATTTAGTGTTCCGGTACGATGTCGTGTAGAAACCGAAGGAGTGTGAATATTATCCCACTCCTACCATCAAGTGTGATATAGATTTTAAACTACAAAGAAAGTCTTTTCGATCACGTGTGAAAAATTTTTTATGTAATATTTGTTATGCTAGACTTTTTAAACTTTAATTTAGACAAAAGAGGAGAGGAGGACTTTCAGTATATAATAGTATTAATTATTTTCTGAACATTCGAAGGCGAAATTATAGTTTTTAGTTAGTTAAAAGTTATTTTTTTAATTTCTGTTAGCATAATTTACAGTGCTGTACATTCTGTGTAGAAACGAGATAACACATGTCTGTTTGCTTCTTCAGGTTATACTAAGGAAGATATAATAACACTGGGTATCACAAATCAGAGGGAGACAACAATAGCTTGGGATAAATACACAGGCGAACCTCTACATCCTGCCATATGTAAGTTTAATATAATTATGATTTTATTTCCACTTCTATACCTCGTTGGTCCAGTGGGCTAGGAACTATTGAGTTCATTTCTCCTAAGAAATTCTTGATCTATGAAGTACGAGGCTTGTAATCCAAAACCGAAAATATTCCTCTCTTTTATTGCGTTGGTACGAAAGAGTGAGTGATATTTGTTTATTGTGTGTTATTATTGAAGCCATGTCTAATGGCTAGACCTACTGACCTGTAGTGTCATCATATCAAAATACGCTGATGATGATATTATAAAATTAAAAAAAAAAATAGAACCGACTCAAAACGCACTAAAAAGTAAAAAATTACTGTGTCATTTAGTTGTTTTAATTTACTTTAGCATATTTATGAAGTCGGTGCCAGCCAAATTTAAGGAACATTTATTTTACGTAGTAAAGCAGTTTGTGGGTTCTAGCTAACGTCCTTAAAGTAGAAACCTTGGCTAGCACCGACTCCTAGATATGCTTAAGTAAATTAAAACAAGTAAATGACAGTTATTTTTTACTTTTAAGTGCGTTTTGAGTCGGTTCTATTTTTTGTTAAAAATTGTCATTTCTTACTTTTTAGTGATTTATCGCCACGTAACGTACTCGTACTATACTGTCATAGTATATTATACGGCACTTGTAGTCAAAAAGCTACCGATACTTACACTAAAACCGAAATCGCTGCAAGTGTGCCTCCAAAATTTGAAGAGTTCTTTCAATTTCCCCAGGATATCATCATCAGATGCTAACATGATGACAATGGGACCACCTTGGAAGTATGCCCTTTCTAATAAAAAAAGAATTATCAAAATCGAACAACTCTAAAGTTATGCTTGGTCATACATATAAAAAAAAAATGGAATTGTCGAATTGAGAACCTCCTCCGTTTTTTTTCGTCGGTTAAAAAATAATTCTCTCTCTCCCCAGCATGGAACGACATACGAACAGACAGCACAGTGGACGCGATCCTAGCGAAAGTTCCAGACAGGAACAAGAATTATCTGAAGAACATATCCGGGCTGCCCATCAGCCCCTACTTCAGCGCGCTCAAGATGCGGTGGATGAAGGATCACATCAAGGCGGTGCGACGCGCCAGCAGGGACAAGAGACTGATGTTTGGTACTGTGGACTCTTGGATTGTATGGGTGAGTATAGTACACTCATCAGCCCCTACTTCAGCGCGCTCAAGATGCGGTGGATGAAGGATCACATCAAGGCGGTGCGACGCGCCAGCAGGGACAAGAGGCTGATGTTTGGTACTGTGGACTCTTGGATTGTATGGGTGAGTATAGTACACTCATCAGCCCCTACTTCAGCGCGCTCAAGATGCGGTGGATGAAGGATCACATCAAGGCGGTGCGACGCGCCAGCAGGGACAAGAGGCTGATGTTTGGTACTGTGGACTCTTGGATTGTATGGGTGAGTATAGTACACTCATCAGCCCCTACTTCAGCGCGCTCAAGATGCGGTGGATGAAGGATCACATCAAGGCGGTGCGACGCGCCAGCAGGGACAAGAGGCTGATGTTTGGTACTGTGGACTCTTGGATTGTATGGGTGAGTATAGTACACTCATCAGCCCCTACTTCAGCGCGCTCAAGATGCGGTGGATGAAGGATCACATCAAGGCGGTGCGACGCGCCAGCAGGGACAAGAGGCTGATGTTTGGTACTGTGGACTCTTGGATTGTATGGGTGAGTATAGTACACTCATCAGCCCCTACTTCAGCGCGCTCAAGATGCGGTGGATGAAGGATCACATCAAGGCGGTGCGACGCGCCAGCAGGGACAAGAGGCTGATGTTTGGTACTGTGGACTCTTGGATTGTATGGGTGAGTATAGTACACTCATCAGCCCCTACTTCAGCGCGCTCAAGATGCGGTGGATGAAGGATCACATCAAGGCGGTGCGACGCGCCAGCAGGGACAAGAGGCTGATGTTTGGTACTGTGGACTCTTGGATTGTATGGGTGAGTATAGTACACTCATCAGCCCCTACTTCAGCGCGCTCAAGATGCGGTGGATGAAGGATCACATCAAGGCGGTGCGACGCGCCAGCAGGGACAAGAGGCTGATGTTTGGTACTGTGGACTCTTGGATTGTATGGGTGAGTATAGTACACTCATCAGCCCCTACTTCAGCGCGCTCAAGATGCGGTGGATGAAGGATCACATCAAGGCGGTGCGACGCGCCAGCAGGGACAAGAGGCTGATGTTTGGTACTGTGGACTCTTGGATTGTATGGGTGAGTATAGTACACTCATCAGCCCCTACTTCAGCGCGCTCAAGATGCGGTGGATGAAGGATCACATCAAGGCGGTGCGACGCGCCAGCAGGGACAAGAGGCTGATGTTTGGTACTGTGGACTCTTGGATTGTATGGGTGAGTATAGTACACTCATCAGCCCCTACTTCAGCGCGCTCAAGATGCGGTGGATGAAGGATCACATCAAGGCGGTGCGACGCGCCAGCAGGGACAAGAGGCTGATGTTTGGTACTGTGGACTCTTGGATTGTATGGGTGAGTATAGTACACTCATCAGCCCCTACTTCAGCGCGCTCAAGATGCGGTGGATGAAGGATCACATCAAGGCGGTGCGACGCGCCAGCAGGGACAAGAGGCTGATGTTTGGTACTGTGGACTCTTGGATTGTATGGGTGAGTATAGTACACTCATCAGCCCCTACTTCAGCGCGCTCAAGATGCGGTGGATGAAGGATCACATCAAGGCGGTGCGACGCGCCAGCAGGGACAAGAGGCTGATGTTTGGTACTGTGGACTCTTGGATTGTATGGGTGAGTATAGTACACTCATCAGCCCCTACTTCAGCGCGCTCAAGATGCGGTGGATGAAGGATCACATCAAGGCGGTGCGACGCGCCAGCAGGGACAAGAGGCTGATGTTTGGTACTGTGGACTCTTGGATTGTATGGGTGAGTATAGTACACTCATCAGCCCCTACTTCAGCGCGCTCAAGATGCGGTGGATGAAGGATCACATCAAGGCGGTGCGACGCGCCAGCAGGGACAAGAGGCTGATGTTTGGTACTGTGGACTCTTGGATTGTATGGGTGAGTATAGTACACTCATCAGCCCCTACTTCAGCGCGCTCAAGATGCGGTGGATGAAGGATCACATCAAGGCGGTGCGACGCGCCAGCAGGGACAAGAGGCTGATGTTTGGTACTGTGGACTCTTGGATTGTATGGGTGAGTATAGTACACTCATCAGCCCTTACTTCAGCGCGCTCAAGATGTTAGTGCTGGCGCTTTTCTGCAATCACGCATGATGGTAAACAACGATGTCTACGGGTAAGCGCTTGCCTAGAAGATGCTTATTCTTTAATTAAAGATGGCCATATTGTAGGTGGTAGGGCATACGGAAGCTGGAAGTGAATGAGGAACCAAACCGCGTACGTTTTCAAGAGATATTGACTACTTAACGGTGTAGCTTTCTGCGATGCTGATACTGTGATAGAACGGTGATGAGGGGAACGAGATCCAACAGTTTCTGAGCACACTCCGTGTACAATACTTCGTTTACTTTCACTTAATTTGTTTTATAAGACAAACTAGTATCTGAATTATGCAATTTCAAAATTTCGTAATCTATCATTGGAAAATGTACATTTATTTTCATGGTATTGCTTTAGTTAATTTCAACGCTTTTTTTTTCAGAATCTAACAGGCGGACCGCACGGCGGCCTCCACATCACCGACGTAACAAACGCTTCTAGAACTTTACTCATGAACTTGGAAACTTTGAACTGGGACCCCATGCTATGTAGGTAAGTATTTACTCTATAGAATTTTTACAGCTACCTTTGGACGAACTGTTTTTAGTACTGAATATAAGCTATTTCAAATAATTTTCAATTTGGTAATATAATAGTATATGTTAGGAGTAGGTATTATAATAATGCTACTGATAGATAGGTACCAAACCAGAGAATAGTTTTCTCTACAAAAAGATTTTTAGGCTGTTGCTTCCATGCCGACCGCACACGACATTTATTTCATAGAACACACCAACTAGTAGTATTGACACTTCGCGTGCAGTTGTCGTCGGTTGTCGGCTACGAAATGGCACCCTTTATGGCAACCATATTGATTTTTATCTCTACAAATATTTTTATACAGTAATGTTAAAAAATACAAATTAAATAAAATTTTATTTTGAATTTTTTTTACGGTAACTGGAACTACGCGGGTGAAACCGCGAGCGACCTCTACTATTAGAATTAAAATTTCTCAGGCTTAAAGAAATGAATTTTTATTGGGTAATTTTGTACATTTGATTTATTTAATTTTTTTTGTCAGGTTATTTGGCGTTCATCGAGATTCTTTGCCTCAGATTCTCAGCAGTTCAGAAATTTACGGAACAGTTAAGGATGGCTCGATACTAGAAGGAATTAGAATATCAGGGGTAAGTTCAAAGTAAATTCCTAAGTTAAAATAAGTATAGATAAGTTGGTATAAAAAAACACATTTTTAAATATTCATTTCAAATAATTGTGAAGGAATTGTAATAAAATCTAATCATTCAAAGTAATAATATTTTTTTTTTATTATTAACACATATAATGTTATACAAACTGAATCAGTAGACTCAATTCTTGGAATTAATTAGTGAAGGAATTGAAATAAAATTCCAACATTGGGAAGTAATCATAATTACTGGCTTTTTTTCTATTATTAAACAATTAAAAGGTTATATAAACTTAATCAGTAGGCTCAATTTTCGTAATAATGGCTTGTGGTAAACATTAATCTGAAACAAACTGTTTGGAATTCTATTTTATTTAAATCTTGAAAAAAAAAAATTCAAATTGACTTGACTGCAATGACACCTGATGATAAATGATACAATCTAAGATGAAAGCGGGCTAACTTATTACATGGAGGATGAAATCTTCACTCCTTTCGGTTTCAACATGACATCGTGCTACACTAAATTGCTTGACGGTATGTCTTTGTCGGTAGAGTGGAAAATAGCCACGTCCGAAGTCGAATCAGCCAAACCTGGACCAATTTAGAAAATTTTAATCGGCCCTGCCGGGAATCGAACCCAGACCCTTCATTTTATAAATCCGCTGCGACTTCTGCGTCGCGGAGGTCGTTGTAATAATGTTACACGTCTTAACAATATTAATTATTATAGATTTTAGGCAACCAACAGTCAGCATTGGTAGGCCAGAACTGCCTCCAAGCGGGTCAAGCCAAGAACACGTACAGAAGCGGTTGCTTCCTCCTCTACAACACCGGGACGCGGCGCGTGCAGTCCACTCACGGGCTATTGACCACCGTCGCGTACAAGCTGGGGCCGAACGCAGCAGCTGTTTACGCTTTGGAAGGTATTTATTTATTTACAGTTAGCACTTAGCAGTTAACTTAGAGCCCGTAGTGAGTAGAGATGTAAGAGACCATAACTTCAATAAAATAATTAATTAACGTGAGCATTTCGAGCATAAGACCATCGGCATACGCTTAAAACGAGCAAATTCGCCATATTCCAGTCCTATATTAGAATTAATTCGCGGATATATACGAACTAACTCCTAAACCTATCTAGGATATTATTCCCCCGCTAACTTTACTAAATTATAATTATGACATTCTCTTTATACATTACTTGACATTATACTTTTCTTGACATTAACTATATTTAGTGACCTACTATTAAACATATAATTTAATTTAATGTATTGTAGTTATTGATAATTTATAAATATGATAAATGTGTATGTAACGATATATATGTTTATTAATAATAATAATGTAAATAATGTTAGCGACGCCCTAACAGGGCCTCATGTGTATTTGTATGTGCATGAATGCTACAAAAAATGAATAAATGAAAATGAATAAATGAAACTCTTCGACGCTCCGAAATGCCTACTCTAAATTAGGATCAAGTTGCATTACGTATGTGTCCCTACAATCGCACGCGACGGTTCAATGGATCGACGGACGAGAGTAGATGCGCTGCGCTGTCGGAGCTCCGGTGCCACGACGGACAGCATGCCACAGCCAGAAGTGCGTGCGTCATTGTAATGCAGCTGTGACGTACAATGCGTTGGTGCGTTGCGTTAATGAGGCACTATTATGCGTGAGAGGTAGTCCGCATCAGTGGCTGGTATTCTAGAGTCTTCCATTGCGGCAGGGTTTGAGTTCAGCTTGCGTCACAATCTTGTCAATGAATCTTTGTCTAACAGGCTCAATCGCGGTGGCGGGCGGTGCCCTGAAATTCCTGCGGGACAATCTGAAGATCATCAAGGATGTGGCGCAGGACACGGAGCACATCGCCGGGCAGGTGTTCTCCACCGGTGACGTGTACTTCGTGCCCGCGTTCAACGGCCTGTACGCGCCCTACTGGAGGAAGGACGCTAGGGGGTGCGTGCTGTTTGCCTAGTTCAAAACTCCTGCAGGTCAATCTGGACAATGTGGCATTTATGGCGACCTACATGCAACCTCATTCCCTCTCATTCGTCGGCCGGCTGCACGTTTCACGTTTGGAACGAGTAAAACAAGTTTTCAGCGCATGAATTATTCATTCCAATTCTAGATATCGCGTGATATCTCTTCCGCGGACGGCAGTGTTTATCAATATTTGCTCGAGTCTGTATTGAGTTGTGTGATGACTCACCGTCAGAGGTAGTCAGCAACGGCAGCAGGCCTTATACAGACTACGATTGTGCGGAGTCCATCCATTCCATGATTTTATGGTTTCTGCATACTCCGACACACTTTGTTTAAAAGGCCCATAGAATGCCAGATCACCTACAAAAAGTCCCGATAATCGATAACTGAATTTTTAAAACTTTGTCCTGAACGATAGCGCAAGCCCCTCTAGTTTTGATTTCGTTTGATTTGTTTTGATGAGTGTTTATAATGAAAGCCTATTTTCAAAAAGTTTTCCTAAATTATGTGTTATTTATGTATATTTTTGTTACAGTATAATCTGCGGTCTAACTGCCTTCAGCACGAAAAACCACATCATACGCGCAGCTTTAGAGGCGGTCTGCTTTCAGACCAGGTAAATAGGACATACAATTTTTTCTTACATCTCAAATTGAAATAAACACTAGATTGTGTAGATTTATCCACTATAGCGGACCTCCGCGAGTCTGTCCGCGAGAAATTCTGTTTTGTGATGATTCAACAAAAAGTAGCCTATGTCCTTTCTCAGGCTCTAGACTGCTCTGTACCAAATTCTATTTAAATCAATTTAGAAGTTAAGGCGTCATTGCGTAACACATGTAGTTACTTTCGCATATTTAATATAAATATTGTTTTGAATCGTCAAAAAAAATTGCGATCAACATTTCCGCAAAAAATAGACCAATCCAAGCGACGAAGTCTGCTATATTTAGTATTTGGAAGATTTTGTCGTCTTGATACGTGGGTTATTAGAGGAAAACAGCAAAAATTTATCAATTATTATTTATTTTATTTATTTATTATCAACAGGGATATCCTCGAAGCCATGAACAAGGATTGTAGTATGCCGTTATCGAAACTCCACGTGGACGGCAAGATGACCTCCAACGATTTGCTGATGCAACTCCAGGCTGACCTAATCGGCATTCCTGTTTGTAAGTGATTTCCAAAAGATAAAATAATAAGTGAGTGCGAGCGTGCGTGTAGCTTGCGTACGAGCGTGCGTGCGTGTACGCGTGCTGAATTTACGTAGCTGAAAATCGGTCTATTTTTTAAAAGTTATGTTGTCCACGCATAACTTTTAAAAAATTAGTCCATGACATGTACATAGTACATGAAAAAAACATCCGTTTTTTCGTCGGTTAAAAATGGTTTGATATTTCAGTGCGCGCCCAGTCGTGGGACATGACGGCGCTGGGCGTGGCCATCGTGGCGGGGCACTCGGTGGGCGTGTGGAGCTGCGAGCGGTGGCGCCACCACGCCACGCCGGCCGACACCTTCCTGCCCACCACCACTGACGACGGTGAGTGATCACTGGCACAACTAATGTTATACATTTTAAATATTACCTACAAAACAATAATATCATTGGAAAACAATAATAATAGTATTGGGAAAATAATAGATTTTAGTACTCGAATTCTTCTGCTAGTACTTTTTGTACTAGAATTATTTGTAATAGCTTGTCCGTGGATTACTTCAACCATGCTTATTTATGCTGGTAAGCAGCATCGCAGTTTTGTCTTGAAGGACATGGTTTATATTTACCGTTCACTTGTATATTAAGTAATAATTCACCATGAGTTGTAGCGTCCAGATTTTTTAGATGTATGATAGTTTAAATAATAACCTTGTTACTCCCCCAACAGACCGCGACGCGCGATACACCAAATGGAAGATGGCGGTGCAACGCTCCCTCGGCTGGGCATCAACCAAGAAGTCCATCAAGATGACAGGTCAGAAAAGAAAACCTAGCATATACGCGGACACCCTAACACCGCCCGACAGCAGGAAAAACTCCTCCGACATAGCCAACGTCATAGACGAGATAAACCCCGCCCCCGACGACGACGGCGTAGACATCGAGGAGCTGATGCAACATTCCGCGCGAAAGTACTCCATATTCGTCCCCCTAAAACTGCCCAAAGACGAACACACTATATTAGACGACGCGGAGTATTACATAAGTAAGAAGGAGTGCGATTACGGCATGTGCCAGTGTTGCAAGCCCGAGAAAAAGTTGCAAACCGACTGGAAAACCATAGAGGATATTATCGAAAATGAGCCGGAAATCATTTTCGATAGCGAGGACCAACCGCAGGTGTGCGAAGCTAAGGACGACGCCTACGAACCGCCAGTAGGGGGCGTTGTCAAAAAGCGGATACATATTAAGAGGATACCCGCGATTTTTCGAAATATTTGCAATAAGTTCACTAATGCGCCGCCTACGCCTACATGAATATAATGTATAGGACATTTAGGAAGGGATTTGCTCGATCAGTAAATCGTAACTACGGTCTTGGAGTACTTAGATTTCTTATTAAAAAACTAAACAAAAAAACGCTTGTCAGGTGTAAAACATCTGTTAATATTAAAAAAATGATATCAAATAAATTTTGCCATTACTAGTTAGGAATTTATATATAGGAGTTTTGGGGTTAAAACGACCTATAGATGGCACCACATTGAATTGACTTTTATTGTAGTTTTTGTTGTTATACACAGATGGCGCAACTACCGTCACGCCATTTGCCGTCATGGCATTTGAGATTATTTAAATAAATTTCACACATCGAACTTACTCCCAAGTCCTTGGTTGGATCAAATAAAAAGACCTAAAAATTAAATGAAATTTATCTAAAAGGATCTGCATGAATTCCTAAATGGAAGGGTTGCATGTTGCAAACATTTATATGGGTTTTACTACAAACAGTGTTTTGTGTTAGACAATGTTTAAATTTACCGCTGTTAATCCTCGTTTTGATGCCCGTTTTAGTTTATGATAATTGGGTAGATGACTGATATCAAAATACTGGCGTTTTTAAATGCTTTTTGAACTTGATTTAATACCAAATAAAATTATGAAAAAACTACTCAATTAAATTTATCAAATAGTAAAAAGTTGTAAGACTAAACATTTAGTGTTAGACAAAGTCGATTTCACAATGGTGTGACGTCATACTTATGTAACACCATAGAAGCTCAGTAGAAATTTTCAAATTACAAACAAGGGACAGTACTCTAGCTACAATTCTACTAATTAAAGTGACTATAACTGTGTGTACCTTTATCGGATTTTATGTACCTACATGATTATTTCTATTCTAAATTATAATAAAGTTAAAAAAAAATCGAGTTGTCTACCCCATTGTATGAAATTTATTTAATTTCAAATGTTTTTAGTAATTCGTAGTACTTTTACAAAGTTCGTAAAGTCGGTAAAATATTGTTCTAGTATGAATAAATATTTATTCTATATAACTGGTATTTGGCCAAAACAAAGTATAAATAATTAAATACTCAACAGGTTTAAACATTGTCTAATATAAAAAATTTTGGGTTAAATTTAAAATACGTCTGGATTCGCTCAATGTTTACTTTGGTACTTAATTGTTGACCGTCCCTGCAAGAACATCGAATATTTTTTTATTTCGTTGATATTTTTTTTTGTTCTCGTGTATACTATCGAATGTTAAAGGTTATTAAAAAGTGACTTTTTACTTGTTTTACAATGACGCCCCAAATAAATTATTTTATTAAAACGTTATATCTATTCAAATAAATAATATTATCGTCCCTGTTTCACCCAAAATTATAAATCGATAAGTTACTCGTGGGTGATGTAAAGTTTGTTAAGTCATTTTAGTTTTAGGAATATGTGATATTTTTTTTTCTATTATATTGTCGATAAAATTAGCGACACCGTCACTAATGTAGAGATGAGATTTGGGTGGAAGTGAGCTGGCCATATAGTCCGTTTTACTCGCACTTTATATTGCCGAGTTTTTATTTATTAGCTGGGTTTTATTGTTAGCAACAATATAAAATTATTTGCCTAAATATATTTATTCGGTTTACTAAAGGGGTATCGATGTAAAATAATAAAAAGGTTACTTTGTTACGTGGGTTTTAGATAATATCATTTCAAAGGCCTGGCCTGACTTTTAAGTAATTAAAAAATGAACATAAATAAATAATATTAAACCTCAATAGCCTAAAAATAAAGGAATTCTGAGATTCATGCAATTCGACATTAAATCCGACTACCGTTATACTATTAAGACATATTTTTCGACTAGAGGACGCCCGCAGTTTCACCCGCGTAGTCGCGTCGTTTCCGTGGGAATTTCGGGATAAAAAAAATATTGTACTGAAAAGTTGTTCATATTATTGTGAAATTTCATCAAAATCAATTTAGTAGTTTTTACGTGAAAGAGTAGCAAACACACATACATACATACATACATAATACATACAAACTTTCGCCTAATATTAGTAAGGACACTGGAATGGCAAATTTATAAAAGGATTGTTATGAATTATCTAAAGCCCTGTATTTTGTATAGTTGTTATATTTTATTAAATAAAATATTGTAAACGGCTCACGTACTTAATGTTAAGGCATTAAACTTAATAATAAATGTATTATTTTACCTACTAAAGGTTTTTAATTTTTTCTTTCATACTTCAACTCATGCTTTTTTGCATGCTGCACGAATTATTTAAATTGGTATTTTAGTGCATGGGTAACCCCAAACGTGGTATCGTTGGGCCCTCTTCAAAATAGTGATGTAAAATTATGTAATATGTGAATTGGGTGACTTTGTGGGTTGGATTCCTGAAATTTTCGCTTGGATCGCGGAAAGTAGCAAAATAAATATATTATTAGGCACAAATATTTTAATTACTGTGAATGCCTTGCGTCTGACAGGAGGCAGTTGTTTAATCGGGTAGATCAAAATACTGCTGTTTTAAATGTTTTTTAAAAAATTGATTTAACTACATTTCAATAATAAAAAAATCTAATTAAATTGACAGGCAAATTGATCAACTAATAAAAAGTTATAAAACTCAATTATTATTAATATTAAGTGTTAGACAGAGACAGCCTCACAATGGCGTGATGTCATACTTAAGTAACGCCACAGTAGCTCAGTACAAATTTCCATCTTGCGAGTTTTTCAGATATTTTTAAATATCTATTATGTTTAATAAACATGTTTTACATTTAATTTATAAGTTTAAATTAAATACCGTTTTAGCATCGCATATAAATGACAGAAAATCTCCAATTTATTAAAGATAAGTTATTTAACGTAATATTTATTTTTATTTGCTATAAAAACCCTTTTTATGACAAGGTACATTTCATTGGGTGAGGGTATTACTAATATAAATTGTTTCATTTGCTTTTGATAATTTGAGGGTAGTTTTAAGTATCATATAAGCAAAACTCTACTATCTAAGTGTGCTTTTAACATTATTCTTAATATAAAAATGGTAAAATATTTAGTGCAGTTAAGAGTTGGTGTCAAATAAAATGATCGCTGACCGGCATAGTGTATTAAGTAGGTACTCGTAATACAAATGCACGGCTGAAGCATGATATCTAAATATTTTTACTATGTAGAATCTAAATTTTACATACAATATGAATTACAGCTTTAGTAACTTGTACATATATAAAAAATTTTAACAAAAAATAGAACCGACTCAAAACGCACTAAAAAGTAAAAAATAACTGTGTCATTTAGTTGCTTTAATTTACTTAAGCATATCTATGAAGTCGGTGCCAGCCAAGTTTATGGAACATTTATTTTACGTAGTAAAGAAATTTGTGGTTCTATTTTTTGTTAAAATTTTTTATTCCTTACTTTTTAGTGATTTATCACCACATCACATACTCGTACTATACTGTCATAGTATATTATACGGCACTAGTAGCCAAAAAGCTACCGATATCGAGTCATAAACCGAAATCGCTGTAAGCGTGCCTCCAAAATTTGAAGAGTTCTTTCAATTTCCCCAGGATATCATCATCAGATCCTAACATGAGGACAATGGGACCACCTTGGATGTATGCCCTTTCTATTAAAAAAAGAATTATCAAAATCGGACAACACTGTAAAAAGTTATGCGTGGTCATACATATAAAAAAAAAAAAAAAAAAAAAAACAAATATACGTGTCGAATTGGTTTTTGAACATGGGTGCATATAAAAGGAATGATGTATGAAATCTCAGTAGTTTGGTTGAATCGTCGTACTATTGTCGTATTTCATTTCTAGCACAGGACGTTTACTGTCTTACTACTATGAAATTTTTGTCAAAATGGTTTTGAATTGTAAAATAAAATGATATGAAAAATATCCTGAGTCATGTAACTGTTACGGATCCTTGGAGAAGGTTGAAATTATTCTGGCACTCTCCGACAAAATCAAAGTTTAACCGTGTATGTGTGTGTATTTCATTTTAACGGATATCACTATAAAGTGAGTAAATCTTTGTTATAGATTAATTATAAATTATTAAAAATGTAGATGCTGAAAAGTATAGGAAATACGCATTCATACGCAATTGTTAAGAAAGTCATTGCGAAATTACGCCTATCCATAGTTAATGTTGTTTTTACTTGACACGAGTTATATCTATAATTTATATTTTTTATTTTTTTTTACAGAGGAAAGATACAGCTTGCTGGCATCTATACCGGCGACCTTATACCTGATGGGAAGCTTTACTATGCTAGTCGTGTCTAATTTACTCAAAGATAGTTGATTTTAAGCTTTATTGTCTAAGTGTTAAGTGTCACTTTGTTATTCGTCCACACGGCGTTATAAAGGTTGTCGCCCATTGTGCAGAACCGTGCCAAGTATTTAATGTACTTTTCCAAAGTCATCTTTAGTTAAGAACGTTATCTTGTTGTTGTTGACTAAAACTAATAATGTGCTAGAAATATTTACGACAATAGTTTTACAAAGGCTTTAGGCCTGTGTGCACCAAGATTTTGGTTATTATAACCAACGGTTAACATAAATTTACTATTTATAATAAACCCGTACGCCGGTAAGGACCTAAACCGGGCGGTTATCTTAACCGAGCTTACGTCCTTATCTGGTGTACGGGTTGTCGTGAACAGTAAATTTTACGTTTAGCTTATGTTAACCGTTGGTTATGATAACCGAAATCTTGGTGCACACAAGCCTTAGTCAACTTTTGACATTTCAAACCTCTAATTGTTTTATTTTTACAGCTATTAAATTACATTCTTTTACAATATAATTCGTTTAAATTTTTATTTTTATTATCTACTGTGTATTTGCATTTAATATAAGCTGAAATAATTGATTTTCATGATTAGAATAAGTCAAAAGTTAAAGTGGTAAAATAATGTATAAGTTTAGAAATCAGAAATCAAACAGATGTAAGATGAGAGGGAGACGCTGCATGGTTTATTCTCAGGTGCGGTTTTCTACAGTAGGCGATAACCCTAACACCTTATTCCTTTATTCTAAGACATAATTTCCAAGCCATTGAGTAAAATAAATGTGGTTAAGTGTGTTATTTTAAAAAAACACAATGCTCAAAACATTTTTATATAATATTTATTAATTCTTTCATTAAATTATCTATTTAATAATATAAAAATTAAAGTTAATGTTAATTATGTTGCAGTTTATTTATGCACAAATATTGTTGACAAGAAATTGTTTTGATTTTTTTATTATTGTAAACACAAATATGCTTGGGTGCATTTAAATGTGAATTTATGTGAAATTAGAGCTGCGCCATCTAGTTTTAAAGTGAGAAAACGCTAAAATTTTCATATAAATTAACGTTATGTGTGGTTACGTTTTTACGAAGTAACTCGGTAGAAACTCGCACTAGGAACTGATGTGTTTTCACCCTTATACGAGAAGAAATACAAACTTTGGAAATTATTATAATTAAATGTAATTTATGAATTGTTAATGATTTCTTAATTAGCCACTGCTGACTTTCTTGACGATTTTTTTATCTTTTGATTATTTCCAACAGAAATAAAATCTCTGTGTTCATTCTGATGTAAAAAATTGGACTATAAATAATTAATTATATATTAGTAATTACTAGTGGACGCCCGCGGTTTCAATCGTATGGGAATATCAAAAACTTACCTATGTAAACAAAAACAATTTACAATCTGGTACTTTTAGAGATGAGCCAAAACAAACAAGACAGACAAAAATTTTAAAATTTGATTTGTTTATTTATGTAACATATATTTCGTATGCATTTAGTGAAAAGCTGTTAATTTGAAATTACAAACCGACTTTAATTTTATTTACTTGTATAGATTATGTCGAGTTCATAAGTTAATATTTTTTTCTATTGTAATGCTGCAATGATTCCTGTGACAGTTAGTTTCTTTGCATTTCTTGCTATTTATTAGTTTTAAGTATTTATTTATTGTGTTTAATTTAATAATCAATTTATTGTGATATAATTTTTATAGATAGCGATTGTTTTGAAGGGGGTTTTTTATTGTACTTAACTTCTCCTTCGTTGTAAGGAAATCTAAGAATGGAGTACATTTAAGTGTTTCTTTCTTCTATTTTTTCGACTTGGAAGGATTGCCTGCGCAGATAGAAGATTAGGTGGTAGAGGATTTAAAATATATCAATTGAATTTGATACTTATACAATCTAAATAGGGTGTGGTCAATATTAGCAGTAGCATTTTATATAAAAACGCATTCTTTGACGGCCTCCGGCGCGCAGTGGTATGCGTGGTGGATTTATAAGACGTAGGTTCCGGGTCGATTGCCGACATGGTCGATTGAGATTTTTATTATCAACAGACGTCAAGCGATTATGCGTTCCATTACGACGTCGTGTAGAAACCGATGGGGTTTGTTTATCTCCTAATGAGTCCATCTTAGATTGCATCATCACTTAAGATCAGTATGCCAAGGTCTAACGTGTTATGAATAAAAAAGACAGTTCATTATGAGTTTGTAAGTCTACGAATTTCTCAAAAATACAAACAAAAAAGATTCGATTTTGTTATTTATTTATATGAACTAGTTATACTTAGGCACATTTAGGGTTTATTTTGAATTTGAAATGAAATTGTATAAATACATCTCTTGCTTTAAATGACATGCTCTAAATTATAGGAAGAAGTATTAAGCACTTCATTTCTTTTATTCGTATTTATATCTATTGATTAAAATAAAACATTCTGATTATTAATTGGTGCACAAAATGGCTGACTGGGCTAAGCACTTGACTCAGACAATCCGTTGGAAGTAGTTCTGGTGCTACATGTTATGCTAATTCATAGCATCCATGTTAAATTTTGCTAAAACTATATAAAAATTTTACTTAAATTTGAATATGTACAAGTTTTGTTACTATACTAAAGCCAAACTCGATTGAGAATGCTTGTCAACAAACAAATTTAAAATGAAGGTAGAAAATGCAACACATTTTTTGCCTAATAAATTTAAAATTATGTTTTGGTATTTTAAAAAATCTTATTTAAAAGATTTTGAATATAATAATTATTTTTAAGCTTACTAATCTAATTTATTGTCATTAATTCGTTATTAACTAGTTAATTTAAAAAAAAAATAGGTGTAAAATGACTAGTGATTTTTACCTTCATTTTTTATTTGTTTGTTGACAAGCATTCTCAATCGATATTGGCTTTAGTATAATTACCAAATCAACGGCGCTTGGTCAGAGGTGAACTATACTATAGATATATATCAGATAAAATCATGCCAACAGAAATGGAGAGATAATTAATAAAATAAATAATTAAATAAAAACGCGTCAGGTCGCCCGACCGAAATTATACCTTAAATACGGTTAGCGCTATCTGTTAGAGTAAAAAGAAAGCCAGACAGAATAGCGCCGTAAAGCGTTACGGAACCGCGGTTTTCCGTCTCATGAGAAGTTATTACTTGAAAAATCTATAACTAATCGTAACTTTCAATCCATTACGTTCGATCTGGATTATGCCGCTTTTTCAAAAAAAAATTGGTTGTCTGTAAAGTCGATTCTGGATTATGCCAGTCTTAAGAAAATACTGATAGAATGGTAGCATTTAATTGGTTATTAAAATTTTTATTTAAGTATATTTTTATAAATATTAATTTCAATTAATAAAATAAATGTACGTCTCATTGTTTATATTTTCGTTTTGAAGATTGACCAAATGTGACTCATAGCTTTTAGGTAAATGTCTCGCTAATTTTCTAGTCAGCTTAAACTAGGCGTGCGACTGCGCAAGTGAATGTATTTGTTATTGTTGAACAATATAGTGTAATGATGATACCTGCGCAGTTCGACGTGTTGCAATTTCAGAGGATTTTTACGTTATAATTTTCTTGACCAGAAAAATAAAAAGTTTAGATGGTGGCGCCACAAGTACTTTTTCTATCTGTGCATAGTAAGTTAGTAAAATAAATTAGTTCCTTTTTTACCGTAATATGGCGGGGTATTTTATTTTTCTGGTCAGTTTATAAACGTTGACACAGTAAATACTTTTGCGATTTATGCTGTCTTATGTGCGATTACCTTTAAGATTTTCTTTTTTATAAATTGTTTATTTGTTTTGTTTCTTTTATCTACTAAGGATTAAGGGGTGTGATTTTATGGGAATTGTAATCGGTAATTTTGTTTTCTACATTTTGTTATTTATTTATTTACAATCGTAATTTAGTTCGAGAGCATTGAAATAAAAGCATTTATTGTTGGTTTAACTTGTTTTATTTATTACAATAATATGTTAGATAAAACAATGTCTTGTATACCTATATTTTCTAACACTTAAGTACATTTATAGTACAAGATAAATTAAAATTTAAAAAACCCCCGACTAAAATGCACTTCGTCATTTTTCCGTAGTGGTCAGTCGGGACCCATGTACCGGGTGGCAAATTCAAAGTTCGAAACCGGGAAATCAAGAGATTCTGTCGAGCGTGCCTCTAAAGAATTTGTACATTAGATGAATGATTTAGGCTGTCAGTCCAAAGCGCAGCGATGTAGCGAGGCCAATCATAAATAAATAAATAAATATTAAAAATAACATCATTATCAGTCTACTATGGCCCACTACAGGGCCAACAGGGCCAGGTCTCCTTATAGGAAAGGAAACATTGGGCTCAGACTCACCCCGCAGGTTGCTTCAACGCAGGTTGGCATGCATAGTGTGATATGGAGTCTTGAACGATCACTGAGATGTAAATGATTGACTATGCTGACGGTTTAACGTGCTCTTCGTGGCACGGGCACCAACACTATCTTCTTGGCTTAGAATTTTACTGAATATTTCTTAGAAAAAAGAAAAATTCACTATTATACTATTACCCAGGACTCGAACCCATCGAACCCAGGTTCTTGTGATCTGATACCACATAGGCTTTTATTATTAACCACTTCTGCCTTTATATCAGATTTATAGATAAGTTTCAACAAGTAATTAATCTCGCTATCTCTATTTCATAGAAAATTAATATGCTTTAAGTACTTATTCCGCGAAACAGTACAGTATGTAAACATTTGTAGTGAAATTACTAATAAACCTACTTAGGTAGTTAAAGTTTCATGATTCTAAAACAGTATCATTTGCGCCTTTACTTTTAAAACGCAGTTGGTAGTTTTTAGAAGGTATTCAAAAATCCGTACTTTTCAGTAAGTTACAAAGTTGGTTTCTTATTATAGAAAACAATTAAATTTATTTGATTTTTATTAAATAAGTAAATGCGATATTGTATATCATTTAATCAATATTTTTGGAGTAATGCAATATTTGTCGTTCAGAAAATGAAAGAAAATCATGTATACCAACCTATTAATACAATTAAGCGAAACTTCAAAATTATGCCGTCTGTGTTCAAAAATCACGAGTTCGGTACTGGTTTGACAATGACAACTAGCTACGAAAATACAAAATACTTAAATCACAATAAATCGGAGTTTTCGTTTTTATCAGCTATGATAAATGAATTTTAATTATCTAATTAATGTACTAGGACCCACATATAACTTAAAATGCTTATTAAATAGATATCCTAATATATATAAGTCCCAAGTAAGTTTAAAAAATTAAAAATAAGACTAAGTGCTTAACATTTTCTTATTATTTATAAAGTTTACTTTTTCAGTGTAAAATTTAATAATATGACCGATGTGGTGATTCTCCCTTACGAAATTTTAGAATTAATATTTATAAAAGTCAAAGGGTTCACCCTTGGAAGATGTAGAAGAGTTTGTAAATATTGGAAAGAATTCATCGACAGTTCGGAATATTTGTGGCACCAAAAATGCCGAAGCGAATTCAAACATGCATCGAGAATCGCCAAAAGGAAATGCGGCCACCAATGCAACTGGTATCATATATATCGAAATCTACACCAGTGGTCGGATTTGAAAAACTTCGACTTGGAATTGAGAGAGTTCTACACATTTTCTAATAAAGACAACCTTCACATATTGGACATCGATTATGGGTTATTGCCTGTAAAAGGTAACCGTGGTACAATTCTATATGACACTAGCACTTTAGAAAACATTACTGCATGTGTTTCCATGTCTGACACAGATTGCTTGAAGATTGCCAATAACGATAATGTAACTATTATACAAGTACAATCTGGTATATTCATTTCGAGGAATGTAGAGCGACCAGATGTTATAACAGAAGTGTTTATAAGTGGAGATGGCTTCGTCCTTACAGATAATTATTTATTTTTGTACATTAATAAAGATGTTTATTCAATAGATTTGAGATGTAGAGATTTGTCACCAAATTTTATAATGACACTGGAATACAGTGTCAAAGAGATCTGTTACAGTGATAATGTATTGCATTTATTTATTGATTATGGCTACATTGTGAGCTTAAGTTGGGATTCCACTGACTCCTGTTGGAAACCATCATTTAAGCCTATAAATTGCCCGGTGGAATGGATCAAACAAATCAAACATATATGTGCAGTGGACAAAAGGAACTTTGTGTGTTACTCACGCAATTTAATAAAGATTCAGGTAACTATAAACATGTTCTACTTCTTCTTTCTGGGCATTTTCTGCATTTGGCCATAAAGTTGGCTGTTGTGCATGATTCTGTAGGTGTCGGTTCCTTCTGGTTTATTCCAACCTGCTGAGCTTGCTCTAGCAGCTTAGCAGGCCGCTTAGGTCATCACTTGCCAGCTATATATACAGCTTGTTGCTCTGATACGCTACTGCATATGTAAGCATGACATGTATTGGTGTCTCTTTTTCTAAAATCTAGTCATACCTAAAATAAAAAGGTGTTTGTTTAACAAGCAGTGACCTGTTATAGACTAACTATGGACATCTTATATTTTAGATACTCAGGAGAACAACTAATCACCCACCTGACTACTAAATTTGATGTAGATTGCTTATCAACAAACAAATTAAAAATGAAGGTAGAAATCACTAGTCATTTTACACCTAATTTTTTAAATTATGTTGTTAATGACGAATTCATGAAAATAAATTAGATTAGTAAGCTTAAAACTAATTAATATATTCAATATATTTTAAATAAGATTTTATAAAAAAACAAAACATAATTTAAAATTTTTTACGCTTATGTTTGTTAATATGCTTTCCACATTGATTTTCTACCGGCTTTAATATAGTGGCATAACTTTGTGTACACTAATTAATCCTTTTTCATTGTTATAAACTTAAAGCAGTATGAAATAGTTTTGAATGAATGAATGAAATATTCTTTATTGTACACCAAAAAAAAGACCTAAAAAATGGATTTAAAAATTTTTAACAAAAAGACCTAAAAAAATGGATTTAAATAAATAGAGTGGGAGTTGTGCCTCTGAGTATATGAATGTATGGAAAATTTAAACTAAAGAAGTACCAAATTAAAATTTAAACTAATCTATCCCTTTGGAAAAAAAGAAAATTATTTTTTTGGTCAGCATAAATGCACATAAAATAAAAAATACAGACTAAAATAAAAAACCAAAGAAGACTGGTCAAATACAGGTTTCACACTCATTATTCTGCACAGCAAGTTGTAGCACTGATTTTCAGTGGGAGCCTTTAAATTTTAGTTATATTGCTTCATTGTTCCAGTGATTAGACCATATAGCTTGGGCTTGGCATTGGACTGTGGAATATTGAGCTTTTCTGTCTTCCTTGGTGAAAATTCTTAGCGTAGAGTTGGGAAATTGTTGATTTCTATTTACTAGTTACTAAACCAACCAGCATTGGAGCAGTGTGGTGGGTCTAAGCTCCTTACCCCTTCTTCTACAAGGAGGGAGGCCTGGCCCTGTTTTAGGCCATTAAATAGACTGATAATGATAATGATAATGATGATGATGATGATGTTGATAATGATGATGAAGATGTTGATGTTGATAATGATGATGATGATTTTATTTACTACACTCGTATCCACTAACATAGTTTTTGTATATTACAGGTAGAAAAATACAAGCATCTGTATTTGGAGTTTCCCATAATAACAGCCCTGTACTTCTATGTAGACTTTATCCTGTTTGGTACAATTAAGGGAGATATTTTGCTATACAGATTGTCTAGTCAACCTTCTGGCCACAATACATCGCCTACATTTGAAACACTTGTCAGGTAAATCATTATTTTTAATAAGGCGAGAGTGAATGAGTATTTTGAATGGGGAAGACCAAAGCGAACATTCCTGGATCCATAACAGACCTGATTAAGATGATATGTGAGATGATAGATGAGAAAGTTTTAATGAAATTGGAACAAGTGAAATATATGCAAGGATTGTGGCAAGTGGAAGTATGTGGTCTCTGCCCACCCCTATGGGAATAAGGTGTGATGGTATGTATGTATGTAATCATACAGAAATTATATATTAGATAGCTTAATAAGTGTATATATCTATTTTATCCACTAGTTGGTCCTTGATTGCTATCACACCTGATGTTAAGTGATGAATCTAAGACGGAAGTGGGCTAACTTGTTAGAAGTTGAATGAAATCCATACACCTTTCGGTTTCTACACGACATCGTACCGAAACGCTTGGCGGTACGTATTTGTCGGTAGGGTGGTAACTAGCAACGGCGAAAGCCTCCTACCAGCCAGACCAAGACAAATTAAGAAAAATCTCCAATCTGCCCCGCCAGGAATCGAACCTATGAACTCCGTCTTATAAATCCACCACGTATACCACTGCGTCACAGAGGCCGTCGAAAAATATATAATAAAGATTCATAATTTTTCTGTTCAGGTTACCGGAAGGAGAAATTGCTTTGCAGCTCGATGTGTGTGAAAGAAGATCTGGACCTTTGATTGTAATTTCAACACTAAAAAAATTGTATGTCATTGAGGTTCCCTTTTTTCCTGACGTAAGTATCGTTTCATTTGTTTAATACTACTGTAATATATGCACCTACACACACTTACATATGTGTATGTGTCGGTAGCTTACAGCGCCACTATGAAGTTACGACAAAGTCAGTTTTGTCATACGTATCAACTACCCAGAAGGTTATGATGGTAAATTAAACCGGAAAATCGCCCATAAACACATTGCCGCCCTTGTCCATCTACCTGGGGCGTAGCTACTACGCCTCGTGCGTCTGTTCCTGTCTTGTCTTGAGTTTTTGAAGGTGGGCAAAAGATGTCGCCTCCGGCTAGGGTTGCCATCTTAAAAATTTGGTAACCAAGGTGCCTGAAATTCCGGTACTTTAGAGTCCAGAATCTGGACATGTTAACAGGTTGTTTTAAAAATAGTTAGTGTAATAAAAAAGATGTGTGGCACTCGGAGACAGCCGCGGTAAAGCTATTGCATAGCATTTTTTATCAACTTATGTTTACCGTCCGACGTCATCGGGACCGCGGCCGAGCGGTAAGGCGCTCTAAGTGCCCGAATTGCCAGAGAGACGCGGGTTCGAATCCCGTCGGTTCCGCAATTTTTTTTTCAAGTGTGATATTTCAAAGAGTCATTAATTTTTTCATTGTCATTAAAAGTTCTGGTATTTATCGATATATGGAGAAAATAAAAAGTAACCGTTTAGTTTTTCCATCTTACCAGAACTTTAAAAAAAAATGACTTCGAAATATCACGCTTGAAAAAAAATTGCGGAACCGACGGGATTCGAACCCGCGTCTCTCTGGCAATCCGGGTACTTAGAGCACCTTCCCGCTAAGCCACGTTCCCCAATGACGTCGTTGCCGAAATTGTGCTTTTGATATTATGTTTTTGATATTCAGAGGGTGTTAGGTTTTTTCGTTACGGAATTTCTGAATTCGGTCTCCACGCTTAAGGCCCGCAATAGAAGCTATACAATAGCTTAAAAACAGTTGATGTCATGATGATCAGTGGATGAAATGTCCTTGAAATTAAATGTATGTAGTACCTAGTTAATTTTTTCTTTGCAATTTTCAGGAACAACAAATCACGGAGTCGTCATTCTCGTCTGACAGGCTGAACATGTACAAAAGGATGCGGGAAATAAGCGATTGGACGCAAAAACCAACTAATAATAATTAATTCATAGAAAAAATTATAAGAAACGATCATCGAAAGGTTTACTATAGGGAAGATGACCGATGGTGTTTTATATTCTTTTGTAAAACTGGATTTAACAACAAACTAATGAAAAATGTCAATTAAATTAATCAAGTAATAAAATAGTTATATGAATCTAAATATTAATAATTCGAGAGAGATGGCCTTACAGTGGCGTGACGTCATACCAAAGTAAAGCAAAAGTTAAAAATTCTCATTGCACGAGAAGGGAACAGAAGAACCCTACTCCAAAATTTTAACGCTATAGGCGTATAATTTGATATAATTTTCAATTCTGTTTTCAAAAAATGTTTTTGTTTTTTAAGTATGACCGCGCGTTAGGTTTAACAGAGTATTCCGATTTTGATAATTATTTTTTTATTACAAAGGGTATACTTTCAAGATCGTCCCATAGTTATGTTAGGATTTGATGATAGGGCACTGCGAAAACTATGTTGTGCGATAACTAGTAATCATGTTAAAGTATTATATTTATTGCAGTTATAGGTATTACATTATTATATTTTAGACATGTGAAAACATAACCTTACATTTGCGGTATTAACCATCAATATTAAGAAGGTACGTTAAATGATTCAAGATGGCCACTTTCGTATGCAAACTATTTAATCAGATTACTTCGTTGCAATCCCTTATTGAGAGACTCTGTAGCATCTATATAGCATAGTCTGTGGAGATGTATTCGTGCATATTATGGAGGGTAGAGGAAAGGAGGATCATCTCTGTGTATGAAAAAGTGTCCGTCAAAATGTATTAAATTAGGATGGCGCCACAGTTGCATCAAAGTAACTCTCAAAAGAAGCGCCGAATATTGTTAGAGTATATATTTTTTGTTTTGAGATTTACGTCCACTTGGACAACTTTTCACAACACAAATTTTACCCATAACTGTTCTGTTATTCACTCACTTTTTCATAAAATTAAATGTTTATATATCAATAACCGTACTATTTACTGTTTATGAACTAAAATCACTCTAAACGCACGTTTGGTTATAATTCTGTAAGGTTATATTTACCACAATATTTTGTACAACGTAAGTTGTTGAAGTTCTCAATAATTAACTACTTTAGTCGATAATGACATTAAATTTTTTAACTCGGCATACTTCAATTCATCTACGATTGCTACATTCATACCATACCCTGTGCATCCACTAGCGCGATTGTGGAGGATTTTTGAACTGTTATTTAACGCATACAACTGGACACTTTTTCAACTTTTCTCCCATATAAGATGACTCTCCTTTCCTCTACCCTCCATAGAAGGTACGTTAAATGATTCAAGATGGCCACTTTCGTATGCAAACTATTTATTCAGATTACTTTGTTGCAATTCCTACCCTCCATAGTGCATATCTTTGCAGTCTAAAATCGTAATGGCGCAGAAATGACCAAACAGACAAGACAAACAGTACTTTATTTAGAGTCAGTTATAAGTCTGTAGGGCGCAGTTACCCACGCTGGCACAGGGCGCATAAATTGATGGTTACGGCTCTGATGGTAACTAGCACACTAGGAAGAGAGGTAAGTTTTTTCAAACCATACCTCCGAATGGTTCATACGCGGTTTTATACCGAACGCTTTATCGTTACCAGACACGTCTTTACGTTACTGTGGCAGTAAGCTACGGCCAAAACCAACCACCAAACTAGGCTTGGGACAAGCCTACCTTGGCTGGCTTGACTTCGACTGTGGCTAGTTACCATCCTACCGACAAAGAAGTGCCGCCATGCGATTTAGATGCGTTTCGGTACGATGTGTAGAAATCGAAAGGAATATGGATTTCATCCTACTCCTAACAAGTTAGCTCATCTTAGATTGCATCATTATTTAAGTCAGGTGTGCCGTGTACTTTCCGGACCTATCTCTGTCAGGTATCATCAAATCCATGACGGATAATGAAAGGTCCTTCGAAGCGGTAATGACCTTCTGCGAAATTGTAATGTCGCTGAAGGAGGATGCAGAGCGGTTGAGAGAGGTTGACGTGGACTCTGATCCTATTCACCACAAGAGAAACACTTACCTCCTTGACGACGACTTTTGGGCGATAGGCATGGGGAATCTGTCGCCCAACGGAGATAATTAGTTAGGTTTCCATAAGTCCTAGAGGAGAGCTTGCTTTTGTGGGCGACGCTGACTGGTTTATGGTAGTAGTACTAACGTTCCCGTGATGCAGTCCCAGGCGATGAGTTGGAACATCGTGGGGTTTTATTCGGTAAAAGTCCGACATAATCTTCTTGCCTCACCATGGATACCGTATCCATGAGGATTTCCACACGTTAAAAAAAAAAGAAAAAAAGGTGTGCCGTGTGCTTGCAGTTAGGGGCCAACTTTTAATAAATAAAAAATGTCTCTCAGTTCCACCTGTGCTAGAGAGATCGTCAAAACTTTGATACAGAGATGGTATTTCTTATCTTACTTTAACTTAAAACAGTGATACAGTCTTACAATAATGAAATAAGTACTAACCCAGTTTGTTAACTATTGTCAAGTTGATTGTTTAATAATGATTATTTATTTGTAATTTATGTTTGTGATTAAAAACTTGTTATTGTTAATATGATTTGCGTTTTTATTTATTCTCCTTAAAATAAATTAACTAATAGCTATTTGAAATTGTAGCTTGACCAAGTCATAAAAACCTACCTTTTTTGACGACCTCCGTGTGGCGTAGTGGTTGGTATGCGAGGTGGATTTATAAGACGGAGGTTCTGGGTTCGATTCCCGGCGGGGCAGATTGAGATTTTTCTTAATTTATCTTGGTCTGGCTGGTGGGAGGCTTTCGCCGTGGCTAGTTACCACCCTACCAACAAAGACGTATTGCTAAACGATTTAGCGTTCCGGTACTATGTCGTGTAGAAACCGAAAGGGGTGTGGATTTTCGTCCTACTCCTAACAAGTTAGCTCGCTTCCATCTTAGACTGCATCATCACTTAAGATTAGGTGTGATAACAGTCAAGGGCCAACTTGTAGTCGATAAAAAAAAACCTATATATAACCTTGAAAAAATACTTTGATGGAAGTAGTACGTACTTGTGTTGAGATAACATAGAGTGTTTATACTACAATCGTGAACTACTGTGATAACATACAAGCTGTTTACAGTAGTTTATCAAATACTTTAAATATTAGAAAACAATCTAGAGTTAAATCATTTACTAAAATGAGTTTTATAAATAAAGTCGCTATCATTACGGGTGCCGCGTCCGGAATCGGTGAAGCTATAGCCATTCACTTCGCGAAACTATCAGCAAGACTTGCTTTAATAGACATCGATGCAGATAAACTACGTAAAGTTGCTGAGCAATGTGAAAATTTGAGCAAGGCAAAGGTTCTTGAAGTTTTAGCAGATGTATCCAAGGATGAGGACATAAAACGTGCAATCGGTGATACAAAACATGAATATGGTAAAATAGATGTAGTGATAAACTGTGCAGGAATAAGTGGAAGCAATAAAGGTATATTAGATGCAGATGTATTGAGTGAGTTTGATAAAGTTATAAGTATCAATCTAAGAGCTATGATTGCTGTTGCTCATTACGCTGCACCAGCATTGATTGAGAGCAAAGGATGCATTGTTAATATAGCTAGTGTAATGGCTAGAATGTCATGTAAGAATGCGATATCGTACAACGTTTCAAAAGCTGGTGTCGCCCATTTCACGAGAAACGCGGCTTTGGATTTCGCTGCCAAAGGTGTGAGAGTCAACTCAATTTCACCTGGACCTGTTGAAACGAATCTTTTGCTTAACGCAGGAAGCAGTCAAGAGACCAACGATAAAATATGGCAAGCATTAGCTAAAACTACGCCGCTGCAGCGTAATGTCAATGTCAATGAGATTGCAGCTATGGCGACTTATTTAGCAAGTGATCAAGCTAAGGGCATAACTGGTTCAGATTTCGTTGTAGATTGCGGTTTTATGTTGTCTGGAAGTGTAAATATGTCATTTTTGTAGTAGTAAAGATTTTTAGATTTTAAAAACAATTATGGAAGTCTTGTTATGTAATTATTTATGATCACTGCTCTAGAAGCGATGCTTTTTTATTCTGTGTTTCAATCAAAATACTTTTTACAAAAAAATAACATTAAATTAAATTATACCTCTTGGTTTTTATTATAGAATAAATATATATTAATATTATATATTTATTTGAAAACTTAAAGATTAGCTTATACAATGAATCCTTGGCCCCTAAACTAGGTAAGCCCGTATCTTATAGGCCAGTGACAAGAATAAGAAAAAAGTTACAATAGTATAGGACGAATAGATTAAAAAATAGTACTGACTAGTAAAATAATAAAAATTATTAACAACAAATAGAACCGACTCAAAACGCACTAAAAAGTAAAAAATAACTGTGTCATTTAGTTGCTTTAATTTACTTAAGCATATTTATGAAGTCGGTGCCAGCAAGTTTAAGGAACATTTATTTAATTTGTGAGTTCTAGATAATGTCCTTAACGTAAAAACCTTGGCTGGCACCGACTCCTAGGTATGCCTAAGTAAATTAAAGCAACTAAATGACACAGTTATTTTTTTACTTTTTAGTGCGTTTGGAGTTGGTTCTATTTTTTGTTAAAAAGTTTTATTTCTTACCTTTTAGTGATTTATCGCCACGTAACGTACCTACTCGTACTATACTCTCATAGTAGTTGTAGCCAAAAAGCTACCGATACTTAAAATTTTAAGAGTTCCTTAAATTTTCCCAGGATATCATCATCAGATCCTAACATGATGACAATGGGACCATATTGGAAGTGTGCCCTTTCTAATAATTATCAAAATCGGACAACTCTGTAAAAAGTTATGCGTGGTCATACATAAAAAAAAGTATACGTGTCGAATTGAGAACCTCCTCCGTTTTATTCGTCGGTTTAAAGCTTGGAATTGAGGGCGCCACAAGAACTTTTTGCAAAAATTCAAAATTTAAGAATAAGGTTTTCTATTTTTAGGTTATTTTTTTTTAGTTGACCATACCTCAGACCACAGAACGTCTAATTTTAATCTAAAATTTTTTGAATTTACTATATTAGCAAAGTCTCCCATAAATAATGGGTGATAACTGATAATCATCCTTACTAATATTATAAAGGCGAAACTTTGTATGTATGGAGGGACTGATGTTAGTTACTCTTTCACGTAAAAACTACTGAATGGATTTTGATGAAACTTCACAATAATATAGCTCACATATTAGAATAACACATAAGCCACAGTTAATCCCGACATGCCTAAGGGAACGAGAACTACGAGAGTAAAACCGCGGGCGTTCTCTAGTAACTTACATATCTAAAACTAATTTGATTAGTTAAAAAAAAAACATTACAATGACCAAGTTTGTACAAATATTACTTGTAGATTATTAGATATTAGATATCTTTACGTTTGTTCCATTAGTTATGGGACACTGTACATTAACTGAACACAGTTGAAGCTGATGAGCTGCAATAACAAACTATACCTACTATTTAAATAATGGTACGTATCTCAAGGCTTGATTAGATAGGTATCATATAATAATGCGATAACTGTTTCTGTTGGTCCAGTGATTGGCCTATGTGACCTTAGGTCTCGAGTTTGAGTCCTGGGTTAGGTTATTTATATATTTTATAAATAAATAAATAGACCTACAAATGCAGCAGAATAGGTACAAAAAATTAAATATAAAATCAAGTTTTGTTCTGGTACTGTCATCCCTTACAGGCATATACAACAATTCAATTATTCCGGCTTAAATTAATATTGGGTGACTTTAATTATACAGAAACACTTACAAAATAAAAAAAATACGATGAATACAATTTTATGAAATACTAGCAGTCGCCCGCGACTTCGTCCGCGTGAAAACCTTTTAGGTACCCTTCCAATTTTAAAGACAGACTTTCATATAAAAAGAGCTCATTCCCCGCTCCCCCTCTCAATTTAATTTTTTTATAGTTGAAGTTGAAGTGAAGCAATATCCTCCGTCCCGTCCCGTGTACTAAAGATCTACATTTTTGTTCAACATTAACAATATATATTTATGGCAAGCTGATATGTATAGCTTGATATTAATTTTGTAAGCTAAACTCAAGAGTGTAATAGACTATCTATTACATTCTTGAGTCTATATGACGTAAACGTAAGCATATAAATTAAATTATTTTTGTAAACAAAAAACGTTCTAAGTATATCTGCCAAAATATAAAAGATAGATATATGCTATCGCGGACTTTCTTGTAGAATTTTTAAAGATACATAAAGTTTTAGCATTCTACCGGTGAAAGAATTTTTTAAATTGGATCAGCAGTTGCGAAGATTAGCCCCAACAGATGCCCCATTTACAAACTTACAAACTTTACCTCTTTATAATATTAGTATAGATTAAGATGTTCTTTTTTCTTCATACGTCATTTTATAAATTACTATCTATATTTATTATATGTTATGCCTAAACTTTTTTATTAATTATAAGTTACCCCTTGACTACATTTTTGCCGGATGGTAAGTGATAATGCGATTTAAGGAAGCTTGCTTGGAGTAGGATAAAAATACACAGCACTTTCGGTTTCTACACGACGCCAAATCGCTTATCTTCTTTGCCGGTAGACTAGTAACTAGCCACGGCCGAAGCCTCTCTCCAGTCAGTCCAGGACCAATTTAGAAATACTCAATAGCCGAGGATCGAACCCAGGATCTTCGTCATCTAAATCCACCGCGCATACCACTGCGCCACTGAGGCTGTTAAAAGACTTTTATTAAAACAACTGAAAATGTTACATGTATTATTTTATTGAAAAATCTATACGTACATACACGATCCCAATATAGTCAATCCGATCAAAGATTCAATAACAAAATCGCCATACAAATAATACGAATATTTTATGTAGTATCGGTAAATAAACGTTCCAATCTCTTCACTTTATTTTGTAATTGTGCTTAATGATCACAGTAAATTTATTCATCATTTAGTGACGATCCCACCAGAGTATATCCGCAACCTATAACAAAATCGGCCCCAGTTATGCTTTTCGCTTTATCGCTGGGCAAATAAGCTGCCATATTAACGATTTCATCAGTCTGCAGAACATGTTTTAGTGGCGCTCTCCTCTTTTTGAATCTGTTCTTTTCTTCTTGTCTCGCGTAGCTGGCTACAAGTTTCGTCTCAACAAGTCCTGGAGAAATTGAATTCACCCTGACTTCATCTTCCGCTAATTCTAAAGCCATATTCCTAGTAAATTGCACCACAGCTGCTTTTGAAGTACAGTATGGTATATTTTTCTTTACGACCAATGTGCTGGATACGCTTGCTATGTTTATAATGCATTCTTTACTTTGAATTAATGCTGCGGCAGCGTAGTGTGACATTACTGCGTAGGATCTCAAATTAACATTCATAACTTTGTCAAAATCTTGTATAAACTCTTTATCTAATATACCTCTTATAATATAAAAAGAACGCCAGCGCAATTAACTATAACATCAATTTTTCCCAATTCTTTAACAGTATTTTCAACAGCTTGTTTTACGTTTTTGTTGTCTGTCATGTCGAGTGTAATTTTAATAGCTTCAGTTTTGCTTAGTTCTTTGCAACTTTTTGATGTTTTTTCTACATTTTCATCATTTAAGTCTAGTAATGATAACTTAACGTTTAACTTTGCAAAATGCAGTGCGATAGCTTTGCCAATACATGATCCGGCTCCAGGTACAAGTGGGTTTAACTTTATTTCCGAAAGACATTTCTTTTGAAACTAATAAACAAACGTACCAACTGCACTGATTTTTATATACTGGACTGTAAATTATCTCCGACTTCGTTAATTTTACTCAACAAGCAAATATCATTGATTATTATTATCAAAAATGGTTAAATTTCACTGCACCTTATATACCTAAGTAATTTATAATGAAGGCAATGCTATTAGCATTAGGGTATTATTAGTACATTTTATTTTAATATCTTTATTATCACTAAGTAAATGTAGATAACTGCACAGGTTACTAAGAGTCCCCACAGACGAGACATTTTTATGTAAGTCTTATATAATGCTAAGTAATTTAATTTAATAAGTATGAAAAGGTAGATTTTCAAACCTATCAGTAAACAAGTATTCATTAAACTTATCAGCATCAGTACTTAACAGAAAAAGTGTAGCGAATAAGACCTACCTACCTAGTAATGTGACCCACAGCGAAGATTTTCTTTTAAATATTTATTTATAGGTTTTTTTTATCTCTAAACGATAAAAACAAAATTCTTATAGGATCATATAGTTATCTGTCCGTATGTGAGTTAAGATTCGTGGAATCCGCACAGACAAAAATAATTCAGGCTTTCCATTCTGCGCTCTACTTCTTGCTATAATACCTGGTGCGAACTTTATAACTGTGCCCCTAAAAAAATAAGGGATGTTAGGCACAGGTGGTACCCAGCCAGTGGTTCCTGGTCGGGCAATTTCTGCTCCCTTCCTGCAGCGTAGGCCTAGGCACCGCTGGCACTTCGTTATAGCACTGGTTCTGCGCAACGTGTGTTTGTAACTTTATGGCACGGTGTAGTAGTGCTATCGTGTAGCAAAACTCGAAAGTGTAAGTTTCGAATTCGTCTCTATCTCACTCTATAGTATCGGTTAGGAAAGACATAATTATAATTATAAAGGCAACAACTCACTCCATCGAGTCTTGTTACAGAATAGTGCTATAGACAGCAGGTAGCGTGGTCTAACCGACTTCTATCGGTGCGGTGGTACAATATTACAACGCTGCACAGAACACTGTAGGTACTCAGAACACCTGTAGGCCTAATATGTAGGCGCTCGAAGACATTTATACTAATATTATAAAGAGGTAAAGTTTGTAAGTTTGTAAATGGATCTGTTGGGGCTAATCTTTGGATCTACTGATCTGATTTAAAAAATTCTTTCACCAGTGGAATGCTACACTATCGGGGAGTGACATAGGCTATATTTTATATTTGTATTATATATACATTAGCCGAGTTATCACAGTTTTTGTCGCGCGAGTCGGACAATGGAATTTATTAAATCGGCTTGATGAACGTGCGCTGCCTTAGCTATTGGATATAATTGAAAACATTGTATGAAAACTTTATGTATCTTTAAAAGTTCTACAAAAAAGTCCGGGATAGCATATGTCTATCTTTTATATTTTGGTAGATATAGAACTTTTGTGTTTTAAAAATCATTTAATTCATATGCTTACGTTTACGTCATTATTTATTCAACTAAACTTAACTCCTTATGAAAATAAATTATTTAACAATCACAAGAATATTATAGATATAAGATTTGCCATTCACGGTATGTTAATTGTTTACATAGTTTAGGAGATAATACAAAATTTCTAAAAAGCGCGACACTGCCGCTATTAAGTCCAAATCAAGTTGAACTCTACGTACGTACGAGTACGTACTAAATAGGCGTCAGCATTTTGGTAAGTAGGTATGCTGTTTCATGTTAGAAACGATAATACAGTAACGGGGCTGAGAATTCGATCTTTGTTCAATTTTATTCTTTCGATCATTGTTGTTCGATTTCGATCTTCGTTATTTTGAAAGCTAGACTCAAGAATGTAATATACTATTCTTTCGATCATTGTTGTTCGATTTCGATCTTCGTTATTTTGAAAGCTAGACTCAAGAATGTAATGTACTATTTAATATCAAGATAAACATATCAGCTTACCATAAATATATATTGTTAATGTTAATGTACTGTAATGTAGTACAATGTTTAACAAAAATGTAGATCTGTAGTACACGGGACGGGACTGAGGATATTGCTTCACGGGAAGCTATAAAAAAATTTAATTGAAAGAGGGAGTGGGGAATGAGCGCTTTATATGAAAGTCTGTCTTTAAAATTAGAAGGGTACCTAAGAGGTTTCCACGCTGGCGAAGTTGTGGGCGACTACTAGTATTTCATATAGGGATAATGCCATATCGTCACCCAATATAAGCGAAATCGCAAACATAGCTGATATTTTCGGTTGAATGCTATTGAGCGATCTTATGTAGGTACTTAATTTATCCCTACACGAAATCACTCTTCCAGCGATTCCCAATGAACTCTTTGTTTCGGAAGGCGTAGAAGTAGTAACTTTAAAATAAATGATCTCGTATTTACATCTGTAATATTTTGAGACCCAAAAAGAATCCATTCTGAAACCCAACTAACAGTTGGCTGGACATTATGAAAAATTACACAAAAATCAAAAGAGAACTAAAAAAGTTAATAATTAGTAAGTTATAAGTTTCCGTCCGATAAAACAAAACACCTATGATTGGACTCCTTGAGCTTGTCAAACCCAAACCAAGAATAAGATACATTAAAGTACCACTGTGCTATGATTGGCATAACCTTGAAAATGGTGCAATGAGATAACATATAATAATAACGAATATTAAAGTGATATTACTGCACCCACTGCGATAACGTGCAAGTTGCTTACAATACTTTATCAAAATAATATAAATATAAGGAAACATTCAACAGTTAAGTCATTTACTGAAATGAGCTTCATAAATAAAGTTGTTATCGTTACGGGTGCCGCATCCGGAATCGGTGAAGCTATAGCCATTCACTTCGCGAAACTATCAGCAAGACTTGCTTTAATAGACATCAATGCAGATAAACTACGTAAAGTTGCGGAGCAATGTGAAAATTTGAGCAAAGCAAAGGTCCTTGAAATTTTGGCGGATGTATCTGAAGACGATGATATCAAACGTGCAATTGGTGATATAAAACATGAGTATGGGAAGATAGATGTAGTAATAAACTGCGCAGGAATACTTGGAAGTAAAAGAGGTATCTTAGATGCAGATGCATTGCGTGAATTTGATAAAGTTATGAGAATCAATCTAAGAGGTATGATTTCTGTTGCTCATTATGCCGCTCCAGCGTTGATCGAGAGCAAAGGATGCATGGTTAATATAGCTAGTGTAATGGCTAGAATGTCAAATAAAAATACCATATGGTACAACGTTTCAAAAGCTGGTGTCGCCCATTTTACGAGAAACGCGGCTTTGGATTTCGCTGACAAAGGTGTCAGAGTGAACTCAATTTCACCTGGACCAGTTGAAACGAATCTATTGCTTAATTCGGGGACCAGTAAAAAAATTAACGAAAACACATGGGAAGAATTAGCTAACACTACGCCGCTGCAGCGTAATGCCAATGTCAACGAGATTGCAGCTATGGCAACCTATTTAGCAAGTGATCAAGCTAAGGGCATTACTGGTTCAGATTTTGTTGTAGATTGCGGTTATATGTTGTCTGGAAATGTAAACGTACCTTTGTCGTAATATTGAATTAACAAATAATTATTGAGATCCATAAATAGTTTTGCAATTTACTCGATTAAGACAAAACATATTTTCAAAAAATAAAAAGGCTTTAGATTGTACCCAACAGAGGCTTGTGTTATATGATTATAAAAGAACGAATAAAATTAGAAATAAAGTTATCTACTTGAATTAAGATCAGCATTTTATACAAATTGAATTTTGCCCAATATTGTTCCTTTGTTTGTTTTTTTTACTAATTATCCTATTATACTCTACATTTGTATTTAGCTTCAAATTGGCAAACTTTAAATATAACAAATTAAACGAATTTTAATTATAATGTATCTTTTTATTTCAGCAGGTACTATGTGAGCTTAGACTAACTGTACTAAACTGAATGTTAAGCTATCAGCTAAAGCTGAAATAACAGTATGTCAGGGCTTGATTATTGATGTTGCATGTTTAAGATACTGAATAACGCGCAGATTTTGTTTCTGTCTATTTGTCTATTGTTTATGTGACTTTGGATCATTGTATGGAATCGGTCAGGATATGAATTTGAGCTTTTCATTTTTTATTCTTTAAATGTTATTTTATGATACTGAATTAATTTTTTAATGTAAATATACATATTGTGTGTTACCAGTGATGATATATGGATTTGAGACTTGGTCGCTAAGTGCGGGTCTCAAAAGAAGACTGAGAGTCACTCAGCGGGCGATGGAAAGAGAAATTCTGCGTAATCGAATCTGAAATGATCCGCAGTAGAACCAAAGTAACCGACATAGCTCAGCGAGTCGCAGAAGTGGCAATGGGCGGGGTGCGTGATTCAGAACAGTTTGTGGATGTTGGGGTCCCAAGGTGCTGGAATGCGACCCCGCACCGGAAAGCGTAATGTTGGTAGAACCCGCACTAGGTGAACTGATGACTGGGGATCGTTGTGTTTGGAAGTCCCTCTAAAAGGACTGTACCCAGCAGCGGACGTTCATCGGCTGTTAATGATGATGATAATAATAACTATTTTAAACAAAAACTGAAAATGTTACACAATTTATTGAAATATTATACATATTTTGGTTTGTTTGTCACAGTTCGCAATCATTTCTACTCGACATTGTTACATGTGAAAAATATATCTTTATTAACTAGTAACATTTTTCTTACACAAACACTCTTACTCCACTCCACAGTATTTATGAAACATTATTGTAGGTGAAAAGGGAATGATGATCATTTTTATTTTATTTAATTTTTTTTTATTGACTACAAGTTGGACCTTGACTGCTATCACACCTGATGTTAATTGATGATGCAGTCTAAGATGGAAGCGGGCTAACTTGTTAGGAGTGGCACGAAAAACCACACCCCTTTCGGTTTCTACACGACATCGTACCGGAACACTAAATTGCTTGGCGATACGTCTTTGTCTTTGTGGTAACTAGCCACGGCGAAAGCCTCCCACCAGCCAGACCTAGACAAATTAAGAAAAATCTCAATCTACCCCGCCGGGAATCGAACCCAGGACCTCCGTCTTATAAATCCACCGCGCATTTCACTGCGCCACGGAGGTCGTCGGAGGTTATTAATAAAAGAATACCTATTTTTTAGTTTAACTAGTAAAGGTCTATTATTAAATTAATATAAGAGCAGTATATCAGGAATCAACGTAAAGCGTATGCGAATATTTTATTATGTAGTATATAGGTAAACTAATACAAAAACGTCACTACATATTTAGTTACTTTATTTTATTACATAGGTTTGCCTAATCATTTAATTTAGTACATTCACATGTCATTTATTAACGATCCCAACAGAGTATAACCGGAATCAATAACAAAATCGGCCCCAGTTATGCTTTTCGCTTTATCGCTGGCCAAATAAGCTGCCATGTCAGCGATTTCATCAGTTTGCAGAACATGTTTAAGTGGCGCTCTCCTCTTTTTCAATTTGCTTATTTCTTCTTGACTCTCGCTGGCTACAAGATTTGTCTTAACAAATCCTGGAGAAATTGAATTAACTCTGACTCCATCTTCTGCTAGTTCTAAAGCGACATTCCGAGTAAATTGCACCACGGCGGCTTTTGAAGTACAGTATGGTATATTTTTCTTTACGACCAATGTACCGCATACACTTGCTATGTTGATAATGCATCCTTTACTTTTAATTAATGCTGGCACAGCATAATGCGACATTACTGCATAAGATCTCAGATTAACAGTCATAACTCTATCAAAATTCCGTATAAAATCTTTTTCTAATATACCTCCTATAGAAAGAACTCCAGCGCAATTGACGACAACGTCGATTTTCCCAAATTCTTCAACCGTCTTTTCAATGGCCCGTTGTACGTCATCGTCGTCTCTTAGGTCGAGTGTAATTTTAATAGCTTTAGTTTTGCTTAGTCCTTCGCAGCTCTTTGTAGTATTCTTAACATTTTCTTTGTTTATATCAAGTAATGATAAATTTGCATTCAACTTTGCAAAGTTTAGAGCGATAGCTTTGCCAATTCCTGATCCGGCACCAGTTACAAGTACAACTTTATTTTCGAAAGACATTTTGATTTCAAACAGTTAACGGATTACAATTTCTATTTGACATACACTTAACTTATCTCAGAGTTTGTCATTTTTACTTAGCATGCAGCAATAACAACTGATTATTAAAAATGTTTGTTATACACTGCACCTTATCTAAGTGTTGTATATTTTTATAACAGGCGGCAATGCTACTAATAGATTATTTGATGTTTTCTTATCATTTTATGCAGATAACTGCGTCTCTGTTACTAAGAGTCCCTGCAGACTATAAATTTTTGTGTGAGACATAATGGTTTGGTCGTTAATTTAATATGTACGAAAACGTATTTTACATAAAAGATTCATTAATATTGAGTTCTGTCACTGTAATATGTTTTTAATAGTAAAAGTTAACCCAACATCTAAATAACTAATATAAATAAAAAACTTTGTTGTTGTTCAAAAAATTGTCTTCCGAACTTCCGATTTTATTATGGAAAAATAACACTAGATTTTACCCAGATCTTTTTATTATAACACGCATTTTGTCTGTAATATGCAGTATGGGTAATAAATATTGTAATATGTATAAATGTTTTCATCTTGGATATAATTTTATTCAATTGAATGTGAACTGTCTGAGTGTAATTTGTATACATTTCTGATGAGCACTTACACACACATTTATACACCATTTATATATCATCTACTAGCGATCCCAGAAGGGTATATCCAGAATCTATAACAAAATCAGACCCTGTTATACTTTTAGCTTTATCGCTAGCCAAATAACCGACCATTTCGGCAATCTCGTCAGCCTCCAGAACGTGTTTTAGTGGCGCTTTCTTTTTCTTCATTTTGTTTAGAGCCTCTTGGCTTGCATTGGTCGCAAATAGGTTCGTGTCAACAAATCCTGGCGAAATGGAGTTTACCCTGACGCCTTCTTCTGCTAATTCCAAAGCGACATTCCTCGTAAACTGTACTACTGCTGCCTTCGAAGTAGTGTATGGTATACTTTTCTTTTCAATCAGTTTAGCGCATACGCTTGCTATGTTTATAATGCATCCTTTGCTTTTGATTAATGCAGGAACAGTATAATGCGTCATAACTGCAACGGCTCTAATGTTAACATTCATAACTTTATCATAGTCTTGTATAAAGCCATCTTCTAGTATACCTCCTATGGAAAGAACACCAGCGCAATTAACAAGAACATCGATTTTTCCAAATTCTTCAAGAGTTTTTTCAACCGCTCGTTTCACAGCTTCGTCGTTTGTAAGTTCAACAGTAATTTTAATAGCTTTAGCTTTGCTTAACTTTTCGCAAGTATTTGCAGTTTCACATACATTTTCCTCATCTCTGTCCAGTAATGATAATTTTGCGGATAACTTTGCAAAATGCTGGGCAATGGCTTTGCCCATACCTGATCCAGCACCAGTTATAAGTACAACTTTGCTTTGAAAAGCCATTTTTTCCCAACAATCAAACAGGTAACAATTGCACTGATTCGGATATACTGAACTATATTATATCAGTGTTCGTAATTTTTATATCAAAAGACAAAGGTCATTTTGTTAATATAATAAAGAGATAACTGTTGTTTTAACTTGCTTAATTTTTGATAAAAATGTTTTATTGGGCTTAACGATTGTTTACATGCATACATTTACAAAATCGGTAGGTATGACACGCTACCACTGGATGACTTGATAATAATGCATATTGTTTGTTTGGTTATCTCTATTACTACCTAAGTTAATTTAATACCTTAATCTGAGATCTTATGCAGTAATGTCGCATTTTGCTGTGCCAGCATTAATTAAAAGTAAAGGATGCATTATCAACATAGCAAGTGTATGCGGTACATTGGTCGTAAAGAAAAATATACCATACTATACTTCAAAAGCCGCCGTGGTGCAATTTACTCGGAATGTCGCTTTAGAACTAGCAGAAGGTAAAGGTTTAAGCAACATAAATGAGTAATATTATCGCTTAAAAATCTGACAGCTTTTTAACCGACGAAAAAAAACGGAGGAGGTTCTCAATTCGACACGTATATATATATATATATTATGTATGACCACGCATAACTTTTTACAGAGTTATCCGAGTTTGATAATTCTTTTTTTTATTAGAAAGGGCATACTTCCAAGGCGGTCTCATTGCCATCATGTTAGAATCTGATGATGATATCCTGGGGAAATTGAAGGAACTCTTCAAATTTTGGAGGCACGCACACACCGATTTCGGTTTTTGCCTCGGTATCGGTAACTTTTTGGCTAGAAGTGCCGTATAATATACTATGACAGTATAGTACAAGTACGATACGTGGCGATAAGTTACTAAAAAGTTAGAAAAAAAAATTTTTAAATAAAAATAGAACCGACTTAAAACGCACTTAAAAGAAAAAAAATAACTGTGTCATTTAATTGCTTTAATTTATTTAAGCATATCTATGAAGTCGGTGCCAGCAAGTTTAAGGAACATTAATTTAACGTAGTAAAGCAGTTTGTGGGTTCTAGGTAATGGTAGGTAATGTTAAAGTAGAAACCTTGGCTGGCACCGTCTCCTAGATATGCTTAAGTAATTTAAAGCAACTAAATGACACAGTTGTTATTTACTTTTTCATCACAAAGTTATTTAGTTATTCCGTTTAGATTGGAAACACATAACGTGGAGTTTACTGGTATAGACCATCGTAGATTTAGGGGTTTTTAGCCTATCAGAGCATTACATTTGAAACTGGGTTAGTGAATTTTGCTTATCACCATTCCCGGTTGCATATAAGTTTTTTACAAACTTTTTGAAATAACACTCCACTGCATTCATTTAATAACTTTTTAGAGGATTACTTATAGGAAACTTAATATAAAAATTTCAGATTTAAACCCGAAAGATATATTATTAAATTATAAATTAAGATTTTATTATATATTCATAAGCATATAAACTTATGAATAGACATTTTTATTGAGTTACAGTTCCAGAGGCATCCGGGTTTACCTAGGCCTGGTGCTTGAGGAATTAACAAAAAAAAATATATGTATAAAAAAATTATTTAGGTAATGCCAAACAAAAACTTCCTCCTTTTTTGAAGTTGGTTATTTGCCAATATTAATTTTGTCTTATTATTTTGTTTAAATATGCATCTCCGTATCTAAATGCTCTTAACTTTTTATCTTAAAAGCCATTAAGTGCAATGAAAACATTTTAATTGTTTCAACAACATGCAAGAATATGATAACAGGAATATTAAGCGCTGGTTTGTTTGTTCTGTGGGAGTACCTACAGTTGCTTGCTGCACGGTTGTATAAGATTTCAACTTCCAAACAAAAATATCTTGAAGCGTCAATAGTTATACGATGGAGGCCTAACACAGGTCATGGCTTCGAAACCGGCTCGTTGGACGGTGTCGTACTTTATCGTAACAGACTGCAAGACTGGAATAAGAAGAAATGGAATAGAGGTGACTATACATATTGATTGCCTCGTTGGTCTAGTGGTTAGCCTATGTGGCTTCGATCACGAGGTCCTGGGTTCGATTCCTGGGTCGGGTCACGGAATAATTCTGAGCTTTTTCATTCTTCTATGAAATGTTCAGTACTTTCCAAGCCCGGAGTCTGGAAGTTGGTGGTGTTACACCCCCGTGCCTCGGAGAGCACGTTAAGCCGTCGGTCCCGGTCACTATCATCAACATCTGATAGTGATCGTTAATAAATGAAACATTATCACCCTAAGCCCGCCAACCCGCATTGGAGCAGCGTGGTGGGTGTACGCTCCATATCCCCTCTCCTATATGGAGGGAGGCCTGGCCCTGTAGTGGGCCGTTAATAGGCTGATATGATGAATAGGGACAATATTATAGAGATGAAAGTTTGTATGTTGTAGGTATGTATGGATGTTTGGGCAATAACAATACAAACAATAACACATAGGCTTTAGCCATTGATGAATAGGGAATATGGCTCATATCAAAACAATGGTGGTTTATATTCATTTATAAAATTACTATAAATGCTGTGAGTAATGGCGTTGGATTTAACCTATTCCATAATTTTCAAAGAATGCATGAAGAATGCTGTGAGTAATGGCGTTGGACACGATCGGAGCTGGTCGAGGCGCGAGGGTGTAATTTAATTCAATAACGGGGCTGATTACCGGCCGCAGATGCAAATTAGTTTTAATGCCTCCCCCTTCCATTAATAGGGGCGCCACAAGAATGGAATTCACGCACATATAACGGATCAATGCCATAACTTGAGCACGGCAAGCTTTATAGATGCGCCCGTAATTTTTTTTTTATTTACTGCAATCACATCTAAAGGTAAGTGATAATGGATTTGTGTGACTTTTCAGTAACATTCAAGAAACTGTTTTGAACTGTTCAACGGTATTGTAACACAGCAGGACTTTAAGCGAGAGGTGGATTTGAGTGACTTTTCAGTAACATCCAAGGAACTGTTCTGAACTGTTCAACGGTATTGAAACACAGCAGGACTTTAAGCGAGAGGTGGATTTGAGTGACTTTTCAGTAACATCCAAGGAACTGTCCTGAACTGTTCAACGGTATTGAAACACAGCAGGACTTTAAGCGAGAGGTGGATTTGAGTGACTTTTCAGTAACATCCAAGTAACTGTTCTGAACTGTTCAACGGTATTGAAACACAGCAGGACTTTAAGTGAGAGGTGAATTTGAGTGACTTTTCGGTAACATTCAAGGAACTGTTCTGAACTGTTCAACGGCATTGAAACACAAAAGGGCTACGCGAGAGGTAGATTTGAGTGACTTTTCAGTAACATTCAAGGAACTGTTCTGAACTGTTCAACGGTATTGAAATACAGAAGGACTAAGCGAGAGGTGGATTTGAGTGACTTTTTAGTAACATCCAAGTAACTGTTCTGAACTGTTCAACGGTATTGAAACACAGCAGGACTTTAAGCGAGAGGTGGATTTGAGTGACTTTTTAGTAACATCCAAGGAACTGTTCTGAACTGTTCAACGGCATTGAAACACAAAAGAACTACGCGAGAGGTAGATTTGAGTGACTTTTCAGTAACATTTAAGGAACTGTTCTGAACTGTTCAACGGTATTGAAACACAGCAGGACTTTAAGCGAGAGGAGGATTTGAGTGACTTTTCAGTAACATTCAAGGAACTGTTCTGGGTTTTCACTTGACATCAGAATCATTTGTTTGTATAATACAGATAAAGAATATAACAAAGTATTTCGTTCTGAGATTGGATTTACCTAGTTCTTGGCCGACTAATTTTCAAGGTAAGGTAACCAAACCGTTAAAAAAATAACGTATCAATAGAGGCAACCCTAAAGCCCTAAAGATCTTAATGCATCCTTAAAACGATTGATGAAGGCAAATTATGAGGAATTCACAACCTTTCCCAGTTTTGCCGCCGTTTTGTTAGCCGCTGATTAAGGGGTCATTAACAATCTTCAGGGCAGATTTATGATCATTTTATTTTTGCTAAATATGTGGGGAGGGAACAACTTTGCAAGCGTTCATCATCATCAGTATGTTATATGCCTATTTTTAATGACCGCCCACGGCCCACTACAGCCAGGAAAATGATAGATTTAAATGATAATTATTATTTTTTGTTTGCCTGAATTTTAAACTATCACTACTATACTTACTTACTTCGCGTTTTCTTTCTTTTTTTTATCGACTAAAAGTTGGCCCTTGACTGCTATCACACCTGATGTTATGTTATGACGCAGTCTAAGATGGAAGCGGGCTAACTTGTTAGGAGTGGGACGAAAATCCACACTCCTTTCGGTTTCTACACGACATCATACCGGAACGCTAAATCGCTTGGCGATACGTCTTTGTCGGTAGGGTAGCAACTAGCCACGGCGAAAGCCTCCCACAAGCCAGACCAAGGCCAATTAAGAAAAATCTTAATCTGCCCCGCCGGGAATCAAACCCAGGACCTCCGTCTTATAAATCCACCGCGCATACCACTGCGCCACGGAGGTCGTCAAAAAGGTCGTCGTCGTCGCTTGTGTTTCTGCCGTATATTTTACATAAATAAGAAAACTAAGCGTGCTTGCTATACTAAACTATAGTCTAGTTCAGTGCTGAATGTCATCCAGTTCGGTTTAGTCAAACATCCAACACAAAAGTTATTATAAATATTCTTTTTAAAATAACCAATTTTCCAATAATATTTCGGATTTTGGCTAGGCCCACCCTACCGACAAAAATGTATCGCCAAGCGATTTTGCGTTTCGGTAGACTGTCGTGTAGAAACCGAAACAGGTGTGGAATCTACCCTAATAAGTGTTATGAAACAGCCAGAAGGGAATAAAACTTAAAACACCAAATGACAAACTTAATCAGAACAATTTATTTACAATGACATCAAATATGATCAAAATGAAACATTCTTACAGTAATCCCTTAATTAAACATTAATCGCACAGATTCTTACGATAGTTAAACAGTATATGACTCGGACACCAATGTAAATCATGACAATTTTCCAAAGGGGCATATTTTATAGCCTACCGCCCGCCATTTTTGTTGGACGACTACCGTCCCTAGTCTATTGTCTATAGTTTAAACGCGGTACCACAACACAGCAAATAAGGCCACTTTATTGTCTATAGTCTTTTCAAACAGAGTATACAATGCTGTACACAATGCTGCTAACATAAGTTAGATCACTTCCATTTTCGATTGCATCATTGCTATCCATCCATCATTACCATCAGGCGTAATTGGTCAATGGCTAACTTGTAACGTATAAAAAAATAAAAACTTTTTAGAACTTAAGAAAACATAAAAAAGGAGACGTGATTAAAAGTAGGTATGTAGTTAAAATGCGTAAAAATACCAAAACAAACATACCATTACAGTTATATAAGTAGGTAGGTAACATTATCAGAGATAGCGTATCATACTCGTATATGGAAATAGATCATTTTACACACAACAAAAAACAGTAACTGTTACACAAGTAAGAACAAATAAATCCTTTACACACACAAAGTAAAACACAAACTGTTATATAAGTAAGAGCAAAGTTTTAAACGAAAGAGTCGGACGAGTATCTCATAGGTAAAGCCGTAGAGGCCATTTCTTCAGCTAAACTTAATTTATGTTCAAGCTACGTAAAACCAATTTAAAACTTTCCCAACTTTCATACTGTTTCACAACTTTTGTATCCTATTATCATATTTCGACTTTTGTTTTGGTTACCTTGATTATTGTGATTTAGTAGCGGACGCCTGCGGCTTCGTCTGCGTAGGGTTGTATTTACAGCATTTGTTTTTGGTTTAAAAAGAAAAATAAATACTGCGCAGACCTTTCTCTTATACTCAGAGAGGATTTAAGAGCTGACACCGAGCAGGGACTGTCTAGTTGGTCTAGTGGTTTGTCTTTAAGGCTTCGATCACGAGGTTCTGGGTTCGAACCTGGGTCAGGTCAAGGAATAATTTTGAGTTTTTCATTCTTCTATGAAATTCTCAGTACATTCCAAGCCCGGAGTCGGGAAGTTGGTGGTGTAACACCCGCGTGTCCCGGGAGAGCACGTCGGGCCCGGTCTATGTTTCGGTCTGCTATGACAGTGAACGGGACAGACGGCTTACCGACGGCCGACATCTGATAGTGATCGCTAATAAATGAAACATTAACATATATTTTATAATGGAATCACCTTGGATATTAATCGTGACAGAGATGTTATCTACATAACTTAGTACGTGTTTTTAGTACCATCTGCTTCTTCATAAGGAATTTAAATCTTAATATATAATATTTAATACTAAGAGAATTACCATTGGATATTAATCGTGACAGACCGGTTTAACGTGCTGTTTAACTTTAATGTACGTGTTTTTAACACCACTAACTCCGATCTGCTTCTTCATAAGGAATCTATATCTTAATATTTTAAAGCCCGACTAAGGGCTGAGTCACTGCTTTACTAATAAAAGTTTTGTACTTCTGACAGTGAAAATGGGTTGCTCGCGTTTAGATAAGTCAATTGCAGTTTAAACATAAATTAAATGGTATTTAAACTCCAATAATAACTGTATTCCTATTGAGTTTATAATTAAAACATTCAAGTATCCACCTGGTGTTCGCAAATCGCAAAGAACAAGCACGCACTTGGCTCGACTCTCGCTGTTTCAATTCAGAACTGACCGGCGGCTTAAATTGCGCGTCTGGTGTCTGGTACAAGTCATAAGTGAGAGCATACAGTTAAAACCCCCTGTTTTCTTGCTCTTGCGTCGAAGAAACCAATAACGCCTCCCAACACCATCTGGATCTGGGTAATTATGGTTAGGGATATTTAGTTTACGTTTTAGCTAGCCTGAGGTTTAAATGTTTCCCCATTTCACGGATGACGTAAACATTGGAGAAACATCGTAGCAGCCACGACCACTCTGTCAAGAGAGCACGACTAAGAAGAAGTTTAAGATGTATGCAGGGTCAGTTAGCGATACTTTTTTGTTTTGTATCTTGCACTAACCTGCGTTTTAGTGTAAGAACTCCTTTTTAGGTTGTAAGCAATCGCTTTAGCAATAACATATCCTGTGTTCCATGTATTTTGAAAGTTATTTCTGTGAAAGTCTCCTTCTGTATCTGTATTTTTTAAATTACAAACGGATCTTATTGCGGTTTTGATCAATCAATTTTATAGTAAATTAGAAGGAAGATTTATACGTATCGTTTACTAAAGAATGTTGTAGTTCATGGTCTCCTCGAGGTCGAAGTCGCAGGCGTCTTCTAGTAGAATTAAGAAAACAGCGCTAGAAGCGCTGCGTTGATTCTTCTTGGAGCTAAGTCGTTAATAAATAGTTAAGTCGGCATTCGTAATCCTCTTGTATCGTGTGACTTGTGAACTTACAAAACAATCGCGAAACAGGCCAAGTGGCTCCCTGCGCGCTTCAAGCTCATTCCGAAATGCGCTTTAAGCTTATTCCGAAATGGCAACAAGAGCGCGAGTAACACAATTAGATATACCCTTAGCAACTACTTATAGCATGCGCGTTCGCCATACACCAATCAATCATTTGTTTGTTTCTTACAATTTAGTATACACAGTGGTAACTGAATATTTTTTTATACTAGAGTAGACTGGTTTCTGGTCACGATGTCCTGAGTTCAAATCCTAAGTCGGATTATCTAATACTAAGGTTTTCTTTCTTGTAATAAATTTTTAATAATAAAATTATTATTATAAAAACAAAAAACCTGACTGCTTAGAAGTTATGAACTGAAAAGAGAAAAACAAGGATCACTATATCTATATAAAATTCTAAATACTTTATGGAGATGCAAGCGGGGAAAAAATACTTTATTTCTGCGGAGAAAGAAAGATCTACCAAAACTACGTTTGTCCCCGCCTGCAGCACCCCAAAGTATTTAGAATTTTATACAGATATAGTGATCCTTGTTTTTCTCTTTTCAGTTCATAACTTCTAAGCAGTCAGGTTTTTTGTTTTTATAATAATAATTTTATTTGAGACTTTTTAGTTTTAGCTTATGATATAGAAATGAGACTGTACACTTGGTACACTTTTTGCCATTTTTTTATTAAAACAGCGATATAAACATGATATGATATTTATATATTTGAAATGGTCTTTTTACGACCTTTCATTTGACACCCATATTGCTAAGATAAGAGAAAGAAATACACACGTCCCCCCTTTTCCGCCCATTTACAGCCACCATTTTGAAAATTTATATAGCCTATGTCACTGTCACAATTTTTACAAATTCAACGACACCTCACATGTCAAAATCCGTTCAGCCGTTTAGGCTGTAGCGCGTGCCGAAGAAATTGACATACATACATACATACATACGCTCGAAAAACATAACCCTCCTTCTGACGCAGTCGGGTAAAAAGAGATCTAAGTAATCTCACTCCGGAAGTGGGATGATGGTTGTGTTACACACTTGTGACTCGATCCCGGTAATTATCAACACATTTAGTGCTCGTCAAAAGTGCCAAATATTATCACACTTGCCCGCTAACCCGCCTCGAAGCAGCTTGATGGGTGTTAACTCCACATCCCCTCCCCTGCAAAGAGGGAGGCATGGCCCTGTAGTGGGCCGACAAAATCAGCTGATTAGCAATCCAACGTTTGTTTTGTATGCCAATTATTTATTCTGGGAATTGCAACCAACTAAACATTTAACTTTTAGGGTTTAAAATCATATAATATGTACTATTCTGGTTTTTTATTCATTACAAGTTAGCTCTTGACTGCAATCACACCTGATGGTAAGTGATGATGGAAACCGGCTAACTTGTTAGGAGTAGGATGAAAATCCACATGCCTTTTGGTTTCAGCACGACATCGTACCGGAACGCTAAATCGCTTGGTGGTACGTCATACTTAGCATACAAATTCTGATCTCTATAAAATTTACTGCTTACCAATTCTAACTCATTGAGCCTTACCTACCTATTAGTAAAGCACTAATAAGTTTCACTAACTAGTACTAAAAGATTTTAAACACGTGGCCTATAAAATGTGCCCGTATTTTAAACTCTACCCTAATACCGAGCAGTATATCAATGGTGCTATGTAAAAAATCTGACCGCTTTTGTATGTGGGCCACGGCACTCGAGACGCACTCGAGAATTCTAGCTGAAAATGTGATTTCTAAACGTTAGGAACAAGGAAAAGTAATGTCGCATTACTTTCGGTGAGACTGTTTCTTGTACGAAAAAGAATTTTGAAAGACAATATTCTTGTTTTTGACGCTCTAAATACTGCTGTTTTTCCATAAATTCAGCAAGGTGTTAAACTAATTCCTGAAAATAAATTGTTACGAGGATATCTGTTACCGCTCGAAAAGTGGAGTTCTCGGTATATTCTTAATATTAGACAAACTGATATTATACCTACTATATAATTTTAATTTTTCAATTAAAATAACTTAGCAGAATGAGTTTCTGGAATAAAAAAAATGTTTATTACTAATTTACATTATTTTCCTATTTTTGAACAGCAACTGACTTATTTAAGGCGCATTTCATCACATCATCTTTACCAGTTTCTAAAAGGCCCACTGTATTGAGTCAGGCCTCTCTCTTTTTGTCTTTCTCTTAGTTTTTCACGCAAAAAGTAAAATTATACAGTTAAACATCAGAATAACACACTTTACTTTCTATGCGGGAACTATGCGGGTGAAATCGCGAGCGACCTCTAGTTTATACCTTCAACCTCTAGTATATATTTTCAACGCTTCATGTTGTCGCGTGTTATCTCGTGGCCCTCGGATTACTTTTCAACGTCTAGCGTCGGGGTACATTCGGACGTCAGGGGAGGATTGAAGGCGATAGGGGACGCCGGAACAACAACGGGGCACTTACGAGAAATGGATGTCCTGTTTCCGTTTCCGGTGGACGCGACACCTTCAAAGAAGGCACGCGTCCATTACTCTACCCTCATTTTGCATATTCGTAGCGTAGCGTTAGCATAGATTCTATGGGGATTTATGATGTTTTTTATTCCTAAAGGAGTTCATTGCTCCTTGTTTTAGTGTTAGGCCTAACTCACAGTAGCGCAGAGTTGTAATGTCGCGGCAAGTCATGTTTTTGTCTATAGCATATTAACTGTGTACTTAAAAAATATAAGTTAAGTCTACGTTGCTTTGATTTCCTCATGTGGGCGTTTAATGCGGCAGTAGAAGACGCAGATAAAATTAGGGTAAAGCTGTCCGCATCAGCGTAAAAAATACGGTCCAAAAAAGAAAACTGATGTGGACACTTGTGCGAAAAGTTGCATATTTTGATAATCTTGATTCAATGTTCTAATGAATTAATTAAATAAATGTAAATTATTTAATTTTATATAAAGGAATTGAATTATTTTTTAAGGGCTAAACGATGGAGGTTCAGCAAAAAGTAATACATGGTTATTATTGGCTATGGTTTTTCACTTCTCATCAAATGGACTATCTGTTTGATCTATTAACTGATGAGTTGTATAAAACCATAACGAAAACTAAAGCCATGAAAACAATTTCAGTGAGTTTAATTCGGTCTATAAACCAGTGAAAGAAGTCACAATTTCTCAAGATGAGATATTTCTAAGCGAATTCAATAAACCTGAGCTCAGCACATAACATAAACGACAAAGCAAACAATTCGAAACTTTATGACTATGCGAATACAGTATATAACCCTACAGCAGGATACCCAAACTTGTGAGATGGCTTGTACTTGGTACACTTAGGTGGAGTAAGAACAAATCTTACTCCACTTTTCAATCGACGATTTATTTTCTTTGCTCCTAAGAAAATTTACTTAGATGCTACTTTTATTTTGTTTCCTTCCTCTTAGTGCTTAGCTTATCTCGTTTTATGATTCAAGTTTTATCTTTGCGACTAAATGTACTCATTGAAAGAATATACGGATAGTTCGGACGTAAGTGTCATCTTACAATAATTACTGGATTGGCGAACCCGGACCCGAAAGCTCAGTGTTAGGACTCCCATGGTGGAATTACAGCATTAAACACGTTGTAAGGAGCTACTGGCAATAGACAAAACGTTGTGATTAGAGGTTCCTCAAAAAGCCTTATATCTTTATTATACTTATCTGTTTGTTAGTTGAGTACGTTTCCGACAAGCCACAGCTTCGTAAATTCCTCTCTATATTTCCTAAGGCTACATAATTTTGCAGCACTCGGAATCCCAGTTAATTCTGTGATCTACGCCTCTTTTACCGGCAATTTTTCCCATCAACATGAGTTATAGAAGTATGTATTAATTTATTAAATAAATTATTTATTTATCATATTATTATAACCCAGTATTTTCTCTTTTAATATTCTTCCATTGATGCTTACAACAATACCTCTATCAATCCGAATACCGATAATTGGTTTCAATAGGTAAAAACGGGGGTATTTCTTCAAATTTGTCTAGGCTCCCCAGACAATACTTTTGTGTGCGCCTAACGAATCGCATAAAGCCATTGCTTGGGGACCGTTAGCTACCTACGATGTATCAATCAAATCACACGGGTCGAGTGCTACATTGTATGCTGATATTTCATTTCGTTTTTTTCGAAATAATGTCTTGAACTTTCTATGACCTTGCTGTTTTTGGATTTTGTATTACAAATGTACCGATAATTAAGAATTTTAGATATCGTGAAACGGAGTCACACTGATATTCTAAAGGCGAAAGTTTTTGTGAGTGATTGTATGAGATTTTGCTTCTCCCGACTACATTTTATATGTTGGTCAATTCTGTTTCACTTTTAAGTCCTCCTTAGCTTTGAGTTATCCGTTTACAACTGCTACTTCTGTTAAGTTTTCAAGAATCCATCAATAACAATTTATTTTTGTCTCATCTTACAAAAATTAGCGACTATTCACAAACGTATCCTTCAAACAAGAACCGATGTTCCCACACCCACAATATTTTTGAGATGTCTTTGCTACAATACGTCAATATCACATTGTAGGAAAAACGAGGAAATAGAATTTCATTTCCATTTTACATGTAGAGAAAGTACTATAATTTTTTTATGTTATTATTTTTTGTATTTTGTATATTATGATTATTTAGTGGAGTATTTTATATCTAATATACCAAATTACAGCTTTCTAGTACCAATAGTCTCAGAGTTATACCGAGGGCAGATATACAGATAGACGGACTGATATATATAGCGAAAATATAGTCTGTTTTTTGTAAAACACAGGTCAAGTAAGGTAAGGTCCTTGAAAAGTGAATTACGAACATAATACCACCCCATCTTTGTATGTCTCTAAGAAATCAATCTTTTCGTATACTAACAATAATGTTGGATGGAGGTGGAACCACCGAAACGTTAAAAGTGGGTATCGAGAGGTGGGCATCGTAATTTGTGCTGAATGAATCAAATCACACAGGTCAACTGACGCTTTGTGTGTTCTCGAATTCTTGCCCACATTTCTGTTACAAGAAATGCTGGTGAATATTTTTATTTCCTGTAGTTTTGCACTAACAATACGTTTGTAATGTGTTTTTCTGTGAGGGAACAAAATCGAATTTTGTATGTAAATTGGCATTGTTTCAGATTGGGAGTTCTTAAAACGGAAACTAACCAAAGTTGATAAACAATCGCAAAAAATCAACCACAGTTGAAAACAACTGACTACCTAGTGTGAGCTTTCACATTCGCGTAAAGCCAAATTTTATATGGAATTGAAACAGCGCCTCTGGCAGTAAGGGAGAACACTCAAATGGGTGAGTGTCAGTGTCATATAAAATTTGCGTTTACCGTTGTCGATATCGACGCGGTAAAATCTTACACTAGACACACTGTATTCAGAAACCAATTAAATTAAAAAAACAGTTAGTAGTAAAGTACGAATTTAACCAAAGTCAAAAATTAACCTAAGTCGTATGCGAATCAAAGTTTAGGTAAGGTATCTGTATATATTGGCCCGCGACTTCGCCCACATAGATAATCATGATTAACTTAACAGGATTTTCGCAGTAAATTCAAAACAAGTCATTGATCAATAAAATTCGGAATTAAAATTATTTCAAGCTTAGAATTCTCTAACCAACCAAAGTCGAAAACCAATCAATTTCGAAACCAATCTAAGTCGAAAACCGTTAAAAGTCTAAAACCTAACTTAACCTAACCTACCAAAGCTTTCGGTATTTGTAAACTAGTTTTACAGTAGCAGCTTGGTAATTTGAAGCTAAAACCGTGAAGCGGTAAGCTTTTATGCTGTTTTGCCGTCGGAATGGTTAATTTAACAGGATTTGTCGCAATAAAATAGTTCAATACAAGACATTGAGCATTCGGAAGGCCGTCGGTCCGCTGCAGCTAAATCCGGAAATGGCGAACGTGAGCGGGAATTTAAAGAGATATTTTCAATTTGTCCGTTTGAAATGTTTTATGCAATGAATTATATGAGACGCAAATATTTGTTGATATTGCATCTACATAGAAATATATATCTAGATATGTTTGTTACTTAATCACGGTTCAACGACTGAATATGTGTACACTACATGGAGTTTGGCAAAAAGATTATAGTCTGGTATAACATATAGGGTACTTTTCCTCCCAACATTCCGGGATCGGGATTGGATCTAAACGGGACCTACTAATCTATAAGTATCTGCTAGTATGTATTATAAAATGGTAAAGTAACTTCGTGTTACGCAATTAGGCCTAAATTAAATATGTTCACACATTTAAATGAAATTTGGTACAGAGATAGTCTGGAGCGGTAGAATAGACAGCGACACAAATAACGAATCTTCTCGTGAAATTATCACAAAACAGAATTTCTCACGGCCTTATCCCGCTAGTAAAATATAATTTCACGTACCGGACATCAGCAAATATACAATGTTACGAAACATTGTAACAACTGACAAATGATATTCCAGTACAAACTTAATTAATGGAGGGTGCTTATATCTGAAATCATAGCTAGTTGTGTGAACTGTGAGTAATCCTTGCAACAATGCCACAAACCACATAAACTACTCAAATCTAATCCTAAAACGTATTTCAGACTAAATACATTATTTGTGTGATGCAAGGATGTTATCATCTATTATTATCTATCTGTATATACAAATAAAATTGTCTGTTGTTTGTCTGTCTGTTCTTTCTTTGTCTGTTGTCTGTGTAATATGGAAATAATCATTTTTTACTGCATGCATATGAATATATATATGGTGTAAACATCAAAAATATTTTTTGTCTCTGTTTGTTCCTGTTAATCAAACCATCAAACCACCACCACCAATGGATTGGGAAAAACCTTTCGTGTATGATAGCCAGACTAATGAAGAGAGACATAGGGTAATTTGTATTTCCACCGGAGCAGGAACTACGCGGGCGAAACCACGGGCGTTCTCTAGTCTTTTATATATCTAATTTTTGACGGTCTCCATGGGGCTGTAATATGCGCGGTAGATTTATTAGACTGAGGTCCTGGATTGATAATTTGTTAATTAGATCAGGTCTGGCTCGCTGGTGGGAGTCTTCGACCGTGGCCACATTGCCCATGACGTTCTACAAGCGATTTCGGCGATGCAATCTAAGATGGAAGCGGCTAACTTGTTAGGAGTTCCCACACTTAGTTGTTGTCCATACATATTTCGGTTTCTACACGACACCGTACTGGAACGCTAAATTGCTTTTACTAGCCCAGGCCGAGGTCTCTCACCAGCCACACCTGAACTAATCTTAAAAATTTAATTCAGACAAGCAGGGAATCGAAACCAGAAGCTGCGTCTTATAAATCGATACGAAGGCCTTCAAATGTTTCTAATTATAATACTTCCAGCTCTACAACTGGGTATTAAACTAATTGCAGTGATTCCTTCCTATGGGTAAGTATTTTCTCGGAAACGGGAACCGTCAAGGGCGTAATATCCCCAACTGAAGGCACAAGCGCTGTACGAGATATCTCGTTCTACATCGAGATACCGCAAACGTCACCATATCCGCGCAAACTACTCAAATCTAATCGTAAATCGGATTCTGGCGAAAACTACTTTGTCGGTTTGTGGTTCTGTAGGGCTGTCCAAACGCAAGACTACTTATTGATCTACATTTAACGGCAAGGCAAGGCATTCTGTCTCTGTGATTGTTCTGCTGTTAAAGCGGGATTTAAAGTTTAGATCCGCTACGTTTAACTTTGTTTTTTGCTTCGCAGTATGCCTTTCTAAAGAATTCAGTTTGGACTAGGTATATGGATTGGATAGTTTCAAAGTCTAAATTATGCAATAATTAATTGCAATTTACAGAATTGTTGATTTTGAAAAGGTGTAACTGTTGAGTTTTTTGTCTTAATATTTATTATACTAAGTTTATGTACAATAAAATTTTATTCTTGTTCTATTCTTCTCACTTAATCATGTCTTTTAACCGATAGTAACTTTTTCAATTCATTCCTCATTTACTATTTTTTTTTATACATATAATAGAGGGCTTCCGCAATTTCACCCGAGTAGTTACTGTTAGTGGTATATAGTACATTACTGTGGGATTATTAGGATATGAATTAACCTATCACTCACGAGTAACCTAAATAAGGATTTTTTACAATCCAACTAGTGGTTTCAGAGATTTGCCAAAACAAACAGACAGACATAAGTTTTTAAAATTGTCCTTTTAAGCACCTTACGTTTCATATACATTGACAAACAGATACTTCAATTTTATATGTTTTTAGATATTCTTGACATTAAGTACACTTTTTACTTGAATAGGCCTTTTTTAAAAAATTTTTTTTTAATTGTCTTATAATAAAAAAAAATTGTGTACCGTTAATTACTAATATATAAAACTATATCTGGCAACCCTAAGTGTACGCCCAGGATTCCATGTTATAGCTGCGGTCTCCAAGGAGCGAGGACTAAGTTGCAATTGCAAAATCTATATCGGCGCTTGTCTTGCTACTACGTCATTGCAATATAGAAATACACTGGCAAATAACTGGCTCACTGAACCAAATATTACTGAACTTCCAATAGATACTTGTTTGTGACGATTGTATGGCTATAGTACGTCTCAGTGGTATATAGTACGCGAGTCTTCTGATGTACTGGATGAACGGTTCAATTCACAAGAATTTTGTTGTAAATCCTGAATAATGCTTCCGCCCTACTTATTTTTACCAAGACAGCTTGGACTGTTTTTTAACCGACGAAAAAAAATGGAGGAGGTTCTTAATTCGACACGTATATATTTTTTTCTTTATGTATGACCACGCTTAACTTTTTACAGAGTTGTCGGATTATGATAATTATTTTTTTATTAGAAAAAGCACACTTTTAAGGTGGTCTCATTGTTATCATGTTAGGATCTGATGATGATATCCTGGGCAAATTAAAGGAACTCTTCAAATTTTATAGGCACACTTGCAACGATTCTGGTAGTGTAAGTATCGGTAGCTTTTTGGCTACAATTCTATTTTTTGTTAAAAAATTTTCGGGAAAAAAAGGAGTCGGTGCCAGCCAAGGTTTCTACTTTAAGAACATTACCTAGAACCCACAAACTGCTTTACTACGTTAAATATATGTTCCTTAAACTTGCTGGCACCGACTTCATAGATATGCTTAAGTAAATTAAAGCAACTAAATGACACAGTTATTTTTTAGTCTGTTCTATTTTTTGTTTAAAATGTTTATTTATCGATTTGCGAGCAAACGAGCATGCGGTTCACCTGATGTTAATCGATTACCGCCGCCCAGAAACATCTGCAACACTAGAGGCATTGCTAAGCGTTGCCGGCCTTTGAGGCCGTTAAAGTGTTAGTCGTATTAAAGTGTTAATCCGTGCCTAATACCACCATATTAAACTGTATTATTTAAACTGTCTCGTTAGTCCAGTTAGAATATATTTATTTTGTTCATTACAAGTTAACCTTTGATTGCAATTACATCTTATGGGAAGTGATGATGCAGTCTAAGATGAAAGTGGGTTAACATAACGGCCGAAGGATGAAATCCACACCCCTTTCGGTTTTACACGACATACCGAAATGCTTAATTGTTGCCGTTACCGTTGGTAAATAGCGACGGTAAAGCCTCCCACCAGCCAGATCTCGTCCAATTTAGAAAATATTTATCGGCTCAGACGAAAATCGAAACCTAGACCTTATAAATCTACTGCGCATACCATTGCGCCACGAAAGTAGGATGTTTTTTCACATCTTTGAATTTTGCAATGAGCTATGAATACTGATTTTTTTTCTTCTAAGATGTTATCAGTTAAAATTCTCAGCCTGAAGTTGATAAAATGTTGGTCTTACACCAACGTGACGTTCGGAGAAAGCATTAAGTTGGTAGTGCCAGTCATAATTATCAATATCTGGTAGTGATTGTTGCAAAATTTAAATATCATCCTAAGCCCGCCAACTCGCATTGGATTAGCCTCTTTGGTCTATGCTCCGCATTGTCATGATTGTATGATGTACGTAGAAATAAAGTGATTCTCCTGGCTATTAACTATTTCTTTTACAGTATCCTGTAAGTGTAAGGATGTAGTGGCTCGTTCAAACAGGCTGATAATGATGAACTCGAAAACAAATGAATAGGCAAAGACTGAAAGGTGAAAGGAGTTATTAAAACCTTAGTATTCGTATAGGTAGTAATAACTGCATGCATGAAAACATGCAAAGTTTCCTGTAAAGGAAAACATTACACAAGCGACATGAATAGCTCGTATACAGCACTTGCACTGTCGGGAAGTTGGTGTTTGATCCAAGATTGGTGAAAACGCGGACAAATCATTTAATGTATGAGAATACAAAACTATTTTGTTGTAAGGTGTTATGAGATTGACTATGGTCTGATGTTCAGTGACGAAAAATGAAATACACTAAGATTTTTTCTTATCTCGCTTGATAAGAAAAAATTTCTGTTCGCTTTTGTTATAATGAGAGGATAACGAAAACAAGACTTTGAAAGAATATTGCAGCCATAGGTCCTGAACGTAAAAATTTGAGAACATGTATTTTTTTTAATAAAATCGCTGTTGTTTTCAGTTTGCGCCGGATGCTAGGAGCCGACATGTTGGACTCACTACAGTAGCTCGTTACAGGTCGTGAACCTGAACATTTGAGGACACGTACTTTTTGTTATAAAATCGCTGTCAGTTTACAGTTTGCGCCGGACGCTAGGAGCCGACACGTTGGGCTCACTACAGTAGCTCGTTACAGGTCGTGAACCTGAACATTTGAGGACACGTACTTTTTGTTATAAAATCGCTGTCAGTTTACAGTTTGCGCCGGACGCTAGGAGCCGACACGTTGGGCTCACTACAGTAGCTCGTTACAGGTCGTGAACCGGAACATTTGAGGACACGTACTTTTTGTTATAAAATCGCTGTCAGTTTACAGTTTGCGCCGGACGTTAGGAGCCGACACGTTGGGCTCACTACAGTAGCTCGTCACAGGTCGTGAACCTGAACATTTGAGGACACGTATTTTTTGTTATAAAATCGCTGTCAGTTTACAGTTTGCGCCGGACGCTAGGAGCCGACACGTTGGGCTCACTACAGTAGCTCGTTACAGGTCGTGAACCTGAACATTTGAGGACACGTACTTTTTGTTATAAAATCGCTGTCAGTTTATAGTTCGCGCCGTGTGCTAGGAGCCGACACGTTGGGCTCACTACAGTAGCTCGTTACAGGTCGTGAACCTGAACATTTGAGGACACGTACTTTTTCATATTCCTCGCCATTCAGCCTCCAATACGGGTTCCTGTGTTTAGGATACGGACTTACATTTAGCTAGATGTCGCTTTTAAAATCCAGTCGTAATTAATTTTTTTTTCTATTTATGACGACGTCTGATTTATTGGTCCAGTGGTAGGTCGTGAATATTATGAGGTCCTGGTATCAAGCTCAATTTAATTATAACGTTGACTTTTATTTCTCCCAAGAAATGTTCAGTAGGAGAGACGTATATCTACTGCTCACGATCATGATAATTATCAATAACGCCTACCTAGTAGGTTTCAGAATCAAAAATTATATCACCCTTAACTCGTAAACTGGGTTGGAGCAACATGGTGAATATGAACTGGGTGTAATCGAATTAATAAGAAATCAATCTGAACATCGATTCGAAAACTTACATTTTCGCACTAACGTGTATTTTTTTTATCGACTACAAGTTGGCCCTTGACTGCTATCACTACTGATGTTAAGTGATGATGCAGTCTAAGATGGAAGCGGGCTAACTTGTTTGGAGTGGGACGAAAATCCACACTCCTTTCGGTTTCTACACGACATTGTACCGGAACGCTAAATCGCTTGGTGATACGTCTTTGTCGGTAGGGTGGTAACTAGCTCCGGCGAAAGCCTCCCACCAGCCAGACCAAGACAAATTAAGAAAAATCTCAATCTGCCCCGCCTGGAACCGAATCCAGGAACTCCGTCTTCTAAATCCACCGCGCATACCACTGCTCCACGGAGATCATCAAAGTGTATGGTACAACACACTTTTCGATTTCGATGTCTCCGGTATCTAGTGAAATGTACTTCCTTGTTATAGGCTATACTTATGTCCCTCAAGATTCGAAGAGCTTCTTTTAATGGAAAGTGTAATGGAACGGAAAAATGAAAGGAATCGAATAAGTATTTTACCTGCGACTTATTACTGTAGCAGGTATACCAATTACTTATTATCTACATTTTTCCTGAAAGCATATTTGCACTTGACATTTATAAAGATATGGCGTTCACTAGGTTTTGGGGTATGCATTAGACAAGAGTCAGATTTGACGTTTCAAAAGTGCTTTTAAAACAGACTACTTGAAATAAATGGTTTTGAATTTGATATAGAAAAAAAAGGACGTGTGGCACTCGGAGACTGCCGCGGTAAAGCTATTGCATAGCATTTTTTATCAACTTATGTTTACCTATCGACGTCATCGGGACCGTGGCCTAGCGGTAAGGCGCTCTAAGTGCCCGGATTGCCAGAGAGACGCGGGTTCGAATCCCGTCGGTTCTTTTTTAATAAAAATTAATTTAAAAAAATGACTTTTTGAAATATCACGCTTGAAAAAAATAATAATTTCGGAACCGACGGGATTCGAACCCGTGTCTCTCTGGCAATCTGGGCACTTAGAGCGCCTTACCGCTAAGCCACGTTCCCCGCTGACGTCATTGCCGAAAGTGTGCTTCTGATATTATATTTTTATACTCAGGGGGTGTTAGGTTTTTTCGTTACGGAATTTCTATATTCGGTCTCCACACTCAAGGCCCGCGATTAAAGCTATACAATAGCTTAAAAAGATAAATCCGAAATTATTTTAAAAGACCAAAGTTTGTTCATCACGCCGCAACTATTAACTGAAATTAGCCAATTTCACTGGAATTTGGAAAGAAAATAGAGTATTCCCTGGATTAAAACCTATGTAACCACTATTTCCCTTTATTCCCACGGGCATGGGAAATAAGCCTTTAAAAACGTATGATATTAATTTCAGGCCACAATACCTTCATGGTTAAAAAGCCGAACTCAATATCGAGAGGTCACGGACTCGATCCTTGCCTATAGATTTCTCGAACCCTCTCTTAGCAAATATCTAGTATTCAACTGTTAGTTATGGGAAGAAAAGCAATGAGAGCAAAGTTGGAGGGAGGGAGGCTTTCGCCGTGGCTAGTTACCACCCTACCGACAAAGACGTACCGCCAAGCGATTTAGCGTTCCGGTACGATGACGTGTAGAAACCGATAGGGGTATGGATTTCATCCTACTCCTCACAAGTTAGCCCGCTTCCATCTTGAATTGCATCATCACTTAACATCAGGTGTGATAGCAGTCAAGGGACAACTTGTAGTCGATAAAAAAAAAGTTACAAAGTGAAATAAATGCTGAAAGGCCGCCTTTGCGCATATTTGTTTATGTTTTGTGTCTTAACTAATTAATGTCTTCTGTGTGCAATAAAGATTTTATCTATCTGAATAAAACATGTGTGTTGGGTATAAGCTCTATATCAACTCTTCTACGAGAAGAGGGGCCTGGTGGCCTGATTGATGCTATGACGAAATATTTTTTTAAATTTGCCAGTAGCACACAAAATCACATTTAGGTAATGCAGTGGTTTTAGCATAAATAAATACCCGCTACTAAAAGGTCGTCGCAATTATTGTTAAACGCAAAATTTAGCAAAATAAATACATAATTATAATGCAAACTTAATTACTTGCAGCACATTATTTGACTAGGCCTAAAGTAAACTAAATTACACTAAATATAAACCAAATGAACCTCGCTGGAATTGCTTACAAAATTAGATTTCAAAATTGTCAATGCATATTAATTAAACTATGCAAATGGACCCCTCGGTTCGTATCGTCACCTAAAATTTTGCGGCCGCCGAATGCACTATCGGCCATCAAAGTATCGAACTAACACCTAGTTTGAGAGCTGGTGATATAATTTGCATAACCTGTTTGATTTGCGGAGTTTAATTTCGTTTATTTCGGGCAGGTTTACTCTTAGACTTGCTAGTTTAGTTTACATCAAAGTAAATCTTAAAAGCATTCTTAAAACGTCAAGTTGGACTTTACTGGTTTATTTTAAGTAGGTTTAGTTTACAAGAATTTTTGAAACGTCTGTTTATAGTGCTACTAGTTCAAAAGGCAGATTCCTACTGAGGAGAGATGACTAGATTCTATATGAATTAATTATTATTTATAAATCACTACTTATAACAACTTGCGTGTGAAGATGAAAGCCAGTCTTACTCACTCTAAGCAATCTCATTTCTTTTATCGACTACAAGTTGGCCCTTGACTGCTATCACACCTGATGTTAAGTGATGATGCAATCTAAGATGGAAGCAGGCTAACTTGTTAGGAATAGGATGAAATCCACACCCCTTCGGTTTCGAACGACAACGTACCGGAACGCTAAATCACTTGGCGGTACGTCTTTGTCGGTAGGATGGTAACTAGCCACGGCGAAAGCTTGCCACCAGCCAGATCAAGACAAATTATAAGAAAAATCTCAATCTGCTCCGCCGGGAATCGAACCCAGGACCTCCGTGTTATAATCCACCGTGCATACCACTGCGCCACGGAGGTCGTCAAATCTCATAATTGTAAATCGCTTCTATGGTATAGTAACTTCGACTTAATTCCTTCTACACAAAACCTAAATTTATCTCCTAGAGTTTTTACATATTTTTAAAATATGAAAAGTTATACAGAGTAACTGCTTCGTTGGTCTAGTGGTTAGCCTATCTGGCTTCCATCACGAGGTCTTGAGTTCGAATCCTGGGTCGGGTCAAGGAATAATTCTGAGTTTTTCATTCTTCTATGAAATTCTCAGTACATTCCAAGTCCGGAGTCGGGAAGTTGGCGGTGTAACACCCCCGTGCCTCGGAGAGCACGTTAAGCTGTCGATCCCGGTCACTATCATCAACATCTGATAGTGATCGTTAATAAATGAAACATTATCACCTTAAGCCCGCCAACCCGCATTGGAGCAGCGTGGTGGGTGTACGCTCCATATCCCCTCTACTATAAGGAGGGAGGCCTGGCCCTATAGTGGGCCGGTAATAGGCTGATAATGATGAGTTTTGCATAATTGTTTTATCACAACTAAGAAGTGCCTAAGAAATTCAGCCATTGCTCTTTTAAATTTAATTAATTACAAGTAATCAGACACAAATATATTATTGACTGAATACCATACTAACATTTTAAACGTCCGTTTACAGAGGGATTCTCATAAACACTGATTTGGCACTTTTTACAAAAAAAAGCACTGTTTATTTGCAAATTGTTAAATAATATTAGGCTCTTAGACTATCCGTTTATTGGAGGTTTAACCTTAAAATGGAAATATTCATTTTAAGCGCAGGTAGCATACTAGTATTACGGTATCCATACGAACGTTCATTTAATTTTTGCGTCTTGGGGCTGCTTTTTAGTATAGCTACACAAAAATGTAATAACCATTTTCCTTGAACTGGTTTATTTTATATACCTAACTACTGACCCAATATTTACAAATTTATATTTTAAGTGTGTATATTATTTACATATTATGTCTGTATCTCATCAATCATACTGATTTTTTTTTATTTTTTTTTTCTTTTATTTATTTTTATTTAGATATTTTTAAAAATTTTTTAACAATGTTGGATATAATACAAAAATAAATAAAAAAACACTAAAAATTTATAAAAAAAATCTGCTCCTCCATTTGCGGCGCCTTTGCGGGCCCAGGCAACCGGTGGTCAGGGTTCCAGAGTGAGGAACCTCCTCACAATACGCGCCGTTTCAAGAATTACTGCCTTCTGTATCCGACCCTTGATCCAACAATCAAGCGAAAGCTTTTTAAGATGTTGGTCAAAGCTTTTCGCTATAAGACCGTTGACTGAAACGACTATAGGAACAATTATTGTTGAATCAACATTCCACATGGCGGTAATCTCATGAGCAAGGTCCAAGTATTTTGATTAAGTATGATTTATTATTATCAAACTGTTTTAACGGCCTACTAAAGCGGGGATATCAAGCTTAGACCCATTATGCTATTATTGTCAACCGACGAAATAAAACAGAGGAGGTTCTCAACACGACACGTATATATTTTTTTTTATTTGTTTTTTATGAACGACCACGCATAACCTTTTACAGAGTTGTCCGATTTTGATCATTTGCTTTAATTTACAGCAAATCTAGGAGTCGGAGCCAGCCAAGGTTTCTACTTTAAGGACATTACCTAGAACCCACAAACTGCTTTACTACGTTAAATAAATGTTACTTTTTAGTGCGTTTTGAGTCGGATCTATTTTTTAAACGGTTTTATATAGCTCACCCCGTTTGTTTTATTATTTACTAGAGGACGCCCGCGGTTTCACCAGCGTAGTTCTCGTTCCCGTGGGAATTTCGGTATAAAATGTAGCCTATGTGTTATTCTGATGTATAAGCTATATTGTGGTAAAGTTTCATTCAAATCCATTCAGTAGTTTTTACGTGAAAGAGTAACAAACATCCATACATCCATACATCCATACAAACTTTCGCCTTTATAATAGTAGTAGGATTCTTTCTTGGGTCAAATTTAGTAATTCAAATTTCACCCTCTTCCTGTCAAACGATTAATCTGAAATTTTGTATACACTTTGGATGTTAGTGACAATACAATTATGTTTATTCATTATCATTATAAATTCAAGATGGCCGCCGCTACAAAATGGCGGATAATTTATGTTTTATTAATCCCATCAATATGGGTATCAAATGAAAGGGCTCAACAAGCAGAATACAATATACTATAAAAAATTGAAATCCAAGATGGCGGCCGCTACAAAATGGCGGATAACGTAGGTTTTATCAATCCATCAATATGGGTATCAAATGAAAGTGCTCAACCAGTAGAATACAATGTACTATATAAAATTAAAATCCAAGATGGCGGCCTCTACAAAATGGCGGATAACTTAGGTTTTATCAATCCCATCAACATGGGTATCAAATGAAAGGTCTCAACAAGTAGAACACAATTTACTATGCAAAATTGAAATCTAAGATGGCCGCCGCTACCAAATGGCTGATAACAATTTTTTATCAATCCCACCAATATGGGTATCAAATAAAAGGGCTTGATAAGAAGAATACAGTGCAATATACAACCTCAATATTTAAGATGGGCGCAGCCACTAAATGGCGTATAATTATAACATTTAAATTTAGAAATTGAATCTGTAATTTAAGTATCTGAATGAATTAAACAGAATGCGAAATAAAAACTAAAAACTAGAAAATAAAAATAGGTAAAAAAACTTTTTAAGTAAAACGGTTTTTAACTAAAACTCGCTTATAATCGAGCTTGCTAGCTTGTTTCCACATTCTAGCCCTACTTATCACACGTCCATCGTTGTCGGTTGAACAACTGCCTAATTACAGTGTAACATTACAAAACAAACATTTTAATCAACGATTGTAGACAATTGACGTGCCCCACGGTTTTATTTTAGTCTAGTCTATGCATATGTTTATAATTCCCACGACTGTATCTATTTTATTATTTTTTGGTTTTTAGTACATTTATCTTAAACATTGCAATGTATGTTTAACATAAAACCGTTTTACTTAAAAAGTTTTTTTACCTATTTTTATTGTTAAAAATTATTTTAAGTAGCAGTTGATGGAACTTTCATAATATTTGAATTTTTTATGGATTGCTATCAATTGTTATTAGTTATGATCAGTATTGACTGTGTTCTTCAAGACACGGGGTTCTAATACTACCAACGTCGCAACCCCAGACCGAAAAATTTTACTGAAAAATTCTTGGAAATAAAATTCAATATTTCATAGCTTACAAGAACCCCCGGACATCGTGACACGAAACCCAGCTAACCATTAGACCAACATAGTAGTCATATTATATGTACAAAAAAAAAAATAATATAATTTTGAACATCTCAACGAGTAATTGAAATTCAAATGAACTCAAGTTCGGTCTTATGATATTGTCTGCTATTGTTTACTTACTGGGCTTTTTGTTCGGTTAGAGAGGTATGGTTTATTGTTAGGTAGGTATATCTAGAAATTAATGGATTCTAATAGAATAGGTGCGTAATCGCGCTTGAATTTGAACTAAAATCAGTAGTAAATGTGCAATTGATGGTTACTCCCGCTTTTGCGGTTTGCAAATTCACAATTGCTGTGACGCTAAATTTAATATTCCATTTGGTAGATCCTTAGTTACAAATAGCACTAAAATGCAAGCATGCAGACTGATCAGCGTAAAGATTGCAATAAAGTGGCTGGAAAATATTAACATTAGAAGTAAATATAAACTCGGCTGTCCGTTAGAAGACATTCTTCGGATCTTAAGGTCTTAAGCTCGAGTTCTCAGTAGCATAGGAAGTATTAAGGAATTTGGTGGTATTAAAGCTCTGTGTCACGGACCAACGTTAAACCATCGCTTCCGTTCATGATCGCAGCAGCAGGTGACAGTCTTCCAAGCCGGTGGTTGAGGTACTATAAACAGAGAATTTTACATTGTTGACTATAAGTGCTTATAAATAGTTCAGAATTACGATCATTGCGTTGCAGTCACACAATTACTTACAACTATGCATTAGAGTAGCGGGGTAAATCCCATTTCCTTCAAAACGAAAGCCTTGACATTGTAGTGGATAAGTCAAAGATATATTAGCCTAATTGTGATGATGTGATATAACAGTGATATTCGCATGCTAAAATCGCCCACATCGCAATAAACTTAACGGCAATATTCACGAGGTTGGAGCGAAGGTTCTGCTTTTTCGTATAAATCGCCTTAAGTATTGTTGAATGTTTGGATAAACATATCGCGAAAACCAGATATTTGCGTTATCTTAATGAGAGCCTAGGCAATAGAGTGATTGGCCTAAAGTACAAACAATTTACAGCAAAAAGTGTTACCATTAATTATGCAGTTAGCAATTCACTGTCCGAAACTAAAAGTGATCCGCTCAATGTACGATAGCTCCAAATGAATTTCCATTATTAATCATTTGAAAGTTACGCTCGCACTGAGAAATTGTGAATGCAGATGCAATTAGCTTGGAATTTTTATCCGCTACGAATAAATTACCGACTACTGTGAGACTGCAATGCCAATTAAGCCATTTGTGCTTTAAATTTCATCCCCCACTTTGAAACTGGCGATATGAGGAGCGGTTTGGTAGAAGATGGTTTCACTTCTCTTTTTATATTCGCCTACAAAATGGAGAGTTCTCAATTCGTTTGTCTCTTTTTGCGGTTCGATATATATTTGCTGATTGTGTAGCTTATTTTTTTAATTTGGCTATCTGTATTGGTTGAAGCAATTAGTTGCTCGTGCGGTACAACTTTATTAAGAGTATTCTTAAGTTGTTATTGATATTTTGAGAAAAATTGCTATTATATTATTTGTAGGTGCCTTTATTTTATTTATTTAGAAATTAAGTAATTACTTCTAAAATATCTAATATAATTATAAATAAAATAGTTTCCTTTTACTTATATATGAATGTGCATGCGGTATTTGATCAAAAGATATATTAAATATACTTATGGTTATTCGTTAACGAAGTCCTAAGTAACCACTAGCCATAAATGGTGTTTGTTACAAATTGATTGAAACTGAGCTTTATTTTTATTGTATCTACCCTTTATAACGTGTGCAGGTGCGCATAATTGCGCATTCGTCTGCCTGGTCTCCTTTTGCAGCTTAATGGAGCGTTCCGGTCCGCCATCCTGTATATATCCTTCGCCTCCTTTAGATTGCTGACTCATAGAAGGCTCAAAGGCGTTGACTGTGTAGATACCTGCAATGGAGGATTCCATATCTCGCTTTAATTTTGAATCAGCTCTGTGTTCAAGGATTCTATCTCTTTTGACCACATCTCTTCCTGGTAAAACGTCCTGGCTCTCACATGGCGGATATCCAGCCAGTAACGTAGCAGCCGTCCAAGACATTGTAATAATAATAATAATAAAAACTCTTTATTACACCAAAAATATGGATATAAAAATGAGAACATAAAAAGGTATAAACAAAGCGAATACAGAGGTGGTTGGTGCACAAATGACAATTCAATAAAAACAAGCATATTTATAATATACGTACATACGATTACATATTATATTACACATTAAGATACACAAATATGAATATAATATACATATATAAACTAAATAAAATACATATATAAATTATTATAAACATACTTATTGTATCTATATTACTATTTTAAAGAGTTTGATTATTTAGTTAAATGAGCTGATCTTTAAAACTACTAGTCAGATAATAAGAATCCTTTTATAATAATATAGCCAGACTAATGAGGAGTGAGATCGGATAATTTTAATCCTTATATTATCGTAGGAAGGGGATATACGCGGGTGAAACTAAGCGCACAGCCTGTGATAAATAAAGCACCTCAGAAATTGAAACAATTTTCACAATATGCAATTACTTTAAGAAAATGATATCGCATCTCTCGCTTGGTCGGGAAATCCTCCCGTGACTTGAATCTAATTTTCCAAGGAAGACTAAAATTGATGACGTGCTTTGTAAAACTATGATACTCAGCTTGAGCGGAGTGAAGCCGTAAGCTTTATACTGTCTACCACTTAAAGTTCAATATATTTTCATTCGCGAGTTTAGAGCATCGCCTGGTCGCAGTAATAAAAAAGGTTTTATTTTGTCTGAGAATTTTCTTTGAAGAGTTATTTTTGGTAAATCTAAGTATATACTATTACCTCTAATTTCCAATAATAAATGGAAATGCATTGATCGGAGGGCATCTGCTTGAAAAAATAGAGTTTTCAGCCTATTTTAAGGTATCCTATATAGAACGCGGTACTCGTTGTATATTATTTAACGTACCCAATATAGAGTAGGTACGGCAAACACTATACTAAAGCCAAACTTGATTGAGAATGCTTGTCAACAAAAAAATTAAAAATGAAGGTAGAAATCACTAGTCATTTTACACTTATTTTTTAAATTAACTAGCTAATGACGAATTCATGACAATAAATTAGATTAGTAAGCTTAAAACCAATTAATATATTCAATATCTTTTAAATATGATTTTTTAAAATAACAAAACGTAATTTTAAATTTATTAGGCATAAAACGTGTTGTGTTATCTACCTTCATCTTAAATTTGTTTATTGAGTTTGGCTTTAGTATAGGCCACTCTCCTTATTGGAGAGGGAGTATGGAGCTTGGAATCACCACTCAACCTCAATACTCTCGTGACTTAAATATAATTTTTCAACGAAGACTAAAATTGATGGGGCGAAAATTATCTTAGTGACGGCTTAAATACTGTCTACGGCGCGAAGTCGCAATTCTAGCAACTTACGCTTAGGAAGTACCTACTTTTCTTATTTCTGCTGCCAGTGTAGTGTTCCGGTCTACAGGCTCAACTACAAAACAGAGTGGTACTTGTAAGGCATGTTTCTTGCATGCGCTGCGACGTATATTTGTCTGTTTTGTACAAAGAACCTTTTTGCAATCCGTTTAATATCATTAATCGCGACGACCGTTTAATTGCGACGACCTCCGTGGCGCAGTGGTATGCGCGGTGGATTTATAAGACGGAGGTCCTGGGTTCGATTTCCGGTGGGGCAGATTGAGATTTTTCTTAATTTGCCTTGGTCTGGCTGGTGGGAGGCTTTCGCCGTGGCTAGTTACCACCCTACGGACAAAGACGTACCGCCAAGCGATATAGCGTTCCGGTACGATGTCCTACTCCTAACAAGTTAGCCCGCTTCCATCTTAGATTGCATCATCACTTAACATCAGGTGTGATAGCAGTCAAGGGCCAACTTGTAGTCGCTCAGTGTAGGTCCACCTAGTGAAGGGTGGACCTACACTGAGCTTGCGTTCGTTGGGCCGCTACTTTAGCACCTTGAGAGGTACTAAAGTATTCTATTTAGTTTGGGAATCGAACCCTAAACCTATCGGCAATAAAGAGATATGTTCACTAAAGAGATGTTTTTAACCGACGAAAAAAAAAACGGAGGAGGTTCTCACTTCGACACGTATATTTTTTTTATGTATGATGCATAACTTTTTACAGAGTTGTCCGATTTTCATTTTATATTAGAAAGGGCACACTTCCAAGGTGGTCCCATTGTCATCATGTTAGGATCTGATGATGATATCCTGGGAAAATTTAAGGAACTCTTCAAATTGTATAGGCATACTTGCAGCGATTTCGGTTTTTGTGTAAGTATCGGTAGTTTTTTGGCTACAAGTGCCATATAATATATTATGACAGTATAGTACGAGTACGTTACGTAGCGATAAATCACTAAAAAGTAAGAAATAAAATTTTTTAACAAAAAATAGAACCGACTCAAAACGCACTAAAAAGTAAAAAATAACTGTGTCATTTGGATTCCGACCACTTACACACCGACTTCATAGATATGTTTAAGTAAATTAAAGTAACTAAATGACACAGTTATTTTTACTTTTCAGTGCGGTTGAGTCGGCTATTTTTTTTCCATTTGTAGTGGAACACAAGACTCAGGTGACATACGTCCAATATTGCAGTAAGTAGGCTGACTGTTAATAACTGTGTGTACATTAACATTTAAAAAGCGCCGATTCATTCCAGATGTCCATTCAGCTAAAGTGTAAACCTGTAGTCTGCATTCCTCAACTTTAGTAGATCTGCCGTCACTTGAATTTTGAGCTTCATTCCATAATTCATCACAATTTCTTTAATTGTGTTTGGCGAAGAAGGTAATTTGTAACCTTTTGCGACAAACAGACTCATGTCCTCAGAAGTACAGAACTATCTGAATGCCAAACCATCTTTGGCTACCATTCGAGAAATCAACAACTTTTTTGTTACGTTAGTATTAGGATGGAAAATAATCACTGATTTTCATTTTTTTCTGTGGTGTTACGTGATTTTCATGATCTTCTGGTGTAAATTGAGCCTCTACGATAATAAGTGGCAGGGCAACTGACGAAGACGCTCTAGTAGACCCTGACGAAGTCGAAGGTAGTGCTACATTTGTTCTTCCGGCGCTTGCATTCAATTAAGTGTCAATTTTATGGATTGACATCATATGGACGTGTAAACCTTTTGTAGACCCGGATGAGGTTTTGAGAACAGCTTTACACAAGTTGCATTAAGCATTCAAATGATTAACTAATGCACACCACGTACGCTTGGTTTTGATTATTTGTCGAAATTTTAAGTATTAACAAACTAACACATATAAGAGTCCAATAGTTTTGTTTATTTAACTCACATAAACAATAAAAAATGCGTAATTTACGAAAAAATAAGCTACTGCAAACTGCACAACTAAAACAATGACCAACGTAAACAAACAAATAACTGTCTCTCCGCGGGTATATACTTCTTTCTCACTTACTCGACACAGTTCTATATTATCCGTTCCACTACTCCCACTCGTCAATTATCGCTAATATTCAGAAATATTCGAAATAGTTATTTAACGATGTATGGCGTTCCTGTCGCTCGCGGACATGTGTAGCGTCGCTGGCTACTGCCGCCCAATCCCGTCAATCTCGAACGGGATCTCGTCATATGATGCATCGGGATTGATCCCGAAAAATTACCCGAGATCTCGCGAGATCGGGATCCCGCGGGATCGGGATTGCATTCCCTATTCCGACCACTTACACACCGAATTCATAGATATATTTAAGTAAATTAAAGTAACTAAATGACACAGTTATTTTTACTTTTCAGTGCGTTTTGAGTCGGTTCTATTTTTTGTTAAAAATTTTTTTGCAATAAATATCGACGTTTCAATATTGCCTTTTTTATTTTCCAATACAAAAAATCTCTTAAAGATAATATCCCTTCTGAAGGAAAAAACAATGTGGAATTCGCTAATGGTACGAAAAAAATCTCCCATCAAAAACAACCATTTACATTTCCACCCTCAAATGGAAAAGCCTGCAACCCCACTTTGTTTCTGACGTTTCTATTATTTATTATTAAGTACTACCAAACGCCCGCGACTTCGCCCGCAAGGAAAATTGAAAAAAATTGAATAACGTCAAAAAGAAATCTTTATGATATTCCTTTTTTTTAAAGAAAAAGCAGGCTAACATTAAAACCTGTATATCATTGTCGACATTTTGAAGTCTTTATAAATAGGAAAAATTCATCCATACATTATTTGGCTGTATCTGAAAGATAGGCAGTGTTTTTAATCAAAGTTTGTCTGACGACCTCCGTGGCGCAGTGGTATGCGCGGTGGATTTATAAAGCGGAGGTCCTGGGTTCGATTCCCGGCGGGGCATATTGTGATTTTTCTTAATTTGTCTTGGTCTGGCGTTCCGTTACGATGTCGTGTAGAAACCGATAGGGTGTGGATTTTCATCCTACTCCTAACAAGTTAGCCCGCTTCCATCTTAGATTGCATCATCACTTAACATCAGGTGTGATAGCAGTCAAGGGCATTGTTGGCATTAAAAAAAAAGTTTTCAGGCAGCACTATAATTTTAAAATTCTCGTCATATTTAAGCCAGTTTACACAAACCTTACCTAATTATAATTATACTAAAACCTGCCCAATAAATGACTCTATCCATTGCTGAAAACAACATAGAAACCCGTTTCGTGTAGTGTTTGAGTTTATCACATACAGACAGATAAACAGATAACCGCGACGGAGGATTTTGTTTTATAACACGTAGCGATTATTTCGTAAAGAATATACCGTTGGAATATGTTCCGATTCTCCGATAGGTATCGCATTTTATGGAATACCAAACTCGATGTAAGAAACCAATAAAAACAAACTTGGCTTCTTATAAATTCGGAGTAGCAAAGTAGGAATTTAATACAACTTTGCTCATTTCAGTTCCGAGGAGGGAAATTCGATTTGATGGTGCCGTGAGATGTTTCTTACTGTATCCTTGTACTGCTATGTTGTATTGAGTTTAAAAATGACATCTTATATAAGAAAAATATTAATTATACATCAGCGTGTAGCTCTAAAGTAGGCAAAGCTGGAGTGATACTAGTGAAAGTGAAGTGAAGTTGATGTCTACTTGTACATCAATATTGATGCCGTAATACTATAAATAGCACCATTATCAGCTTATTGACGGCCTACTACAGGGTCAGGCCCCCTTCGTCATAGGCGAGGGGATATGGCGCGCAGACCCACCACACTGCTCCAATGGGGGTCGGCGGGCTAAATGTGATAATGTTACATTTATTACTGCAAATATGTTATAAACAATTTATCTGTTTCTGTTAGACGTGGACAAGTTTATAAGCATGACAGGTATAGTTTTGTATTTTCATAACAACTATACCTAAATGCAGCAATTTTTATTTTTAAGCTATTGCATAGCTTCTGTCGCGGGGCTTGAGCGTGGAGACCGAATCCAGAAATTCCGTAACGAAAAAACCTAACACCCCCCAATATCAAAAACATAATATAAAAAGCACAATTTCGGCACCGACGTCATCGGGACTGTGCCCCAGCTGTAAGGCGCTATAAGTGCCCGGATTGCCAGAGAGACGCGGGTTCGAATCCCGTCGGTTCCGCAATTTTTTTCAAGTGTGATATTTTAAATCCGGGCACTTAGAGCGCCTTACCGCCAGGCCATGGTCTCGATGACGTCGGTAGGTAAACAGAAAATAAAAGGTTGATAAAAAATGCTATGCAATAGCTTTACCGCGGCAGTCTCCGAGTGCCACGCGTCTTTTTTTTATTTGTTTATTTCACATTTAAATAGGTAATTATAAAAAACACTGCAACCAAACATCGGTTAGTAGCTCGCTTAATACATATTCATCAACATCCATCCAGTAGTTATCGCGTGAAAGAGTAACAAACATCCATCCAAAGATACTTTCGTCTTTATAATATTAGTAAAGATTACGGTTTCTACTTCGGTTGAGGTTCCGGACCGCTAAAAACTACTACCTTCTAAACCCACAAAGGTACAAAACAAAAAAGCATCAATTTTCCAAGACTTCAGCTTTTATAAAATGACGAAAGTGTGATGATTACAGACTCTATATACTACCTACTTAAGCGACGCCAAGTGCCAAGTTTTTATTGAGATTTTGAATACAAAAACAACATTCAGACAATGTTAATCCTATAACTGGCCCGAACTGGATCTAACACAGAACCTTTCTATTACAAATTAAACCAACCAAATGCGCCAGGAACGGCGTCAAAATCAATTTCACATTGGGTTGAGTTAGAGTTTGACCCGAAATCCACGCGTCCGAACATCGTATATAAATGGTGTTCGTATTTACAGAAGTTAAAGCACCAATGCGTATTTCCACCGCAAGGGCTGGCTTCCATGTCATGGAGCCCGGTATATTAGATTATAGGTGACAGCCCTGAGAAGGGTACACCAATCTTATTAGGGTAAGCATTCCTCTTAGATATCTATTGGCTTTTGCTCCTCTCGTTTAATGTTTAATTTCGCCATATTTCGCAAGTATTTCGCACCGAAGAATAGAATTGGCAGGTGCGTAAACTTTCGCCTCGCGTATTACTTTTACGTACGTATTTTCTTTATCTTTTCTTATCAAATAATTAAAAAATGTGATAGTTTCGATAACTCTTTCTATAAATTAATCAAAGACAATGCTCAAAATATCTACTGGTCTTGTTTCTATCCTTTAATGTTTAATTTCGCCATGATTTCGCAAGGCAGCATTTCCGCCGTAAAACTTAGGCAGGTGCGATTAATAACCTTGCGCTTCGTTTGGAAGAGATTCTTAAAGCTTAAATGTATTAAACATTAATCTGCTGGGTATATAATATTATAAAGATAAGCTAATTTCTATTAATTCTGTCTATTAATTAAATACATAATCATGTTTTTATTTCTTTCGTTTATTTTTTTTAATTTCGCTAATGTACAAGGTATTTGAAATTATTATAATGCAAAAGTATTGGGAGGAAGCAGGATTTAGACAAAAGATACCAAATCTTTTGTTTCCTTTTTGCTGAAAAATCTTTGGCACATAAATGCTTAGTTTCGCAATACTTCGAAACTGCAATTTCTGGCGAGAAGAATAGAATTTTGGCAGTTTCGTAAACTTTATGTTTACATAAAAAGTTGTTTAATGTTTTTGCATAATGTTTCCAAAGTTTTGAATTTTAGCCGAACTTCATAATTTTTTGGTAGGATTTTAGGAAATTTATATTTCGAATAACCTAATTTCTACGACAAGATCGTATAACATTATTTACAGTGTTTCTAAGTAGCTTTGAAAAGGAAAGGAATGAAAGAATACTTTGACCGAGAAAAGTATTTAAAATGTAAAACATGAAAACAATTCACCTGGGTCGCTTACGAAAAAACTTAATTGTCAAAGACACGAGAAATGCGGAAACATGAAGAATTTTTATGATGAAAAAGTGTTCCTGCTTTGTTAAAAACTTGCCCAACTCAGTTTAGGTATTTTAGCAGAAGAAATAAAGTAAGGTAACGCAAGTGAGAGGAAATTGGAAAAACTGAGTGGTTCTTTAATCAGAAGTTGATGTAAAAAGCTCAGTGACTAAAATTGAGAAAGGGATGCTTAGATGGTTTGGACATGTAGAGAGAATGGATGAAGGAAGATTAACAAAAGAGATTTACAAGGCGAGGGTGAATGGAAATGTTGGAAGGGGAAGACCTAGGCGAATGTTCCTGAACCAAATTCAGGACATTTTAAATAATGGCCAGGATTAATGAGAGTAGAAGAAGCTAAGGAGGTATGCAAGGACCGTGGCAAATGGAGGGATGTGGTCTCTGCCTACCCCTATGGGAACAAGGCGTGATGTTTATGTATGTATGTATGTATTTCGCCATATTTCGCAAGTATTTCTCGCCGTCAAAACTTGGCAGGTGCGTAAACTTTCGCCTCGTGAATTATTCTTACTTATATTTTCTTTAAACATTAATCTTCTTAATAATATTATAAAGATAGTAATTTCTATTAATTCTGTCTATTAATTAAATACATAATCATGTTTTTATTTCTTTCGTTTATTTTTTTTAATTTCGCTAATTTACAAGTATTTCAAATTATTATTGCAAAAGTATTGCAGAAGCAAAAACAAAAGATACCAAATCTTTTGTTTCCTTTTTGCATCTTTCGCTTAATGCTTAGTTTCGCAATATTTCGCTGCAATTTCTCCGCGAGAAGAATAGAATTTTGGCAGTTTCGTAAACTTTATGTTTACATAAAAAGTTGTTTAATGTTTTTGCATAATGTTTCCAAAGTTTTGAATTTTAGCCGAACTTCATAATTTTTTGGTAGGATTTTAGGAAATTTATATTTCGATAACCTAATTTCTAGACAAGATCGTATAACATTATTTACAGTGTTTCTAAGTACTAAGTAAAATACTTCCGAGAAAAGTATTTAAAATGTAAAACATGAAAACAATTCACCCGCTTCCAAAAAACTTAATTGTCAAAGACACCAGGCGGAATTACGAAGAATTTTTATGGTGAAAAAGTTCCTTTTTTTGTTAAAAACTTCCAAACAGTTTAGGTATTTTAGGAAGAAATTTACGGTCACGCAAGTGGAGGAAATTGAAAAATGGTTCTTTAATCAGAAGTTGATGTTAAAAGCTCACTCTGAATAAAGATGCTCCGACCTTTGCATACTAATAAGTAAACAATTTTGATAAAAAAATATTGGACTTTCTTGTTGCCTATATAAAGGTTATTTTTTAGAACTTTTTAATAGAAATAAAAGCCTTAACGGTCTTAGATTAGCCTTATGAGTCTAAGATTTGCACTATTTGTCGTAGCTTTGAGTTTAAACATGCAGTCGAATAGAGAACCTCCTCCTTTTGGAAGTTGTTTGAAAATGGCAAGAGCAGTGCATAAATATAATGGTAGCGTTGTTATATAATTTACAAATAGGTAGATATCGATTAACTAACTTATTATAGTTTAGGAATAGTTATAGAGTTTTTTTATGGAAGAGCTTCGGGGAAGTATTCGTAGGTACTACCAAATGCTTTAATTTACTTAAGCATATCTATGAAGTCGGTGCCAGCCAAGGTTTCTACTTTAAGGACTTCATCTAGAACACAAAAACTGCTTTACTACGTAAAATAAATGTTCCTTAAACTTGACTGGCACCGACTTCATAGATATGCTTAAGCAAATTAAAGTAACTAAATGGAGTAGTTATTTTTTTCTTTTTAGTGCGTTTTGAATTGGTTCAATTTTTTTGCTAAAAATTTTTAAAAAGCGTAAAGCCGAAACCTTACCATGACCAATATAGATCACTAGTTAGTTATTTTTAGTTTTTACCACGGCCTTTCATAAAAACCAGTTTTAACTAGGAAAAACTCGTTTTAACCAAAAACGGGTTCTAACTGTAACATATATATGTATAACAACGTGTATGTCAACGTCACGTGACATCCCCGCGTGTGCGTGTGCGTGTGCGTGTGCGTGTGCGTATGCGTGTGCGTGCTAGTGATGAATGAACACACGCCGCTGACAGCTCAATTGCCACAAATATTCGCACCGTGCCATTGGATTTAAGTTTTTCTTTCAGAATATAAAATTGTTCTGTTCTTGGTTTGCAAATATATCAAATACATACTCGTAAAAGTATACAGCTTATGGCAGGCAGGAGAGAATTTGTGCGACAATTTGTTCTTTGAAGTTAGAATAGTTAGGTAGATACATCAAGTAGCAGGCTTTTTTGTCGTTTAGTAGTTTTTGAATTTATCGCGTTCAGATCGCAATAGTATAGTGGTGGCCCTGGGTTCGATTCCCGGCTAGGTATAAGACCGTTCACAATGACAAAACCTGGAGGAGGCCACTGTAAAGCGTTAATAAAATAGCAAATATAATTAAATCTAGTTAAATACTTTATATCCAAGTTAGTAATAAATCTTAAACATTGTAAACACTTAAGAAATAAAAGGTTTTTTATTTCATTTATATTTGAATCCTGGACCTAATAATCTGAAACTAACCTTTAAACTACCACAGACAGCGACAGTATAAAGAATCCTCAGAGCACATTTCACCGTACTTTATTGCAGTGGAAATATAAAAGAAAGCGTCGGGAATCTGAAAGGCTTTTTTCACACGGTAGCGAAGACCCCTTTAAATTTTACATTTGCATCCAAAAGAATCCACGTGAGAAATCTTATTACGCCCGCACGTGATCTGAACTCCGATAGGTTTCGATAGGCAATCCAAATAATACGAGCTATCGATACTTTATTCGATACTGAGAGAATCGATTTTGATGGTTAGTTTTATTTGTTAAACTGGTGTTTTATCATCGAGTTTTACGAGAGACCTTTTGTAAAGTAACATTTTAAGCTCTACACTTTTTAAATGTAAATGAAATCTACCGTTTTTGGTAAATGTAAAACAATCCGTTTTTTTTAACAACACAAATCGGGGTTGCGAGCATCAAAACCTTTATTTGTTGTTTTAGTTTCTTTAAGGGCTTTTTATATTCCAAATGCCAATTTGTAACCAAAGAGACTTTATTTTACTGGACTTTTAATTAAGTTTTATTGTATTTAAAAAAAATACCCATATTTTTTTTAAAAAGTTTTTTTAATTTTTTTTTTAAAAAGATAAAATCCACATCCCTTTCGGTTTCTACACGACATCGTCCTGGTACGCTTAATCGCATGGCGGTACGTCTTTGTCGGTAGGGTGTTAACTAGCCACGGCCGAACCAGTCAGGCTTGGTCCAATTTAGAAAATCTTGATCGGCCCTGCCGGGAATCGAACCCTGGACATCCGTCTTATAAACCCGCCACAGAGGCCGTCAAAACTCGATATATTCGAGAAATATCGATATTTTCAGATTTTTCATGATGTAATCGAATCGAATACGGCCTTATCTATTTCGTATGCTATTGGTGGTACTTTGCCCTTAATTTCGAGTGTCTGTTGGGTATAGGGTCTATTTTGTTAAAGTTATTATTAGCAATACTTTATACCTACAAAGTTATTGGTCCTACCCACTTATATTTGTTTGAGTGCCATTGGATTTAAGTTTTTCTTTCAGAATATAAAATTGTTCTGTTCTTGGTTTGCAAATATATCAAATACATACTCGTAAAAGTATACAGCTTATGGCAGGCAGGAGAGAATTTGTGCGACAATTTGTTCCTTGAAGTTAGAATAGTTAGGTAGATACATCAAGTAGCAGGCTTTTCTGTCGTTTAGTAGTTTTTGAATTTATCGCTTTCAGATCGCAATAGTATAGTGGTGGCCCTGGGTTCGATTCTCGGCTAGGAATTTCTAAAAAAAGTAAGTAATTACATCTCTTTTTCTAGTACTTAGGTGTAATTATGGTATTTATTTTTCCACGTTATTTAAAAGACCCACAGCTTTGAATGTATTTTTCAATACACTAGCAGATATAATTATTATCAAGTTATCTACTTTATATAAGTTAGTTAGATTTTAACGATTGTAACACTAGTACACGCACACATTTTTTTATTTCATTTATATTTGAATCCTGGACCTAATAATCTGAAACTAACCTTTAAACTACCACAGACAGCGACAGTATAAAGAATCCTCAGAGCACATTTCACCGTACTTTATTGCAGTGGAAATATAAAAGAAAGCGTCGGGAATCTGAAAGGCTTTTTTCACACGGTAGCGAAGACCCCTTTAAATTTTACATTTGCATCCAAAAGAATCCACGTGAGAAATCTTATTACGCCCGCACGTGATCTGAACTCCGATAGGTTTCGATAGGCAATCCAAATAATACGAGCTATCGATACTTTATTCGATACTGAGAGAATCGATTTTGATGGTTAGTTTTATTTGTTAAACTGGTGTTTTATCATCGAGTTTTACAAGAGACCTTTTGTAAAGTAACATTTTAATTTACACTTTTTAAATGTTAATAAATCTACCGTTTTCGGTAAATGTAAAACAATCCGTTTTTTTTAACAACACAAACCGGGGTGCGAACATTAAAACCTTTATTTGTTGTTTTAGTTTCTTTAAGGCTGCATTATATTTACAATGCAAATTTGTAACCAAAGAGACTTTATTTTACTGGACTTTTAATTAAGTTTTATTGTATTTAAAAAAAATACCCATATTTTTAATTTTTTTATACAAGATTTTTAAATTTTTTTATAAAACGATGATATCCACATTCCTTTCGGTTTCTACACGACATCGTACTGGTACGCTTAATCGCATGGCGGTACGTATTTGTCGGTAGGGTGTTAACTAGCCACGGCCGAACCAGTCAGGCTTGGTCCAATTTAGAAAATCTTAATCGGCCCTGCCGAGAATCGAACCCGAGACATCCGTCTTATAAACCCGCCACAGAGGCCGTCAACATTCGATATATTCGAGAAATATCGATATCTTCAGATTTTTCACGATGTAATCGAATCGAATACTGCCTTATCTATTTCGTATGCTATTGGTACTTTGCCCTTAATTTCGAGTGTCTGTTGGGTATAGGGTCTATTTTGTTAAAGTTATTATTAGCAATACTTTATATCTACAAAGTTATTGGTCCTACCCACTTATATTTGTTTTCCTCTTATTTCTCGGAAAGGAATAAACAATTAAAAAACATAATACGATGGGAATTTTAAGTTTGCAGCCTAACAATTTCCAACAGGAATTTAATGGAAATTCCGAAACAGTTTTATTTAGAAGCGCAATTTTTAATTGCTGAACATTATATGAATTACTTTTTTTCAGGTACTACCAAATTGGTATTTTAAAAGAATTTGTTAGCTATGTGTTAATCTTTAAAAGGCTGTCTTAAAGTAGTTTTCATTTTAACCAAATAATATAACCTGATTTGAGTTTTCTTTTTCCAAGAAATCTTCAGTACAATTTCTCTGTTGGAAAATTGGCAGTTTTACACTCTTAAGCCTGGGAGAGTAAGTTTAATCTTCGCTGCCGGTCATTGTCAACAGTAAATGATCTCTCAATATCCCCTCTCCTACAAGGAGGGAGGCCTGGCCCTGTAGTGGACCGTTTATAGGCTGACAATGATGATGATGATGTTTAGTATCAAATATTATCCCAACAAATCTTTTAATTTATGATTTTATTTTGGACTTAATATAGATGCCTATATTAAATTAAAAATAAAGATGTCACTATCATCAACATCTTATAGTGATCGTTAATAAATGAAACATTATCACCCCTAGCCCGCCAACTCGCATTGGAGCAGCGTGGTGGGTGTACGCTCCATATCCCCTCTCCTGTAAGGAGGAAGGCCTGGCCCTGTAGTGGGCCGTTAATAGGCTGATGATGATGATGATGATGATAGATGCCTACTTAACTTGATGACTTTGTAGTGTTGTAAAACAATTTTAAGCATGCTGTGATCATATTCAGAAGGTTTCAGTCAAGCGTATTTCTTTGTTTATGTTTTACTTACTTATTTCTTTATGATTGTGATCAATTTTATGATCCTGAAAAACAGCTACTTATCTCCTCTCCCATAAGAAGGAAGACCTCTCTATAGTGAGTAGGGGTATAGTAAGTCCTTTAAATAGGTTAACAAAGATGTATAATGTAGGTACTATGAATATGATGCACAAAAAGTGTAGCCAAATTTCTCTATGTATGAACGTTGTGTTTGTCATGTACAAGCTGTTAGCACAAATTGTGGGCTCTCGAGGCGTCGTCAAACGAGCGAGCTGCGACGCGCCGAACAGACGAGAACAAACACGAAAGAATACATTAGCTCCGCGTGGAAAGCCCTGAATAGGTCATGCACACCACTACAGCCGTCTGCGCGCTGGTACGCGGGACGAGCCATGAGCGAAGTGTTATGACGTATGGAGCGGACATGTAGCATTAGGTCTATCATGTCTTTATCGCTCCAATGCATGTTGGCGGCTTATGCCCGAATACTGAAACGTCACTCAAATCCTCCATACACATTTCACTCTTCCACGTGGATTTCATTCCTGCTTTTTAGTGTACCGGTAACGATGAACATATATTTAAAAGCAATTCACATTTCCAAAATTTCTAAAATAAAAACGACAGCTTATTTGTCATCTCACTGTTTCTGATAGGTACATACAAACTGCTAACTTCGCTATATTGTGGAAAAAAATAATTTCTTTTACTAACGTACTATATACACTGCTAAAAAGTATTTGTAGCGTCCTTAATTTTTTAGATTTTTCCTTGATTTTTTATATGCCTGATCAAGCTATATACTTTACGACATTGCTACGATATTCGTCCACGACATGTAGCTAAGCGAGCATGCAGTGTCAGTCTTCTCCTCACAACCCCTCCTGGGATCGGGCGAACGGTAAGGAACTTGACCGGACTCATTACCTGGATCTGGCACGGGGGAACTTCTCTCCCCCGGTGATTGTTTCAGCCCTTTTCAGGACTGAGGCTTTTCATCCTATGGGTCCATTTTTGATCTTATACGGGAGCTACACGTCCAGCACGGACTGTGACGAGATGTCGTCACTATCCTGCCGCCGGGTGAACAAGGGGCGGCGCAGTTGCGAATTTTCCGCCTGTAGCATAGAGGCTATTTGTCCATCTAATTGACAGTAGTTGCTCTATCAGTCGGCGACGTTTGGGTTTTTTTCACAAAGGATATGAAATATATGGATTCGATTTACCAATAAAATTTTTAACAAAAAATAAAACCGACTCAAGACGCATTAAAAAGTAAAAAATATTCCTAAAGTAGAAACTTGTCTGGCACCGACTCCTAGATATGCTTAAGTAAATTAAAGCAACTAAATGACACAGTTATTTTTTACTTTTTAGTGCGTTTTGAGTCGGTTCTATTTTTTATTAAAAAATTTTATTTATTACTTTTTAATGAATTATCGCCACGTAACGTACTCGTACACTCATATACGACACTATTAGCCAAAAAGTTACCAATACCTAGATAAAAACCGAAATCGCTGTAAGCGTGCCTCCAAAATTTGAAGAGTTCCTTCAATTTCCCCAGGATATCATCATCAGATCCTAACATGAAGACAATGAGACCACCTTGGAAGTATGCCCTTTCTAACAAAAAAGAATTATCAAAATCGGACAACTCTGTAAAAAGTTATGCGTGGCCATACATAAAAAAATATATATACGTGTCGAATTGAGAACGTTATCATTAAAAAAATAAAACACTTAAAAATACACATATAAAACACACACAAAAAAAGAAAACGCAAGATTAGTGTTCTTACTATAAAGTGTATTTCGTTTTTTTATTTACATATTGTTAGTTAAAATACTGAGTAGCAGAGTTACAATAAACAAATTCAAGTTTGCGTTTCAACATACATAACATGACGCCTCGTTCCCATAGGTATAGGCAGACGCAACATCCTTCTTTTTGCCACGATTTGCGTTTCAAAAGAAACAAATTTTACAAACGTAGACTAAACTATTTAATATCCCGCTTCGTCGTATGACTTAAAGACATTCATTTTGATGAAACGGGTAGTAGTACGGCTGCAGTGTTGGCGCACAACCACCTGAGTACAGGAGCCGTTGTGAGTGTGTTACCACCTGAGTACAGGGCTCAAACGGACGCGTTGTTAGTGTGTTTTCACATGCTTTTCATTGCTACTTCACTTTTGTGTATTCGTAGTCCATGCGTTTCGGGGATAACGAATTTAATTATTTGAGGAGTTCTTTTTACAGTTCCGCATCTCAAACGGTAAAAATGGAACCCTTATAATATCTCTCTGCTTGTCGAGACTCTGTTTCTCAGGAATGCGTGACGGTATCAAGCTGAAATTTTTATCAAATAAAGTCAACGTTAAAATATCTTTTTTCAGAGAAATCTTTAAGATTATCTTGAATCTTCATTATGTATGGGGATTGTGCTAAAGCTGGCTCATTTTCTTTCGCTCAGGATCAACCTGGCTTTCCAACGTGGCAGTAATCTTATTCACCAATTTACAATTTACGTCAGCATGATTAGTATATCACCCGAAGCCCACCAATCCACTTTAAAGCAGCGTGGTGGGTGTACGCGCTGTATCCTCCTACAAAGAGGGGGGTCTGGATCTATAGTGAGCCATTAACAGGCTGATTGCTAATGATGTTGTCTGTCTTTCAGATAATATTGAATAAACATTATGTTTATTATATATATGCAAGCTTTTCAGACCGTAGGTCGCATCTTCGCGTATCTACTGTTGAATTACAACATCAATTTACATAAAAAAAATTAACTAGCAACACTACAGGCGCTTGCTACGCTCTCTTCCTCCGCGACCGTGGACCCTTGTACATATGTAGGTACAATTTTATTTATTTATCTCAAGTTGGTTAATTCCTATGGTGCTACAAACCCCTGCACACCTACTAACAGACTTTATTGCATACATAATGCACATAAAAAGGTAAAAGTAAAAAGCCGAAAAGGAAAAAGTATCAAAAATACTTGGATCTTGCTCATGAGATTACCGTCATGTGGAATGTTGATTCAACAATGATTGTTCCTATAGTCGGTCTTTTAGCGAAAAGCTTTGACCAACACCTTAAGAAGCTTTCGCTTTGTTATTGGATCAAGGGTCGGATACAGAAGGCAGTAGTTCTTGAAACGGCGCGTATTGTGAGGAGGTTCCTCACTCTGAGGCCCTGACCACCGGTTGTTTGGACCCCCGGGCCCCGCAGCAGGCGGACTGGCCTTTTTTATAAATTTTTAATAGTGTTTTTTATAATTGATACACTAATTCAAGATGTGCTTTTACCTTACTGTCCACTGTACGTACCTACGTAAGTTGTAAAGCTCATTACATTAATAAAGGGTCCCGCTTCAACAGACCATAGCTATATTGAAATTAATTATGTTAGTTTGCTCTTATTTATATACATTTTTATTGTAAATCATGCGGGGCTTTTGAGTGCTGAAAGCAACACACGGTCAGGTCTCCAGACTGAAAAACCTCCTAACAATACCTACGCGTTTCAAGAACTACTGTCGTCTGTATAACTTTTGATACAACAGCCAAGCGAAAGCTTCTTAAGATCTAAACTTTTCAACAATGACAGCAGACTTAATTCTTATTTACCAATCAATACTAAAGTGTTTCTCTTGGTAAAGATTAGCTGTTAATTTAGTATAATAAATATTTCAATGTTGCATATCTTGAATGCGAATTTTCCTTGACATTATTGTACCTAATCGACGATAAAATACTTAAAGTTGAGATTTGCCATAGTTAATCATTTCCACAGGAATGTAATCTGCGCAAGTACTGTCGCAAGGCACAGCTAGTCTATACTATATTCAAACGAAACATTCTACTCGACAAACTTTTTCAATTTAATTTTCCAGAGACAATGGACAATTTTTTCGTACACTCACATACAATTTCTAACTTTTAATATTCAAAGGGCTTTATTAAATATTCTTTTTAATTTCCATGAAACAACGAATAAATAAGTCGGTATAAAATGTAGCCTATGTGTTATTCTGATGTATAAGCTATATTGTGGTAAAGTTTCATTCAAATCCATTCAGTAGTTTTTACGTGAAAGAGTAACAAACATCCATACATCCATACATCCATACATCCATACATCCATACATCCATACAAACTTTCGCCTTTATAATAGTAATAGGATTCTTTTTAATTTCCATGAAACAACGAACGAAATAAAAGATCAAAAGATCTAGTAGGTACTTGTACTATTTGAAATTTATAATAATGTATGTCCATACTCCATACCTATTCAAATAAAGTTAAAATTAAAAAAATTTCTTTGATACAATCTATAAGTATTAGGAATATTAATTCATATAATAAACAATAATGTTTTTTAATTATTTATAAAATTATTATTATAAAAACAAAAAACCCGACTGTTTTGAAGTTCTGAACTGAAAAGAAAAAAACAAGGATCACTATATCTATATAAAATTCTAAATACTAATATAATTATGGTGCTGCAGGTAACTGCAAAAAATCACACACATCCCCCCTTTTTTCCGCATTTACAGCCACCATTTTGAAAATTCATATACCCTATGTCACATCCAAAATTATGCCAAATTCAACGCCACCTTTACGTCTAAATCCGTTCAGCCGTTTAAGCTGTAGCGCGTGTTGAAGAAATGGGTATACAATTATACATACATACACACATACATACGCTCGAAAAACATTAAAAAGTAGAGCCTTAATAAAGGGTGCTGCTATTTGAAGGCGGCGCAAGACCATATTTTTATTCATTACAATTACTTAGCCCTTGACCACAATCACACTTGATGGTAAGTGATGATGCAATTTAAGATGAAAGCGGGCTAACCTGTTAGGAGTAGGATAAAATTCACACTTCTTTCGGTTTCTACACGACATCGTACCGGAACGCTAAATCGCTTGGTGGTTTGTTTTTGTCAGTCGGTTGGTGGTTGTGGAGCTAACCACGGCCGAAGCCTCCTACCCAGACCCAGACCAATTTAGAAACCCTAATCGGTCCAGCCGGGAATCGAACCCAGGACCTCAAATACAAAAGAAGAAGCAGTCCTTTTATATCTATGTTGGTTTCAAGCACTCAAAAGTCATGTAGCCCATATAAAGTGAAATCGTCTGACACTGTATTATGTCTATAAAAAAAATTAGGATAAGCAATGTATTGTGCGTATGTGGACTTCTTGCGGCTGCTCGCTAATATATATTAAAATCTAAAGCAAAATCGTGTAACACTGTATAAATATAAAAATAAAATGATTCTTTTTTTATTCTATGGGTATGCAGTTTTTTATGCCTGTGTGGAGTTCTCGCAAGCTATAATGTTCTAAAGCGATATCGTCTAACTTTGTAGCGATTGCAGCGCAATTTAAGCTAAGCGCACACGTAAATTCCGTCGCTAAAACAAAGATACTAAATGTTCAGCGCCGTGCAGGTTTTCCATGTACAGCTATACAGTGAGATAAGCTAGCTTTATGTTAACTGGAGAAAGACGCTGTATGCTTACACGGAGGCTGCAGCTTACGGATGTAGAGGCACTGGAAGAGATATGTATTTTTGAAAATAAACGTAAAATCAAAAATTGTGAAGCTGGCGGGATTCGAATCCACATTTCTTTGGCTTACTCCTAGAATAAATAAATATTATAGGACAATTTCACACATCGCTATATAGCCCCAAAGTAAGCGTACTCGTAAGTAGCTTGTGTTATAGGTATTATGATAACTGATGAATATTTTTATACATATATTATACATAAATACTTATAATATATAGATAAACACCCAGACACTGGAAAACATCCATGCTCATCACACAAACATTTTCCAAATGTGGGAATCGAACCCACAGCCTAGGAAGCAGAAGCAGGGCAAATATCGAATAAAATCATGCATAATTGCGGAACTGGTGATATATGATCCATGGTTCAGTGGTAGAACGCTCTGACCGCGATAGCCAATTCTAATTTTCGGGAAATGGAAAATCTATAGTGTTACACTCTCTTGCCTCGGAGAGCATGTCGATTCTAGTCGCTATTCATCAACATCTGATATTGATCGTTAATTATAATTAAACATTAACGATGTAACGATGATTTTATAACTCGACTATATAAGTTTCAAATTCGTCTCTATTTAAAGTATTGTGTCAAACAGAGAGATAGAGACAAAGAAATTCACTTTGTCGAGTTTTAAAATTATTGTTACAAAATAGCATTAGTTAAAAGGTCTATGTTTTTCGCCGAAATACTTCGATTTTCATAATATTTTGTGTTTAATATAATACCTTAGTTGGTGGCATAATTGGCTCGTTTTTTGCGCAAAGGCTGGCTATCCAACATTGAAATGCAACCAGTTTTCTAGCCACCATTCCACGTGGGCATGATTTGTATATTAGAATAAGTTAGCTTAAGTTCCTTTTAAAATAATTCTTTCTCAATAAAAAGGTAAAGTAAAGCATAACGTTCTAAATATATTTTTAAGTAAAGTTCGCTTTTAGGCCCATAAGTAATATTAAGTTAAAACAAAGTGAACATTTCCAGAGCACTGATTCCGTGTGACCTCTTGCGTACACTGCTACAGCCGGGCTGTAGTGTTCCCTTTCGGCTAATACCTGCGCTTAGTGTCTGCTCCTTACTCCTTACCGTACTACCTACTCGTACTTGCAGATGTTGTTTGTTTACCTCAGTTAAAACTTTACGAATATATGACTAGTAAACAAATTGCTCCAGACAACCTCACAGGCTCAATTTTATACTCTAAGAAGTCCTGGGTTCAATGCGAACACAACTTTTAGGTATTCAAAGAAGAAGGGCTTCGTTGGCTACGCATCAGTTTGATTGATATAAAGGCGGCAGTTTGAGCTCTGCCCTTGTTATGTTTATAAGCGATGGTTTCCACTTTACAATCACAATTAAAAATAATCGTTTATTTTAGTTTCTTACATTACATAAATACATTCAAGTTAGGTTTGGTTAGGTTATTTATATATCTATACTAATATTATAAGGAGGTAAAGTTTGTAAGTTTGTAAGATTGTAATTGGATATGTTGGAGCTAATTTTCGGAACTACTGATACGATTTGAAAAAATTTTTCATCAGTAGAATGTTACGTTATGGGTGAGTGTCATAGGCTATATTTTATATTTGTATTATATATATTAACCGAGTTATCACAGTTTTTGTCGCACAAGTCGGACCGCAAAAATCTGTTAAATTGGCTTTATGCGCATGCGCTGCCTTAACTATTAAGAATAATTGAAAGAAATGTATGGGGACTTTATGTATCTCAAAAAGTTCTACAAAAAAGACCGCGACAGCATATAACTATATTTTATATTTTAACAGATATAGAACTTTATGTGTTTTAAAAAATCATTTAATTCATATGCTTACGCTTACATCATTATTTAGATAACTAAATCCTTATCAAAACAAATTATTTAATAATCACATGGATATTATAAAGATAAGATTTGCCTTTCACAGTATGTTAATTATATAGTTTCGTAGATATTACAAAATTTCTAAAAAGCATACCATGTCGCTATATCGTCCAAATTAAGTTGACCTCTTCCGTGTTATGTTATACGTACTGAATAGGGGTTAATATTTTGGAACTGATATTCTTTGAGAATTCGATCTTTGTTCAATTCATTTGGCCAATGACCAATATAATATACGAAAAAGTTTGTTCGCTTGTTTAAACGGACTAATCTCTAGATCTGCGTGTCGAATTGCGAAATTATTTTTTTATTATGAAAGCTAGACTCAAGAGTGACTATATAATATCTAGCTATACCCATCAGCTTGCCATAAATATATACTGGTAATGTCAATGTACTGTAATATCGTACAATGTTTAACAAATATGTAGATTTAATAAAAATGAAGATGTACCTACACGGGACGTGACGGAGGATATTGCTTCACGGGAAACTATAAAAAAAATATATTGAGAGGGGGAATGAGCGCACTTTATATGAAAGTTTTTAAAATTAAAAGGATACCTAAGTGGTTTTCACGCGGACGAAGTCGCGGGCGACTGCTATATTGTATATAAAAATATCAGTTATCTAAGCACCCATAACACAAGCCACGCCAACTTTGGGGCTAGATATATAAACATACATACTCACAAACTTTCGCTATTATTATATTAGTTTAATTCTATATGCCAAAGTTTTAACAATATCTAACCAATACCAAAATCTAATCAAGGAAGGCATCCAGTTATAGCGAACAAAATTCAACATTACAATAGTACTCCTACCTACTTCCTATGCATTTTGCATCAGGAACGCAGTTCGGAGAGTTTTTCGCTTACAATTTTCAGTTTTCACCAACACACGATTCTCACCATTGTTACAACACACATAAACGTTAAAATCGCTTGTATCGACGTCGGTCGTCGGTCCATTAATTCAATATATTACAAGGTATCTGAGGGTAGGATATTAATAATTCAAAACGCGGAAAGCTCTTGAATCAAACAGTCTTCGTGTATGACAAGAGTAATGGGTACACGTTTTTAGTTTACTAAGAGGAAATGGTCTAGAATTTTCTAGATGATACCGGTTTTAACAATGTACTGTGTTTGTAAAAGTCAATAGGCTATTGGATATAATTTTAAAAAGTATGTCTTGCTTAAAATAGCAAGAAAAAATGAAATATTAGTTACAATTTCAATAAGTATCAGGGTCTTATTATAACATGTTTAATCTTTCTAGAAAATCAGCATAAAAATGCGTTTAGTTGCTTTAGAGTTTAGTGGGAAGAGGTACGAGAAGATAAACAATCCGACAAACACGTTTCAAAGTAGGTACATTAAAAGTTAATTGTTTTGGCAAAATAAATTCTTCGATAATCCTAGGTATATTTGGTGGGTGAGTAACTGTACCTAGTCGTATTTCGAATATTTTCCAATGTATTAATTATTTCGTGCATAAATATTACTTATAAATCCACTGTACATGTGGTCGGAGACGAAGAGGTCCTGGGTTCAATTCCCGGCGGGGCTGATTGAGATTTTCTTCATCAGTCCTGGTATTGCTGGTGGGAGCGGAGCAAACCTGTACCGCCAAGCGATTTTTGGTTCTACTCTTAACAAATTAAGCTCAAACCTAAAAAAAACAAAAGGCGAAAGGTTTATGCGTTTTTCAAGGAAACCAGTGAAAAACGGCGTCTTAATCGGTCTATGCGTTAAAATCTATGTAAATAAGCACAGATAAACATATACGTCAAACTTATAACACCTAATTCTGAAGCAAGGCATAAAAAAGCTTGTAAAGTAGTTAAATATGTAAAGCTGGCTGAAAGTCAGCAGCTGTTTTGACGCCAGTCGCCATTCTCATCCAATAATCAAATCGACGCAATAGCAAAATAATTTCAGAAACGTGTGTTTATAATTTATGGTCACGCAATCAAGTGGTAAGATCTGGAGCACATAAATCCTCCCAGATAATAAATCATAGCCAACCAACAGATACTTTTATCCCTAAATCTGACCGCCTCCCCGGGGATAACTTATCATGACCCGTCCGAGATTTGCAAGGGATCGATTACGATTTAATGTCCCCCCTAAATGTGAGTCAGCCTTAAAGTATTTACGTGTTCTGAACTTTCGTGGAGGGATTCTGTGTTGCTTTACATTCTTGTTTGAAGGTCGTAATTGTCATTCCGTGATATAACAGGATGTGAAAATAGTAGATACGAGTATAGTATTGATTTACATTTTAATAATAGGAGAACAACTATATTTTTTTATTTACAGTTAAATATGTACATTAAATTAAATATTTACAATTAAATAAATAAAAAGTAAAAGCTTAAATACTACAATAACCTAAACTATATATAATACATAAAACAATAAAAAAAAACAGTAAAAAACTTAGGCGTCATAACATTCCTCCGAATCGGTGTCGAGTGGTAAAGTGCCCAGAAGGCTGGCAGCATTGCCACGTTGAATGGCAATGCTGATCCTCTGACATAAAAAGAGACCAGCCCTCTGGTCACAGGAGGCGACGTTCAAAGGCTTTGTGATTTCTCTCTCTATAGGAGAACCTGTTGAACCTTGGTACTGTGCTACTCGGCTACTAGACTTTTTTATTCATTACAATTTAGCTCTTGACTGCTATCACACCTGATGTTAAGTGATGATGCAGTCTAAGATGGAAGCGGGCTAACTTGTTAGGGGTAGGATGAAATCCACACGCCTTCGGTTTCTACACGACATCGTACCGGAACGCTAAAACGTAGCTACGGCCGAAGCCTCCCACCAGCCAGACCCAGACCAATTTAAAAAACAAACCTGCCGGGAATTAAACACAAGGCCTCCAACTTATAAATCCACCGCGTATGCCATTTCGCCCCGTTAAAAAGGTAGTGGGGGTAACATAATACCTACTTATTAAATATCATTTTAAATTGAACATAATTCGATTAAAACTCCGGTTCGTGCTCTTGATACAAGCGTCCCCCGGGAGCCGCCGCCATTTCCAACTTTAACTGGAAATTCCCGATACGTCAACTTATAAGAGCAACTATTGAAAACATTGCACATTTTCCGATTAAAGTTTCAATCCTGTTTCTACTGCCAGTTGTTTATTTTGCGTTTTGATATGAATTACTGCCACTCTAGTCTAGTGGTTAGCCTGTATGGTTTCAGATCATAAGGTTCCAAGCTCAGGTCTGTTTGTGCATGGAGTACTGCTGTCACTTATGGGACAGCTCTGCCAAATACCAGCTTGCTGCTTGCTTGCACCAGACTCTGTGGGTTACCGAGTGTGACAGAATGTGGGAAAGTAAAATACTTTATAACACTGTAGAACAATATTTTATTATCTCGGAACAGAGTTTCCTCTTGTTACAATTTGCCGCGTAATAATAATACATCTGCCCACATCAGGCCATTAAATACACTCTTAAAAGTAAGTACACAATGTTGGTAACACGGAATTACTTAGTAGTGGGGATTAGACAAATAGGTACATTTTGGCAATAGTTCCGGGATATTATTTTACAAGTCAAACGTTATTAATCTGGCTTTAACATTAATTATTAAAATAAGATTTATAATAAATATAAAATAATATTTAATCGTCAATAGATAAACTCAAGAAATTAAATTATAATCAAACCGGATGTAACTGTATAATTGTTGAAGTAAAGAAATAACTAATTATGAATTTAATTTATGCTAAAAAGTATTAATATTGATGTAAATAATAATAACTAAATAGTACATCCTATCGGTTAATAATCAGTGCAGATAAATTGAAAATTAATAGTAACATCCGGGTATAGCGTGATGGCGCCATTTAAAAGATGGTGGAATGAAAGTTGGTACATATTATAGAATCAATACTGACATCCGGCTGTCACGTGATGATGTCCACAGATTAGAAATGATGATATCCACAGATTAGTAATATGAAGTACCCTTAATTATAAATATCCTCTAAGGATTGATGGTTGGTAACACCAGCTTGCTGCTTGCTTGCACCAGACTCTGTGGGTTACCGAGCCAGAAGATTCATTGGCATGATGCGTTAACTGGCACTAAAATCTAAAGTTTGTAGCATCACCGAGAGTTTGCCTATCTGTCTGTTTATAGTAAAAAAGGTCCCGTGTACGAGACCTGGTTTCTTTCTTCTAAGAAATTTTTAGTTAAATTTAGTTCGGAGTTGTGAAGTTACGGGGGTGATTTATTAAAGGTCTGGCCGAGTTTTTGTAATATGATAACTTTTTTTGAACTCGTTACGCTAAAACTGTCACTATATATTACTGTGTGTGTAGTTTAATTGTTATTTTAATCTGGTACATGAAGTGTTAGTCAGTGAATAACCGGTCAAATTTAGAAGGCATTTTAAGTGACTTTCCACTTTCCGATTCATTATACACTACTTTAAAAAAAAGTATTTTTTAATACAAATTTCGAGCTAAATTATTTACTTATTTTTTAATTACGAATCTGTATCTAAGCATAAATATAATAAAGTCCACCGCCGCATCCTACTGCCTATTCACTGTCAACTCGAAGATTATTAAACGGACTATCATGCGGTTTTCAGGTATATAGGTTAAGGTTCTGTGTATTGGGTTAAAAATGACAAAAAATGTGTCGCGCGGCCTGGAAGCTTTTATTGAAAATGCTTCCTAATTCATTTGAGATATAGGAAAACAATGTACGGAAGGATTGTTCCTCTTTATCATGCCCACAAAAAATTCCTCATAGCATATATCTATCTTTTAGCGATAGCTTGCTATATACGATACTTTCTTTAAAAATAAAGGTCAAGTGCATTCTTTCTTTGGTTTTCTTGGAAAATCGCGGGCGAAGTCGCGGGCGACTGCTAGTTTGGAAATTAAAATAATAAACAATAGACGGAAGACAAACTAGAAGTTATAACAACACACCTAAGTATAACTTAATTAAATTCGGTACCAACTACTAGTTGAAAACGAAATCGATGAAAGATTTAATTAATTGAATCGGTCAAAGGTCGCCGCCTGGAGCGATAGGCCCAGGGTTGCCAACCGTACCATCTATAAATAAGTAAAATTGAAGTGTCTGTTTGTAATTAAGTCAAATTAAAAGTTTTTCACTAAATGCATGTGAATGTAGGTATTTAGGATTACCGAATATTGATTCTATGACATATCATATCTTCAAAAATAAATTTTCAAAATATTTGTCTGTCTGTTCCGACTCGTAGACTCAAAGATTTGAATCGACGAGTCGGAGTGTAAATTTTTGTTAAGTATATGACAGCCAGACTCACGAGGAGGATATAGGCTAATTTGTATCCTTATATTCTCCTACGGGAACGGGAACTACACGAAGGAATCCGTGTGTACTTCGTATTCTTGTACTGTACTGAGTTAAAGAAATATTAAAACATATTTACGGCTCCTGACTTGCATTAAATAAAAAATTTTATGTGATAAAAATTATTTTATCACATCAATGTTCATTAGACAAAAAAATTTAAAACACTATATTGTGTGCAAATAGCTATAGTGTAAATACAAATAATAATAGTTTTTTTTAAATAGATAAGCACCTAAACTTTCATCATTATGGCCCACTACAGGGCCCCTCCCTCCTCCACCACGCTGCTAAAACGCAGGTTGACGGACTTCCGGTGAAAATGTTTCATTTTTTATCGACTACAAGTTGACCCTTGACTGCTATCACACCTGATGTTAAGTGATGATGCAATCTAAGATGGAAGCGGGCTAACTTTTTAGAAGTAGGATGAAATTCAAACTCCTTTCGGTTTCTACACGACATCGTACCGGGACGCTTAATCACTTGGCGGTATGTCTTTGTCGATATGGTGATAACTAGCCACGACAAAAGCCTTCCACCATCGAGACCAAGACAAATATCAATCTGCCCCGCCGGGAATCGAATCCAGGATCTCCGTCTTATAAAATCCACCGCGCATACCACTGCGCCACGTAGGTCGCCTAAAATTATTTTCATACATCATTATTCTCATACTCATTTATTAACGATCACGATGTTGATAATTTATAGAAGAATGAAAAACTCAGTCTCTGAAATCGTCCGTGAAATCCTCTATGGAAAATGTGCGTTATCTGTGGGCGCACAGTTGGCTACATTGAACTGATGACGCCCCACTACGCGATTGGTTGGCAGAACTGCAGAAAATGCTGCATTGCACCATTATCACTTAACCGACTTCATAAAAGTGATTGTAAAAATACATTTAACACAGTCAACAGTGAGAGAGCAAGCGATCATAATCTACAAAAACAAAGTTAAGAAGTGATGTGATTATAAGTATTGCAATTGGTATCGTGTAATTGTATAATGTCTAAATATGTTGTCATGTGTGTGTAATAAATAAAGCAGATTTGATATACAGGATAAGTGTAAATAAATAATATAGATGTACAATGTGATTTCATTAATAAACGTTATATGTTTTAGCTGGCTTTTAATACAATATTTTTTAAGTTTTACAGTATTCTTGTTTTAACTTAGCCTGAAAATAAATAAATATTGCTATGAAATGTTGTCAACCCTACTGGGCCCTAAGTTTTAAGTTCACGTAATTATATTACATTCAATATAAAAGGAAAAACGTTCCCGTTACGATCTCAAAGATGAAAAATAAAGAAATGTAATTAGAAACTTGCGTAATGTGAAAATAACGACTTTGTGTAATTACTTTTGAGATGGAAGAACCGCTAATGTTATAAAATTAAGTAATAACTTATGTATTCTATAATATTATACCGTCGAATATTTTTTGTGAAATTAATTTGAAGTGTAACTGATTTAAATAAAAGTACGTTTGTTTGTATGTCACCCTATACGAACACTATGCCACGATTTAGAAGTTTCTTATATAAAACGCATACTTTTTAGAATACGGCCAAGTGCGACTTGCACTCATGCACCAAGGGTCCGTAAAATTTCAGGTTTTTGAAATTTTAACTTTATATGTGCTATAAAACATTGCTTCATACCAAATTTCAAGATTCTAGGACAATTGAAAATATCCTTTAGGTTTTGATTCCCTTGCGCGTAGTAGCGTTCTTGAGAAAAGTCTAGACAGACAGACGGACGGCCAACAAATCGATTCTAAAAGGGTTCCGTGTTTTCCTTTTAAGATAGGCAACCCGAAACAGAAGAAAAAGGTGCTGAACTCTTCTTTTTCTCTATTTAAGAATGTATGTATGTATGTTTGTATGTCCATTTCTTCGGCACGCGCTACAGCCTAAACGGCTGAACGGATTTTGACATGTGAGGTGTCGTTGTATTTGGCTAAATTGTGGAAGTGACATAGGTTATATGAATTTTCAAAATGGCGGCTTGTAAATGGGGAAAAAAGAAGGGACGTGTGCATTTTTTTCTTTTATCCTAGCAATATGGGTATCAAATGAAAGCTCGTAGGAAGACCATTTCAAAAATATAAATATCATATCATGTTTATATTACTGTTTTAACAAGCAATTTCAAAAAGTGTACCAAGTGTACCGTCTCATTTCTATGCCACAAATTAAAACTAAAAAGTCTCAAATAAAATTATTACTATAAAAACAAAAACCCAACTGCTTAGAAGTAATGAACTGAAAAGAGAAAAACAAGGATCACTATATCTATATAAAATTCTAAATACTTTATGGTGCTGCAGGCGGTGACAAACGTAGTTTTGGTAGATCTTTCTTTCCCAGGTAGTAAACTATTTTGTCCACACCTGCAGCACCATAAAGTATTTAGAATTTTATATAGATATAGTGATCCTTGTTTTTCTCTTCAGTTCATTACTTCTAAGCAGTTGGGTTTTTTGTTTTTATTATAATAATAATTTTATTATGTGACGTTTCCTACATTCTAGTGCTTCATTTAAAAAAAAGATTTATGAACATATATCAGGAAATTGAAGTTTTAATATCAAAATCCTGATATAAGATTTCATTATTCTGCCCCTTGTAATGTGTCCATGTCTAACAACCTTTGGCCCGAAATTATATTTCATCTTGCTTCGGCCCAAAATCTGAGATATATAATATTTTTAATAGCAACAGAGGAGCAAAAGCGACTGTTTGGCCACTTTCAATTACAGCAAAAATGGTCTACAAAAAAAAACCTCTTTTTAATCTCTAGAAAATTCAGCTGCATGAAAATAGTTTCTAAAAGAATAATAAATGACATTTTTAAATTTAATGAATGATTTTTTAAGTCATTCGTTTATTGATATTAAAAACTTGTCGTTAAAAATGCGGCAACCATACAAGCAGTTAGTTTGACGGCGTAGAACTGGCAATTTCTGTTACATATTTTATTTTGTACTTTTTATTAGTATTGTACATGTAGACAATTTTAGAAAATGACAACTGATTTTGGTATCTACCAAAATTGACAAAATCATTTAAGGCTATTCTTAATCTAAACCGTCACCGGTTTGAACTGTCACCGATAGAGTTATGTTAGTGTGAATAGTGACCTATGATTAGCCGCCTCTTTGCTAACATCATTTTATGAAAGTTCAAAATCCCATCATCATTATCAACCAATTTACAGCCTACTAGAGGGCCAGGCTAGGAGAATGTAGATCCACCTCGCTGCTCCAATGCCGATTGGGGGTCTTAGAGTGATAATATATCATTTATTAACGATCACTATCAGATGTTGATGATAGTGACCGGGCCCGATGGCGTGGCACTTCAAGCGGTCCATAGTGCCACTGGCCACTAATTTTTGAACAACTTTAGAGTAGTCGTAAATCCGCTCTACACTCAGTCCATCTCTACGTAGGAACCCAGCAAAATGAGCAGTTCTTTACACAAACAGTCCCCATTTCATCTCAAATTAACAACTGTTCCCGCACTAAATCTCATGTATTATTCCTTTTAATTAACTTACCAGACATTTTTGTTGTACGCCTGCTGTATTGTTACGCAATTTGTTTTGTGTAACAAAATATTTGTGCGATATTTTAAAAATATTGCGTGCTGTTTTAATTTGGTTGAGTTGATCTAAAATTCTTTTTTAATATAATGTGACTATTATATGTAATAAAACTTTGTTTTCATCACTGTGACTAATATTTTAACCGACGAAAAAAAACGGAGGAAGTTCTGAATTCGACACGTATATATTTTTTTTTATGTATGACCACGCACAACTTTTTACAGAGTTGTCCGATTTCGATAATTCTTTTTTTATTAGAAAGGGGACATTTCCAAGGTGGTTTTATTATGTTAGGATCTGATGATGATATCCTGGGAAAATTGAAGGAACTCTTCAAATTGTATAGGCACACTTGCAGCGATTTCGGTTTTAGTGTAAGTATCGGTAGCTTTTTAGCTACAAGTGCTGTATAATATACTATGACAGTATAGTACGAGTACGTTACGTGGCGATAAATCACTAAAAAGTAAAAAATAAATTTTTTTAACAAATATAGAACCGACTCAAAACGCACTAAAAAGAAAAAAATAACTGTGTTTAACATTTAGTTGCTTAAAATTATTTAAGCATATGTAGGAGTCGGTGCCAGCCAAGGTTTCTACTTTAAGGACGTTACCTAGGACCCACAAAATGCTTTACTACGTTAAAAATAAATGTTCCTTAAACTTGCTGGGACCGACTTCATAGATATGCTTAAGTAAATTAAAGCAACTAAATACCACAGTTATTTTTTACTTTTTAGTGCGTTTTGAGTCGGTTTTATTTTTTGTTACTTGCTTACATAGCTCAAATAAATTTTTATTTGTATTATTTATATTTTATTTTTGTTGATTATTATTTTATTAGATATGTGGCTTCAAAAACGAGGATCCGGGTTCGGAACCTGGGTCGGGTCAAGGAATAATTCTGAGTTTTTCATTCTTCTATGAAATTTCAGGAAATTCCAAGTCCGTAGTCGGGAAGTTCGTGGTGTTACACTCCCGTGCCTCGGAGAGCACGTTAAGCCACCCGTTAAGGTCCCGGTTACAATCATCAATACCTTTATAAATCAACGTTGATAAATGGTTAATAGCCCCACAGCTATTTACCATTGAATGTAAAGAGAACGGAATTGCCAACTATAAAATAGATTTCCTTGGATCCAGCGTCAGCTAGAAAGAAAAGGAAAATGGCGTCAACGTTCGCGCAATCCCCATAAACTTTAAGTAAGATTTAAATCATTGAACAGTAAAACAATAAAAGTCAAAGCACTAAAGTTTTACAGCAAAAAGTTTCAACTGTGTAACGAAGTTTTCATTGCAGCCATTTCCGCGTAAAGTTAGATTACATTATGTTTATTAAAGTGTTCCTCTAGTGCTGTTACTCTGAGATATAAATATTTTTCGGAGATTTAAAGTTAAAGTGACATCTATTGGTGAACTAAGATATTGTACCATAAAGCGACCTCTATCGGCGAATATGGGTGTTGCATAATTGTTGTTTGTAATTCAATCATTCAGTTGACTCTTTTTGATTTGTTGATGCAAACCTGGATAGAGTTGGAGGGGCGGTATTGGCAGGGATGTTGACAATGTGAAAAGTAGGGCCGAGGCCCGATAGTCATAGATCATAGTAATATACGGATAGACAGTGAGTGTTACGGTTCACTCGAGACCTGTGCGGTCGGTTGTATTGAGGCTCGATGGAGCGTGGCGGTCAAAAGCCATACCGCCACGCCAAACCTATCGTTCGCCACAGTGAGTTAGTGATTAAAGCGTACTGTAGTGATTATTGTGTGCCAATAAATTGTATTAACTTTGGGCGTAGAAATAATATTCCGATGTCTTCAAAATGGTTTATTCTTTTGTAAACTACCGCCGCGTCGGAAAATGCAGTCCGTGACGAGAAACGACGCGGCCAGAAATACTTGACACATGCTCTTTTTACATGAATTACAAAACCACTCAATTACAATAATTAATATTACACTAAAAATATGCATACTGTGTAACAATCAAAAGAACAGTTAAATACTCTACTTGACTATTCTAACTTATCAATTTTACATTTTATTTTACGGCCTGGAATCTAGTCCTTTGAAATCATCTCACGGTCGACAGACACAAGCTTACGGTACCATAGACAATATCGTACAAATTATAATATTTTAAAATGCTAACAATTGTGTAATCAGTTTTCTCGTGTTTATTTGCCCGAGTACCCACAACATGCAGGTTCGATAAAGAACATGCCCACAGTAACGTGACAGCTGATCTGCCTTCGACATATTTATTAGTTAGGTATCAACATTATCATCAGCCTGTTAGATCATAATCAAAAGTCCACTACAGGGCCAGGCCTTATACAAAAACGGGGTTATAATTTCGTGGTAAGAATTTTTACTGCAAATTTTAGGAATTTATTAATTACAGAAAATAGTAAAGTTTATGATTTTTTTAAATTAAGTAAGTCCTTACCTGCAATCACACTTAGATTACGTCATCACATCATCATGTGATGACGTAATCTAAGATTGAAGCGGGCTTAATTGTTAAGAGAGATCTACACCCTTTCGGTTTCAACACGACATCGCATCGGAACGGCCTAGAAACTAGAAACGGCCGAAGCCTCAGCCAGACCGGGACCAATTTAGAAAATCTTAATGCCAGGAATGGAACCCAGGACCACCAGGATACCACTGCGCCACGCAGGCCGTCAAAAACCGTATTATAGCTCAAGCAGGATTCGAACCTTGTTAATGATCCAAAGGCATGCGCAAGGCATATACGCCGTATATATAGGCTTTTATAGCAAATAAATAAGTTACAAAACAATAAAAAATCATTTAAACACCGCAGAGAATAAGCAAAAGAAGTGAAATCGCTCAAAACGATCTCCTACCAACAAGATTTAAACGCCGCGGAAAATACATGAAACCGAACAAATTACGAAAACCAATAAAGCGTGCGCAGTTACGGCTGAATATATCGCTTTTTACACAATATATTCGGCGTTACACAAAAGATTACGCAATATATTCGCTGTTACACAAAAGAATTTTCCAACAATAAACGTTAAACAACAAAAATGTCGGCCAACTTAATTAAAACGTAAAATACGCGCGATTTAAGGACCGGCCGTTTTAATTTGCCAATGAATTACGAGTGCGTAGCTACTAGGCTTAAAATTGAACACTCTAAAAATACAATGTATGTATTTTAAATTCTAAGTTTTATAAATAATTTTCTATTTTTTTTATTCCACTTCAAGTTAGCCCTTGACTGGCCAATCTTACCTTTAGAAGTAACTAGCAACCCGCCCTGGCTTCGCATGGCTGCAATGCTGGTACTAAAGTATTGTTACGAATGACCCCTCGGAGGAATTACGAGGTAAAAGAGTTTATAGTTGGAAACCTCATTTGGAGTAATAGTAAATGCAAGTTAAAAAAGGAATAAGTTAAAAGAATGGAATAATTCAAATTTATTTCGTGTGCAGAACAAAGACATGATTCAGAGAGTTCAAAGGGAGTTGTCGTTGAGTCAAGACGGTTGAAGGAATGTAGGGAGATGTTCCCTGAGAGTATGCATGTAAGGACGATGGATCTGTAGTGGTCCCCCAGTGTGGTTGAGGTGTGTGGCCGTGAGGTGACGAGGCAGATCATCGTCGCCGCCGTGATGGGTTCCTTCAGGCTACGAAGCGTAAAACGACGGCGTCGCAGCGTGCTGCATCGAATCTTGTATACCTATCTATTTATTGGTTAATAAACGTCTAGTTCTACCTGTTGTGTGGTTGTTCTTCCAATCCCCAACCCCTAGGTCGTAACAGTATATTAAAAAAGCACGCTCTGCGTGACCACCAACTGCACGCTATGTCCCTGCATTTTGAATCTTATATATCTTGGAAAATAAATATTCACTTAAATTATTACACAATTATTACAATATTCACTTAAATTATTACATGCTGTAAAAGGCAATAGTGGTCTATATTGAATGCACAAAGTATTTAAGATACTTAAATGGATAAGGAGTATTTGTTAAAATCGCTTCGTAATTAAGCCATTGATTTTGGCTGAAAGTAATAAATGGTCTGCAACCGCTTGCTCTTTTTAAAGCTAATCCAACTTAAATATACAGAGAAATGAAAATCGTTTTCTTCCTATTTATTGATGTTTTAAATCTAAACACCAACTAAGCGAAGCGGGTGAATTATCACTACCTACTTGTTTTATATGAATCTTTTCATGACGAGATTTCACGTAGAGGACAATAGGCAATTTCACGAGAATTTAGTTCAATTACAGTCTAAAAAATTTTTAGTTCCCTCAAAAACTTCAGAAGCTGTGAACAATGAACAAATTTAAAATTCATAATGGCGGTCTCCATGCATTTTGCATACGTAATGCAAATTCGAAAAAGCTTTAGAACAAAATTTTTAGTCCATAAATCAAATTAAGCATTCGTGGTTCTTATAGTTATCGGTATAAGGACCATAATAGTGTTGAAAGGAAAGTGACAACACCAAAGATTATAAAAGTTTTATCGACAGATGGGACAAAGTTGTGTTTTCACACGGACATTTCCTGGGCCACGACACTTGCAACCTCAAAATACATCGAAAACAAGCGCACGAACATTAATTACAAGCATGCATAGGTTGTAAAAAATATCGTGACGTAGAAATTAGAATAATTATTATTATTTTTTATTAACAATAAATTAAAGCACATTTTAACGGCACATAGGATCTCTTTATATAAAATATTGAGTTTTTCTTTGTTTCAATATTCATTAGTAGTAATAGTCAGTTCATTTTGTCCAAAACTCCTCAGTGCCTGAAGACGAGAGTCTTCGAGTGCGTGTTGCCAATGCGGGCTTCATAAGAACGCTCTGAGTCACTCAGCGGGCGATGGAAAGCGCAAGGCTCGGAGTATATCTGCGTGATTGAATCAGAAATGAGGAGATCTGCAGAAGAACCAAAATAATCGACATAGCTCGCAGAACTAAAGGCACGTGGTTCGAACAGCTGATGGAGGTTGGGGGCCCAAGGTGCTAGAATGGCAACCTCGCACCGGAAAGCGCAGTTTTGGTCGACCTCCAACTAAGTGAACTGACGACATCAAACGTGTCGCTAACGTGTGAAACCGATGGCTACGGTTGGCCCTGGATCGTTGTGTTTGGAAGTCCCTAAAAAGGCTTATGTCGAGCTGTGTTATTGATGATGATGATGAATAGTCACTTCGGAATTGAGTACTTGGTTTTGTTCCATCTTCGTGTCTCGGTGGTTCGAGATCTCAGCTTTGTTGTAGTAACTATGATATTGTTGTAAGTCATACCTGTTTTGATTTTTAAAGCTATTGTTAAAGATGATATTACATAACGACATATAAGCAATTACGTAAATCAATTTGAATACATTTCTATTCAAATTGTCACCGTGACCTTTGTATTGTACGCAAGGCATTGAAGCAAACCCATTTATTCTGTGATGTGTGTGTGCGATCGCCAGACCTTCGACATTTTGATAAAGTTGAATCAATCTATCATAGGTAAGTAATAGACCATGTTTCCTACCCTCAATTGTCCAAATAGAAAACGGGTTGTCCCTAGAAATAATGGTGGCATCACGAGCTTGGTGGCAACTGTTCGATAGAGACCTTATAGTTTTATCAGTGTTTTTCGAAGAGTTGCAACGAGTAGCGATTGGAAAGCTAAGTAAATGGCGATTGGAGCTTTGTATATAGAGATAGCATTTTACATAAATTATACCGCGGAACATATAAAAGAATTACATTTTGTACTTAAATATGAATGAATGAGGGTTCGGACTATTAAAACCTGCTTCCTTCTACATCCATCACGGTGCAATCTCCATAATTTTTGACGTCCTTGTAGCGCAGTGGTATGCGCGGTGGATTTATAAGACGGAGGTCCTGGGTTCGATTCCCGGCGGGGCAGATTGAGGTTTTTCTTAATTTGTCTTGGTCTAGCTGGTGGGCCTTCGCCGTGGCTAGTTACCACCGTATCGATATAGACGTAACGCCAAGCGATTTAGCGTTCTGGTACGATGTCGTGTAGAAACTGAAAGGGGTGTGGATTTCGTCCTACTCCTAACAAGTTAGCCCGCTTCCATCTTAGATTGCATCATCATTTAACATCAGGTGTGATAACTTACCAACTTGTAGATAACCAACTTGTAGTTAATAAAAAAAAAAAAAATTGCCTACCGTACGTCTTACCTGTGGTAGGAGCATAAAATGACAAACTTACAGCTTTTATACAATCACGAAAGTCTGGCGATTACAAGTTCTCAATCTATAAGTAAATATGTCATTTAATATTCAAACATTAGGGATGGGCGATGACACAAAATGACTGGTTACAGAATAGTTAGGACCGTTTAAGTTTTATCAATAGTTTAGGATCGTGGGATGTGACAGCTGATTGTGTGGCCATTTCCTTTAGCTACCCTAATTTCTTTTGTGACTATTTGGGAAATATAGTAAGTAGGTTACCTACTCAAGTTACGGTTTACAGTTAATTTTGTTAATGGCTCTTTCGAAATACGGATGCGCCACAAGACAAATCTCGTGTAGAAAAAAGTGATTGTGGCGAAAAAAGAGAGAAAAAAAGAGCGAAAAAAAAAGCGAAAAAAAGAGCGAAAAAAAGAGCAAAAAGGTGGAAAAAAGAGCGAAAAAGGAGCGAAAAAAGAGCGAAAAAAAGAGCGAAATATTCGATTTTGCTGCTTAAGTTCGATGCTACTATATAAATAAAATGGCAAGAGTACCCATGAGAAATAAAAAGTGGGGTTTTTTATCGACTACAAGTCCTTGACTGCTATCACACCTGATGTTAAGTGATGATGCAGTCTAAGATGGAAGTGGGTTAACTTGTTAGGAGTGGGACGAAAATCCACACCCCTTTTGGTTTCTACACAACGTCGTACCGTAACGCTAAATCGCTTGGCGATACATCTTTGTCGGTAGGGGGGAACTAGCCACGGCGAAAGCCTCCCACCAGCCAGACCAAGACAAATTAAAAAAAATCTCAATCTGTCCCGCCGGGAATCGAACCCAGGACCTTCGTCTTATAAATCCACCGCGCATACCACTGCGCCACGAAGGTCGTCGGTCGGTGTCAAGTACCTCTGAGAATTGACATCAAATCAGTAATTTCCTTTTAGAGATGGACGTTTTTTCATTGACCTACGACGTTTAAAGAGCCGAGACGCAGGTATCGCGGTTTCGATTCTCGTACCAACACAAGTGTTTTTTGACGAAACGTATATTTATATTGGGTCTGGCTGTTAGTGGTTTAGGAACATGTCAATGTGTGTGACGTTGTCTCAATTAAGTATCTACACAGTAGGAGATTTATGTATTTGTCGGTCGATCAGTGTGCATTTCTTTTCTTAACCGACGAAAAAAAACGGAGGAGGTTCTCAATTCGACACGTATATTTTTTATATGTATGACCACGCATAACTTTTTACAGTGTTGTCCGATTTTGATAATTCTTTTTTTATTAGAAAGGGCATACATCCAAGGTGGTCCCATTGTCCGCATGTTAGGATCTGATGACGGTATCCTGGGGAAATTGAAGGAACTCTTCAAATTTTGGAGGCACGCTTACAGCGATTTCGGTTTTTGTCTCGGTATCAGTAGCTTTTTGGCTACTAGTGCCGTATAATATACTATGACAGTATAGCACCAGTACGTTACGTGGCGATAAATCACTAAAAAGTAAGAAATAAAATTTTTTAACAAAAAATAGAACCGACTCAAAGCGCACTAAAAAGTAAAAAATAACTGTGTCATTTAGTTGCTTTAATTTACTTAAGCATATCTAGAAGTCGGTGCCAGCCAAGATTTCTACTTTCAAGGACGTTACCTAGAACCCACAAACTTCTTTACTACGTAAAATGAATGTTCCTTAAACTTGCTGGCACCGACTTCATAGATATGCTTAAGTAAATTGAAGCAACTAAATGATACAGTTATTTTTTACTTTTTAGTGCGCTTTGAGTCGATTCTATTTTTTGTTAAAAAATTTTATTACATTTCACCACTTTTTTAACCGACGAAAAAAAACGGAGGAGGTTCTCAATTCGACACGTATATATTTTTTTTTATGTATGACTACGCATAACTTTTTACAGAGTTGTCCGATTTTGATAATTCTTTTTTTATTAGAAAGGGCACACTTCCAAGGTGGTCCCATTGTCATCATGTTAGGATCTGATGATGATATCCTCGGGAAATTGAAGGAACTCTCAGGAAGGAACTCAAATTTTGGAGGCACGATTACCGCGATTTCGGTTTTTGTCTCGGTATCGGTAGCTTTTTGGCTACTAGTGCCGTATAATATACTATGACAGTATATTACAAGTTGGCGATAAATCACTAAAAAGTAAGAAATAAATTTTTTAAAATAAAAATAGAACCGACTCAAAACGCACTAAAAAGTAAAAAATAACTGTGTCATTTAGTTGCTTTAATTTACTTAAGCATATCTATGAAGTTGGCAGCCAAGAATTTTTTTGAGTCATGAATTGGACGCACGTATGAAGTTTTCTAAAAGTCGGTGCTCCTGTTTTAGACTAACTAATAATCTTAAAGTAAGATTGGTCTTCGTGACCCAAATCATTCGTGCGTCATTGTCCGGTCTATTGTTGTTATCTCTTTGAATATTAATTCAATATCTTAAAGAACAAGGTATCCGTGGAGCAGATGATATTAATAATTCAGGTCGCGGATGGCGCTTGATTTAAACAGAGCTCCTTCGAGACTGGAATAGCTACGCATATTATAGAATATACATTTACAATATTGCGAATGTATTTATTATTTTAATACGCAATTTTTACCCGACTTCGTCAGAAGGAGGATGTATGTATGCCCATTTCTTCGGCATGCGCTACAGCCTAAACGGTTGAACGGATTTTGACATGTGTGGTGTCGTTGAATTCGGTTAAAATGTGGAAGTGACATAGCCTATATGAATTTTCAAAATGGCGGCTGTAAATGGAGGAAAAAAGGGGGGACGTGTGCATTTTTTTCTCTTATCTTAGCAATATGGGTTTCAAATGAAAGGTCGTAAAAAGACCATTTCAAAAATATAAATATCATATCATGTTTATGTTTTAACAAGCAGTGTCAAAAAGTGTACCGTCTCATTTCTATACCACAAATTAAAACTAAAAAGTCTAAAATAAAACAAAAAACCCGACTGCTTAGAAGTTATGAACTGAAAAGAGAAAAACGAGGATCACCATAATGTATTTAGAATTTTAAATAGATATAGTGATCCTTGTTTTTCTCTTTTCAGTTCATAACTTCTAAGCAGTTGGGTTTTTTATTTTTATAATAATAATTTTATTACACTCATTGTTCGCTTTTTTTTAAATATTTCGGTATTGTTAGACTAAATATAAGTCATAATCCCTCCTGATAGACGCGGAGATGTGGAGCTGAGATAGGGGGTATGGAACATAGATCTGCCATGCGGGTTAGCGTGCTTATTTTACAATACATAATAAATTAATATTATAAAAACAAAAAACCCGACTGCTTAGAAGTTATGAACTGAAAAGAGAAAAACAAGGATCACTATATCTGTATAAAATTCTAAATACTTTATGGTGCTGAAAACAGGGAAATATATATTATAAATAAATATTTTAACCAGCGGGGAAAGAAAGATCTACCAAAACTATGTTTGTCCCCGCCTGCAGTTTATGGTATAGAAATGAGACGGTACACTTAGTACACTTTTTGCCATTTTTTGTTAAAAAAGTAATCTGAACATGATATGATATTTATATTTTTGAAATGGTCTTTTACGACCTTTCAATTGGTACCCATATTGCTAAGATAAGAGAAAAAATACACACATCCCCTCTTTTTTCCCCCATTTACAGCCGCCATTTTGAAAATTTATATAGCCTATATCACTACCACAATTTTGACAAATTCAACGACACCTCACATGTCAAAATCCGTTCAGCCGTTTAGGCTGTAGCGCGTGCCGAAGAAATGGATATACATACATACATACATACATACATACGCTCGAAAAACATAACCCTCCTCCTGACGCAGTCGGGTAAAAATTAGCATGTGTCGGTTAACGTTAATTAATTCTATTATAAACTTCTTAATAATTTTGCTTGTACTTTTTACATGCAGATGTATACAAGTTTGTATTTTAGACCTTGGTTAAAAAAAACTGCTAGGTATAAAGGGAAATCCTTTCTCCTCTAAGGAGGGAGGCCTGGCCCTGTAGTGGGCCGTTAATAGGCTGATAATGATGATGATGGGAAAATTAGCAAGTCAACGATTCCTGTCCATATCATCATCATTATTAGCCTATAAACGGTCCACTACAGGGCAGGCCTCCCTGCTTTTAGGAGAGGGGATATGAAGCGTAGACCAACCACGCTGCTGCAATGCGGGTTGGCGGGCTTAGGGTGATAATGTTTCATTTATTAATAATCACTACCAGATATTGACGATAGTGACCAGACCGACAACTTAACGCGCGTGCTTTCCGAGGCACGGGGCGTAACTCCACCAACTACCCGACTCCGGACTTGAATTGTACTGAGAATTTCATAAAAGAATGAAAAACTCAGAATTATTCCATGATCCAACTCAGGATTCGAACCCAGGACCTCGTGATCGAAGCCAGACAGGCTAACCACTAGACCAACGAGGCAGTCATAAGCTAATTATTCCTCCAGGTCCTCAGCATTAGTAGCAGCTTTATTCTGGAGCAATATAGACTTTGATTCTAAAGATAAGTTTAAAAAAATTATTATTATAAAAACAAAAAACCCGACTGCTTAGAAGCTATGAACTGAAAAGAGAAAAACAAGGATCACTATACAACTTTTTAGTTTTAGTTTATGGTATAGAAATGAGACGGTACACTTAGTACACTTTTTGCCATTTGTTGTTAAAAAAGTAATATGAACATGATATGATATTTATATTTTTGAAATGGTCTTTTTACGACCTTTCAATTGGTACCCATATTGCTAAGATAAGAGAAAAAAAATACACACATCCCCCCTTTTTTCCCCCATTTACAGCCGCCGTTTTGAAAATTTATATAGCCTATGTCACTACCACAATTATGATAAATTCATCGACACCTCACATGTCAAAATCCGTTCAGCCGTTTAGGCTGTAGCGCGTGCCAAAGAAATGGACATACATAAGGTAAACGCTGGTAAAGTCGACAGTGTCCCAATAGCCGTCATAATATGAAAAATGACCTGTTATTTATTTCTTATAATAACTAAGTAAAATTTTTTTAGGCTAACATATTTGTGGTATTATACACGATAATTTGTATGCAAAGTTTTAATCAGCACTTTATTGGTGTTTGAGAAACAACAAACGAAAGTTTGCGTTTTTGAATATTTGTATTTTTTTACAAGTTTAGGCACTGAATCGCAGCTCTACATGCTTGTATACGATGTAACTTTTGTAACATTTGTTGTCAACTTTTGATATATCCAATTATTTTGTACAAGAGTCAATTTAATTTTCCACCGAAATAATTAAAAAAACCGTGTTATATTTCTTTTTATTTTTATTTTGGGCGTGTGACGTCTATTCGTACTTTGAATTCCCAACTTGACCCAGAACTCGTCAAAATTTTGACGACTACAGGGACATACACAACAAATGAACGTAAACCTGACACCGTTTCTAGTTTAAGCTTTATTGCGTGCGAATAAGGGAGAAAGTTGCATTAGTGTTAAGTCTTTAACTTAGCTTTAAATTTAAGATGATAATATATCCGCTTGATAGTTCCAATGCGTTAATTTTTAACATAAGTCAAAATTGAAGTTAAATATGATTTTAGATTAACGTGTTATATATAAATATCAGCTTTACCAGCTCGTTATGCTGCTTTGTTTAAACATATCGTTAGATGCGTATTTTTTTCATCGCTTTTAAAGTGGGCAAACGAGCTCACCTGCGGATCACCTGATGTTGAGTGATTACCACCGCCTATTTACATTTGCAATACCAAAGGTACTGCTAATGCGTTGCCAGCCTTTGAGGAATTGATTTGTTTGCCCCTTAAATACTCCTATGTTATAATTGGCAGAAAATACCGCAGCAGGAAGTTGGTTCCAGTGTCTGCATATGCGCAGCAGAAACGATCTAGAAAATCTAGAGATTGTAGATAGCCAGCCATCCAGATGGTGTAGGTAAAACTGGTTTCTACGCCGCAAGTTCCGCTGAGAGAAGATAGAGGGTAGTATAAGTTCGAACAGATCCTCAGAGCACTCGCCATAATAAAGACGATAGAACACACATAGAGAGCTAATGTCTCTACGGTGTTCTAACTTGCTGGTGAGTTTGGAATTGTCAACAAAAAGAACTGCCCGCCTTTGAATGCGATTAAGTGGAAGAAGTTGGTATTAAGGTGCTCCGGCCCATAAATGTGAGCAGTACTCCATGTGCGGACGTACTTGGACTTTATACGGCAAGAGCTTATGTTGAGGTTACGTTACGCTTGGCCCGGCACCTCAAGTTTTTTAGAAGCTAACTTAGCTTTCCCTTCCAAATGATCGCAAAATTGGACTTCATTCGAGAAGTCGACACCAAGGATTCCAATGGATTTACCAAGCGAAATGTGAGTATTCTGAAAGAGCAGTGATGAACATAACGCTGTCTGTTTAGCGAAAAAGCACAGACTTGCATGTTAATTAAGGGGTTTAATTGTACAAAGTTAAGTGAGTCAAAGACTTGATTCTGGGCAGTCTCAATTTCAGACACAAGTCTGAACATACACTCCTCCAGCTGTTTAGGAGAAAGCTGTTCGCGGCCATGGTAAAGGGCGTCGCCGGTACTATCATTCGTATAGCAACGCATGTTGTTGCTGGAAAGCATGTCATTTATGTGCAGTATGAATAACGTGGGTGACAGCACTGAACCTTGTGGAACACCAGTGTTAATTGATTTGGGAAGGGAGAACAAACCGTCGACTACGATTTTAATGCTCCGTTCATTTAGAAAACTGGCGATCCAATCGCATAGCTTCTCCGGGTAAGAATATAATTTAATATATAGTTTAAGAACATAAGAAGGTAGTTTGGGTAGAAGTGCCTTATGCCATACTCGATCAAACGCCTTCGCAATATCTAAGCTCGCCGCGAGAGCTTCTCCTTTACTCTCTAAGGCTTGTGCCCAACGGTGAATGAGGTAAACTAGGAGGTCGCCAGCTGATCGGCCATGGCGAAAGCCATATTGACGATCGCTGAGGAGTTGACGTTCTTCTAGGTACCCAAGAAGTTGCGCGTTGATAATTTGTTCCATCACTTTGGAGAGCAAGGAGTTTATAGAAATAAGCCTATACTTGGATGGAATTGACTTATCGCCGTTTTTGGGCACAGGGTGTCCTAAGGTAGTCTTTCACGTAGGCGAAACAGTACTGGAGGAGTAGGAAAGTCGAAACAGACGTGTCAGGACTGGAGTCTGCTCTGGTGCACAAGTTCTCAACACGACCGCTGGGATACCATCCGGCCCACTTGCCTTGTTGATGTCTAGGGACAAAAGCGCTTTGTGCACTTCACGCTGGGTGAAGAGTATGTTACGCAAAGAGAGTACCAAGAATTTCTGCTTTCTCTTTAGCAGAATAGGCCAGTGTATCGTCTGATTTGCAGAGTGATGAAAAAGAAGAACGGCAGAAGTTGTCTTGAATGGCTTTGGAAAGAGACCAAAAAGCACGAGATCCAGGTGGCATTTTAAGCAACCTCTGACCAATTCGTTGACGAACTTGCACTTTGCCCTGGCAATAGTACTTTTGTAGTATTTGGAGGCAGCGTTAAAAGTTTTCTTCAAGTGTCCTGCATTTGGGTCTTTTTGTTACATGCAGTGTTTCACGCTTAGTCACACATGTTCACATTTAGGTTCGAGTCGGTCGCTAATTTTAGTTTAATAACTTTGTTTCGGAGGGCAGTTTCTTATCGTGCGTTCTGAACGGATGGGAACTAGACCAAATAATGTTGCCTATAACAAATGATTCACTAACAAATTAGCATCGAACTCGATGAAACATAACAACTCACAGTCAATCTTATTATGTTTGATTTTGTCACTTCCCATAACTAGTACGTCACATTGCAAAATCTCTGTAGGATTTGGTTATAGTTCAATCGATTGGCAAGACACGGCGCTCGGAAATTTACCATCAACAAGTACCACCAGATCGACTGCGTACTATTCCCATTATGACTACGGATTTTCAAAGCTGGAGTGCTAATATCAAAACAATCATATCATATGTATTGAGTTAAAAAAATAATTAATAAAATGAACTTTATGTCTATGTCAATAAAGTTGAAATTCTTTTTAAAAATTGACGAGTTCTGGGACATTTTGACGATAATTAGGACAAACCTGACGGATACTGGTACAAATCGCTCATTTTGAAATTTTTTAAGTATTTAGTTACATTATATTAACTAATTAATACCAAAATTATATTTCTAAAAAAATTAATTAAATTTGCTCTCTTGTCATGTAATTAGTTTTTCTCTACTATGACTAGTAGTAATCTGGCAAGGCTGCAAAGGTAGCGAAGTTCAGAAACTGACGACTATTGGGACGTTTACCTTACATGCATACATACATACATACATACGTACATACATACATACATACGCTCGAAAAACATAACCCTCCTTCTGACGCAGTCGGGTAAAAAGCCGCGGGCGTCGTCTAGTTATACCATTAATAGGAAAAATATCTCCTAGAATATTTATTAGCCTACGCAGATAAAAAGATATCGGACAAAAGAAAGGATTAAAAAAGAATAGAAAAGGCAAACGTTAATAAATATAGACCCGACATGGTACTCGTACCCTAATCACATCCTCGCCCTGTGAGGAGGGTGGTGCCCTGTCGCCTCTAATCTTATAACATCCCTTTTTACCACTGACATTGAGAACGTGCGGTCAATTTATGATAACACGAGGCTTTGTTTGCAGCGTTTGAAATGCACGAACGAAACGAAGAAGATTTAAAGACATGAAAAAAGGTTACAGTAAAATAAGTATATGTAATACTTAAGAAGAGGAATAACAATTACCTATTCGCTTGAATAATCATTCTGTGAGACCTTTAACGGCTCCTTGCAAGGCCAGGCCTCCCTATTGTAGGACGATGGATATAAAGCGTATACCCACCACGCTGCTCCAATGCGAGCTAGCAGGCTTAAGGTGATAAAGTTTAATTCATTAAAGATCTGTATCAGATGTTGGATCTTTGGAAGATTCACGGAAGCCGAAAGCCTAGCAGACAACGCACTTCCTGGCTCTAAAATATTCGCGAGTGCTTTGGAATGAGCACAAGATCGTTGTTCCAAGTTGCCGCCTCGAAGCTAGCCAGCCACCGTACAGGCACTTGAAGAAGAAGAAGATGAGATATTGTTGATGATGACCGAGACTGACGGTTTAACATGCTCCCCGAGGCACAAAGAAAATTCAATATTTCATAGCTTAGCCCAAGCTAAGAGTCGAACCCAGAACCTGTTCGGATATAGGCTAATCAGAAGACCAACGCGGCAGACATTAATTTGGAACATTTCTTTTTCTCCACGCCACAATGATGTAGATGAAAAGTTTGAATGTGCTCCCACAGACAGGGGTAATAAACGTTGTTCGTTAAACTACAATGAAGTGAAATAATGTACGCTCGGTTACGCAAGTGGTTCACAATTTATGCTTTTAATTTTATATTAATTATGAATAGTTTATACTCTTTATGTTAGACTTTGCTGTTTCAGGTCACAAAGGCTCCATCGGCTGAGATTACTATATCCTTTTAACTCCGATGCAATAAGAGAGTTGTGTGTGTGTACGTGTGTATGCGTGTACGTGTGTGGATGTTTTTGCGTGTGCATGTTCGTTCTACTCACTACACACCGACGCATGCTGCGAGGCCACGTCAACGCTGACACGTAAATATTCCGGAACGTTGTTATCTCAGTGTACGCAATATACTGTGCGTTCAAAGATTCATAATAAATAAAAATAAAATAAATTCATATCGCACCACCACCACGCAGTTTTTACCCGACTGCGTCAGAAGGAGGGTTATGTTTTTCGAGCGTATGTATGTATGTATGTATGTATGTATGTATGTCCATTTCTTCGGCACGCGCTACAGCCTAAACGGCTGAACGAATTTTGACATGTGAGGTGTCGTTGAATTTATAAAAATTGTGGTAGTGACATAAGCTATATAAATTTTCAAAATGGCGGCTGTAAATGGGGGAAAAAAGGGGGGATGTGTGTAACTTATCTTAGCAATATAGGTACCAATTAAAAGGTCGTAAAAAGACCATTTCAAAAATATAAATATCATAACATGTTCATATTACTTTTTTAACAAAAAATGGCAAAAAGTGTACTAAGTGTACCGTCTCATTTCTATGCCACATATTAAAACTAAAAAGTCTCAAATAAAATTATTATTATAAAAACAAAAAACCTGACTGCTTAGTCTTAAGAACTGAAAAGAGAAAAACAAGGATCACTATATCTATATAAAATTCTAAATACTTTATGGTGTTGCAGGCGGGGACAAATGTAGTTTTGGTAGATCTTTCTTTCCCGCAGAAAAAAAAGTATTTTGTCCCCGCTTGCATCTCCATAAAGTATTTAGAATTTTATATAGATATAGTGATCCTTGTTTTTCTCTTTTCAGTTCTTAAGACTAAGCAATCAGGTTTTTGTTTTTATAATAATAATTTTATTATCAAATTATTTGATCCACAACCTCTGTTGTAAACCAACGCATATCAACTGTATCACACAAGTTTTGTTTTAACACTATGTATGTTCATGTGCCGCTTGTGCTAAGCAAATCCAGTGCAATGCTTCAATAATAAAACGTAGTGGCGTTAAAGCATTTTTTACACCACAGTACCTTAAAATAGTACCGTTTCAGACTAACCATTTCCCGCTACTTTACACACAGGGGTATTGCGTGCGTTGTACGTTCAAAATTTACGGGCGCAATTTATTTTTCTAAAAACTAGAAATAAACTAAAAACAAAACGACGCCATTAAACTTGTGTGTTCGTTGGGGAAGGTAATGTGGGCTGCCATTTACATTTTTGTACTGAGTTTCGTTTTATTATTTTGCTACAATGGCTGTTTTACATTTGCTTTTTTTTAATTTATTGTCTTGTGCAATACCTAGTGACTGTGACTTTTGTCTGCACGAAATTCGGTTCTTTCTTTTAGATTTTAACTTGTTTGATCCAATGAAACAAAAGGTCGTTGACCTAAGTTAAGTTTAAGTAATGTTATTGAAATAATAAGTATTTACATAAAAAGAATGGATGCAATGAGAACGTCACGAACACTGACACTCTTACGTGGTAGATTGACTTGTATCAAACATTTTGCATCTATGTTTCTAATACGCACATCAAAATGTGGCGTCCTTCCCTTCCGGCGTCAGTGCTACCAACCAATGTAGGCAGTACGCCTACAATCTGAATATCTTCAAGGCAAGAATGAACAGGCATCTTCTAGGGAAGCGCGTTCCAACTTAGACGGCATCACTGCTTTCTAGCTGGCGTGATTGTAATCAAACGTCACATTATCTACCATAAAACAAAAAAATATATAATAATAATAATAATATTATTTACGTACTCAATCGTTTACATTACTTAAAAATTACCCTGGACACCCAAACTAGGTATCCCGTGACTTCGGGGTCAGTCCCTACCAGATTGCGCTATATTACAGATACTTAAAATGGATGGTGTGTACATGCGAGAGAGAATGCGTGTGTGAGTGCCTGTGTGTGTGTGTGAGTGTGTGTGTGTATGTGTGTAAGGTGATATATATTCAAATTCAAATTCAAAATCATTTATTTCAAGTTGGCCAATTATAAGCACTTTTGAAACGTCAAATTAGACTATTTGTAGTGACTCTACCACCGGCTCGGAAGGCAGGTCCTGTTGAGAAGAGCCGGCAAGAAACTCTACAGTTGCTAATTTGAAATCATTAATTTTTACAATATTAACGGTATTGTTACATAAAATTATTTATTCTACTACTTGTGTGAAGTTGAAAGCTGATCCAATTGCCTCTCAACCTCTTTGTCATTTAAAAATTCATCTATAGTATAATAACCTTGACTCAGTAAGTGAGTTTTAATACATTGCTTAAACTTATGCAATGGCAGATCTAAAACTGAATTGGGCATCTTGTTGTAGAAGAGTACACCCAGTCCAACGAATGACTTTTAAACTTTTCGGAGGCGATACGCTGATAAAACTAATTTATGTCGATTCCTAAGATTCCTTTTCTAAAAGTAATTGAGCTTTTCGTAACATATATCGCCGGAGCCAGTACTTCCGTTATGCTTACGTATAACTGCCGCCAACTGACTGCTCCGAAGAGTTAACTGGCCGGTGTAATTACGGACACATGAGCCTGGACACCTATGCTACAAGTTGATGCATGCACTTTGTTTTGCATGCCCCACGAAATGGTGCTCTATTTAAAGACGACTAGAGGACGCCCACGTTGTTCTCTTCCCGTGTCAATTTCAGTGGGCAAAGATTTTGCGTGAAAAAGGTAACAAACATTCATCTATGTATACATACAAACTTTTGACTTTATAATATTAAGAAGAATCGTTGTACAAACGGTCAATAACAAAAACATCTGCAATTTCGTATGTTCTGCAATGAGTTGGTTTTCTAAAAAAATCCCACGTTTAACAATTAAAACCCTAAAATTTTAACTCTCCAAATATTTTCAAAACAAAATACGTCGACGTCAGCGTCTGTCCTGTCTGGCACTGAAATATAAAATTGTAAAGCATAAATTGTTACCTTTATTTTTTAAAAGAGCAACTGCGGCTTCCTGCAAAAATTAGTTTTCCAAACAATTGTTAATCACTACTGACTGCCATGTCTCTAAAAAGTGCTTTTCGGGAGATTTATTTGACAGCCGAGTGGCGCAGTGGGTAGTGACCCTGCTTCTGCGTCCTAGGCCGTGGGTTCGATTCCCACATCTGGAAAATATTAGTGTGATGAGTATGGATATTTTCCAGTGTCTGGGTGTTTATCTATATATTATAAGTATTTATGTATAATATATATAAAAATATTCATCAGTTATCATAGTACCCATAACACAAGCTACCTACGAGTACGCTTACTTTGGGACTATATAGAGATGTGTGTAATTGTCCTATAATATTTATTTATTATTTATTTATTTATCATCATTATGACGTCCACAGTTGGTCCTCTCTTGCAAGGACTTCCAAACACACACTGCGATCTTGACCTCACATCCAGCCTCTTTTTTTTTATCGACTACAAGTTGGCCCTTGTCTGCTATCACACCTGATGTTAAGTGATGATGCAATCTAAGATGGAAGCGGGCTAACTTGTTAGGAGTAGGATGAAATCCACACCCCTTTCGGTTTCCACACGACATCGTACCGGAACGCTAAATCGCTTGGCGGTACGTCTTTGTCGGTAGGGTGGTAACTAGCTAACTAACTAACGGCGAAAGCCTCCCACCAGTCAGATCAAGATAAATTAAGAAAAATCTCAATCTGCCCCCCCCCCCCCCCGGGAATCGAACCCAGGACCTCCGTCTTATAAATCCACCGCGCATACCACTGCGCCACGGAGGCCGTCAAAGCTTCCTGTAACCCGCTTGATGTTATCCACCAAGCGATCCATCCATTCATCTATCGACCAACACTGCTCATCCCGGCGCGGAGTCTCTATTTCAGCACCTTGAGCTCCTAAAATCCATCAGCACTTCGAACTATGAGCCTTGCTCATTGCCTTTTCAGATTAGCGACTCATTGAGCTGTGTCGTTAACTTTGGTCCTTCTGCGGATTTCCCTTCTTCTGATTCGATCACGCAAAGACACTCTGAGCATTGCTCTCTCCATCGCCTGTTGAGTGATTGAATCTTCTAATAAAATTCGAATTTCATGAACTAATACTAATAATAATTTAACGACGCAGTGGTATGCGCGGTGGATTTATAAGATGGAGGTCCTGGGTTCGATCCCCGGCGGGGCAGATTGAGATTTTTCTTAATTTGTCTTGGTCTGGCTGGTGGGAGGCTCTCGCCGTGGCTAGTTATCACCCTAACGACAAACGTACCGCCAAGTGATTTTGCGTTCCGGTACGATGTCGTGTAGAAACCGAAGGGGTGTGGATTTCATCCTACTCCTCACAAGTTAGCCCGCTTCCATCTTAGATTGCATCATCACTTAACATCAGGTGTGATAGCAGTCAAGGGCCAACTTGTAGTCGATAAATAAATAAATAAATAAATAAATAAATAAATTGTTTATTGTCCAAAAACATAGGTACAAATAGTATTACAGCTTCTTAAGAATTACTTAATTTAAGTTATTCGAAATGTATGAGTATACAGAAGTCAACTGTCCCTAAGCTAGGTATAAACCTGTGTTTTAGGCGACAGTGCTCTCCTTATATAATATGGATCGTTTAAGCAAAACAAAGATGCAATCCGCAAAAAAGACAAGTAAATAGTAATTATATAGGTACTTATACTAATACTAGATACGATATGAAACAATTTATGTACATCTATAGAATAAAGTTACATTTTGAGTCGTTCGTGCGAGTGTGTGTGTGTGTGTGTGTGTGTGAAACAACAATAATAGATAAAAAAAACCAATAATAACCCCAAAGTTACAAAGAAATATTAGATGATTTGAACTTAGAATCCCGCCGTTACAAAGATACTCATATCCAATTAGTCAGTAATCTCAGTTAGAAATCTTAATCTCCTTCAGGATTTAAATGCCAGGCGGTATTATTAGTGTGTATCTGGCCACTATCAGATCCCAGCCATTGTTAAGTAAATGTATTGTCGGTCTCTCTATATTTATTGTTCGGTCCATTAAACGGTAAAGGAGTACCGCCGGCTGATTTTATGTACTTACTGCACCTGATGTATTGATGTAATGTTGTATGAGTACATATTCGTCACTAGTTGACTATTTTGCCTGCCTGCTAGTGGTTAGCCAATGTGGCTTAGATTACGAGGTCCTGTGTTCGATCCCTGGGTCGGGTCATGGAATAATTCTGAGCTTTTTCGTTCTTCTATAAAATGTTCAGTACATTCCAAACCCGGAGTCTGGAAGTTTGTGGTGTTACACCCCCGTGCTTCGGAGAGCACGTTAAGCCGTCGGTCCCGGTCACTATCATCGACATCTGATAGTGCTCGTTAATAAATGAAAAATTATCACCCTAAGCCCGCCAACCCGCATTGGAGCAGCATGGTGGGTGTACGCTCCATATCCCCTCTCCTGTAAGGAGGAAGGCCTGGCCCTGTAGTGGGCCGCTAATAGGCTGATAATGGTGATGATGATGACTATTTTAACGGCCTATAACAGGGCCAAGCATCCTTCCTTTTAGGAGAAGAAAAATTGAGCTTAGACCGACCACGCTGCTCCATTGTGCACTGGCGGGACAAGAGTGATAACATTTAGTGTTATTGACAATTAATGATACTGACCGATTAACTCGCTCTTCATGGCAGTTCTTCAATTCCGGTTTAAAAATGTTACTAAAGATTTCTTAGAAAACATTAAATAATAAATTGTATCTAATGTGTGTCTTTTCGCTACATAAGCCTTTTTTAACCGACAAAAAAAAAACGGAGGAGGTTCTCAATTCGACACGTATATATTTTTTTTTATGTATGACCACGCATAACTTTTTACAGATTTTAATATTTCCTTTTTTATTAGAAAGGGCACACTTCCAAGGTAGTCCCATTGTCATCATGTTAGGATCTGATCATGATATCCTGGGGAAATTGAAGGAACTCTTCAAATTTTAGGGGCACGCTTTCAACGATTTCGTTTTTTGTCGTGGTATCGGTAGCTTTTTGGCTACTAGTGCCATATAATATACTATAACAGTATAGTACGAGTACGATACGTGGCGATAAATCACTAAAAAGTAAGAAATAAAAATTTTTAAGTAAAAATAGGTGTCGGTGCCAGCCAAGGTTTCTACTTTAAGGACATTACATAGAACCCACAAACTGCTTTACTCCTAAATAAATGTTCCTTAAACTTGGCTGGCACCGACTTCATAGATATGCTTAAGTAAATTAAAGCAACTAAATGACAGTTATTTTTTACTTTTTAGTGCGTTTTGAGTCGGTTCTATTTTTATTTAAAAATTTTTATTCGTATGCAAGCGACAAAATCACCAAGATTCGACAGAAATCCCGCTTCGTACGTTTTACTCCGAAACCACAAATACACAGCGCAATTGCGAAGAACCTTTTATTAAACTTGTATTACATACCTGTGATCTTTGTCTTGGCTTAAAAAGCTTAAATACGTTTACACCCTTATTTATTGCAATAAACATTTATTACTCAACAAGGATATTAATTTATTAAGCACATTGTTTATGGCGCTAGTTTTATTGTACTTTTTATAATACGCAGTTGTTAAACAATCCTTAAGTAACGGTTGCAGGTTTATGGACTATAATGACAAGGCGATAGCCCCATTTTGATGTAATAAAAACCAATGCGGAACCATCCGGGCTATTTTCTTAATTAAAATCTTTAAATTGAAAAGGGAACTTAACGCTTCATTGTGCCTAAATTTTAGAGTAAAGTGATGTGATTATTTGAATGGTATGTAGGTATGAAACTGACCAAAGTACTAGGCTTGATTCCTAGGTCGGGTAATAGGATTTTTTAGATTTTCTTCCTTTCAAAAAAATTAGAAGCAGGCTGGAGTTAGAGAGCTGGTTGTCATGCTTAGTATTACAGTTCTGTGCCTTATAGAGAATTAGTTTGGTGTGATATTTATGGTTTTCCACACAATTTTCATCTAGACTTAGTTTTGGAATTTACTGAAAATGTTTAAAAAAAAAGAAACCTTACTCATGATCCATAGCCCGAAACTTAAAGCTAAACTAAGGTGACCTATGAAGCTATTAAAAAAATTTTTAGTAAAACGGGCTCGATTGACATTATAAACCGAAACCGAAAAATACGTAAGTGAATAATCAAAGAGACAGTTTCACTGTTATATTTGGTCACTGAATATTTCAATTAATTGAATTCTATGACAAAATAAGACACAGTGAGGGGTACTGAGTCAACTCTATTAGTCACTTCATGTGAGAGTCACCAAGTAGTATGAAATATTTGGATAGTATCATCCTGACGCTATCAAATATTGACCATTTATTTTTTCCATGAACTTTTCAGTAGCAGGCCAAAGTACGATGGTCGGTTGCTGCAATCACACCTTTTTTTATCGAATAAAGAGCCTTGACTGCTATCACACCTGATGTTAAGAGTTGTTTTTTTTCGAAAATCCGTTTTTTTTTAAAACACTAGCCGGGGTTGCAGACATCGAAACCATTAAACGTATTTCCGTATTTAAAAAAATTACCCATAAGTTTAATTTTTTTTTACAAGTTTTTTAAAAAAGATTTCTACACCCCTTTCGATTTCTACACGACATCGTACCGGAACGTTAAATCGCTTAGCGGTACGTCTTTGTCGGCAGGGTGGTAACTAGCCACGGCGAAAGCCTACCACCAGCCAGACCAAGACAAATTAAGAAAAATCTCAATCTGCCCCGCCGGGGATCGAACCCAGAACCTCCGTCTTATAAATTCACCGCGCATACCACTGCACCACGGAGGTCGTCGAAACCTCTGTGCTTCGGAGAGCACGTTAGAATTATCGACCCGGGAGCTAGTTCGGTGTTTCGAAAAATAAAGCAAGGGGAGTCAACTTGATATTAGTATGTTACATGTCGCTAATTCAATGAGGGATACAAAAATTATTTTTGAAGAATATGTAATTTATTATATTTGTATTATTTCACGCAATGAAGCAATTTAGCTGAAATTTAGAGTTAAGATAGATTATCAACTGGAGGTTTTAACACTTAGGCCTGTGTGCACCAAGATTTCGGTTATCATAACCAACGGTTAACATAAGCTAAACGTACAATTTACTGTTCACGACAACCCGTACGTCGGTTTAAGACGTAAGCCGGGCGGTTATCTTAACCGAGCTTACGTTCTTAACCAGCGTACAGGTTGTAGTGAACAGTAAATTTATAGTTAGCATATGTTAACCGTTGATTATGATAAACGAAATCTTGGTGCACACAGGCCTTAGACTACCCTTTATTCCGGTAAAGTATAAAATGTAAAAATTCTAAATTTGTATATTTCAAGTAGGCTTTATTTACAAACACTTTAAAACGGCAAGTTTGACTGTTTGTGGTGACTCTACCATCGGCGCGAAAGGCAGATTAAGAAAAACGAATATAAATTCCCGCGGGATAGGGATACCATAAATCCATGCAAAAAACCGAGGGCAATGCTTGTAAGCCTACAGTAATAAATGATGTTGTCTAGTAACGACCAAATTAAAAAAAATTGTGTCCTCTAAGTCACAAGAAGCTGGTCCCCCTACAAGTATCTAGGGCAAGGCGGCGCGGCTGTAAATCGCACGTGCTCGGAATGCCTCCCTAATCTTATATGGAGTTAAAACGGCGCAATTAAAATTATCATTTATGGCTCAGCCTCGGCGGGGTATTACATCGGCTCTATTGCTATCGGATCCAGGCTATTGGGCTGTTAGGAATTAGGGAAATGTTTTGTAAGGCTTTAGAGCGGAATATTAAAAAGGCTTTGTTATGTCGTCTATTATTATTTCGTATTTTGAGTTGGTCTATTTTACACAGTGTTTGTTTAAAAAACATCTAATACGTAAAATAGTATAAGAAGTAAAAATCACGAGTAATATAATAAATACGGAAATTTTAATGGATGAATATAAGGTTGGATGTTTGCTATAACATCACAGCTTAACGGAGGGCGAATTTTAGCGCGGGGAAAGTCTATTACCTAGAATACCACATAGGATAACTTTAAAGTGATATTTCTTATTTACATTATTTACAGAAAGATAGCTAGATAGAGTAATAGAAATCATACGTGAAGCTATAAGCCTTTCAGTAACTAGAGCTCAAAAAGGGTTGACGACGAATAAAAGACAAACTAACTTCGTTAAAGCAGGCTCAAGTACAAATTCTACCAGCAAGCCTTATTCAATTCTGGGCTCTGCTCCTGATTGGACTATATAGACACGTATGAAAAGCACTATCACAAATCAAACGTATAGTACTTGTTGAGCTTACAGTGCAGTGGGAAACAAACATCCCTAAAGACCATGTATTCAAAGTGAATAAATATTATGACGTTACTAATGAACTAACTAAAAATGGCTATGCGGTTAGTTTATACGCGGTAGAAGTGGGTGCGAGAGGTATACCAGCGAAGTCTCTCTTTAACCTGCTAAAAGATCTTGGCCTTACTAGAAGTGCAGTAAGCTCCATATTGGAACGAGTGTCCAAAGCTGCTCTAATAGGGTCCTTCCAAATTTGGCTGGGCAGGGAGAATAACTTGAACAGAGGAGTTGAGTGTTGTCGCGCGTCACTAAGACTCTTTAAGTAAGTAGTATTCTTTTAAACCTACACCCGTGTCACAAGTCTCGGGCTCTGTTCGGAGTTATTCTCTCAGCCACGCGATGGACCCGGCACCCGCACGGTGAATCCATGGAATGCTAAGATATTCGTCTCAAGCTATATCAAGGCAATTTTGTTAAGCAAATTATTCCAACCGATATTGCGTGATTGAGTAACAAATATCCAAACATAAAAAAGTTGTAGTAGAATTGATGAATAAACTTAATGAAATCGTTATCAGAACACTAAAGCTTATAGGCCATAATGAAAGCATGACCTCCAAAGTAGAATAAAAAGCGCTTTCGATGCTTTAATTAAAAGTTAATTAAACTTTAGTGAATTTTAATCAGCGCAGTAAAGCGGTAATTGTGTGTTTTTTACATTCCTATTTCCGTAATGGATCCGTGGGTTGTTATAGACTAAGAGAATTGCTTTGGTATTAGTGAAATGCCTTTGTCGGTATGGTGGAAGCTTATCAGGTCTATTTACCTACAAAATGTTTATTCCCTAATTGACCTGTGACCTGATTATGGGTAAAAGAACTCCCACTAATCATTAGTCTATTAACTGCCGACTACAGGGCCTGGTCTTCCCCTGGTCTATCTCGTCGTAGGAAAGGGTAATGAATATACATTCATATGTCTATCTCCTTTCCGACGATCCACCAATTTTGGTCTCCAAATTGTCGGATCAATCAGGTGGACCAATCGGGTGGAATTAGTCCACCTCGTCTCGTCTCGTCAAAATCAGTCCACCCGTGTCAGAGGTTCATCATCATCATTACTATCAGCCTATTAACGGCCCACTACAGGGCCAGGCCTCCCTCCTTATAGGAGAGGGGATATGGAGCGTAAACCCAGCACGCTGCTCCAATGCGGGTTGGCGGGCTTAGGGTGATAATGTTCTGATAGTGACCGGGACCAACGGCTTAACATGCTCTCCGAGGCACGGGGTGTAAAACCACCAACTTCCAGACTCCGAGCTTGGAATATACTGAACATTTCATAGAAGAATGAAAAAGCTCAGAACCTCGTGATCGTTGCCACATAGGCTAACCACTAGAACAACGAGGCAGTCAGTCGAGGTTTCAAAGGTTAGTTGGAACTCATAGATAGATAGATAAACAACAAAAAAATTAAAAATTGATTTTTGATGTAGGCTCCGTTTAATATTTTATATGCATTTATTGAAAAGTAGTAAATAATTTAAATTCTATTTATTTCTAAACATCAAAACCCTTTGATATTTAAGTTTGGCTCATTAACTGTGAAGCTATCGAGATTTAATTTGACGTGAACAAAGTCGCGGGCTTGTGTAGTAAATCTATTAGTAACAGTAATCATCATTATTCCTGCAAAATGGAATAGGCTTCACTTCACAAGCGGCGCTAGATATGGATACTCTATAATTCGAGTTCATTCCGTTTGGTTAGAGAGCATGCGCTAAACTAGGCTTTACGTAAAATGCCCATTTCTGATATAAACCATTGTAACTATTTCGAAGTCCCATACAAAGGTAAACATTCGTCACATATAAATATAAACACAATTTACATCATGTTTTAGATCTTTCTAAAGGTTACTATACTTTTAGTTTAAAAGTATTAGATTGGCACGTGATCGACTTTCGATCAGAACCCTATTATCAATGTTATGTCCATAAATAACTCAAGTACTTACACACAAAATTCATGCAACCATAAACAAATCTTGACTATCCTTAAACTCACACTTTCTTACTGTATTACATGAACTGATTTTCATATATGTGGCCCTTTTCATGTTTTATAAATTAATTGCTTTATATCTTTCAATACACGAACTGTTTCCCATTTATGTGGCCTCTTCGTGTATTGTATAATTTCAAAAAATGTGATTAGAATCAAATTCTCTTAAGAACTTAAAATTCCAACCTATATTAGAGTGGTATTACAGATACACACAGAGCGATCCGATTAAGTCCTCAGACAAACTTTAGATCGATGGCATCTTTCTATAGAATGGTAGTCTTATGCTCCAATCCGCATATAACTGTGGCCCGCTTCCGGAGATGCTAGTTCTATGATGCCCGGGCCGAGTGAGGGTTACCGCAAAACGTCTATCGCAATATAATATGATAGCCACACTTCGTGAATGCAGCCTCCGTTAATGTCTCAATAGACTTCGCTAGTTGCTAGAACATTCTGCGTTGGATCGCGTCGCACGGCTCACCGAACCGTTCACAGAATCGACACGATTCTGTGGAAAGAATCTAATAATCGAATCTCTTATTAGAGAAACCCTTTTCGTCTCCGGTAGCCCTCGGGGCGTGTATATCATACACTATGGATACAAATGCGTTCAATTAGAAGATACTTCTAAGTATTCGTTTAATATAAAACGCTGTTGTTTATCGTTTTACTGTGCTTTAATAAAACACATTCATATATTTTACATGTATATATATATACATTTATATATATTTTAATTATTTTTAGTGTTATTTATGTACGATTATGATCGTCACACCATACTAATTTCGTACATGCAGAAGTAATTATGTCTGTCCATCTTTTTTCATGAATGCCTGTTTTTTATATTCACGAAAATTGGACATTGGCTAGCGTTAAACTCAAAAATGCAATAAGAAAATCATTATCATTTAAACATTGGTCACATTAAAAACATATGGCTAAATTCATACAAAAAATAATAATCATATGTCCTAATAAATTTGTAAAAAGCCTTAATTCCTCTATAAAACATTCGTTTGCAGTTAATTATTTCGGAGTGGACAACAACAGTAACAACAACAACAATAACATCAAGAAAAAACATTTGGTTAATATTTTTTTAACAAAAAATAAAATTAATGTGCTAGTCATTTTGTGAAACGTCTAAATCCTACATTCAGTCTGCAACAAACCCATTCGTATGCAGTTAATTACTCCGCAGTGGATGTAACAAATAATCTCATCTAATGTTTTCCGGCGTTGGAAATCGGTCTATCTATTGCTGATCATTCGTTTCGCTGCACTTCTATCAACGTATAACACATCAAGTCGATTGTTACCATACATTACGTTATTACTGGTGTTAAGCACGAGCAAAGAATACGCGTTGGTTCAGTGAATAGCCTATGATGCTTAGGTGCTCCGCATTTTTAAGCGACGAAAAAAAAACGGAGGAGGTTCTCAATTCGACACGTATATTTGTTTTTATTTTTTTTATGTATGACCACGCATAACTTTTTACAGAGTTGTCCGATTTTGATAATTCTTTTTTTATTGAAAAGGGCATACATCCAAGGTGGTCCCATTGTCCTCATGTTAGGATCTGCTGATGATGTCCTGGGGAAATTGAAGGAACTCTTCAAATTTTGGAGGCACGCTTACAGCGATTTCGGTTTTTGTCTCGGTATCGGTAGCTTTTTGGCTAGTAGTGCCATATAATATACTATGACAGTATAGTACGACTACGTTACGTGGCGATAAATCACTAAAAAGTAAGAAATAAAAATTTTTAACAAAAATTTTTTAACAAAAAATAGAACCGACTCAAAGCGCACTAAAAAGTAAAAAATAACTGTGTCATTTAGTTGCTTTAATTTACTTAAGCATATCTATGAAGTCGGTGCCAGCCAAGTTTAAGGAACATTTATTTTACGTAGTAAAGCAGTTTGTTGGTTCTAGGTAACGGCCTTGAAAGTAGAAACCTTGGCTGGCACCGACTCCTAGATATGCTTAAGTAAATTAAAGCAACTAAATGACACAGTTATTTTTTACTTTTTAGTGCGCTTTGAGTCGGTTCTATTTTTTGTTAAAAAATTTTATTTCTTACTTTTTAGTGATTTATCGCCACGTACCGTACTCGTACTATACTGTCATAGTATATTATATGGCACTAGTAGCCAAAAAGCTACCGATACCGAGTCAAAAACCGAAATCGCTGTAAGCGTGCCTCCAAAATTTGAAGAGTTCCTTCAATTTCCCCAGGATATCATCAGCAGATCCTAACATGTGGACAATGGGACCACCTTGGATGTATGCCCTTTCTAATAAAAAAAGAATTATCTAAATCGGACAACACTGTAAAAAGTTATGCGTGGTCATACATAAAAAAAAAAAAAATAAAAAAACAAATATACGTGTCGAATTGAGAACCTCCTTCGTTTTTTTTCGTCGGTTAAAAAATAGAACTGACACTGACTTCATGGATATGCTTAAGTAAATTAAGCAACTAAATGACACAGTTATTTTTTACTTTTTAGTTCGTTTTGAGTCGGTTCTATTTTTTGTTAAAAATTTGTTGACGATCAAGTTTCTACGTCGACACTAAGTTTGTAAACTCGCCTTGGAGCAGTTCTATTCTCTTACGTCGCTTCATATTTTTTTACTCTTGTCATATCCTCGTGCTCTCCGAGGTTTATAATTAACTGCAAACGAATATTTTTTACCCGACTGCGTCAGAAGGAGGGTTATGTTTTTCGAGCGTATGTATGTATGTATGTCCATTTCTTCGGCACGCGCTACAGCCTAAACGGCTGAACGGATTTTGACATGTGAGGTGTCGTTGAATTTGTCAAAATTGTGGTAGTGACATAGGCTATATAAATTTTCGAAATGGCGGCTGCAAATGGGGGAAAAAGGGGGGATGTGTGTATTTTTTTCTTTTATCTTAGCAATATGGATACCAATTGAAAGTGCGTAAAAAGACCATTTCAAAAATATAAATATCATATCATGTTCATATTATTTTTTTTACAAAAAATGGCAAAAAGTGTACTAAGTGTACCGTCTCATTTCTATACCATAAACTAAAACTAAAAAGTCTCAAATAAAATTATTATTATAAAACAGGGACAAGATACTTTAACCTGCGAGGAAAGAAAGATCTACCCAAATTTATCTACGCCTGCAGCACCATAAAGTATTTAGAATTTTATACAGATATAGTGATCCTTGTTTTTCTCTTTTCAGTTCATAACTTGTAAGCAGTCGGGTTTTTTGTTTTTATAATAATAATTTTATTAAAGGAAATAAATCATCTTATAAAATAACTAGCGACCCGCGAAAGTATGTTCCTGTATTTTGAATCACTCTACTATATTATGCATATATTATACGCATAAACCTTTCTGTTGAGCCACTCTATCTGGTAAAAAAAAACTGCATGAAAATCGGATGCGTAGTTTTAAATTTAAGCTTACATAGGGAGAGACATGAAAAGCGACTTTGTTTTATACTGTGTAAGGATGATTAGGAAATAAATTATTATTATTATTTGTTTGAACTTATTAGCCATACTTTTAATGTCCTCGACTTCTCGAAGGCATGAGGGGATGTCAATACCAGACTCTTTTTAACTAACGAAAAAAACGGAGGAGGTTCTCAATTCGACACGTATATATTTTTTTTATGTATGACCACGCATATCTTTTTACAGAGCTGTCCGATTTTGATAATTCTTTTTTAGTAGAAAGGGCACAATTTCAAGGTGGTTACATTGTCATCATGTTAGGATCTGATGATAGTATCTTGGGAAATTTTAAGGAACTCTTACCTAGAACCCACAAACTGCTTTACTACGTTAAAAAAAGGGTTCCTTAAACTTGCTGGCACTGACTTCATAGATATGCTTAAGTAAATTAAAGCAACTAAATGACAGTTATGTTTTACTTTTTAGTGCGTTTTGAGTCAGTTCTTTTTTTTTTAATTTTTTACTGAAATTTTCTTGAAATAAAGAAAAGTTCTGTATTTCATCCAGGATTTGAATCCCGGACCTAATTATCCGAACTCACATAGGCTATCAATTGGATCAATGACCGGCAATATTCAATAGCAAACAATTACAAGAGAGCTGCCTAACATACTTCAATGTAAATGATCATGCCTTGCGTATCTTCTTCGAATTTGGTATACTAGAGACATATCTCCGAGTTACGGACGCACTTTGCTCCTCAGATTTATCGATAAAGTCTTTGTAACAGAATATTGTTAACCAGCTTCATATACAAGCCCTGAAGACGTTCCAGTGCCAGAGTGAAACGAGCTTTGTCTGATTAATGTAATATCGGTACAATTGTAAGATTCCAGGTGAGTGACATCATTCTATATGTAATCTATAACATAAGTTAGATGAACTTGCATATAAAAGTTAGACATTCAATTTTTTAACAAAAGATAGAACCGACTCAAAACGCTCTATAAAGTAAAAAATAACTATGTCGTTTAGTTTCTTTAATTTACTTAAGCATATTTATGAAGTCGGTGCCAGTCAAGTTTAAGGAACATTTATTTAACGTAGCAAAAGCAGTTTGTGGGTTCTAGGTAATGTCCTTAAACCTTGGCTGGCACCGACTCATAGATATGCTTAAGTAAATTAAAGCAACTAAATGACGCAGTTATTTTTTACTTTTCAGTGCGCTTTTGAGTCGGTTCTATTTTTTGTTAAAAAATTTTATTTCTTACTTTTTAGTGATTTATCGTCACGTAACGTACTCGTACTATACTGTCATAGTATATTATATGGCACTAGTAGCCAAAAAGCTAAAACGTCCGCTAGTAATATTATGAAGGCGAAATTTGGAAATGAGAACTACGCGGGTGAGGCAGGCGTTCTCCTTCTCTAGACATTTGTAAGTAGTACTTTGTCCTATAGTAAAGCTTTATCACATCATCATTATCAGCCTATTAACGGCCCACTACAGGGCCAGGCCTCCCTCCTTACAGGAGAGGGGATATGAAGCGTACACCCACCACGCTGCTCCAATGCAGGTTGGCGGGCTTAGAGTGATAATGTGTCATTTATTAACGATCACTATCAGATGTTGATGATAGTGACCGAGACCGACGGCTTAATGTGCTCTCCGAGGCATGGGGTTGTAACACAACCAACTTCCAGCCTCCGGGTTTGTAATGTACTGAACATTTCATAGAAGAATGAAAAAGCTCAGAATTATTCCGTGACCCGACCCAGGGATCGAACCCAGGACCTCGTGATCGAAGCCACATAGGCTAACCACTAGACCAACGAGGCAGAGCAATAAAGACGGCCGAGTGGCGCAGTGGGCAGTGATCCTGCTTCTGCGTCCTAGGCCGTGGGTTCGATTCCTACATCTGGAAAATGTTTGTGTGATGAGCATGGATGTTTTCCAGTGTCTGGGTGTTTATCTACGTATTATAAGTATTTATGTATAATATATATAAAAATATTCATGAGTTATCATAGTACCCATAACACAAGCTACCTAAGCTTACTTTGGGGCTGTATAGCGATGTGTGTAATTGTCCTATAATATTTATTTATTTATTCATTTAAAGCTTAAATAAGCTTTATTCTTGAAATACTACTATGTGCGTTATGAACATATTTTGCTCTCGTGTTACTAGAGACTTCCAATTACACATGCTTGCTCCTTAGATTCATATGTAAAGTGCAGTCTATGTAACAGAATATTGTTGAAGGAACATCTTCTACAAGGCTTGAAGATGCTCCGTTATAGGAGTAAAACGAGACTTAAGGGTGTTTTATCTAAATTAGCTATTGCTGCAACTATTTGTCAGGTTTTAGAGAAGTGACGTAAGTTTATATTTTACAGCATAAGGCCGAAGAGCCTGCGCATAAAACTGAAACTGTGAATATAGGGCAGCATAACTACTTGGATAAATAAAGGGGAAAGCCCTTAACCATCGTTAATAGTGAAAAATGCTTATAGCAAATCGTTACAAGACATGTTCCTAATATAGGTAGGTTTATAACATGGCAACGAAGAAGCTGTTCAGTTTATCGGCGACGGTTTTCCACTTACCATCAAGTGGTATACTAGAAGTTAGCCCTTGACTGCTATCACACCTGATGTTAAGTGATGATGCAATTCAAGATAGAAGCGGGCTAATTTGTTAGGATGGAAAAGGAGAACAAAGAATAGGAAAGGGGTGTGGATTTCATCCTACTGATGAAATGCACACCTCTTTCGGTTTCTACACAGCATTGTATCGGAACGCTAAATCGCTTGGCAAAACGTCTTTGTCGTTAGGGTGATAACTAGCCACGGCGAAAGCCTCCCACCAGCCAGACCAAGACTAGTTAAAAAAATCTCAATCTGCCCCGCTGGGAATCGAACCCAGGATCTCCTTCTTATAAATCCACCGCGCATACCACTACGCCACGGAGGTCGTCAAAAAAGAAGGTGTTTTTTTTATACGACTTCAAAAAAAAAGGAGTTTCTCAATTCGACAGTATATATTTTTTTTATGTGTGTTCGCGCATAACTTCGTCGTTTATGAACCGATTTTGATAATTATTTTTTTGTTAGAAAGGAGATAGTCTAGTAGTGGTACCATGACAAGGAAACCAGGATCTGATGATGGGATCTTGGAGAACTCGAGGGGAACTTTCGAAAATTGTAAGAACAATTAGTACGTTTGTTAATTTTTCTGGCAAATATTTAAAAGCACTTCAATTTGATAAAGGTCTGGAGTCGACCTGATGATGGAACCGATCTACATATAAGAGAACTCCTTGACGATTTACTGCAGTTACCTTGTGTTTGGGCTCGATTAATTTGTCTTGATAAGAACTTTACATTTAGATCGGCTGTGACTGTCATTGAGGATCTGGTGATGAAGACGAAGTACAGTTAAGGGAGCAGTTAAGGGTACAGTTAACGGCTTACAGTAGCTACCTTGTGTTTGGGCTTGATTAATTTGTCTCGATGAGAAATTACATTTAAATGGACTGTGACTGTCATTGAAGGTCTGCAGATGAAGACGAAGGACAGTTAAGGAAGCTCTTTAACGGTTTACAGTAGCTACCTTGTGTTTGGGCTCAATTAATTTGTCTCAATGAGGACTTTACATATAGATGGACTGTGATTGTCATGAAGGGTCTGGCGATGTAGACGAAGGACAGCTGAGGGGGCTCTTTAACGGTTTACAGTAACTACCTTGGTTGTTTGGGCTCGATTAATATATCTCAATGAGAAGTTTGAAAGGGTATAGATTCCAGTTGGTTTAATGTTTACTAAGTCATGATCCGATGATGAGATCTACGAAAACTCGAGGAATCTCTACAAAGTTTATAGGCACATTTGCAGGGATGTCGGAATGTTATAACTAGCTAGTGAATATTGGTACTTATGGTTTAGTTCGAGTAGGTTCTTTAGAATGTTCGTTGTTGATAAATCACTAAAAAGCATGAAATAACAAAAATTTAACAAAAAATAAAAACGCCTTCAAAACGCTCTAAAAAGTAAAAAATAACTAAATGACGTAGTTATTTTTTACTTTTTAGTGCGTTTTGAAGGCGTTTTTATTTTTTGTTAAAATTTTTTTGAACTACAAATTAGCCCTTGACCGCAATCACACCTGGTGGTAAGTTGTGATGCAATCTAAGATGGAAGAGGGCTAACTTGGTAGGAGTAGGATAATATCTACACCGTTTCAGTTTCTACACGACTTTGTACTAGAACGCCTTTTATCTTTGTCAAATACACCGCACATACCACTGCGCCACGGAGGCTATGGTAAATGGCCTAAAATTTCTGAAGTGTCGATTCCTATACAAACTTAACAATTTTGACTTTTGTAATCTTGGCTTTTGTTTAATCTTAATATTTTTTATTCAGGACAGAAAAATTATTCAAATGAAGACGTTATTGAGTTATTGAGACTAACGAACTGCAAATCATTTTTATATTTAAGATAAAAAATGAAAACCACGTGAAATATACAGATATTCAATAAAATTATTAAAATTTGAGATGGCACGACAAAAGAAGTGTAATTGTAGAACCAAATTTGGAAGGGATGCTTGACCTTTTTTTTTCGGGGGGGAAATCTTCTCAAAGATACCCACCATTTGAGGGAAAAGTCAGGTTATGTGGGATTTTTACCCACGAAAACCCCCTCGGTGGCCATATCAGTACAAGTAGGGAGACTGTGGGATCTCTATGAACCAACGAATACCAGTGCCTCCCTTGCACACTGCCCATAGAGGCTCAGCTCGAGGATGCTTGACCCTATAGTACCCTATAGTAGTGAATAATGAAAACAATTTAAGTAAAGGTAGATATTTGAAAAAAATCTACCTCGGGGGCAAAGTGGTTAGTCTATGTGGCTTCGATCACCAGCTCCTGGGTTCGAATCGTGGGATCTGGTCACGGAATAATTCTGAGTTTTTCATTCTTCTATTAAATTTTCAGTAAATTCCAAGCCCGGAGTCGGGAAATGGGAGGTGTTATAATACCCCCGTGCCTCGGAGAGCATCAACATCTGATAGGTCGTTAATAAATGAAACATTATCACCCTAAGCCCGCCAACCCGCATTGGAGCAGCGTGGTGTGTCTACGCTCCATATACCCTCTCCTATAAGGAAGGACGTCTGGCCCTGTAGTGGGCCAGTAATATGGTAATGAAGGAATGAAAAGCAGGGTATTAGTATGGCTGACTTTATGCCTGTAGGTGTAGGTTACATAACATAAACCGTAACCTAACATATCCAATACCCTATCTGGCAACACTACGTTATCGAACAACGAGATAAGACGTTCCGTTCTACGGAAACATTACAAGCAATTAGCTATGTAGGAGGAATTAATTGCCGGTTCGCACACGCGAGCCGGTGTTGCCATTGTTCAGAACTTCGGTATTAAATTACTCGTACTCGTATGTAACAGGGCTTTAGGTCAATGGGAATTTAATTTGTGTTACAGCTATTGGTTTATTTATTACTACTTACGTACCGCGGTTTCACTCGTGTCTTATTATCGTATTTATAGTTTTTTGTTAGACTAGCGGACGACCGACACTTTGTCCGCGTGGAATTAAAATTAAAATTTCAAAAAATTTTAATTTCTAAAACTATCTAAGTAATCTAAGATAATTCTTATGATTTTAGCTATCTATAAGTAAAATTGTGAGTGACTGGTCTATTGGTTAACCTATGTGGCTTCGATCACGAGGTCCTGGGTTCGATCCCTGGGTCGGACCATGGAATAATTCTGAGCTTTTTCATTCTTCTATGAAATGTTCAGTACATTCCAAGCCCGGAGTTTGGAAATTGGTGGTGTTACACCCCCGTGCCTCGGAGAGCACGTTAAGCTGTCGGTCCCGGTCACTATCATCAACATCAGATAGTGATCGTTAATAAATGAAACATTATCACTCTAAGTCCGCCAACCCGCATTTGAGCAGCGTGGTGGGTGCGCTCCACATCCCCTCTCCTATAAGGAGGGAGGCCTGGCCCTGTAGTGGGCCGTTAATAGGCTGATAATCATGATGATGATGATGGGTAAAAATGACGTTAAAATCAGTCCAGCCTTTTCAGAGAATAGCCGGAACAAACAGACAGACAGGGACGTGTGTAAGTTAAGTCACGGGAAATCATGCAGACAAATAAACTTGTACCTACAGTAATGTGAATGCTGAAAAATATAGGTACCTTCAGAAAAAGTCTGGAAAATTCCACCACAGTCGGATGGTTAAACCATATGGCATTCCATTTCCATTTCCAATCAACTTTAAACAAAGAGAGCCTTTTGAGCCCGACGGTCAGGTATTAAATAGGGTTGCTATCTTTTAAATAAAAAAAGAAGCATAAAAACCACGAATTTTGGTGCTCAGGACTTGGACGTAAGGGTAGGTTTTAATTAGTAAATATTAATAGTACAAATTCATTACTTCAAAAATAAACTGTTTTCAAAAATCTGTAAATTAGGATTTTTTTATTAACAGGACAATAAACACAACCAAAATAACTACTAGTACTAAAACAGAATTAGTAAGTATGTAGGTACTGAGATCATTGATGAAAATATATTATATATTAGAATATACAATGTGTTAGGTATAACATTTTGTAATATACCGATACATTTTGATCTTGTTCACACAATTTTGTGTATAAAATAATTATTGTAAATTATATAAATTCCATACTAACATAAAAAAATAGAAGATTTTATCAAATTCTTGTCCACATACCTATCTGCCTACGAAGTTTTTTTCTCGGCACGTATTCTCTCTCCATAACTCCTGGTTGAATTCTTGATAGGGTATTTACCTAACACGTTGTATATTTATAACAAGTAGATAAACATCCAGATACTGGGCAATAGTTACAGATAATGAAGATGTGGGAATCAAACCCCTAGCCTTGGATACAGAAGTCAGAATCTCCACCCACTGTGCAACCCAGCCGTCTAAATCCGGTAAAACGCTTACGTATTGCAGCCCTAGATCTCAAATCAACCTTTTTCGCTGGTTTGCCTCCGATATTCGGTGTGGGGCAAACGATTTGATGGTTTCCAGTTTCCTGTTCGCTTCTTCCGAGTTTTTTGTGAAATGTTTGCGTTAACAATTCCATCTGCCTCCGTTATATCGATTTCCATGAGGTATTTTCATTCGTCGATAGAGAAAGTTAATGTATATGTTCCCTATTCTATTCTGTTTCCGCATTAAAATCATGGACTTCGATATTATTGGATCTGGATGCCGTTTCTGCCACGCACCTGCAAGTTGTGCAATTAGCTTCCACCGACGGTGTCCCCGCAGTGTTACAACTTCGGGTTATTCAAGGGGAGTGTAAATAAACAACTCAAAGGCCAGCAACGCATCAGTGGCTCCTCTGGTGTCGCAGATGTTCATGGGCGGCGGTAATCACTTAACATCAGGTGACCCACTTGCTCGTTTGCTCGATATTTTAAAAAAAAATTGGGTGTCTGTAAAGTCGGTTTACTGACGATAGTTAAACGTGACAACATCTTAAGAAAATACTGATGGAATGGTAGCATTTAATTGGTTATTAAAATTTTTAATTTAAGTATATTTTTATAAATATTAATTTAAATTAATAAAGTAATTGATTTTGATTTTATAAATTTATATTTTAAATTTAGAATAAATATATTAATTTTTAATTTAAAATTAATATATTTAATAGATGGATGTCGAACGCTGCCGAACGCAAAGGCCGATTGTGCTTCTTTGTCGCTCGTTCCGCGCTCTCGCTTGCACTTCAAGCCTTACATGGAACGCCTCAACGCGAGGTAACGCCGCATGAGTCATGTTTTTTCGTGCGTGCAGCCGGCTCTATCGAATTATAAGACGTTGTCACGTCAAAAAATTCAAAACCGAAAGAAGAAAATACCTTGTAAAGTACTACACTAGGTTCAATATCGGGCGTAGCAGAAATGCATAACAGACGACATGTTGCTGCGACACTACTTATTTCTTGTATAATATTTATATGGAAACGTCGTGTCGTCGGCTACGAAACGTATTTCAAAGAAATAAATACAAACCAGTAGTGTCATTGTAACAATTCGCCTGCACCTGTCGTCTGTGGCTACGAACTGGCACCCTAAAGCTAAATATGATAAATTGAACGGTATCAATTAATAGTACTAATTAATTAACAAGTGAAAGGAAAACCAGCAGAATTCTATAACAAAGTTGATCGGCGAAATTAAAGTTAATGAAGCGTTGGTAATTTGTTCAGGTATTAATTTCCTGATTCCATGCTTTGTTTCCTCTCGCGATTTAGTTAGCGTTTAAACCTAATGAGTTGGTATATTGTTCTGAAGTTAGTTACTTCGGTATTGCCTTTATTCTGGGTTTTAAGATATTGTTACGGACAACCCCTCAGAGGATTAAGGAAATAAAAGTGATAATGATTGGAAACCTCATTTGAATTAAAACATTTCATTAGAATTATATAAGAAGTCGTTTAAAAAGGGAAAAGAACATGGGACGATTCAAATTATTTTGTATGCAGAGTGAAGATAAAATTATTATTATAAAAACAAAAAAGCCGACTACATAGAAGTTATGAACTGAAAAGAGAAAAACAAGGATGGGAGAGGGGAGGGCCCTGGCAGACTACCGTCGCAGTTGATAGGTTCTTCAGACCTGGGACTAATCGAGGGCGTCGCAACGTGATGATTCTTTTATGGATTAATAAAAGACTGTTCTCGAATTGTGGTTTATCTTCCAATCCCTGACCCCCAGGTTCTAGCAATATTATTGTAGTTAATAATTATTAATGTTATCTGTCACTCCAAAACTTGCTTGCAAAATTACATTGAAAATAAAAATATCCTTTCATTCAAGCGTTTCATCATCTACTATAAAAATACATTATTTTATTTAAATACAATAATATAATAACTATAATTTTTTCATACATACAATCCTTTGTACGGAGCATATTTTTATGATAACCGGATTCTCTTATGGCATTGCGAGCATTTAGCTCTCTTTTAGAATACATTACACTTGATATTAAAGACATAAGTTGATCGCACACTACCGTAACAGACGTGAGTTGCGATTAAAATCAGCAGTTTTCTTTACGGTTTCAATTTTGTCTTCTAAATGAAATATTCGTTTGTCATAAGACAAGTGGTTGTTGTAGCGGTCCTGGGATTCGTGCTACATATTGAGTAGAAATTCATCAATCAATTTGATTTAGTAGAAATTCTTGTTGAAAAATCTGAGTCGTTTCATAGTAATCGTTACAGGAGCCTAACATAACTCTAAACTTGCTTTAGATCACAGCGGATGGTCTAAGTCGAAGTTCCTAATCCGTACAAATATTTAAAATGCGAAAGTAACTTCGTCTGTTAAATTTCATGGCTTACTTAACCGAATTGAATTTTGGGATGGAGAAATGTAACCTTGGGGAAGAACTAAGTAAAGTAATTTTTTAATTTTACAAATCAGTAATTTTCGACAACGACTGACAGGACTGAGCCTGTAATGGGCAATTCAAATAAGCTAATGATTAACTACCAATTGTGCGAGATCGAAAAGTTAAATATGCGAGAAAATGCGTTTACTTTTTGTTTGAACGTTTGACGGTCACTGCGCTGTGCGTCAAAGTAAATGCTGATGCGGAGTATGAGTCAGTCTGCGATAAACTTTACATGTGAATTTGCTGTCTAGTCCGTCCGTCCCCGTTTCATTTCCCGGGTTGCTTTTTTCGCTTTGGCACTGATTGGAAAATTTGAACAGCTGTACATTTTCCCGGCTCAATTCGCTTGATCCTTTGTGTGCTTGGTTTTATAACGACCTCTAGTTATAGCCCGCGGTTTCCATTCATGTTTTTGTTTAAACTCAAAATTGCAATGCATTATTATAACAGTTACTTAAGTATAGTACCAAAAAAAAGCAAATTAAGACTAAAATATATAAAGGGGCACTGAGAGAAGGCAATAAAGAAAAATATATATTAGAATATTTTTCTCTCTTTCACGTTAAACTCCAAAAATAAAAAAATAATTATTGAAAGCATCTGATATTTATAGTTAAGAGATAATGATAGTCACTTTGAAATCGCCAATTCGCTTAGTAATGTGGTCCATTTAAGTTCTACGTCCTCAGTTGCGTAAAGTAGAGAGACCAAGCCTTCTAAGTGGGCTGTTAAAATAATTCATAGTGAAATAAAAAGTCCGTACGGAACAAAAGTGCCTCGTAGATCGGCTTGCGTGCTTAAAAACTATATAACTAAAACGGATTATCAAAATCATTTTAATTATCGCACAGGACGGCGTATACAAAATGGCTGTCACGCGCGAAATGACAGCTGAGTGACACAACAATGGGCCCGACATCCTTGCTTTAACCTCAAATTGTTTGCATATCTCGCCCTAATCCAGGAAGCCGACGATATAGGTGGCTTAAAATAACATTAAAGATACACAGTGAAACTAAACAGGTGATTTTTAACCTGCCTTGTCATTTAGCTTACAGTGTAAATATTAAATAGAAGCAGGCGTTACTTCGCATTTTGAACACAGCTACTATTCAGTTCGCATTTGAATATTGTAGAGTCAACATCTCGTGAGGATACTCCGGTTTCGTAGGTAAAAGTTTTCTGTAACATTTAGGCAACTTTGTCATATGGATTTGTTGGTTTGCCGGAAAATAACATAATAATACAATTGAACCGACTTCAAAACGCACTTAAAATTGGTTGTCTGTAAAGTCGGTTTACTGACGATAGTTTGACGTGACCATGTCTTAAGAAAATATTGATGGAATGGTAGCATTTAATTGGTTATTAAAATTTTTAATTTAAGTATATTTTTATAAATATTAATTTAAATTAATAAAATAATTTATGTTGATTTTATAAATTTATATTTTAAATTTATAATAAATATATTAATTTTTAATTTAAAATTAATATATTTAATAATTATATTTAATAGACGGATGTCGAACGCTGCCGAACGCAAAGGCCGATTGTGCTTTTTTTAGCTCGTTCCGCGCTCTCGCTTGCACTTCAAGCCTTACATGGAACGCCTCAAAGCGAGGTAACGACGCATGACGTCATGTTTTTTCGTGCGTGCAGCCGGCTCTATCGAATTATAAGACGTTGTCACGTCAAAAAGTAAGTAAAAATTTTTAACAAAAAATAGAACAGTTACAATACTACAGTTTATGGGTTCTAGGTAACGTCCTTAAAGTAGAAACCTTGGCTGGCACCGACTCCTAGATATGATTAAATAAATTAAAGCAACTAAATGACACAGTTATTTTTTACTTTTTAATGCGTTTTGAGTCGGTACTATTTTTTGTTAAAAATTTTTATTTCTTACTTTTTAGTGATTTATCGCCACGTAACGTACTCGTACTATACTGTCATAGTATACGGCACTTGTAGTCTTGTAGATACTTACACAAAAACCGAAATCGCTGCAAGTGTGCCTATAAAATTTGAAGAGATCCTTCAATTTTCCCAGGATATCATCATCAAATCCTAACATGATGACAATGATACCATTTTGGAAGTGTGCCTTTTCTAATCAAAAAAGAATTATCAAAATCGGACAACTCTGTAAAAAGTTATGCGTGGTCATACATAAAAAAAAAATACGTGTCGAATTGAGAACCTCCTCCGTTTTTTTTCGTCGGTTAAAAAATAATTGCATCGTTTAGTTGCTTTAATTAACTTAAGCATATCTATGAAGTCGATTTAAAAGTGCACCTGACGAGATTTTTGCCGGCTCTTCTAAGTAGAATGTGCCTTGCGAACAAATATTAGTGTCACTATAGACAAACTATTTTGACGTTTTAAAGTATTCGTAAGTTAAGCTTACTCGTTGATAAATGATGCATGCGCAAACATTTTTGACTACTTATAGCAATAGTTGTCGGATCTTAAGCAGATGGTCCAGCTGGTCTAACATTTCGCAGAGTTATTTTGGCTGGTGGGAGGCTTTCGCCGTGGCTAGTTATCACCCTACCGTCAAGGACGTACGGCCAAGCGACTTAGCGTTCCGGTACGATGTCGTGTAGAAACCGAAAGGGGTGTGGATTTTCTTCCTACTCCTAACAAGTTAGCCCGCTTCCATCTTAGATTGCATCATCACTTAACATCAGGTGTGATAGCAGTCAAGGGCCTACTTGTAATTGATAAAAAAAAAATTCGCAGAATGCGAAGGTATGCTTTATGATGCCTATCAATATAATTGACCTTTTTAACAGAAGTTGGCTGAACAGGCCGAGATACAACATGATATTAAGTGGAAAACCATCGTCTATAGTACATGCCTGTGAAATTAATTGCGGCAATTTAATACATATCAAAATTATAAAGCGTAACAATCGTTTGCTTTATTCAAAAATATTACACTATACTTATCTTGGAATCAGTATATCAGTACCGGACGCCGTAAATAAATGACGTACCCGCTAATTGACTTCGTGGTAACAAAAGAACTAAGTATATTTTTATCTCCTCCGACGTGGAAAATAAAAAGATTTTTCACTCACGTGTACGTCGGAAGGATAAAAAACGTGGTGTGTTGTTCATTCGGTAACTGGGCATTTTGACAATAAGCTATCTACTTTAGAATTTAAACTGTCGTGAATGTTTTCCATATTATCGAAAATCAATCTTATATATGGGTACCCATTATAAACTAAATATGTATAGTAAAATTATTATCAATCGACAAAGAAAGAGGGATACGGAATATGAGCCTTTTTTAATATTTTCACGTAACATTGCAGTAAGAATATCAAATCAAGCATTGAAATCAAATCAAAATTCGTTAATTTCAGTAGGCTTTGCGTACAAGTACTTTTGAAACTCCAAGTTTGACTGTTTGTAATGATTCTACCACCGACTCGGAATGTAGGTTCAGATTATTCTTTATTATAATACTTCTTAATTTTGCGTATCAAAATGATGCACATTTACAAACGCAGTAACAACTAGACTTTCGGCTTTTTATAATGTTATTACTTAAAATTATTGTTCGTTAGCCGACTTTGTCAGGTGCACAGAAAAACACATTTAAGTAATAATTTGCATTAAAAAATAACATAAGCGAAACTGCGGACTAAACCTAGTTCCTAATATTATATCGAGTCAGTAATCGAACAATAAACTACATAACACTGCATTATAGAAGCGATCAAAAATAATAAAGTCATCCAAAACTTTAATCACGAAAGTTTCAAACGAAAAATTTTTTCGCAGATCCATTCCCAAAGTTTCCTTGTTACATCGACATTAACTTTTGTTGCCGTGTTATTTAAAGTTGAGAATGGCTCGACAGATTTTGATAATAATTTATCATTATCAACCTACATCAGTGTACAGGGGGCGAACACAGAAATCGACTCGCCATGTCTCTCCGACTTGCAGAGAGTAACCATTTATCATTCCATCAAATTATATAAGCCATTTCAGCTGAAGCCCGAATTTGTGAATCCGCACAAAAATTTACGAGTAGGTATTTTGTTTGTTTTGCATGCTGTGTGTATTTGCTTTATCGAACTTGATTTCACGCGACGAGATCCTTTTTTAACCCCCGATGCAAAAACGACGGGGTGTTATAAGTTTGACGTGTCTGTGTAAATGTATGTGTATGTGTCTGTCTGTGGCATCGTAACTCCCAAACGTATGATCCGATTTTAATGCGGTTTGAAAGGTATATCAGTAGAGAGTGTTCATAGCTATGTTTGGTGGAAATCGGTTCAGGTCTTCAAGGTCATGAGGTCGTTTGTTAGGTGTGATAGAAATGTTACACGCTCAGTTTTGCTTTTTTTAAATCTGCAAGGTGTCACCTTGCAGATTTAAAAAAAACCCTTTTCTCCCTAATATTCCAGAGGGGTACGTAGTCCTTGATAGGGTATTTACCTAACACATTGTTTAACGTGCACGAAAAATATCATGGGAAACTTGTCCAATTTTTTATACACTCCAGCTTGAAAAATTTCACCTGATGTAGTGTTTGTGGCCCGATGGAATGTGTAGAAGATGCCGACTCGCTCTTGTCTAAAAGATGCCCAGGATGTCAGAATCAGGAAATACATATTTCGGGAGAGAGTTCCATGCCCTAGTAAAACGTACAAGAAATGGAGAAGCAGAACTTTTATACAAGTTCTAGATAAATCAAATTAGTAGGTAAGCAGTTGCAGTTGAAGCCGGATTTTTGTGTGTGATGATAAAAATCTTCGTTGCCGAATATTCTGTGTCCGTTCTGCATGCTGTGTTTTAGCTTTATTCATCTTTTTTCAAGCGACGCACGTACGAAATTTTGTTTCTATTTTGTGTTTGTTACAAGATACCTATCTCCGTATTAAACTAAAATAGTGAGGGGTAATTATCTTAGGAAACTTTAGCCCATTTATAAGTTATTTAATGACCACAAACTTGCAAGCTTTAGGCAGCTACTATGAATTTTTGGAAAAGCTTTTTTTATGAAAGGCAGGAAACGTGCCAATAAATTTAATTAAAACTAGGTTGTTTTGTTATTTGCGTTAGAAGTTGCTATTATGTTTAATAGTTTTGATTAAAATACTTGTTTTCTTACTTACTAAACTTTGTGTTATTTATTTAAATACATTATAAGCCAATAAATATGGAAATACAAATATAAACATTTATAATAGTGTGAGCAATTTGCTCGCGCGCGCCTACTCGTGTAAGAAAATTAGGTGCGCCTTCTCACGGGTTAATATAATCACGCCTCCTGAAAAGAAGTGAGGAGAAGAAGATGCCTAGTCACTCTTGCCTTGAGGATGTTCAAATTGTAGGTGGTAGAACACACTGATGCCGGCGGAGCATTGCACACCTTTGTGTAACGTGGTTGCACAATATTTTGCGCAAGTTGCTTGGATATCCACCACGGCGCCAACTCTATATAAACCCTCTTAATAAACTTATGCCACAAAGGCTAACCACTGGATCAACGAGGCAATTATGAGATTTATTGATTGAAACAACAAATTTAACCATTTGTAATAACTCTACCGCTAGTTCGGAAGGCAAATTTCAGTCGGCAAGAAACTTGAACGACCATCAAAACATTCATTTAGAGGTCTAAATTGCGAAGTAAATTTAAAAATTCTAACTATACACGGTTATGAAGTACTTTTTTGTCTCGCAGTGTACTTACCAAGCATTATTCCCCACATCCCACTAATCAAAGCAATCGATAATGAATTAATCAAAGCCGAAGTGACATTTCCTGGTTAAGTACGAACTAAAACCCGTCCCTATCACTTTAATTCCAAAGCAGGTGTAAGAATTAATTTATACCGAAGATATCTTAACTGCGTTCGTGACTGGAACACGAAACTTCGCCTTATCTAAGTAATGTACGTTAATTTTCTTAAACACTTTCTTTGAGGTGTCATAATCGGTTTTAAGCGGCATTTCTAAGAGATACTTCACTTGTTTGTTGTTTCTTAAATATACTACCCGTTCACTTTAAAATAGCTGACGTTAATAGCATAAAGTAAAAAAAAAAATATTCAAAAATAATTTTGTCGTACACAATTCGAAACTCCACCATTATATGGTTGTGAATACAGCTTGGTGGCAGAAATAAACATGGTGGTAGTACTTCCTCGGAAAATTCATGACATAAAAAGCTCTACTACTAATGAAAAGTGTCACTGACGAAAGTTTGTGAATGATCATTATTAACAGCCCATGGACGTCCACTGTTATATGTAAGTATGTTTGATGCCCTTTCACGCAAAAACTACTGAATGGATTTTATTGAAACTACAATAATACAGCTAATAGTAACTTTAAAAATGTTTAACAAAATATAAAACTGACTCAAAACGCACTAAAAAGTAAAAAATAACTGTGTAGTATAGCAGTTTGTGGGTTCTAGATAACGTCCCTAAAGTAGAAACCTTGGCTGGCACCGACTCCTATCAAAATAAAAATTATGCGTGGTTGCTCATACATAAAAAAAAATATACGTGTCGAATTGAGAATCTCCTCTGTATTTTTTCGTGTGTTAAAAATGACACATAGGCTACCCGAAATCTTCAAGGCAACGGGAGCTACGTTGTTGAAACTGCGGGCATCCTCTTGTTAATAATAAAAGATAAGAATTGATGACTGCCTCCACGTTGCTCTAGTGGTTAGCCTATGTGGCTTTGATCACGAGTTCCAGGGTTCGAATCTTGAGTTCGGTCGTTAAATATTTGCGAGGTTTTCTTTCTTGTAAGAAGTATTCAGTAAATTCTGAGCCCGGAATCGAGAAGTTTGAGGTGTTAGGTACACTCGAGTCTGAGTTAATTAAATCGTCTGCTCAAATCACTATCTTTACTAACGGATAGTTATCGCTAGTGAATTATCACACTAACCCCGTTAACCCAGATTGGACCAGCACAGTGGGTCCACACTCCCCCTTTCCTACAAAGAGGGGGGATTGGCTATGAAGTGGGCCGTAAATATATTGACAATAATGATGATGACCTGAGAATTGTTAAAAATATTTAAAATAACATCAAACATAAAAATTTTTAACAAAAACTAGAACCGACTCTAAACGCACTAAAAAGTAAAAAATAACTGTGTCAATTACTTGCTTTAATTTACTTAAGCATATCTATGAAGTCGGTGCCAGCCAAGTTTAAGGAACATTTATTTTACGTAGTAAAGCAGTTTGTGGGTTCTAGGTAACGTCCTTAAAGTAGAAACCTTAGCTGGCACCGACTCCTAGATATGCTTAAGTAAGTTAAAGCAAGTAATTGACACAGTTATTTTTTACTTTTTAGTGCGTTTAGAGTCGGTTCTATTTTTTGTTAAAAAATTTTATTTGTTACTTTTTAGTGATTCATCGCCACGTAACGTACTCGTACTATACTGTCGTAGTATATTATACGGCACTAGTAGCCAAAAAGCTACCGACATCGAGACAAAAACCGAAATCGCTGTAAGCGTGCCTCCAAAATTTGAAGAGTTCCTTCAGTTTCCCCAGGATATCATCATCCGATCCTAAAATGATGACAATGGGACCACCTTGGAAGTATGCCCTTTCTAATAAAAAAAGAATTATCAAAATCGGATAACTCTGTAAAAAGTTATGCGTGGTCATACATTAAAAAAAAAAAAAAAAAAAAAAAAAAAAAAAAAAAAAAAAAAACAAATATACGTGTCGAATTGAGAACCTCCTCCGTTTTTTTTCGTCGGTTAAAAAACGAAGGAAGACATAACCATTCACTACAGCCGTCAATACACGTCAATCAGTGCTATATAAAAACTGAGCGGCGCTCACGTATATGTGCCATTCATTCGTTCATTCATGGCCCCAATCAAATCAATCAGCGGGTTCGCTCTGAGGTATTTTAACAAGCAAAAAGTGCGCGCGTGTTGGCCCGCCATTCCGTTAGCATAGAGAACAGACTCACAAGCTTAGCCGTTAGTTAGTGGATGCTTAGGTTTCATGCAGGATCTAGTTACTAGACAGTAGGGATATCTTCCTTGTAGTAGATTGAATTTTCTGCAAGGACCCACCGTCGCTTTTTTTTTTTTTATCGATTACAAGATGACCCTTGACTGCTATCACACCTGATGTTAAGTGATGATGCGATCTAAGATGGAAGCGGGCTAACTTGTTAGAAGTGGAACGAAAATCCACACCCCTTTCGGTTTCTACACGACATCGTACCGGAACGCTAAATCGCTTGGCGGTACGTCTTTGTCGGTAGGGTGGTAACTAGCCACGGCAAAAGCCTCCCACCAGCCAGACCAAGACAAATTAAGAAAAATCTCAATCTGCCCCGCTGGGAATCGAGCCCAGGACCTCAATCTTATAAATCCACCACTGCGCCACGGAGGTCGTCAAAATTGTTGGCAATGGTACTCATGTCTGTCAATAGTATATCTCTCACAAGTCACTTTCGGTCTACGAGTACAGCCCTTTCGGTTTCTACACTACATCGTATTGGTACTCTAAATCGCTTGACGATACGTCTATGCCAGATAGGTGGTGGTAACTGGTAGCGGCCGACGCCTCCCACCAGCTAAACAAGGACCAATTAAGAAACCTCAATCAACACCGCCGGGAATCGAAGATAGAACCTCCGTTATATAAATCCACCACTCGTACCGCGGCGCCACGGAACCTGTCAAAAGTAGACCTACTTATGCAGGGAACAATAATAAGAACAGAGCACAGATAATAATCCATACAATGTACAGAGAGATACCTATTATACCTTTATCTCTGTACTCGATACTTTATTATCAACGTATTTAGTGCTTCCGGTATTAAATCGCCGTAGTCCGAACGAAATAATTAATACCCGATCATTATCTTAACAACTCGATCCGCCTGTGATTATAAAAAGCTGTAGAATACTCTTACAGACGGTATCTCCATTTTACGCGTTTTTACCTTTTTACAAAGTACTGGACCAATGGGCCGATAAATAGAGAAATAATTCGTTACTATCCCGTGATTAAAGTTGAGGCTTTAGTATTGTTCAAAGAAGGTACAAATAAGTAAGAAACTATTTTCTAGAATAGATCAGTGCATGTCGGAATTTCACACAAGTATAAGTGGCGGATGTTATTTAAAGAGGTACAACGCCTAGTGCCTTGAAAATACAATTTATTAATGCCCTGAGTCGCTTCTAAGAGTTATGGTACAGTTTGTCTAAATCAGTTATAGCTGTTCATATCTCAACCCTACCAGTGTGTTTACAGTAAAAGTACAGTGTGTACATTTACTATGAACGCCTACATTGATCTGAACTAGAAATCAAACCGAGGTTCCTTAGATATTTTTTTGTATCATTTATTCATGTAAAAGTGAAGGAATAAATTAAATAGGTTTAATAATTTCCTGTCACTATGTCATACTCGTAGATTTGCATGACTTTTAAAAACGAGTACCAGAAGAAGTCTTCTCTCGCGATTGTTAATAGATGAAAAAAAGCCAACTTGACAGCGCTACAGTAAACTTAAAAGCCGTTTTCTACAACAAGAGCAAGAAAAAATATAAAGGACTATGCATTTGTAAATGAATAAGACGTACAAATTAAATTGTACTCTATTACTAGTAGCATAAGATTGAAATATCTTTAACCCACGAAGTATGTAAATGTGTTGTTATAGAATAAAAAACCGAATGGAGTAGACGTGTCTGACATTCATGTCAAGTTTTTTTTAAGTAGTTACGACATAACCATTCAATTATGGCGGCGTACTTTTAAAACTTAAACGAATTTAAAGTCGCATTTCCTTTGAGTTTCTGCGTGGAGTTATCACATTTTAGGTTTTAAGTTGTGGGTGGTGGCATAAAGTTCTGCTTGCGAAATGTTTAATGCGATTGGGTTTTGAGTTTTAATACACTTTTTATAAGTAGTGGTAACCTCGTTATTATTTGCTTGAGTTTTAGCAGCTGTGAACTTTTAAACGTTTATTTGGGCTTAATACAAACTTGTTAAGGAATATGTGTTATACATTTTTTTTACTCCACTTACGTTGTGAAGCGTTTTTAATTACACTCACAGTTAATGGTGTTTAAGCAAAATGTAGTAGACTAATGGGGTTTTATAATAAAGTAGCTTTTTTGAATAATAATTATTCGCTCTCATTTCGGCTTCTAACCTCGTTTTGAAACAAGCCATTTGCAAAAGGCAGTGCATACATTTGTAAACATGTACATGTTTACAAAGACAGGTGCCATTTTATTAACCGACTTAAAAAAAATGAGGTTATCAATTCGAAAATGTTTTCGAAAATTAGTCTGAAAAAATGTGCCAAATTTTAAAAGTGTATGTATGTATGTATGTATGTATGTGTGTATGTATGTATGTGTGTATGTATCGGTTCACTAGTTTATAAGATAGGGAATTTTTATGTTTATATATTTGTGTTCGCATATCTCCGGAACTGCCAGTTTGATTTAAGTCATTATTTCCTTACATAATCCGATTGAACAATACATACAGTAATAGTAGTAGAGCTTATTGCGATGGAGATCGTCCGGGGAAATACTACAACCAGTATTATTACGCAATGTTATAAATTAAGCATTAAGTTAGTACATACTCTGTAGTGCGCATCGGTTTGAAGGATACGATTACCGATTTAATAACACGCGCATGATGCCTCAAATTAAGGACGCAGGGCTTCACTTTGAAGGACGTTTTCCTTACATGCCTGCACTCAGTACGTCACGCATACCTTATATAAGGTGAGTTTGAATTATTAGCCAGCGGCGAAACTGGAGCAAGTCTTATGCATATAGATTACAATAGAAAAAAAATTTGTTCCCAAAATCTATAAATAAACATTTATAAAGCATTACAAAATATCTATTCACTTACGACAGACCGCATAACGCTATCCAATACATCCATAAATTACCCTAAAGCCAGCCAGCCATTAACCTCAAGGCAGTTATGTACCTAAGTACACACTAGAATTGATCAAAATAACAAACGTAACAACTGATTGGCGACCAAGGTCAATGCACTTTCCATTAATAGATTAAAACTTAGTATGAAATGCGGTGAGCGTACATACAGGCGCGGTGCGATTGTCGGCCTTTTAAAAGACCGACAACGGCACCGCTCTTTCTGAAAGACATACGTTCGTTCGGTATCTTAGGATTAATATATGAATGCCATGGATGGTGCTATGTAAAATGTGCTAAGTGAGTAAACATTTTGCAGGTAATTTTTACATTTTTTGTTACTGGTTCTAGAAATATTTTTATTCTGCTGTTGTAATCAGTATCCATTACACTTACTCCAGTTTCGCCGCTGGCTGATAATTCAAACTCACCTTATATATTAATCTGTTTAAAGTTCGTAAAGAACGACGCGTCTTCTCACAATAATAAAAAAATCTGACTCAAAATTAAACGTAAAGTTCAGTTTAAACTATCTTTGACTTTTTAAATTTATTTAATTCCAACGGAGACTCCATTTATTTTCCTGTAAAACAATAATTGTTCAATAATTGGTATTGTCAGAGTGAATTGGCTGTATTTTACAAGAGTTCTCATAAATTTAATGTTCGTGTGCTCCCGAATATGCAGCGGCTGTAACTACTACCGAAATATCGTTTGTAAAGTAGCTCCATTGATATGGTATACCGAAGATTAACCTTATTGACGAATTTAATCTCGTCAGGAATTATGTCATTATTGTTAATATACCATATAGAATCCTAACTTCGATATACTAAAGATAAACCTTTTTTTTTATCGACTACAAGTTGGCCCTTGACTGCTATCACACCTGATGTTAAGTGATGATGCAATCTAAGATAGAAGCGGGCTAACTTGTTAGGAGTAGGATGAAATCCACACTCCTATCAGTTTCTACATGACATCGTACCGGAACGCTAAGTCGCTTGGCGGTACGTCTTTGTCGGTAGGGTGATAACTAGCCACGGCGAAATCCTCCCACCAGCCAGACCAAGACAAATTAAGAAAAATTCCAATCTGCCCCACCGGGAATCGAACCCAGGACCTCCGTCTTATGAATCCACCACGCATACCAATGCGCCACGGAGGTCGTCAACCTTATTGATGCAATTCTGCATTTTTGGAAATTTTGTTCTTGTTGTTAAACCTACTACCATATATATGATATATACCAATGATATGATATACCAAAGATGAGCCTTATTGGCTTTCTTTTGTATTGTCAGAATTTTCGTATTAAGCATTAGTTGTGTGTCTGCATCTGAGGTTGGGGTGTAATCGCATTTTACCCGCAGCGCTGGTAATATCTGATGGACTCCGGGAAAATCAATGTTTGATATACCCTTATAGGTGTTAGAAAGGAAATGCCGTATTGTTACTTTTGGGAAGTTCAGTATGTATAATGAATAATTGTTTGCTGTTTCTGCGAAAACCGACTCCTCTAATGCTATAGATCTCTATTAATAACTCTACATTGAACATTGCAGAGTTAATATTTTCCGAGAAAATTCCGACTTCAAAGTAAAACGTAACGAGACGCTGCCTCCTTTACTTGTGCAAGAAATTAAAATTTCCCGTTTACAAAAACTGATTGCATAATTATGGAATGCCCTTTCAGTTTCCATTTTCTCTACCTATTAACGTAGCAGTTCTGGATTTGTTAATAGGCCGAACGCCGTGGCCTATGGGCGGCAGATTCTATTCGATTTAAGAGGATTTCTTACTGATTAATTCATTTGTTTATTTAACTTTAGTGCTTTCCTTTCAAAACCGCGCCGTAGTGTTAAATAAAAATTTTTAATTAAAATAGAACCGACTCAAAACGCACTAAAAAGTAAAAAATAACTGTGTCATTTAGTTGCTTTAAATTACTTTAGCATATCTATGAAGTCGGTGCCAGCCAAGTTTAAGGAACCTTTATTAACTAAATGACTCAGTTATTTTTTACTTTTTTAGTGCGTTTTGAGTCGGTTCTATTTTTATTTAAAAATTTTTATTTCTTACTTTTTAGTGATTTATCGCCACGTATCGTACTCGTACTAAACTGTCATAGTATATTATATGCCACTAGTAGCCAAAAAGCTACCGATACCGAGACAAAAATCGAAATCGCTGTAAGAGTGCCTCCAAAATTTGAAGAGTTCCTACAATTTCCCCAGGATATCCTCATCAGATCCTAACATGATGACAATGGGACCACCTTGGAAGTATGCCCTTTCTAATAAAAAAGAATTATCAAAATCGGACCACTCTGTAAAAAGTTATGCGTGGTCATACATAAAAAAAAAAATATACGTGTCGAATTGAGAACCTCCTCCGTTTTTTTTCGTCGGTTAAAAAGATCATCTATAAGGAAAAAAATTGGTTGTCTGTAAAGTCGGTTTACTGACGATAGTTGAACGTGACAATGTCTTAAGAAAATACTGATGGAATGGTAGCATTTAATTGGTTATTAAAATTTTTAATTTAAGTATATTTTTATAAATATTTATTTAAATTAATAAAATAATTGATTTTGATTTTATAAATTTATATTTTAAATTTATAATAAATATATTAATTTTTAATTTAAAATTAATATATTTAATAATTATATTTAATAGACGGATGTTGAACGCTGCCGAACGCAAAGGCCGATTGTGCTTCTTTGTCACTCGTTCCGCGCTCTCGCTTGCACTTCAAGCCTTACATGGAACGCCTCAAAGCGAGGTAACGACGCATGACATCATGTTTTTTCGTGCGTGCAGCCGGCTCTATCGAATTACAAGACGTTGTCACGTCAAAAAAGTGGCCTATACTCATAAAAATATCTACCCAGCACTAGACCGTGGGTAGTTCCAAGTCAAGGCAAGCGTGTTCCATCGTAGTCTACATCTTCACTTATCATATAGTCGAGCGCTGCCCTAAGAAGTGTAACAGATGTTACGTATCTTTAGATTCTTTATTGTTCTTTTACCAAGTAGTTTATTTGACTTCAGTACCTACTTACTAAAGCCAAACCGTCGTCTAAAATAAATAATAATTAATCGGGAAAAGGCTTTACTCATAAAAAATAAAGATCCAGCACTAGAACGTGGGTGCCTTCAAATAAAGACTGGTCGACAATTCCGAACTTACAAACCGGTTGGAGACTTTAGAGCACCGTAGAGAAGTTAGTTCTCTATGTGTGTTCTATCGTCTCTACAATGGCGAGTGTTCTGAGGAGCTGTTTGAACCGATACCACCATCTGTCTTTTCGTTCCTTTACATTTTTTCGTTCGTACATTCCTCAAAGGCCGGCAACGCACTAGCAATGCTTCTGGTGTTGCAAATGTTTGTGGGCGGCGGTAATCGCTTAACATCAGGCGACCCGCATGCTTGTTTGCCCACTTTATTTTCGATAAAAAAAAAAGTGCGTTCTAGGCAAGCGTGTTCCACCGTAATCTGCATATTCGCTTACCATCAAGCGCTGCCCACAGAAATGTAGTAGAAATGTAGATGCTACGTCTCTTTAGATTCTTTAGTATTCTTTTACCTAGTAGTTTAATAAAAGAAGTTACGTGTCTTCGGTATTTTTTGACCGATGTACAAAACTAATTATTTACACGTCCGACGGCTAATAAAATGAAAATAATATATGATTACCATGCACAGCTGTGTCGGGTGCGCGTAAAGTCGCCGCCGGCACTTCTGATGTTGAGAGATGGTTTAATAATAATGGACTTAAAGTCGCCTCGGTACTTTTATTACTCCGTTAACTTTCCCAGCATACTTTTGGCGTAAATACGTCATTAAAGCTCCTCCTATAAGGGATTAAACGGTACTGCCTTTTTGGTACAGTAGTTTGCCTATGTGACGAGGTTTCCAGATCCAATTGTGATGTTGATAGCAATCCAGTTGTTATTAATCATCATCATTATCAGCCTATTGCCACCCCACCACAGGGCCAGCACAGGGCTCCCCCCTTATGGAGCGTAAACCCACCAAGCTGCTCCAATTAGCGAGCTTAGGGTGATGATGTTTCATTTATTAACGATCATAGTCAGATGTTGATGATAGTGACCGGGACCGACGGCTTAACGTGCTCTACGTTGCACGGGGGAGTAACACCACCAACTCCGGGCTTGGGATGCACTGAAAATTTCATAAAAGAATGAATAACTCAGAATTATTCTATGAACCGACCCAGGATTCAAACCCAGCACGTCGAGATCGAAGCCACATTGACTAATACTGGACCAACTAGGCAGTCATCATTAGTGTCAATTGTTATCAATCATCATCATCATCATCATCAGCCCAGTAACGACGGTTTGACGACCTCTGTGGCGCAGTGGTTATATAAGACGGAGGTCCTGGGTTCGATTCCCGGCGGGCAGATTGAGATTTTTCTTAATTTGTCTAGGTCTGGCTGGTGGGAGGCTTTCGCCGTGGCTAGATACCACCCTACCGACAAAGATACCGACAAGCGATTTAGCGTTCCGGTACGATGTCGTGTAGAAACCGATAGGGGTGTGGATTTCATCCTACTCCTAACAAGTTAGCCCGCTTCCATCTTAGATTGCATCATCACTTAACATCAGGTGTGATAGCAGTCAAGGACCAACTTCTAGTCGATAAAAAAAAAACGGCACACTACAGGGCGTACACCCACCACGCTGCTCCAATGCGGGTTGGCGGGCTTAGTTTAATAATGTTTCATTTATTAACGATATATTTGTTATCAATAGTACCATCTAATATTGATAGTTAACAGACAAATATTAAAAACCTACGCTCTATATACCCTCTACAACTGAACGCAATATGCGCTAGCTGACCCTGTCCTGTTAGGAGGTCTGGTCCTGTTTGACTCACACGTTAACGTTTTAGATTCCATACGAGTTTAACTTATATACTTGACGGCGCCTGCGTCATCGTACACGACTAGAAAGAAGTCTGTGAACTGCACGTGCACCAGCTACGCTCTGTTGCGGCTGCGCATCGTTCGATACCCCCACTCACCCCACTACTTGAGTCATTCTACGCTGTATAAAAGGAGCGGGTCTGCAACTGGTTGGCAGTCTAGGCTCTGGCGTGGCGCGGTGCAGACCTTGTACTTTGCTTATCGCTTAACCTAGACAACTCTGATAATTAATTTGTGCAAACTAATTAATTATTATTCTCAGCTTGAGACGCAGTGTCTTGAGGTTACATTAATTAACACGAGACGTTACGTATCATTGCAATACCATAATTTGCCAGTAGTAATTCACTGTTAATTAAGTTGCTGTTAATTATTCTTTCAGTTACCTATTTCTAGTTATGTCTGACCCTCTTTCGACATACTTTTTTAGTTTTTATTGAAAAGTATCACCCACACTTTTATATTTAAGAATAAACATAATATCAAAACTTGCGGAACCGACGAGATTCGAACCCGCGTCTCTCTGGCAATCCGGGCACTTAGAGCGCCTTACCGCTAGGCCACGACCCCGATGACGTCGGTGCCTTATATAGATTCGAGGCTCGAAATCGACTCGTGATGATAATGACTTTTACAGATTCGATACTCGAATCGAATTTAGAGTTAACGATTTTGCAGATCTCGCTATAAGGCTACTGACCTCAGCGCCAGATATATCTCTTTAAAGGCGATAAAATAAAACTGCCCCGGTGAGTCTTATCTCAAACGAGCCCAAACATCCGGTAGCATTTCCAATCTCACTACTCCTCACTGCCAACCAAACTAATTATTATCACGTCGAACGGGTATTTAAATTATATCAAATGAAAATGAAATACTTGGAGATATGCATACTAGGTTGTAGGGAAAAGAAAAAACGTTTGTGTCTCGGGACGCCCGATAGAAGTGATTACTTAAATACAGCTGTGGATTAGAGTGAGAGAGGAGACGCCTGCCTACCGCTGCCATTTGGGTGAGTGAAATGGAAGCGAGACTGGCGCCGTAAAGCATTACGTTACGAAGCGATGTGCCCTCTTATAAGAAATTATCACTTCAAAAGATGTCTGCACCTTTCAATTGACTGTCCCGTTGCTATTTTTGTTAACTTATGTGGCTGCAATCATGAGGTCCTGGCTTCGACGCCTGAGTCAGGTTGTGGATAGTCTGAGTCTTTCTTTCTTCTAATAAATTTTCAGTAAATTTTAAGCCTGTAATCGGGAAGTTGGTGGGGTTATACCTTCGTGCCTCGGAGAACAGTAAAGCCGGTACCGGTCACTGTCATCTGGTAGTGATCGTTAATGCATTAAGCATTGTCATCCTAAGCCCGCCAACACTTATTAGAGCAGCGAGGTGGGTTAGCGCTCCATATTCCTGGTACCAATAAAATAGGCTGATAACGGCGAAATTTTGATGTTTTTTGTCTCTAAATTCTACAACGCATTTAATTTTACTGGCAAGTGGCAACCGGTCCCTTCAAACAACACTAATGCTTTTCCGGGTGAGCAGTCTCATTAATAACCCTAAAATTTTGGAAATAAGGAAGTCATCATGTACTTTTAAAGGGTAATAATACCTCTGTTTATCGACAGTTTTTATTTTGACTCAAAAGTATTTGGATTCCAAAAGGGGTATCAAGTAGGAACTTTAGTGCGGAGCTATCATTATCATCTTGCCCACATTCGCCGGGGGCACAATTATGTTTGTGGGAGCAAGTTGCCTGTATCGTAAATGACATAATTTTGCCAGCGGCCATATCGGGAAATGAAGTAACAACCAAGAAACGAGCTACAAAATGGCGGAATTATTTCCTGGTGTACTGTAGCATTTAATTTTAATGACAAAGATGCTTGGAGGCCATAGATCGATAGAGGTGTCGTTGAATTTGTCAAAATTGTGGTAGTAACATAGGCTATATAAATTTTCAAAATTGCGGCTTTAAATGGGGGGAAAAACGGGGAATATGTGTATTTTTTTCTCTTATCTTAGCAATATGGGTACCAACTGAAAGGTCATAAAAAGACCATTTAAAAAATATAAATATCATATCATGTTCATATTACTTTTTTAACAAAAAATGGCAAAAAGTGTACAAGTGTACCGTCTCATTTCTATACCATAAACTAAAAGTAAAAAGTCAAAAAAAATTATTATTATAAAAACAAAAAACCCGACTGTCTAAGCAGTCGGGTTTTTTTTGTTATGAACTGAAAAGAGAAAAACAAGGATCACTATATCTGTATAAAATTCTAAATACTTTATGGTGCTGCAAGCGGGGACAAACGTAGTTTTGGTAGATCTTTCTTTCCCCGCAGGTTAAAGTATTTTGTCCCTGTTTGCAGCACCATAAAGTATTTAGGTTTTTTGTTTTTATAATAATATTTTTTATTTGCTGTCTTCCGAAAAGGTGGTAGAGTCGCTACAAAAATATAAATAAATGAATTGAATTTAAATGTTTTATTTTCACTTAATCCCTCTATTTACGTTTGGGGGGTAAAAAAGGGGTTAAAGGTTTTACTTGTCTTTCTGTGTGTCTGTTTGTACTATCGTAACTTTCTAACGGATAGATCGTTTATGATGCGGTTTGCAAGATGGTTCTTAATTATGAAGTTTCGATAAGCTAATAAAAAATGCACCATCCTTTTTTCGAATTGAATCCGGACAATAACGATTTTATTATTGTAGTGGATTTATAATACGGAGGTCATGGGTTCGATTCCCGGCTGGACTGATTAAGATTTTCTAAATGGTCTAGTTAGAGGGAGGCTTCGGTCGTGGCGAGTTACCACCCTACAGACAAAGACGTAGAGTCATTCGGGTCAAGTGCGCGCACTTTACTGTTTACAGCCTCACAGATCAGAACTAAAGCAGAAATTGGAAAATAAAAAAAATGTTTCGAAAAGAATGTTTATTAGCCTATAAATTGAAACAGAAAATAAAACATCCTCTTCCATACTTAACAAAAAAAATTAAAATTTTGATAGTAAGTCGGAATGCGGATACTTGACCCGTATTGCGGGTAAGTGTACGCAGCCCTGTGGGGTAAGTAGACGCAATAGGATAAGTGAGCGCATTCGATAAATAATCAATATATAACAAAGAAATTGAAGTGAAACTTAGATCATCAAACAAAAAATTTAAACACAGTCAAAAGTATCTTAAAATCTAACATTAAGTCTTGCAATGGAGATCTATCTGTTATTAAATCTTCATGAATATTCTTATCTCTAGTACACAAATAAAACAATCAACACTACAGACATAAAGTAGTTAAACATTAAACCTGTTGATATGAATGACAATATCATGTTCAAAAATTTTAACTATTTTAAATAAAATTGGAAGAATAATCACAAAGAAATATACTATTATCACCTTCCTGAGAAACACACAATTCATGCCATCAATCCATATACTTTACGCATTGAATCCATTCTTCTGTTGGTGGGTCAACAAATTTATCTTCACATAGGTAACGGGGAATAATATTGGGCTAGAAGGTCTAACTTTAAAAGGTTTTTTCTTACTTTAAGCGCACGGGTAAGTGAGCGCATGCGCACACTTATCCGCGCACACTTTACCCAGAATGCCTAATATCAAACAAATGGCCGCCGACTTACAAACACTCAACTTAACCTTAAATAATTCTTTAAAAAAGACAGGAGAATATGCACTTCATAAACTAAAACGTCGCTTACCGTCTTTAGATAACAATTTTAGACGTATCCGTGTTTTCCAACTCGCTAAAAAGTTGAAATTAAATCAACAAAAATACTTTTTTGACAATTACTAACAGAATGCATGTAGTAAGGCGATTGGGCATGTCGCAACTAATTCACCTTACCAGTGCCCCTGATTGACCAAAACAAACTCCTCACCTCCAGTGCCCCTTCCTGGTGATAGAAGCAGTACGCTCACTTACCCACTGCGCTCGGTTACCCCGAATGACTCTACCGCCAAGCGATTTAGCGTTACGCACGTGATACGTGTAGACACCAAAGGGGTGTAGATTCAACCTTATTCTAACAAGTTAGTCCGCTTTCATCTTAGATTGAATCCCCACTTACTATCAAGTGTTACTGCAGTCTACCTAAACCTACCAATCCGCATTGAAACAGTGATAGCTGTAAGCTTCAAGTCTCCTACCTTATAAAGCCTCCACGGCTATATAAAGGCTATTAAAATAAGCTAATGATTTATTAACATTCGTTTTCAGTAACTGATAAAGGCGTGCCCATAAAACATGGAATTTCGGACTCCACTACAATAGTCCCCACCAAGGCCGCATCTCAATATTCAACGGATCCATATAGCGCCATAAAGCGCTATAAAACTACGCCACAATGCATGTTACGCTTCGTAGAGCCTGTAAATTGCCGTTTTTTACATAACGTCGAGCCTGTGACGTCACTACTCACCGCCGAACGACATTCAACCGCTATCTCTTACACTATTATAATTTACGCACAATTTTATCTCTGTAATGTCTCTTGAGATATAATGGTTCTTTTAAGAGACGCAAGATAAATTTCAATAAGGTTTCTTTTATATACATTTTTGGAATAAAAGCGAGCCTTATGAAGTATTGACTTGTGATCTTTTTAACCGACGAAAAAAAACGGAGGAGGTTTTCAATTCGACACGTATATATATATATATATATATATGTGTCGCGGATGCTAACGGATTTAAGTTCACGTGGTCGATATCGCGGTCCGCCATGTTACTTTTATAAGCAGTCAGTGCGCACACCGGCGCTGGCGCTGTCTCGAGGATAAGTGATCTCGATCAAACACACTACTGACAGCTAGAACAATAGCGCAGACAACTTCACTCTAGACTTGTACCAAAGACAATCTATGATTTAGAACTGCACTCCCAATCATACTGCAGAATATCCACTGATAGGCACTTTACTCTAGAGATACCACAGACATACCAAACTGTTCATAACTTGTGTTCTCTGCGACATTTGCACGGTGTTGCTATTGAAGTAAATGACGTCGTTCGTTCGTATTTTAAATTATCTCTCACATATATATATTTTAATGTATGACCACGCATAACTTTTTACAGAGATGTCCGATTTTGATAATTCTTTTTTTATTAGAAAGGGCACACTTCCAAGGTGATCCCATTGTCATCATGTTAGGATCTGATGATGATATCCTGGAAAAATTGAAGGAACTCTTCAAATGTTATAGGCACACTTGCAGCGATTTCAGTTTTAGTGTATGTATCGGTAGCTTTTTGGCTACAAGTGTCGTATATACTATGACAGTATATTTACAGTATGATTTATGCCAGCCAAGGTTTCTACTTTAAGAACGTTACCTAGAACCCACAAACTACTTTATTACGTTAAATAAATGTTCCTTAAACTTGCTGGCACCGACTCCTATATATATGCTTAAGTAAATTAAAGCAACTAAATGACACAGTTATTTTTACTTTTTAGTGTGTTTTGAGTCGGTTCTATTTTTTGTTAAAAAAATGTTTATAGCCTAAATAAAACAGCAAGTTTAGACAGAGACTACTTCTAAAAGTTTTCGTGCCGGAACGCTAACTCGCTTAACAGTTAACCGATAACCAGCCACAGATATATCTAATTTAGAAAATATATAATCCTAAATTTACCAAGCCAAAGATTTTCCAACAGCGCCAACGGTCTCTTTAGTGTCGATTCAATTTGTAATAATTTTCCCACAGTAATAAATTAGCAGCAGTAACATAGAACAGTAAATTCGTTGAGGGTGTCACAAATTGTTCACATTTACTGGAAATGCCTCCCTGATGCAAATTAGGCTTTATTGGTGTTTTCGTTCGAGATATCGTTTTAATGGGCCATTTCCTACAATTTCCATAATATTTCTCGCTCCTTTGGGCTTATCTGACATTGCTACGACATACGACATTCTTCAACACCTTATTGCAGTTTAAATCAACATAATTTAAATGTGCTACGCTGGTACGATGCATTAGGCTACGGCTCTTATTTAAGAGATAGATAGTCATCTACTGTATGGCCAAATTTGAACAGTAGTACTCAATTACATTAGAAATATACCTATAGTTAAGTAAATGAAAATGATAAGCCTGGTTGTCCAGCGCTGAAACGCAGCCAGTATTTTTGCCACTATTCCACGTGCCTATGATTAATATATATGAGTTATTGGGATAAGTTAGCTAAAGCTTCTAATCCTTACTAATATTATATTGTTAGAAACCTCCATCAGAAGAGAATAAAACTCAAAACACAAAAAGACGAACTTTAACCAGAACAATTTAATTACCAAGACATCAAATATGATCAAAATAAAACATTCTTACGGTAATCACATAATTTACTTAACGAGCGCTTATTTACATTTTATTACACTTTAACTTTTAACAAAATTAAAATGCTTTTAATTATGCTTCTAGAAGGGGTTGCCACAACACAGAAAATCGGCACCCCTATAGTCTATGGTTCGCAGAGTATACAATGCTGCCAACAATATTATTAAGGCGAAAGTTTGTATGTATGTATAAATGTCCCGAAAATGTTTCACGCATAAACTACTGCATTGAGACTTTGATGAGACTTTTCAATAATATAGCTTAATATCGGAGTAACTTAACACACAATGTGATATGTAATAATCCTCATTTTATCCCGTCTACGAAAACGAGAACTAATACGCGGGTGCAACTGCGGGAGTCCTATATTTAAGTACGAGTACGACTGAAAATGGCTCGTAGGTCAGATTGTTAATTTTAACTCGGAATCATCTGAATATTGAGATTTTTTAAATCCTCAGTCGTTCGGATTTCGAAAATAGCTGGATTTAGTCTGCAATGTGTCGAAGAGCACTTATGACTCCGTCACTGATTTATATGGGAACGATTTTTGCATCCCTAACATACGTAACGAACCTAACGTATGATAATGATCCAAAAATGTAAGGGCAGAGTGATCCAAAAAACCGTTAACATTGTCCAATCGCCATAAATGTAACCATTTGGCCGAAATCCTCCAGTGATGGGAGAATATATGTTTTATTGTTATATTCGATTGGGATATCATTTTATGGGCCATTTCAGTAGTTTTGGCTTAACTGTACATGTATTTATTAATTGTATTTTACTGTTATGGTACGGTATTGGATCAATTGGTTATTGCATTGGTGCTAGTAAAATGGTTTTTTGCAGAAAATTTTATTTTCCAAAATTTTTTTATTTTTGTTTTATTTTATTTAGTACTTTGTGGTATTTTTTCCGGCCAATATTTAAAGGATTATTTCCAAAATCTTCACAGATTTTTTTAATAACGACTGGATACTCTTTGGGAAGACACTTTGCTTGGGCTTCTAGCTGTTTATAGCTGGAAGAGCAATTGTTTGTTGGTATTGCATCTACAGGCAGTTTAGGTTACAAAAACTGTATTTACATTCACTTTCAGGAGTCTTACTAATCTTTTTCAAGGGCTTGATTATTTTTTATTCAAATATATTTATTAAGTAAAAATTTATTATTATAAATAATAAATACATTTGGTGTAGAGACTTTGGGGCCATGGGGACCAGTCGTGCTCTTTTTGACGATATCTCAAAAAGGGTTATCGAGTCTACGGGTGACCTAAGAGCTGGCAGCTACCTTGGCCAACGGATTAGTTTGGCCATCCAATGGGGAAATGCTGCCAGTATCCTGGGCACTATGCCTCATTGCAGTGGAGTCGGGGAGGTTTTAGATTTAATTTAATTTAGTTTTAATTTGTATTTTATATTGGTTTTGATAGATTAGATTAGATAGATAAGAACTATCTTGTATAATAAACGTAAATTTATTATTATTGAGAATACAATAAGAAACTTAAGCTAAGTTATCCTAATTATTACACGTGGAATTGTGACAAGAATGGCTGCATTTCCGTGTCGAATAGCCAGGCTGAAATAAATAAATAGGTTTATTTAAATTATAATATTCAATTAAAAGTTTTCATAACGATATCAGATAGAGCTTTTCTGAATATAAATTTCTTTATAATTAAATCCGGGTTGATTTAAATTTCGTTTAACCCAATTTATAATTTTAATCCTCCACTCAAGAGAGTGATATGTTTACTTTGTGTATCTGCGTGCATTTATTAATAAATTTGTAAATTAAAATTTTATTTCTACATGTATACGTATCTGTTTATTACTTTTCTATTGTATAATAGTTTTTTATACACTACAAATTAGTGCTTAAGTGTAATATTCAATCTAATATAAAAGCGGGCTAATTTGTTAGAAGTAAGGTGAAATCCACACCCCTTCTTCTTCTTTTTCTTTCTTCCTGGTCTTTTCCGCACTTGGCTAGTAAGTTGGCCGTTGTACTTGGGTCCTCTGGTGTAGGCTCCCTCTGACTCTCTCCAGCCGGCCCAGCTCGCCCCAGAAGCTTAGCAGGCCACCCATGTCGCCGATTGCTTCTTGGAGTGTCGACTTGGAGCCAATGTGTGTTTAACGTTGTTCCGATACCCCTCTGCAACTGAGCATAACGTGTATCGGTGTCGCGTCGTGTTCCAGACAACCCCTGTATAGGGGGCTGTCGGTCATACCTAGTGAGAGGTGTTTATTTAATGAACAGTGTTCTGTGATCAGTCCTATGACCGTTCTAAGTTTTGCACGGGTTAGCCGTGTGTGTTTTCTGGTTAGTTTAGTGTTGAGGCACGGTATTGCCTCTTTGGTGTGTTTACAATCAGTTGTCTATGCCCATATTTTTACGTGTTTGTTATAAGTTTCTTTGTGTAGCCAGGTTTTGTATTCACTGAAGGGTATAGGAACTATGGGGTTTGGTCCTATGACCGTCAGTGTTGAAGCACGTCGCGCTAGTTCGTCTGATCTCTCGTTCCTGAGATTACATCCACACCCCTATTAGTTTCTTCACAACATCGTACCGTTACGCTAAATTGACGACACGTCGTTGTAAGTAGTGTAACTAGTGTAAGTTATCTAAAAAGCCCACCAGCCAGAGCTGGTCCACATTAAGGAAATCTTAACCGGCCTAGCTGGGAATCAAAATCGGGGGTATTGTGCTGTTATGTCGTTAGGACTGCCTGTTGGTCTGATGGTTAGCCTATGTAGCTCCGATCTCGAGGTCCTGGGTTCGAATCCAGGGTCGGGTCACGGAATTCAGCTCATTCCGAGGCCGAAGTACGGAAATTGGTTGTGATACATACCCGTGCTTTGAAGAGCACGTGAAGCCGGTCACTGTCATCAACATGTGATAGCCTGCCAAACCTCATTGGAGCAGCGAGGTGGGTATGCGCTTCATATCCCCTCTCCTGTAAGGAGGCAGTCTTGTCAATAGGTTGTTAATGATACGTTTTTACATTTTATAATTTTGAAATAACAAGCGGCGTCTAGCTATACGCAAGTCAGTGGCAATAATCAATGCAATCTTGGCGCCACTTAAATAACTCAACTATTGCTTGCCGTATATTTTAATCCGTTACATTAACATAAACTAACCGTTACTATGTAAACTGTGTGCCATCCGAACAGGCCAGTGCACTATAAATAAGACATAAGAGTAATTGCACCGTGTTGTATACTTGATACTTTAACTTAACGAATAATAAACATTAAATAAAATTTTTAACAAAATATAGAACCGACTCAAAACGCACTAAAAAGTAAAAAATAACTGTGTCATTTAGTTGCTTTAATTTACTTAAGCATATCTATGAAGTTGGTGCCAACAGGTTTATGGAACATTTATATAACGTAGCAAAAGCAGTTTGTGGGTTCTAGGTAATGTCCTTAAACCTTGGCTGGCATCGACTCCTAGATATGCTTATATTATATTATATTACGGCACTTGTAGCCAAAAAGCTTTCGATACTTACACAAAAAACGAAATGGCTGCAATTTTCCGAGGATATCATCATCAGATCCTAACATGATGACAAGGGGACTACCTTGGAAGTGTGCCCTTTCTAATAAAAAAAGAATTATTAAAATCGGATAACTCTGTAAAAAGTTATGCGTGGTCATACATAAAAAATAAAAATATATACGTGTCGAATTGAGAACCTCCTCCGTTTTTTTTCGTCGGTTAAAAAGTGTAGCAATTTTATTGGAATAGAGAGAGAAAGCCCACCAACTTCTCGACTCCAGGATTGGAATCTACTGAAATGTTCTGTGACTCGACCCAGGGATCGAACCCAGGACCTCGTGATCGAAGCCACGTAGGCTAACCACGAGACCAACGAGGCAGTGCGTTTTTTTATTAATTATAGGTACATTTTTTTATACTGAATTTCTCCCGTCCGTAGTCGTGGGCATTTACTAGTCTGTTCCATTATTAACTAGGTACTCTATATATTTTCAATTTTATTTATTTTCTATAAAAACTCGAATGCAGACGAATTCACATTTATCTTTTTAAAGAGCAACAGAAAATAAAACTACCGTCATTGTAAATAGAGTCGATATTCAATTGGCAGGGAATATTTTACCCTTAAAAGACGGCATAGGAAAATACAACTAGATGTTATGAATATAAAGTTGACATTCAATTGACAGAAAATATATTTCCCTTAGAGGATATCGATATTAGCTAGAGTGGTGTTCTGCCGACAGAAACATAAAGGCCGCTTAGAAGTTAATAAAATGTATACTGAAAAAATATTGTATCGAACTAAACGAACGGTAAGTGAGAGTACAACGTGCAAATGAGGGTTCCGTACAACAGGGCAGATGACTGATGTCAAAATACTGGTGTTTAAAATGTTTTTTTTAAACTTGATTTAAAAACAAATTAAATTGTAAAAAACCGGTCAAGTGCGCGTCGGAGTCGCGTACTGAGGGTTCCGTTAAATTTTAGGTACTATAAAACAGTGCTTTATACCAAATTTCAAGATTCTAGGTCGACTGGAACCCTGTTGGTTTAGATTCCCTTGCGGTTGACGGCATAAACGTCTGTATCCATTGATTGCATGGGCTTAGGAATTTTTACAACTCCAAGGGACAGTATTTAATATAAATTTCAGCTTGATCCCCCCAAGCGATCTTGAGAAATAGGGTATTGACAGACAGACGGACGGAAAGCAAAGTGATCATATTATGAGGGATCTGTTTTTACTTTTAAGGTATTTAACCCTAGTTAAGAAATGAAATTTTTCAACAAAAAATAGAACCGATTCAAAACGCACTAAAAAGTAAAAAATAACTGTGTCATTTAGTTGCTTTAATTTACTTAAGCATATCTATGAAGTCGGTGTCGAAAACCGAAATCGCTGCAAGTGTGCCTATAAAATTTGAAGAGTTCCTTCAATTTTCCTAGGATATTATCATCAGATCCTAATATGATGACAATGGGAAAGTGTGCCCTTTCTAATAAAAAATAATTATCAAAATCGGACTACTCTGTAAAAAGTTATGCGTGGTCATACATAAAAAAATAAATAAATAAAAAATATACGTGTCGAATTGAGAACCTCCTCCGTTTTTTTTCCGTCGATTAAAAACTAAATTCATCAAATAATAGAAAAGTTAAAAGATTTCAAATATTAATAGTTAGGCAGTATATAAATAAATTTTGTGGTGTCCCATGACCCAGAGTTGTTGTTTACATTGTGTTGCAAATAGGATTAAAGTCGTATAAAGGTCATGGAAGATAATAAAATAATCCTTTACGGTTAATAGACCGTGTCCGTGGGCCGTCGGCTTGCATTATAATGACAAAGGCTTTGTTGTATACTCTTCTATTGAACGCTGTAAGGCCGTGTCTACAAATGAAGAAAAATCGCTGATTGATTGATAGTAATTAGGTTATATTCATACCGACAAGCTATTACAGACTTGAGTTTGATGTTTGAGTTCCTGGGAAAAAATACCTTGACATCTGTCAGGAGCGAGACTATCGTATATATAGACGTAGATGCTATATAATATTTATTATCATTAACTGCTTCAACTGGTGCCAGAAAGGGTAGCTCGTATTTTGCGCAAAGGAATAACACGGCTATCTAAAGCGGAAATGCAGCCAGTATTCTAGCCACTATTCCACGTGGGCATGATTTGTACAGTTATTAGGATAAGTTAGCCTTAAGATACTCATTGAATTTTTTCTCTTTAAAAATAAAGAATAAATATAATCTATAATATGGATGGACAAGTAAATTAATATGAAATAAAAATAAAAAAAGTCTGCCTTTTTAAATCTACAGATGAAGAGTCTGAATTTTAACTTATAAGTTAATATTATAATTTATTTTCCTGTACAATTACGGAACCCTAAAATTGATGTATTTTTTTTAGATGAAGAATATTAGCCATGTATGATCAATATTGCTCTTTTTCCTCCAACGAAGTGAATAGGTTGTGCTAGAAGTGGGGATGACAATAGTCCCCAAGACTGGGAGTATAACTAGACCTAGACCTCAGGGATTTCAGATACAAGTCTTTGCTATTAAGGTGGAGCTGTGTAGGTTTGTTCCTACGTGAATAACGTTTTGGGGGCAGCTAGGGGGTTAAAAGAATGCAAACGATACTTAATAATTATTTAATAGAGAAATAATTACATAAAACCCTAAAATAAAACTACGTGGCCAAAAATGTAAAATATCAGCGATTGATCTTTTACATTTTACATACTAAAACCTAACTCTTAACTAAAATCACCACTGATCTTTGCAAATTAACCTAACCTAACTTTGGAGGTAACAGCGCTTCACTTGAGTCTTGCATGGGGTCAGCATCTCATGCGGCTGGTGCCGAGTGCACGGTTTTTAGGGCATCGCTTACTTGTACTTACCTACTCTTACTTTACAGCCTTGACTTGGCTGCAGGTAACACGTGCTCCCTAGGGCTGAAAGTGAGCGTTTATTCAACTAGCGGACATTACGTCACGTGTGGACGCATCTTTACTCAGTGTTATACGGACCGTGGTGCGTGTTGTGTGATTCGGAATGGGACTGTAGGATGGAACGATCTAGATTTTAGTACAAATATATAGAACGCAGCGAGGGCGGTTTGGCCTAGATACTGTTGCACGCTTGCTGTAATCTGTATGAAAGAGATTATGTACGATGTGAGAGGGGTTGAAAGGGGATATACCGTATTTAATACCGGGATCTCGTCAATTCTTGACTTAATTTGGTTTATTTGTGCTTTTCACAGTTCGATTGCATTTTAAAATTCTTACTTTTTATCATTTATTTATTTACATTTCTTTTTAAATTTTCAACAATGCTTATAAAACAATTATAAAAACACTATTAAAAATTTATAAAAAAATCCATTCCACCTGCTGCGGGGCCCGGGGGTCCAAGCAACCGGTGGTCAGGGCTCCAGAGTGAGGAACCTCCTCACAATACGCGCCGTTTCAAGAATTACTGCCTTCTGTATCCAACCCTTGATCCAACAATTAAGCGAAAGCTTTTTAAGATGTTCGTCAAAGCTTTTCGCTATAAGACCGTTGACTGAATCGACTATAGGAACAATCATTGTTGAATCAACATTCCACATGGCGGTAATCTCATGAGCAAGGTCCAAGTATTTTGATACTTTTTCCTTTTCAGCTTTCTTACTATTATTATAAAGGCAAAAATTGTATGTTTGGATGCATGGATGTTTGTTACTCTATACAGCAAAAACTAGTATATAGATTTTGATGAAACTTTACAACACATCTTAACATGAGGACTATGGGACTATTTAGGAAATATATTATTTGTAATAAAAAAAATATTAAAATCGGACAACTCCGTACAAAGTTTTGTATTTAAAATCGGTTAAAAATCACAAAATGACATCGTGTGTGCTATCAACTCAGCAGTTTGAGATCGGTGCAAAGCTAAATACGTAGTCACATATTAAAATAAGCTATAAAATCAAAAACAAAATCAAAATTCGTTCATTTGAAACATAGTTTACAAGTAATTTTTAACCGACGAAAAAAAACGGAGGAGGTTCTCAATTCGACACGTATATTTGTTTTTTTTTTTATTTATTTGTTTTTTATGTATGACGACGCATAACTTTTTACAGTGTTGTCCGATTTTGATAATTCTTTTTTTATTAGAAAGGGCATACATCCAAAGTGGTCCCATTGTCCTCATGTTAGGATCTGCTGATGATATCCTGGGGAAATTGAAGGAACTCTTTAAATTTTGGAGGCACGCTTACAGCGCTTTTGGTTTTTGACTCGGTATCGGTTGCTTTTTGGCTACTAGTGCCATATAATATACTATGACAGTATAGTACGAGTACGGTACGTGGCGATAAATCACTAAAAAGTAAGAAATAAAAATTTTAACAAAAAATAGAACCGACTCAAAACGCACTAAAAAGTAAAAAATAACTGTGTCATTTAGTTGCTTTAATTTACTTAAGCATATCTAGGAGTCGGTGCCAGCCAAGGTTTCTACTTTCAAGGACGTTACCTAGAACCCACAAACTGCTTTAATACGTAAAATAAATGTTCCTTAAACTTGGCTGGCACCGAATTCATAGATATGCTTAAGTAAATTAAAGCAACTAAATGACACAGTTATTTTTTACTTTTTAGTGCGTTTTGAGTCGGTTCTATTTTTTGTTAAAAACTTTTAATCGTCAAATTCATCTGTTTGTAGTGACTTTTTTATCGACTACAAGTTGGCCCTTGACTACTATCACACCTGTAGTACGATGAAATTCCTTTCGGTTTTTACACGACATCGTACCGGAACGCTAAATCGCTTGGCGGTACGTCTTTGTCGGTAGGGTGGTAACTAGCCACGGTAAAAGCCTCCCACCAGCCAGACCAAGACAAATTAAGAAAAATCTCAATCTGCCCTGCCAGGAATCGAACCCAGGACCTCCGTCTTATAAATCCACCGCGCATACCACTGCGCCACGTAGGTCGTCAAATATTTATTTATCTACCGGTTCTTTACATATATAATTTATAGAGACATAAGAAGACTTCCAATTATAATTGAAAGTCGTTTAAAAACTAACGGTTGCTCTAGGAGGTACCTAATCTACAATTATCTACACAGATAATCTAAACTAATGAAGTTTCAATTCCAATGTTTCATAACAAGTAACAGCAACGATTGATGGCTACTGTATGCGAGTCGACGTTATCAGCAGAATATCTTGTCTACGAATATTACTACACCAATTACTTACGGCTTACGAACGAATCAACAGGAAACAGATTGATTATGTGCTGTGTTGCTGGTAAGTAATGTAGGCTTTTTTGAATGTTGATGTGTTAATGAATAATTATCTAAAGGCCAACCGTTATATATAAATTAACTAATAATTGGGTAATTAATTAATCAATCAATCAGTACTTGATTATATTGATCTTTTTTTTGTCGCTGGGAAATGAATTTTCGCATCCCGGTTGGAGGCTGTGTAGAACAGCGCAAACCAGCGGAACCGCCTGCGCCCTTCTTAGGATGTCAAAGGATCGTGGCAAGTGGCACTTTAATGAACGCACTCGCGACGTCTCCTACTATACAGTTTTTGTTCTGCGGAGCTAGTTCTATTGATCTCTATAGAAGAGTAAGGTGCATTGTAATTTCTACAATGCCCACAAATGGCCGAGTGGCGCAGTGGGTAGTGACCCTGCTTCTGCGTTCTAGGCTGTGGGTTCGATTCCCACATCTGGAAAATGTTTGTGTGATGAGCGTGGATGTTTTCCAGTGTCTGGGTGTTTATCTATATATTATAAGTATAAGTATTTATGTATAATGTATATTAAAATATTCATCAGTTATCATAGAGCCTATAACACGAGCTACTTACGAGTACTCTTACTTTGGGGTTATATATCGATGTGTGTAATTGTTCTATAATTGTTCTGTTCTAAAAATTATTGTCCCGATTCCTTGACAGGAATCACACGAGCGAAAGTTTGCATGTACGAGTATGTTTGTTACTTCTTCACGCCGCAGCTATTTACCTGGTTAGGCTGAATTTTGGAATACAGACAGATGATACCCTTATTAATATGATTAAGCTACTTTATTATTATTTTTGACGACCTCCGTGGCGCAGTGGTATGCGCGGTGGATTTATTAGGCGGAGGTCCTGGTTTCAATTCCCGGCGGGGCAGATTGAGATTTTTCTTAATTTGTCTTGGTCTGGCTGGTGGGAGGCTTTCGCCGTGGCTAGTTACCACCCTACCGACAAAGACGTATCGCCAAGCGATTTAGCGTTCCGGTGCGATGTCGTGTAGAAACCGAAAGGGGTGTGGATTTTCGTGTCACTCCTAACAAGTTAGCCCGCGTCCATCTTAGACTGCATCATCACTTAACACTTGTGGTGATAGCAGTCAAGGGCCAACTTATCAGTCGATAAAAAAAAAATAAGCTTACTTAGATACTTAAAATAAATAAACTTAAATATACGCTACATAAATACATATATGCTCCGGGCGGAGGATTCACTCCGGCTGGGAGACCAGACGGCCGGGGGTCAGGGCGACAGGTGGAGAAACCGGCGGACTATCCTAGCCGAATCCAGCAAGACCGCTTTCTGCATCCTTGCTGCGAGCGAACTGCCACGGAATCCCAACCGCCTCAGATGGTGAGCAAGGCTGACTGGGACCAACCCATTGGCAGAAAAAACGATTGGGATGATTTCAGTAGACTCCACATGCCACATGGCGGTAACCTCGTGAGCCAGATCAAGATACTTTCGTTTTTTCTCCGTCTCAGCTCTCACAAGGTTCTCGTCATATGGAATTGTGATGTCCACCAAAAACACCCTCAACTACGCGAGTGATACCGCGGTTGAATTTTAATTTGAAAGAGACGAAGCCAAAGACGAAGGTAAATAAATGTAACACTAGAGTGATTGCCAAAAAAATGAGCACAAACTCTTCTCTCTCTCTCTCTCAAAAGGTTATCATGTCATTCTTGTTTAGTTTAGGAGTTAGAAATCAGTAGATATGTCGATTCTTGAAAAAAAGAACAAAGTATTACCCGTAATAAAGGGGAGAGTAAATAAACACCTCAAAGGCCGGCAACGCATCAGTGGCGCCTCTGGTGTCGCAGTTGTTCATGGGCGGTAATCACTTAACATCAGGTGATGCGCTTGCTCGTTTGCTCGCTATTTTTATTAAAAAAAAAAAATAGAAAGTTCTAGCATTTTATGAGAATTTCATCACGCGTAGGCAGCTAACAATCTTAATGGCGGCTGTTCATAGATCCACACAAAATCCTTCGAACAATCATCCCTTAAAATGAAAGCCTCTGTAGTTAAAAGAGTGAGCCTACTTCTCTTATTTAAAAATTTTATGTTCCGCATAAAATTTGAAACATTTTTCTCTCAAACCGTTTTCGAGTAATTTCAAGTAAACGTTTTTTTAACGCCTACCTTGCGTTGCAGATCACCGATGCGCTGGACCAAATGCAAATTGCTCTAAATAGTGAACTCTCTCTCACTAAAAGTGACCAAGAATGCACTAGAAGTGCTGCAGCACGGGAGCAATGGCGACGGGTTGTGGAGCTTGCCAGCACGCCTAATGTGACAACCACGACCGTTCTGACAAGAGAAGGACGAAGAAGAAGATCGACCGTTGCTAAATTTAGAATCTGTGCAAAGTGACTTTCTGAAATAAATTGACTACAACATGTCCGTAAAAGTTCTAAAAGAAGAATATAATTAAGGGCCTATTTCTACGAATCGAAGTAAAGTTAGCTTGTTAGTAAGATAAGACGAAGTTAGTGCAATGCAGTGATCTAGTTTGGTGTTCGGCACTTGACGCATTTATTAATGTCAAGGTCACTTGCTTGGTTATAGTTACCCGTTAAAGTTTGCCAAAGGCTTTTTAACTAGTTTGTAGATATATAGGAAAATAGCAGAGCGGCTATTTAGAAAATTTTCGAAATTACATCAACAGTAATAATTAACTAATAAATGCTAAGCACGACTCACCTTTTCCTAGAATAACTATTAAATTAAGATTTAAAAAACTCCCGACCCAAATAAAGGTTAAACTTTAGTCATTCTTCAGCAAAAATATAGATCGGTTTATCCGTTTTATTCCAGCATTCTAGGGTTTCATATGCCACGTCCCATTTCTAGCATCAAATCCTGGTCCATTAGAAACATGAAAAGAACCAGTCAAGACAAATTCAACGAGCCCAAACTCGATGGGTTTACTAAAAAGGTAGACCAGGGTTACGTCTCCTACCTTCGAGTCTTATCATCAGACCAGCTCAGTGGTTCCAGAAGACATTAGTGTTTCTAATGTCAGATCACACACATGCTTTCAAGCAAACTGACCGTTTAACATTTCTATCACACCTAACAAACGACCTGATGACCTTGAAGACCTGCACCGATTTCCACCAAACATAGCTTAGAACACTCTCGACTGATATACCTTTCAAACAAAAAAAAAATTGAGAGGTGTCAAGGGACACCCGGATGGAACGAAGTTCCTTTCGATTAATTAGTGAAGGAATTGTAATAAAATTTTATTTGTTGTTGTACACCGAAACACCAGAGGGCGCCACGTGAGCGCGAGACAGCATACAGCGCGGGCGCCCCGCCGCTCACGCGCACACACATCAAAGGCGGCGGCAAGATCCTTTGATCAAAAAGTGTCGTGATAACTATTCGTACGAATTTTTTCCGTCTAGCCCCCTTTCACAACGCGCGATAAGGAACTTCGTTCCAATAACCGCATTAAAATTGGATCATCCATTTGGGAGTTACGATGCCACAGACAGACACATACACATACATTTACACAGACACGTCAAAGTTATAACACCCCGTCGTTTTTGCGTCGGGGGTTAAAAAGATATCGTTCATAATCATCAATGCTGACTAAATGTAAATTGTAGCATTTCATACCTAAGCTTGGAATTTTGTAGAGGTATATAGATTGTACTAAAATTTAATTGATTTGACATATCTCAATCGTATCTACAAAGTACAATTGAATAGACTAAATCTTTTAGGAAAATTTAGCTCAAATGATTACTAACAAGTATCTTGATAGTATGTGAAATAAATGTGAAATAAATAAAAGTTCTATTGTTCTAATTGTAGTTTTCTTTACCACTAGGGAACACCTGCGACTTTATCAACGTGGAAAATCATTTTTTACGTCCATTTACAATTAAACAAACTGGCGTACCTTGTAATTTAATATATTTGTAAAATGAATGAATGTAGTTGTAGTTAGATGAAAAAAAAATTGTACAAAAACGAGGCTTTCTCTCATCATCATCATCATCATTATCACTATATTAACTGCCCACTACAGGGCTGGGCCTCCCCCTTTATAGGAGAGGGGATATGGAGCGTACACCCACCACGTTGCCCCAATTCTGGTTTGCAGGCTGAGGGTGATAATATTTTATATATTAACGATCACTGTCAGATGTTGATGACAGTGACCGGAACCGACGGCTTAACGTGCTCTCCAAGGCACGGGGGTGTAACACCACCAACTTCCAAACTCCGGGCTTGGAATTTACTGAACATTTCATACAAGAATGAAAAAGCTCAGAATTGTTCCATGACCCGACCCTGTAATCAAACCCCGGCCCTCGTGATCGAAGCCACATAGGCTAACCACTAGACCAACGAGGCAGTCTTTAGTTTCTTTTAGTTTTTAGGTCTTCTTTAGTATACATAAATTACGAGTATAGTCGCATTGTCCTGTCTGTTACAAATAAATATATCTAAGCAAGTAGGTCATGTGCAGGACGAATCTTCTGCATTTAGTTTGTTGGCAACTGGCACTTGGCATGGACACAACCTCCTGTTTCTTTTGTAACGACTTTTTAAAAAAGTTTTCCTTTTTTAGGCTTCTGTATTTTGATAGGGACCAAACGTAATAACCCTTGTAGCATGAAGTTGTCTGGTTGGTCTAATGGTCAGCTTTTTTGGCTTCATTCACGAGGTCTTGGATTCGAATCCTGTGTCAGTAGTGAACATTTTTTCTTTTATTCTCTTTTATCTTTATTAAAAGGTATTATATTATTTATTCGATATAAAGAAATTTTTAGTAAAATTAAATTGTAAGTCCGATGTCGGGGCCTATTTTAACGGCCCATTACAGGGTCTAGCCATCCTCGTCAAAAATGGCGATATGGAGCTCAGACCCACCACGCTGCTCAGTGTTTTTGTTGAAGGGATTATTTAAGAACACCCTTAACTTCTCAACTTAGAACTAAGAACATTTTGTAAGAAAGATAAGTTATAATATTTCCATAGCCTAACTGAGGATTCGAATCCAGGACCTCGTGAAGAGCAAGACAGGCTAGCCACTGGACGAGCGAGCATAGTTCCCATTAGAGTTTCACAATAGTAAAGATAGATAGATAGATAAGGATAATGATGTGTTGAACGAATGAAAGAACCATTAAATGAACAGTTCATCACTACTGATTAATGTATACACGAGAGTGGGCATTGATTAGAAATATGGATCGGACCCTACATAATAATTGTAGGGTGACAATAAATAGAATGAGATGGTCCCATTCATTTCATACGAGAAAATCTTTTCCAATCTTTTTGAAAAATCTTTTTTTTAATCCCACTCTAGCTAATACCTATATAAGTAAGTCAATTATAAAAGACCAGTCGATTGGTAGTTCGGTATATCATATTATAATAATACAAAGTACGTTCTTACTTAATAAATACATAGCCTGTCTGTCTGTTGAATGGATTTTAATGCGATTTTCACCAATAGATAGACTGATTCCTGAGAAAGAGTTAAATGTGTAATTTATTAAGGGTTTGTCTAAATTGGCTCGAATATGGTGGATTGATGAGTCGCACCACCTAGTAGCTTTCATTAAAATCGTCACTATAATGGCGAGTGTCCTGAGGGGCTATTTATAAACTGATACCACCCTCTGACTCCTCACAACAAAATTGTGCCATAGAGATCAATTCCACTCTCACGATCTTGATAGCTGGTCATCTACCACAATTAGATTACACGTTTCGTCCACGTATATGTAAATAGTGGAATAATTCGCCCGCTCTATATTTCTTGTCAATTTTATTAAGATATTTAAGGAGTGAATTAACACTTTCCTCAAAGGCCGGTAATGCATTAGCAGCCTCTGCTGTTGCAGATGTTTATGGGCGGCGGTAATCACTTAACATCAGGCGACCCGCATGCTCGTCTGCTTGCTTTCAAAACTTTGAAAAAATACCAAAAAACACATAAGATAATTAAGTATTTTCTTTTGCACCCTTAAATATGATAAGAATCAATGTGTACACATGTTCTTACATCATAACAAGTTTTACTCCAACAAACAAGTATTAAAGTAAGGTCGATACAGACCCAGAAACGAACCTAATGAGCCCATTTTTAGATCACATTATACCCACTTCCCTAACTTCGTTACTTACTCGAAAAAATGGACGGAATATTTTCCGTAGGGCATTTTCCCGTTTATTATGTTCCGTATCGATGGCAGGAGGAATTGTCGTATTATTGTGACGTAACATTTTCCGCCGAAAGTTACGTATTTCACTTTGCCGAAGTATTTTGATCTTTTACGTATGGTAGGTATTTATAGATGTAAGAACTGAAAATACATAATATACTTAATATTGTAAATGTGACAACATGTCTGTCTTTTATTTTAACGGCCAAACCGCTGATTTGATTTTGATAAATGTGATCTTGGGAAAAGGAAAGGCTACTATTTATAGCGGAAATAAAAATGGAAATGAAATATAGGTTAAATATATGACTTTAATTCAAAAATTTATATTTATGAAGAATAGTTAGTTTAAATTTATATTATGTGAACTTAAGGTTCGACTTTGCTGGTGGGAGGCTTTGTCCATGGCTAGTTACATCCCTATGGACAAAGACGTACCACCGAGCAATTTAGCGTTCCGGTACGATGTCGTGCAGAAACCGTAATGGGTGTGGATGTCATCCTATTCCTAACAAGTCTCAGATTGCATTATCACTTACCATCAAGTGCTGCAATCACACTTCAATCAAGTGCTAATTAGTAATGACTAAAAAAAAAGATTTCTCTAATGATTAGATAGGTTTATTCATAATGTGATGTAACAATTATTCTTACTACCAGCCACTAACCATTCCTTGAGTCCACCATTCAGTTGTAGAGCAGAGTCGTGGGCATATGCATCCAATTACTGGCCCAGTGTTCATTCCTTTTCGATATAACTATATCCGACGCATTTTAAACTGAGTCTTCTTCTTCTTCGAGTGCCTCTCCATTACTGAAGGTCGGCGGTCAGCTCTTTGAACCTCTCCTCGTCCATGGCTAAGCGGAATAGTTGTTCAACAGACTTTATGCCTGTCCACTCCCTAATGTTTCTTAGCCAGGACATCTTCCTCCTTCCCACACCTCTTTTTCCTAAGATCTTGCCCATCATAATAGTCTGCAGCAAGCGGTACCTATCATGTCGTAAAATATGTCCTAGGTACGAGATCTTCCGCTGCTTGATGGTCTTGATTATCTCCGTTTTTTTCCGCATTCTGGCAAGAACCTCAGTGTTAGACACTTTAGCTGTCCAGCTTATGCGGAGCATCCTACGGTATGTCCACATCTCGAAGGCTTCAAGCTTTTTACGAAGGTCTTCCACTAGGGTCCATGCTTCACAACCATATAAAAGTACGGGCCATATGTAGCACTGTAGGAGTCTGGTGCGGAGTTTTAAAGAAAGTTGACGGCCACAGAGAACTTTCTTCATCCTCACGAAAGATGCGCGAGCAATTTCAATACGGGCTCGTACTTCTGTGTCGCTTTTCCATGAGTCTGTAGGCCATGATCCAAGATATTTGTATTTGTCAACTTTCTCTAAGATGTTATTTTCTATTTGTATATGTAATGGCAGTTGCGGCTTCTTTGAAATAACCATACACTTCGTTTTTGTTACATTCATGGCTAACCCAACTCTCTTACTGCACTCGTTTACTCTATTTACTATTTCTTGCAGGTCTTTTTGCGTAGGTGCTATTAGGACAGTGTCATCGGCATATCTTAAATTGTTTATCACTTGCCCATTAATAACAATTCCCAAAGCACTATCCTCTAGAGCATCTTTAACTACGTGCTCTGAGTACAAGTTAAAAAGCAGGGGTGACAGAATGCATCCCTGACGAACGCCTTTCTCAATTTTAATGGCTTCTGTTTCGTCACCATCTACCCTGACTGTTGCTGTTTGGCTCCAGTATAGGTTCGTAATGATACGAAGATCTTTAGTATCTATGCCTGTATTTACAAGATGTTTCATAAGTACCTCGTGTTGTACACGGTCAAAAGCTTTTTCGTAGTCAATAAAACATATGAACACATCCTGTTGCATATCCCTACACTTTTGAACCAAAACATTGAGTGCAAACTGTGCCTCTCTAGTTCCCATACCTGCCCGGAATCCAAATTGGTGATCACTAACATGTTCTTCACATTTTGTAACTATACGTTTATGTATGATCTTTAAAAATATTTTTAGCATGTGACTCATTAGACTGATAGTACGGAACTCTTGGCATTTTCGAGCATTTTTCTTTTTCGGTAGAGTAATAAAGGTTGACTTTAGCCAATCTTCAGGGATCTTGCCTGTATTATAGACATAATTAAAGTATTGTACTAACGATGAGATATTTTCCGGTTCCAAAAGTTTTAGAATCTCTACATTAACATTATCTGGTCCAGTTGCTTTCCCTGTTTTTGCGTTTTTCAAAGCCCAAAGCACCTCTGATTTTAATATGTCAGGTCCATCCGCATCGCTTATACAGTTCATCGGCTTACGGGTGTTATCATTATAGAGTTGTTTTATGTATCTACTTTTCCCACAGACATTTTTAACCGACGAAAAAAAACGGAGGAGGTTCTCAATTCGACACGTATATTTTTTTTTTTTTTTTTTTTTTATATGTATGACCACGCATAACTTTTTACAGTGTTGTACGATTTTGATAATTCTTTTTTTATTAAAAAGGGCATACATCCAAGGTGGTCCCATTGTCCGCATGTTAGGATCTGATGACGATATCCTGGGGAAATTGAAGGAACTCTTCAAATTTTGGAGGCACGCTTACAGCGATTTCGGTTTTTGTCTCGGTATCGGTAGCTTTTTGGCTACTAGTGCCGTATAATATACTATGACAGTATAGCACGAGTACGTTAAGTGGCGATAAATCACTAAAAAGTAAGAAATAAAATTTTTTAACAAAAAATAGAACCGACTCAAAGCGCACTAAAAAGTAAAAAATAACTGTGTCATTTAGTTGCTTTAATTTACTTAAGCATATCTAGGAGTCGGTGCCAGCCAGGGTTTCTACTTTCAAGGACGTTACCTAGAACCTACAAACTTCTTTACTACGTAAAATAAATGTTCCTTAAACTTGCTGGCACCGACTTCATAGATATGCTTAAGTAAATTAAAGCAACTAAATGACACAGTTATTTTTTACTTTTTAGTGCGCTTTGAGTCGGTTCTATTTTTTGTTAAAAAATTTTATTTAGTTTTAGAGTCTAAAATAATGTTTCCCTGGTTATCTTCTAAGATTGAATGTTGGCGTGTTTTGTGAATACCTGCCATATCTTTGACTTCTTTATGGAGATTGAAAAAGTCATGCTTTTTCATAAGAGCTTCTATACAGTCACAACGTTGCTCGTACCACTTAGTCCGCGCCCTACGCGATTCTCGCCGTATCTTTTTCTCTAAGTCTTTTTAAACTGAGTCTTAGGGCAATAAATATCACTGACAGTATATAGTTTTAATATACTTACGAGTAGTAATTAAAACGCCTGTGGGACAAATGCGAGTTCTCATCGAGCGACTGCGTAAAAACGTAACCACTCGATTATATAGAAAAAGAAGGCGTTCACTCTCGCTGTAACTAGATGGCGCTGTTTCAATTCCAAATAAATTTGCGTTACGTTTTTACGCAGTCGAACGGTAACAAACTCACACTAGGCACACTGGTAGTCAATTTTGGATACGATTGACTGTAAATCCTCCATAAGTTATTAAGCATCGCTGTTTCGCTACGACTGACAGGCCCGAAGACTCAGTTTAAAATGCCTTTACCGTAGTTATATTGACGAGGAACGATAACTTTATTCTAGGATATAAAAAACTAAAATGATTGTATTATTGTCGATGTATGAAGTTAATAATGTGGCTTGGGCGTAGATGTTATCTGTGATCGATAAGTGACATTTCAAATGTATTTCTGCTTTGCTTCTACAAAGTAATTTTATGTTTCCTGTCCACTGGTTACATTAGTAATTCTAAATGCTTTTCTCATTATTGATACGTATCTATCGAGTTGTATGATTTAATTTTTTTATGCGAGGATATAGCAAAACCAGTAGGTAGGGTTATACAATTATTTCACTCTAATAATATTGACATAGACACATAGTTAATTTGTGGTATGTAACTATGTGTGTATGTCAATATTATTAACCTATTTTACCGATCACTATAGAACCCACTCACCACACTAATTCAATGCAGTTTAGCGGGCTTAAAATATTAAGTTTTCACTTTATAACAATAACTCATTAAAATCTAAGAATATAAAAAAAATCTAGACTAAAAGATACAACAGGTACCTATGACTAATATTTAAAATAAATCATGACAGAATAGATAAAAAATTTTTTATTTCATACTTTTTAGTGATTTATCAACAACGAAAATACTAAAGAACCTACTCGAACTAAACCATAAGTACCGATATTTACTAGCTAGTTATAACATTCCAACATCCCTACAAATGTGCCTATAAAGTTCGAAGAGTTTCCTCAAGTTTTCATAGATCTCATCATCATATCATGACTTAGTTAACATTAAACCATCTGGAATCTATAACCTTACAAACTTCTCATTGAGACAAATTAATCGAGCCCAAACACAAGGTAGTTACTGTAAACCATTAAAGAGCTCCCTCAGCTGCCCTTCGTCTTCATCGCCAGACCCTTGATGACAGTCACAGCCCATTTAAATGTAAAGTTCTCATTGAGACAAATTAATCGAGCCCAAACACAAGGTAGCTACTGTAAACCGTTAAAGAGATCCCTTAACTGTCCTTCGTCTTCATCTGCAGACCTTCAATGACAGTCACCGTCCATCTAAATGTAAATTTCTCATCGAGACAAATTATTCAAGCCCAAACACAAGGTAGCTACTGTAAGCCGTTACGGAGCTCCCTTAACTCCCTTAACTGTACATGGTCTTCATCACCAGACCCTCAATGACAGTCACAGTCCATCTAAAAGTAAATTTCTCATCGAGACAAATTATTCAAGCCCAAACACAAGGTAGCTACTGTAAGCCGTTACGGAGCTCCCTTAACTGTACTTGGTCTTCATCACCAGACCCTCAATGACAGTCACAGTCCATCTAAATGTAAATTTCTCATCGAGACAAATTATTCAAGCCCAAACACAAGGTAGCTACTGTAAGCCGTTACGGAGCTCCCTTAACTGTACTTGGTCTTCATCACCAGACCCTCAATGACAGTCACAGTCCATCTAAATATAAATTTCTTATTGAGATAAATTAATCAAACCCAAACACAAGGTAGCTACTGTAAGCCGTTACGGAGCTCCCTTAACTGTACTTTGTCTTCATCACCAGACCCTCAATGACAGTCACAGCCCATCTAAATGTAAAGTTCTTATCAAGACAAATTAATCGAGCCCAAACACAAGGTAAATGCAGTAAATCGTCAAAGAGTTCTCTTATATGTAGATCGGCTCCATCATCAGATCGACTCCAGACCTTCATCAAATTGTAGTGCTTTTAAATACTTATCGGAAAAATTAACAAACGTACTTGTTGACCCTACAATTTTTGAAAGTTCCCCTCGGTTTCTCCAGGATTCCATCATCAGATCCTGGTTTCCTTATTATGGTACCACCACCGGACCGAATCTCCTTTCCAACAAAAAAAGAATTATCAAAATCGGTTCATAGACGACGAAGTTATGCGCGAACACACATAAAAAAAAAAAAAAAATATATATACGGTCGAATTGAGAAACGCCTTTTTTTTTGAAGTCGTTTAAAAAGAAAGCTAAAGGCGGGCATGATGAAATGCATTGGGGTCCCGTGCCAATCCTCGGAGTCCAGAGGGGGTCGTTTTAGTTCGTGTAAGTCGGACATAACCCGACGAGAGACAGAAGTCCGGAGGGAACTTTTTATGTGACCAGGAAAAGTGTAAATTAATATTAAAATAACAATTAATTAAGTTAGAAAAATGGTGATTAATATCGCGTATTTCCTCCACGCGCTCTAATTTAAGTTTCTACCCGTCTAGGCATACTGAGAATGATGTTATCGATGGTCTCCTGGGATAGACTCTCGCAGTTCACTCACGTTGGCAGGAGCTGGAATTCTGGACTTAACTTTTCTTTTCAGCAAGTCCCAAACGTGCTCTATTGGGTTCATATCCTGTGGTCTCGCCGGCCACTCCATAACAGTGATATTCATATCATTAAGATAAGCTTGAGTTACCCGAAAATATACAACAGGTACCTATGTCTAATATTTAAAATAAATCACGAGAGAATAAAAAAAGAAAGCTCGAGGCGGGCATGATGAAATGCATTGCGGTTCCGTGCCAGTCCTTGGAGTCCAGAGGGGTCGTTTTAGTTCGTGCAAGTCGGATATACCCTGCCTTGAGGCAGAAGTCCGGAGGGAATTTTTCCTCCTCATCGGAAAAAAATGAAGAAAGCTGTATTTAATCAAAACATATTATATTTATTAATATTACAAAGTATTTCTATGTTATTTTCTTTGCGGTAGCCAAACTCGGCATCGCTTCACGTTAGTGATATTTTTATTACCCGACTGCGTCAGAAGGAGGGTTATGTTTTTCGAGCGTATGTATGTATGTATGTATGTCCATTTCTTCGGCACGCGCTACAGCCTAAACGGCTGAATGGATTTTGACATGTGAGGTGTCGTTGAATTTGTCAAAATTGTGGTAGTAACATAGGCTATATAAATTTTCAAAATGGCGGCTGTAAATGGGGGAAAAAAGGGGGGATGTGTGTATTTTTTTCTCTTATCTTAGCAATATGGGTACCAATTGAAAGTTCGTAAAAAGACCATTCCAAAAATATAAATATCATATCATGTTCATATTACTTTTTTAACAAAAAATGGCAAAAAGTGTACTAAGTGTACCGTCTCATTTCTATACCATAAACTAAAACTAAAAAGTGTCAAATAAAATTATTATTATATAAAAACAAAAAACCCGACTGCTTAGAAGTTATGAATTGAAAAGAGAAAAACAAGGATCACTATATCTGTATAAAATTCTAAATACTTTATGGTGCTGCAGGTGGGGACAAACGTAGTTTTGGTAGATCTTTCTTTCCCCGCAGGTTAAAGTATTTTGTCCCTGATTGCAGCACCATAAAGTATTTAGAATTTTATACAGATATAGTGATCCTTGTTTTTCTCTTTTCAGTTCATAACTTCTAAGCAGTCGGGTTTTTTGTTTTTATAATTAATTATTGTAAACACTAAATTCCTTTTGTAGACTTAAAAAAATTTTTAACAAAAAATAGAACCGACTCAAAACGCACTAAAAAGTAAAAAATAACTGTGTCATTTAGTCGCTTTAATTTACATATCAATGAAGTCGGCGCCAGCAAGTTTAAGGAACATTTATATAACGTAGTAAAGTAGTTTGTGGGTTCTATTCTAGGTAAATTTCTTAAAGTAAAAACCTTGGCTGGCACCGACTCCTAGATATGCTTAAGTAAATTAAAGCAACTAAATGACACATTTATTTTTTTATTTTTAGTGCGTTTTGAGTCGGTTTTATTTTTTGTTAAAAATTTTTATTTCTTAATCTTTAGTGATTTATCGCCACGTAACGTACTCGCACTATACTGTCATAGTATATTATACCCATATAAGGCACTTGTAGCCAAAAAGCTACCGATACTTACACTAAAACTGAAGTCGCTGCGTGCCTATAAAATTTGAAGAGTTCCTTCAATTTTCTCAGAATATCATCATAAGATCCTAAAATGACGACAATAGGACCATCTTAGAAGTGTGACCTTTCTAACAAAAAAAAGAATTATCAAAATCGGAAAACTCTGTAAAAAGTTATGCGTGGTCATACATAAAAAAAATATATACGTGTCGAATTGAGAACCTCGTCTGTTTTTTTTCGTCGGTTATAAAGAGACTTATTTTACTAGTCTCTAAGGTTTGCATGACTCTACACCGGTCCGGAAGGCGGAATCAGTAGAGCAATTCTCCAAAATCCACGTTAGTTTTGAAGACTTCGTTCGGCTTCAACTTCGACAACGGATGTAACAAAAATCGGAATTCTCCAATGAGATTTTGTCGCACTGGACTGACAGTTGAACTATGATGTGGATGATCGACAAGATTTTCGTATACATTTATCCTAAGAATCATCACCTCAGTAAGTTCTTCAATCTTTTTGATCCCACCGCGCAATTAATACAATAATACTTGTATTGTCACGGTGCCCTACGCATAAAAAAGAAGGTACAGGCAAAAGAAATAATCACCTAATAATATTAAATTTATTTATAATAATGAAGGAATTTAAACATAAAACAAGAAGCAAAATTTAAGTCTTTCTTAAGACTTAAGAAAAACAAAATGAAATTAGATTGGTACTCAAATTTGACTGATCAAATCAATGGGATCATCAAGCTAAGCGGGGAATAAAACTTGACACTGCTACTCTCATTTCTTGCTCCACATTGATGCTTCACAAAGACGTGGGCAGGTATCAATGGTTTTCAAGCACGTAGGGACTTTTCGGGAGTGAATAATGTGTGATGGCGACATAAGTAGCTGTATTTATGTTCTTTTTCGATGCGTACGCTCAAATTATTACCTACCCGCTAATATTTGTGGTTTCAGATGATGTTATAGAATCAACTTATAGTGCCTCTGTTTACTTTCTACTGCATACCAAAGCGACGTGGCGCACACTTTGGAATACCTTGAATTAAAAATAAGAAGCACATTAATAAGCAGAACATATAACTATACTAAAGTCAAACTCGATTGAGAACGCTTGTCAACAAACAAATTAAAAATGGAGGTAGAAATCCCTAGTCATTTTACACCTATTTTTTATAATTAACTAGTTAATAACGAATTCATGATAATAAATTAGATTAGTAAGCTTAAAATTAATTAATATATTCAAAGTCTTTTAAATAAGATTTTTAAAATAACAAAACATAATTTTAAATTTATTAGGCATAAAATGTGTTGTGTTTTCTACCTCCATTTAAAATTTGTTTGTTGACAAGCATTCTCAATCGAGTTTGGCTTTAGTATAGATGGTAGCTCGAGGGAATGAACTATAAGAAACGTTTTAGTAGACCAAAAACAACATAATAAAAAACCGTAACCTAACCAATGTTTCTACACACAATAAACATCCAACGCGCATAATTTAATCAATTTAAATTTTTTATTAATACAAATATCTTCGACAGCTAAGTTTTTTTCACATCCGTCGAAACCTGTTCAGTATATTAATTGGGTGGCAAAGTTTAATTGGTAATAAATGGCGTAATATAGCCTCTGCTAACATTGATCTAATAAAATGCTATATTTATTAGTTATGCTAGTTGTACTACAGAATATATTATAGCAAAAGGCATGACTAATATACCTACTAGGGTTTTTTTATCGACTACAATTTGGCCCTTGACTGCTATCACACCTGATGTTAAGCGAAGATGCAGTCTAAGATGAAAGCCGGCTAACTTGTTAGGAGTGGGATGAAAATCCACACCCCTTTCGGTTTCTACGCGACATTGTACCGGAACGCTAAACAGCTTGGCGGCACGTTTTTATCGGGAGGGTGGTTAGTAGCCATGGCGAAAGCCTCCCACCAGCCAGACCAAGCCAAATTAAGAAAATCTCAATCTGCCCCGCCGGGAACTCAGGTCTTCCGTCTTATAAATCCACCGTGCTTACCATTGGGTTCGAGCCCCGAGACTGTTTAAGAATGTTCCTTTCTGTTTTTATCTGTGCTTCGGCGAGCAGGTTATTATTATTATTATTATTATGGTGAGGCCCGCCATAGCGGATGCACTTCGACCCTTTTGGATCTTTTGTACTCGCCCCGCCCTCACCTCCCCTATATCAGTTCAAACACCCACTCTAAGAGTTGGGTGGTTGCTTTCAGGTTGGAGGCACAGTAATCCTCTGGTAGTGGATATGCCACCCCCAGGAGATCCATTCGCTTTCTAGCCAATCCGTCACATTCACACAAAATATGTTCCATGGACTCTGTGTCTTCGTTGCAGGCCCTGCAAATGGGATCCTCGGAGATACCCATTTTGCAAAGCATAGACCTGGTGCTATAATGGCCTGTGTACGCTGCTATAGCATACCTTAGCTGTTTCCTGCTCAGTTGACTTACCTTCGCTAGAAAACCTGCCTTTATGTTACTCATGAACTTTTTTGAGTGCCTTAGACCTTCTACTTTGTCCCATTCTGCCGTCGTCATCTTCTCGGCATACGATGTCAGAGCCATGTTTATCACACACGGTGCAAGTGCGACACATGGCTCTGGGCCGATGAAAGATGACTCCGAGCCCCTACGAGCTAGCTCATCCGCTAGCTCATTGCCTTCTATGCCTACATGTCCAGGTACCCATATTAATCTGATTAAGTTTACCTGCCCAAGACTATTTAAGCCATTCATACATTCTAGTACCAATGCAGATGAAACTCTGCCAGTGCCGAGAGCCTTGAGCACTGCCTGACTATCACTGAGAATGAGTATTTCCCTCCCAGTGATCTTCTGGTTTTGCATCTCTTGAACACTAGCATTTATAGCATACAGTTCCGACTGGAAGACTGTAGTATATTGCCCTAAGCTATAGCTAGCCCTAAATCCTTCGGAGTAGACACCAGCTCCAGTACCTGATTGCATTTTGGAGCCATCAGTATACCAGATCAGGGTATCTTTCCCTGGGGGGCGTAGACCTTTCGTCCATTCCTCCCTCGTGGGGACATAAATGTCATAATTCTTCCTTGATACCATTACAGGTGTGATTTTATCGCATCTCATACCTAGTATCCTATCTAAGTCGGTATTTAAGCTCAGTCGCATATGATTTGTTCTGGGCAGAAATACCTTCTTACAATCTACCACAGAGATTCTGTGCAAAGCTTTCCTTGCGCAGGTCTCAACGGCAACGTGCAATTTATCCTGTCCAAGCAACCTCACAAGTGCCTCAGTTGGAGTTGTCTTAAAGGCTCCTGTGATAGCCATACATGCCAGGCGCTGCACTTGTAAAAGTTCCGCTTTACATGTTGCCAGCTTCGTCCGTGGCCACCATACAATGGCCCCATACGTCAGTATAGGCATCACTATCAGATCATAGATCCATTTTAAGACTTTGGGTTTTAGTCCCCAAGTCTTCCCATAGCTAGTACGACACATTGCAAAATCTCTGTAGGATTTGGTTATCGTAACAGCCACATGTGGAGCCCACGTAAGTTGCCTGTCTAGTGTTACTCCTAGATATTTAACTTCCGCTGTCCACCCAAGTACAGTGATGTAGTTCGTAAACCTGTAAGATTCTTTTTCCTTGTAAAATTTATTACCGCTATCTTACTCGGGTTTATTGATAGGTGGTTTTTATTACACCAGTCTTCCACCCGATCCAGTCCTTTTTGTAGGGTATCCGACACGGTGCTCGGAAATTTTCCATTAACCAACACCACCAGGTCGTCTGCATACCCTACCGTGTAAAAAGGTCCCTCATTGAGCTTTACAATCAACGAGTCTACGACTAAGCACCACAAGATAGGTGAAAGGACCCCACCTTGTGGGCATCCTTTTGTAGTCATTGCAGACAATTTGTCTCCCAGTAAGTCCGACTGTATTCGCCGGCCTTTGAGCATACACTCTATCCATCTACAGATAGTGAGCGCCACTCCGTGTTGCTCACATGCTGTCCTCATAGAAACAAATGTGGTGCGATCGAACGCGCCCTCAATGTCTAGAAACGCTCCTAGACATATTTCCTTGGTTTCAAGCGCACTTTCAGCCCGGGTCACCACATGATGCAAGGCAGTCTCCGTGGATTTTCCTGGTTGATAAGCGCATTGCAGGGGATGCAAGGGGTTTAACCTCAACGGCCCCTGCCTGATATATTGGTCTAACAATTTCTCTAAGGTCTTTAAAAAGAATGATTGTAGACTTATAGGCCGATATGATTTTGCCTCCTCGTAATTTGCTTTTCCCGGTTTGGGTATGTAAATTACCTTGACATTTCTCCAGATTTTGGGTATATATCCGAAAGCAATACTAGCCCTGTAGAGCCTACACAGGTGTGGTAAAAGTAACTTCACACCTGCCTGTAATAAGATAGGATAAACCTCATCTGGTCCCGGGGCTTTAAAAGGTTGAAAGCTGTTAATAGCCCATGTTACAGTCTGATCATTCACTATCTCCTTTGCTACATCCCAGTCAACTTTAGTTGTCCTAGACACTGTGTCGTGTCCAATAGGATCTTCGTCGTCTTCTGAGATGATCTTGCAATCCGGAAAGTGCACTTGATACATCACCTCTAGTGTATCCCTGCCACTTTCTGTCAGTTCGCCTTTGTCATTCCGAACCGTAGTTAACGGATTGACCTTAGTTTTCGATAAGGCTTTCGAGAGCCTCATTGCCTCTGGGAGAGTCTCTACACTTTCGCAGTGACTCCTCCAAGCCTTGCGTTTAACCCGCCTTACCGCTAAGCTGTATGCGGTTAGTGCCTTAGAGTACTCAGTGAAATCTTTTCGAGCTTTACATTTGTTAAAGATTCGCCTTGTTTCACTCCGTAGTTTGTCAAGCTCTGGTGACCAGCCTGGTACCTTTCTCGCTCGACATTCCTTTTCAAGACAGTTGTCCTTCCACGATTGCGATGTCGCCCTTGTAACTTCATCAGCTGCAAACTCTATGTCTATTGCAGAGTTTAAGTTACCTACAAGAGCTCCAAGGTTCACTTCTAGGTCTTTCCTGTAGTTGTCCCAGTTTGTGCATCTTGGATTTCTCCTTCGTACTACCTCCCTTGGTTGGTCAGTTAGATACCTAAAGCATATGTAATTATGATCAGATAAGGAAATCTTATCAGACACATGCCAGTCTGTTACTCTCGAGACTGCCCCGTTAGAGGCCAGAGTTATGTCTATTACTTCTGTCCTTCTCATGTTTCTGAACGTGGGTTTGTCTCCTTTGTTAAGCAATTGTAATGAAGTGCTTACCAGGTACTCCAATAACTTTACTCCTCGTTGGTTTGTGTCGGAACTACCCCAAACCACGTGATGTGCATTCGCATCGCACCCGATGATTAGGTCTTCACTTCGTCGGCTGCCATATTCAACCAGCTTCTTGATTACACTAGTTACCGGTTCGTTTTCCTCGTATGGAAGATAGGCAGAGCTCAAGAGTATGGATCTCCTGCCATTGTCTCCCTCTACAAGGACCTTAACAGTTGTCAGATCCCTGCAACAGAAATTATATAAGGGCATGGCATTTACGCCTTTCCTGACGTAAATGCATGTCCTCATATCATTAGTAGAACAGTTGAAATAAATTTGTCCCCCCGTTCCACCCATGCCAGCGATTTTACCCTTATATAAATATGGTTCTTGAATAAGGGCAATATCTATGGCATTTTCGTTAAGCATTTTTGCCAATACTGCCATAGCAGCCTTACAGTGGTGTAGGTTTATTTGTACGCACCTTAGTTCGCCTTCTTTTATTCTGCTATGAGTAACTAATGTGCCCCCTTCAAATAGGAGGGCCTCCATCCCATTCCTTAGCTTGCAAAGGGATTGGACTAGATAGATCCAGCTCTTCCAGCTCTACTAGGACGTTGTCTTCTCCAGATACCGTCGGTGAGGATGGCATGTCACACGCCATGTAGCCAGGACCCACCCCATCTGTCTCGTCCTTCTCCCTTTGCCCCTCTGCGTTGCCTTCTGGTTCCGCCTGTGCATCAGCGTCCTCCAGCAGCTTAAAATAACGTTTGTCCACTCCAGTGGGAAGGACATAGTCTGCTGCTTTAATGGCGTCCGCTGACACCCTGTCCATAAGTACGATCCGCCGTATGTGACCCGCTTCACAACGGGCATCCACCACTTTCCAATCACACGTCCGTAAGTTGGGATTGAAAGTTTGGAGCCATTTAAGGCTCCCGGCCGTGTCTACGTGGTAGATGTCCTTTGTTTTCCAGGCCATCTTAACAGGCTTTGGCAGATCCTTCGCGTCAACCACTTTTAGTGTGACGCCCTTTACTATTTTGCCACTGAGCTTTTTAAGCCACTCCGCGGCAGCTGCACCTTCACACATTACGTATATGACACCCGCAACCACATAGCTCATGTCTATGACAGGCAGAGGCGCGGGTGTCACCTCAAGCATCGCGAATACGAGGCCCTGTATATCGCGCACCATCTCCTGGGTGACCCTCACCTTTGGAAAGTCATCAGTGATGATCGCCATTTTAACGTCCGTCAAAGCACGCTTGTATGAGCCTTGCATCTTCGGTCGCTTCGCGTCCTCCGTCGCTGTCTCAAAGCTTGCCTCCCTAGAGCGTTTGCATGGCCCCAATGTGGCAGCACCACCAGGTGCCCGAGAGGCACCGCCCGCAGGTCCCATAGCAGCATTACCACTAGGTCCCGCAGCGGCAGCGCCAACAGGTCCCATAGTAGCACCATCACTTCCGGGCTGCGCAAACTGCACCTTTTGCTTCCATTTTCTATGGCAGCCATTTGGTTTCCTTTTCCTTTTCCCCCGAGGCGCATCAGACAGGCCACTCCGACCTTCGCCCGTGGAAGGGAATCCGCCTAGCTCGCTTTCAGTGCTAGCCACAGAGTGACTTGCTCCTCCTACCGAGCCAGCGGGCCCCCCACCCCGGGTTACAGCCGTCGTTACCCGTCCTCCGACACCTCTGGAGACCTCTCCTCCCGCCCCACCAGTGGGGCTCCCACATCCTAGCCCGCCGCCACTAGGGCAGCTTGACACCGGAGCTGGAGCTCTAACACTGGGGTTCAGGTTTGTTTGCGCAGTATGCGCCTTTAACAACCCCCGTGAGGGGTCGTCCTCAGCTCCAGCAGTCCCGCAGCATTTGTGCAGGGTTGCTGTAGCTGAAATGATAGGGTTTGTGTTGCTAGTTGTGCATGTATGTAGATTTGAAAATGTATGTGTGCGTGGGTCTGAAAATAAGCATGGGTCTGAGGCTGTTCGTGTGCGTGTATCTAATGGTGTGTGTGTATATGACGAAGTGTGTGATTGAGTATTAGAGTGTAGGTGTGTATGCATGTACGGCGAACGTTGGCCCCCCCCAGAATACGAGGGGCGGCCTAGAGCCCTGGTTACGGACGTAGTCGTCGACATATCCAGAGCTCTAGTGAGGGATTCTCCGGCACCATGGGGAGCGCCGGTACCCTCCTGGGGTAGTTTATTTTTCCGATCCGCTTCCATGTTTTTTAAAAGAAATGAAAGAAATGAAACTATCTGACAAAAATAAACTATTGCGACTACTACTAAAGCTGTAAAGTGTTACTGTCTGTTGTGTGTTCAAGCGCCTGTCTGGAAGCGTGAGGTGTTTCTATTGTAGTGTGCCTAAAGGTGTTTGTGCAGACGCATGCGGGATGACGCTAACTAGGATGTGACGGGAGAATGAGGTGAGGTCTACTATGCTATGGTGATGAGTTAATGAGGGTTAGGTTATGAGTTAGTAATGGAACACAGGATTCGGTGCCGGGCTGTACTCGATGAGTTGGTGGTCATCAGCGAGCATCCCTCCTGTCCGGGACCCAGGTGCGGGCACCGTCCGTAGACAGTTGGGCAATCCGCAACCCGCCCTCCCGCCCGGTTGCATGAGGGGTGCCCCGCAGCTATTCGTTGGCCGGGTGACCCCACGGTGGTCTGCCACTGTGGTTGCCACTCTTCCAACGGACGGCCGTCGCCGGGGGCGAGCAGGTTAACAGTCGATCCCTGTCATTATAATCGACATCTGATAGTGATTGTTACGTATCAAACAATACCTCCGCCAACTCGCATTACAGTAGCGTGGTGGGTATACGCTCCACATCCCCTCTACGCTAAGGAGGCCGTCAATAAACTGATAATGATAATGATTATTATATAGTCATGAAATCATGGAGCCTTTGCCCATTATAGAATTTTCGCTTTGTCGATCGATTCAACGCTTATCTCTCTAATCAAGGACAGTGAAATTCTCTTTGAGATTATTACATTTCACAAACGCTAACCCTTCTACAGTTAGAATAGAATTTATGAAATGTGAGGTAAATTTTTAACACCACCTACTTCTTGGGTCCGGGCTTAAAAAGTACCTACTTAATTCTATAAAAAAATGAAAAACTCACAATTATTCCATAACCCAACCCAGGATTTGAACCCAGGAACTCAAGATCGGAGCCACACAGGCCAACCACTAGACCAACTACTACTACTAGAGGCAGTAAGATATTTATTTTATTTTTTTTTGGCAAAAACAGTCATTACAAGTAAAAAGTTTTACATTTAAGAAAAAATACATGTGTAACAATAGACAATACATTGCCGAAGATTTGTACATAAAAAAGGAAAAGATATGTTATTTATGTGATAACAGCATTAATAAGATAATATTAGTAAGAAATAATAAGATATACCTACTTAAATTTTGACGACCTCCGTGGCGCAGTGGTATGCGCGGTGGAGTTATAAGACGGAGGTCCTGGGTTCCATTCCCGGCTGGGCAGATTGAGATTGTTCTAAATTTGTCTTGGTCTGGCTGGTGGGAGGCTTTCGCGGTGGCTAGTTACCACCCTACCGACAAAGACGTACCGCCAAGCGATTTAGCGTTCCGGTACGATGTCGTGTAGAAACCAATAGGGGTGTAGATTTCATCTTACTCCTAACAAGTTAGCCCGCTTCCATCTTAGATTGCAGATTGCATCATCACTTAACATCAGGTGGAATAGCAGTCAAGGGCCAACTTATCATCGATAAAAAAAAATACCTCCTATTTATACAGTACGAAAAAACTCAATTCCATAACTATATATTTTTTACGTAGTGACTGAGTAAAAAATTAAGGCTACCCTTGTGGCACCATGGTCACCCTAAACAGAAATTACGGATGTTTAGGAAATTGGACGCGCAAATCGGGTAAATCTAGATTTTAGATATGAGCACAAGTAATTAATACAATCTGGATCGATCCGCTTCAAACCGGTTATACGCGGCGCTTTGGTTCTTAGACCTTCTAAGTTTATAACACGTTGATCCATACTACTAAACGTATTTATCAAGTCGATATTCTTTGGACGCGTAGCGGATTGGTTCCAATTTCTCATACACACTGTTAAGGAATGCGCTTCCAGCCACCGTTTACTCTACCACTTACAATATGGGTATCTTTAAGTCAAGAGTAAGTAGGCATCAGTCAAGCGCTAGCCTCTAGCATTAAAAAGAAGTAAAACATTTGCAAAAAAGTTTATTATTATTCTTCTTATTAGACAATTTAATAAGATAAGTAGAGTAAGGCCTGTCTGCACCAAGATTTCGGTTATCATAACCAACGGTTAACATAAGCTAACTATTAATTTACTGTTTACGACAACCCGTACGCTGGTTAAGGCCTGTGTGCACCAAGATTTCGGTTATCATAACCAACGGTTAACATAAGCTAAACGTAAAGTTTAATGTCAAATATAACGACGTTCTCCTTGGCGCAGCGCAGCAGAGGTATGACTGGTGGATTTATGAGATGGAGGTCCTGGGTTCGAGTTCCAGGTATGGCGATTGAGATTTTCTTGTATTGAATATGTATTTGGAGTTTTTTAAGTTATAGAATGTAACAATGTTTTTATTAAAAAAAATTTGAAGTTGCCTCTATCTCTTTTTTTTTTATCTACTACAAGTTGGCCCTTGACTGCTATCACACCTGATGTTAAGTGATGATGCAATCTAAGATGGAAGCGGGCTAACTTGTTAGTAGTAGGATGAAATCCACACCCCCTTCGGTTTCTAGACGACATCGTACCGGAATGCTAAATCGCTTGGCGGTACGTCTTTGTCGGTAGGGTGGTAACTAGCCACGGCGAAAGCCTCCCACCAGCCAGATCAAGACAATTTAAGAAAAATCTCAATCTGCCCCGCCGGTAATCGAACCCAGGACCTCCGTCTTATAAATCCACCGCGCATACCACTGCGCTATGGAGGCCGCCTTTTAATCAATAGTATTGCGTAATTGCGTTAGAGAGAGAAACATAGAGACGAATTCGTTATTTACATAATCGAGTTATAAAAACATCCTAACAGAACAACCGCTTAGGTTCCGCAGGTCAGAGGCTTCGGCCGTGGTTACTTACCACTTTGCTGACAAAGACGTAACGCCAAGCAAGTGAGCGTTCCCGTACGATGTCGTGTAGAAACTGAAGGGATGTGGATTTCATCGTACTCCTAACGAGTTAGCCCGCTTCCATCTTCGACTGTATCATCACTACCATCAAGAGTGATAGCAGTTAAGGAATAACCTGTGGTAAAATTAAAAAACATTTTCAAAAATATTCCTAAGTAAGTTTATATTTATTATCTTTCTTACATGGACATAAATTATAGTACCTAGATATAACATTAATAAGATAGGTAAGTAGAGTAAATGTCAAAAGTCAAATAAAAACACGTTCGTCTGCACTACAAGGCCAGGCCTCCCTCCTTATAGGAGGAGATAAATAGAGCTTGTATCCACCACACTGTTCCTACGCGAGTTGGCGGAACATAAGGAAGTGGCGTCACAATAATCTCAATTCATTGGAAGAAAGAGAAACCCACTAATTATTTCAAATCTCGGCTCAGTGATTTATACATAAGAACGTTGATTTGTAATCAAATATCTTCTTTTTTTAATTTATTTAACGGCCTGGAATCAAGTCCTTTTAAATAATAATGATACAATTCCAGAGTCACAATCAAAACCCGCCGACTCGCATAAGAGTGATGGGTAGAGAAAGAGATATAGACAGTGTATTATTATAACAGAAACATAATCTTATATTAAGAAAGCTTGTATGTAGTAAGCTATTATTAATATATCTATGCTGACGTTGATTATAGAACATTGTTTGATATTATGTACATATTGTTCCTTTGTATACTGATCAAAGACAAATCAAACTAATAATAGTAATCTGCATTTGAATTTGAAATTCGAATAATGAACACGCAAGGGATGAGGGGGACTGCGCGGGGAAGAGCGCGGGATTCGCCAGTCGAGCTTCGGCGCTCATGTAAGTTGGTTGTGTAGTGTTCACGCTGACCAGCTCTGTTCGTAAGTAAAACATCGCGATTGACGTAAGATTTACGAGTATTTTTCAAAGATTCCAGTGTTGTGATCAAACGGTTCATTGTGACAGAATGATGTGAATTCGGATGAATTTACAGTGTGTGGTTAGTGTTTTAAAACGTTGCGTATGCTTGTAAACATTTAGTTTAATCTGAATTCTGGATTAATTTGGAATACGTTCTCTATCAGCCAGGTTAGTGTAAACATTTTTTTCCACTTTATTGTCACACATTGTCGTTAAATGATTTGCCTTTTCACGGTTATTTATTTAATACTTTTTATAAAATTTTATGTTGTTTGCGTACGTGCTCTACATTTTAAAATGGCCATTTACAAATAAACTTTGACAGTTTTTTAAATTAATAATAATATTATTCTAATCCCTGTATTTATCGAGATTTATTAAAGCAAGCTAATATGTATAATTTTAATGTTAGTAGGTACTTATTAATTTACGTATATTTAACAATACCTGAGTTTATTAGCGACTGACAACGCCTAATTCTATAATTATAATACCTACCGACCTAATATATTTTGTTTCAAGTTTTACACACATAAGCAGTCTTGCACTCATAATATACCTATTGATATTATAAAGCTGTTAAAAGTAGAGCCGTGTAATATTTCAAATAATAAGGGATTTTAATAAAAATAGAAAAGAGATTAGGTATTATTATCGTTTCGTTGTCGAATTAAAAACAAGGACTAAGTTAGGTATCTGTTTTAATCACGTACCTACACCTTCAATTAGTTTTATTAGGTGCTTTACATCCGACGGGCCATAAATCCAATAATAATTGTAACCGGATTGAAATAATATTTTCGTTGGTACAGTCGTTAACCAATGTGGCTTTAATTATAAGGTTCTGTATTCGAGTCTTGAATGACAGTTACAGTTTGCTTTTTTGAAGAAGCTGATGGTGTTGACGATATTAGTCTGATGTCAAAAAAGAATTTCAAATTATTACTTTAAAGGCTTGGGTAATAATGACACTTTAACTTTAGTTTAGGTTAGGGCCTAGCGTAAAGCCTGCCAGCCCGCTTTGGAGCAGCCTAATGGAAGTAAGCTTCAAATATCATTTCCATTAGTCTTCTAGGAGGTTGACAAACAAGAGATTTATGAGGCGAGAGTGAATGGTAATGTTGGAAGGGGAAGACCTAGGTGAATGTTCCTGGACCAAATTCAGGACATTTTAAAAAATAGCCAGGTCAAGAGTGCCCTAAAACCGACGATCTTGTATGAAAGTATTAATGAGAGTGGAAGAAGCTAAGGAAGTATGCAAGGACTGTGGCAAATGGTACGGGAACGAGGTGTGATGCTATGTATGTATGTATGTTCTAGGAGGTAAAATACCTAGCACTCACAAGCGCGTACCTATTTATATTAACATATAGGTAATATAGCTACAAACACACAAATCTATTAGGTTTTCCATCCTATAGGACGGTATAATGACATGTTCAGGACTAATCAGATTCGGAACCTATTACTCTACCTGCAGTCTAAATATTTTCCGAGCCACGCGGGTGTACCAAAACTAAAGACTTCCCAATTGAGATTATCTTAAAAAAACTAAACCTAACTTTATTTGTATAAAATCGGAAGTCTAACCCTGAACCTCAATTTTCGTAGCCGAATAAAATAACCGTTGGGCTAATAAAGCTAATATTATCTTTATACATAGAATCTATCTCTACTTCTTTTAAAATTTCAGGCATTTTGCTAAACAAAACAACCTCCGTGCCTCTCGGTAAACACAAATACTTAGGTAGGAGAGTGGGTATGTTGTCCTTTAGCCACTAAAAATATCTTTTTCGGTGGTATTCTTTTGCCCCAAAGTTATTTTTCACGGCAAAATCAATATGGCCGTCGCGGTTAAGTTTTGGAAGACATAAAAGTGTTTGTAAAGCCTATATGAATAAATCATAAACCTGAAATTGAGTTTAGGGTCTTTTGACGCGTTCCTTTAAGGTAAGTACCCTCCGTTGGGATTATCTGAGCCTACAGCTACGCGTGCCATTTTACGAAGTTTAGTCTTTTCCAAAACTACCTTCAGTTTTTAACTTTTTATGACGAACTTTTATATATATCTATGTCTTCTTAGCATTATTATTCCTCTCTATTTTCCGCGAGGAAAAATAATTATGCGGCACTCGCGATTCCGGTCCACTCTCTGATATTTCTCAGCCAAGACTTCTTTCTGCGACCAACGCTTCTTCTACCGGCAACTTTTCCCATCAAAATGAGTTGTAGGAGCTCGTATCTCTCGTGTCGTAGCACATGCCCCAGATACGCAACTTTTCTCATTTTGACGGTCTGCAAAAGTTCATGCTTCTGATTCACGTGGCGCAGAACTTCAACATTCTAATAGAGAGGAATTTGCGAAACTGACTGCCAACCTTGGTTAGTCGGAGAGACACTCAAAGAAGAAAAAGAAGCATTATTATATTAGATGGATTTCGCTATTCGACATTTTTGAGTTTATTGGCTCTTATGTAAGCATTTACGATTTCAATCCTCTAGTAAATGAAAAACGTTGGTCACGTGACATTAAGTTTAAAACCATAGACATTAAGGAGCAATTATTTCTTCATAGAGTAGTCTTGGAACACCCCCTACAAAATGTTGTCCTGTGTCCATCAATGTGAGGGGTAATATTTTAGGCCTCTTGTAGCTGTAAACTGTAGAGCGTTAACGTATTATAAACTGAAGGACGTTTCGATTCGTTATTCACTTCGTTATAATTTTGTCTGTCGGAGGTTTTTCAATTTTAATCTAAACAATATTTTGAGTACCTACCCATTTATAATGTTTTTGTTGTACATGAGGTTTCTGATGTTCTAGAAAGAGGTGTTATAGTCATAACGTAGAGCGACTCTTTGTAAATAAACATTATAGAGCCAACATATCCTGAAAAATTTGGCTAGTGGGAAGCTTCGGCAGCGGCTAATTACCACCCTGCCGGCAAAGACGTACCGCCACGCAATATAGCGTTCCGGTACGATGTTGTGTAGAAACCGAAAGGGGTGTGGCTTTTCATCCTACTCCTAACAATATAGCCCGCTTTTATCTTAGTTTTTTTTTTAAATTATCATCACTTCAAATCAGGTGTGATTGCAGTCCAGGGCTAACTTGTAATTAATAAATAAAATCTCAGATTTTTGAGTGAAATGAGCGTAAGATTTTTTTGCCGGTTCTAGTTTTTTTTTATCGATTACAAGTTGGCCCTTGACTGCTATCACACCTGATGTTAAGTGATGATTCAATCTAAGATGGAAGCGGGCTAACTTGTTAGGAGTAGGATGAAAAGCCCTTTCGGTTTCTACACGACATCATACCGGAACGCTAAGTCGCTTGGCGGTACGTCTTTGTCGGTAGGGTGGTAACTAGCCACGGCGAAAGCCTCTTACCAACCAGACCAAGACAAATTAAGAAAAATCTCAATCTGCCGCGCCGGGAATCGAACCCAGGATCTCCGTCTTATCAATCAACCGCGCGTACCACTGCGCCACATAGGTTGTCAAAAGTTGACGTTGTCGCGTCGTTTTTTCGATATTTCGTGAAGAAAAGCAAAATAAATTAATAATTCCCTGTTAACAAATTATTTTGTTGTTTGTTAAGACCCCCAACGAAGTCCAACAAAGAAAAAGATGGTAACATCAATTCACCACGCGGTGCTCATTACGGGGCCCAGTTGCAGATTTTCGGCGTGTAGTTAGCAGTCGGCGGAATATTAAAAAGACTCTACCATCAATCATTTGCGGTGATCACCGACTTAAGTCGTGTTTAATGAAGACGAATGACTACGCATCACGATTGTGGGATACTTTTATTGTTTACGATACGATAATTGCTACGATACTGTGATACGATGACACGATAAATCGTTATTACAATTAAAATACTAGTAGAGTCCGCGCAAAAATTCTAATTCACTCTGAATTTGTAAAGTACGTAGGAATAATAATCCTGTTGGAATTTGATCACGCTGTACAGCCAAATGTCTCATGATGAAATTGAACTGACTAAAAACTCGTGGATGATTTATACCAATGGTTCAAATGACAGTAGGTCATTTGTTTTATTGTCATAATAGAAATATAAGAAAAAAATGGAAAAAGGCTTAAAACTTTTTCCATTTTTTTCTTATATAGTTATAATTTTAGAAGCTTTATTTACTCTTTAATAGTATAACAATGACTCTTAATAGAGCCCGGGGAAATACTATAGCCATTTCTGCCATAATGCAGCAATGTATTGTCTTGCTCGCGCAAAAAGCGTATTGTTTGCGGGTGTAGTTCCAGGCATATGATATTGATATTACCTAATCTATGTATTAATCTATCTTAGGTTATGTTTGCAAGGCAGTGCATTGTATAACGTGCTCTAACTGGGTCCTGCAACATCTGTTACAGACAATGGTTTCAATTGTAGTAAAAACGAAATTTAAAAGTATTTTCAACTTTACGTACTCTGAAACGTTAAATGAGATTAATGTTAAAAAATGTTCTGGCGAAAATGTCGGAAATGTGGAAGTCGAGATATATAAATGGTACTAAATTATACGATTACAGATTTAGGTTGATTGATTAAAAAACTGTGCTGATCTCCTTTTTCTAGAAGAAAGTTGTTATCACCATTGATACCTAGATTGCATAAGGTTGCCGCTAATTTTTTTTATTTATTAATTACAAGTTAGCCCTTCACTACAATCACACAAAATGGTACGTGATGATGCAATCTTAGATGGAAGCTGGCTGACTTGTTAGGAGATGGATGAAAATTTACACGCCTTTCGTATTGCGCACGACATCCTACCGGAACGCAAATCGCTTGGCGGTACGTCTTTGCCGCCAGGGTGGTAGCCACCGCCTCCCACCAGCCAGATCAGGACCAGTTTAGAAAATCTCAATCGGCCCCGCCGGGAATCGTACCCAGGACCTCTGCCTCAAATCCCTGCACAGGCGCCTTTTTTAACCGACGAAAAAAAAACGGAGGAGGTTCTCAATTCGACACGTATATTTGTTGTTGTTTTGTTTTTTTTTTTTTTATGTATGACCACGCATAACTTTTTACAGTGTTGTCCGATTTTGATAATTCTTTTTTTATTAGAAAGAGCATACATTCAAGGTGGTACCATTGTCGTCATGTTAGGATTTGCTGGTGATATCCTGGGGAAATTGAAGGAACTCTTCAAATTTTGGAGGCACGCTTACAGGGATTTCGGTTTTTGACTCAGTATCGGTGGCTTTTTGGCTACTAGTGCCATATAATATACTATGACAGTATAGTACGAGTACGGTACGTGGCGATAAATCACTAAAAAGTAAGAAATAAAATTAAGTTATATGCTTAAGTAAATTAAAGCAACTAAATGACACAGTTATTTTTTACTTTTTAGTGCGTTTTGAGTCGGTTCTATTTTTTGTTAAAAAATTTTATTATATAATAATATACAGAGGGGCACAATTAACCGACCACTCGTCAAAAGCGGTACTTAAGTTTGTTTAATTTAAAAAAGTAAACTAATTGCAAGTTATTATTTTTTTTTGTACTTTAAATACATACGACAATAGTATTTTATAATTTTTATTTATATTAGGTAAATCAAAGCATGTATTTTGCCTAGCCCTGCCTAAGAGTAAACCCCTAATTTATTTTACCAAGTAACAAGAAATAATATCCAAAAGAAAAACATAAAAAGCGAAACGGAAGACAAACACAGAGTAGAGAGGGAATATCTGACAATAAATCATCTATTATACTTATCTAGAGCAAAGATAAACTGAGCTAATAGAGATTTATTTCACCCCCAACTGGGGCACCTTGAATGCGTTGTTTAAATCTTAGTTAAGGGGGATGAATTTTTAGTTTAAAAGTTGTATCTTAATTTTTTAATCAATTACTTAGTATTTTTAAAATTCAGTAGTTTATTTTGATGTAAGTATTTTAAACATGACCTTCATTTTTGACCGACGAAAAAAAACGGAGGAGGTTCTCAAGGACACGTATATTTTTTTTTATATATGACCACTCATAACTTTTTACAGACTTGTCCGATTTTGATAATTCTTTTTTTATTAAAAAGGGCACGCTTCCAAGATGGTCCCATTGTCATCATATTAGGATCTGATGATGATATCCCGCGAAAATTGAAGGAACTCTTCAAATTAGCTTTTTGGCTAGTAGTGCCGTATAATATACTATGAGAGTATAGTAGTAGTATGAGTCGGTGCCAGCCAAGGTTTCTACTTTAAGGACGTTACCTAGAACCCAGGACCTCCGTCTTATAAATCCACCGCGCATACCACTGCCGCATATACACAGGCCAACACTTATATTTAATGAGTTCCAATGTGGGTTAGAGAGCTTATAACCTGCATGTTTGGTTTTGTAACGAATCCTATCAGTATGTTGATTCTTGAAAAAACGCTGATTCCGATGCTTTTGAAGCTGATGAAACAGAAATCGGTATTATCCAATGACGTTCTGTCATGTTCGACTGACAGTCAAACTGAAAGTCGGACGTTCGACGAGATGTAAGCAAGATTCATCGATGTATATTTTTCAAGAATCGACAGATAGACCAGATCAGTGGGGCAAGTGCGAGTTTTTCACCGAGCGACTGCGTCCACACCGAGATGGCGCCACTCCCGATTCCATCTGAATTTGCCTTTACTGTTTTCGATATCGACGCCGTAAAAATCTTACACTTGGCACACAGGACCAATAATCAAACAGTGATGACTCTTCAAAACACGAGATGACTAACTCTAAGCTTAGAATGTTAGGGAAAAATTCTTAGATAAAAGAAAAATTCAGTATTATTCCTTAGCTAGACCCAGGATTTGAACTGAGTACCTCATGATCTGATGTCACATAGGCAAACCACTGGATTAATGAGGCACCAAATTATTTGAATAATTTATTGAAAGAAAGAAAGAATACAATACTTATTCTAATAACAATACAAATTATGTGGCAAGATGTAATGATAAAGTTACAATGCCAGGTTATTTTTTTACGTACTTTGAAAGTAATTAAATATACCACAATTTACCACAATATGTATAAAATATTATTCTTATTAGAGGAGAAATGGACTGTTCCTAAGTTATGTATAGACCTGTGTTTTAGGCGACAGTGCTCTCCTTACAAATATGGCCAGTTTAAACAAAACAAAGTTGCAATTAACAGGTAAGGCAGATAATCCTAATTATAGTTACAATTATGTTATTGCAGATTCTTCATAGTTAGAAGCAAAAAGCACAGTACATAATGGACGAAGGCCACATAATCACAAAGTAAGATCTCAATCCACCATTAAACGGAGCATCAAAGCGTTAAGTTGCAAACCAAGGCCGGGTTGTGGTAATACTGTTAAACGTTATAGGAAAATGTTTTCATTAGAACGTCTTTATAACTTGGGGTTAGGTCGCTTGTATACGTCGCACTTTCTTAAAAAAATATACGTTTGTGGGGCGACTAATAATCAAAATCAAAGATATAATTTATTTATTTCCATTTGGAATGACTTATAAATATTATGTTGGATTCTCATTATAAATAAATAATAAATAAATATTATTACACACATCGCTATATAGCCCCAAAGTAAACGTACTCGTAAGTAGCTTGTGTTATAGGTGCTATGATAACTAATGAATATTTTATATATATTATACATAAATACTTATGATATATAGACAAACATCCAGACACTGGAAAACATCCACGCTAATCACACAAACATTTGCCAGATGTGGGAATCGAACCCACAGCCTAGGACGCAGAAGCAGGGTCACTACCCACTGCGCCATTCGGCCGTCATTTGTTGTATAATTATTGAATTGAATGGTGGGAGGCTTCGACCTTCACCACTCTACCGACAAAGACGTTCCGCCAAGCTAATAAGCGTTCCGGTACGATGTCGTGTAGTAGCCGAAAAGGGTGAGAATTTTGTCCTACTCCTATCAATTTAGCTCGTCAATAATCCTGAGCTCACCAACCTACAATGAAGCGGCATAGTGGGCTTCAGCTCCAATTATTACATCCTGTATGGAGCACGGTCTGGCACTTTAGTTTTTCGTTCACTAATATTAATTAACCATTCAAATAATAATATACGTTTCAATGTGAGAAAATTAAAAATTTCCCATTTGGAAAATCAAAAAGCATCAGCGATAGCAATTGAGAGAAAATTGCCGGCAACTTTCTCTATTGCTTCATTAATTCAGTTAAAAGCTACCTTTGTTCTTTCACCGTTGAATTTCCGCCGGCTGGTGTGACCTTAACCCGGTATATTAATACTTGGAAATGCCTATTTTCATGGAAAGCCAGCTAAATGAATGCACTTAGTTTTAAGGAAATACTTTTGTGTAGAAAATATTATGGAATATTATACGGTATGTAGTAGTATTAAACAATTTTTTTTTAACTTCGTGAAATCCGAAAAGGAAAAAGTATCAAAATACTTGGACCTTGCTCACGAGATTACCGCCATGTGGAATGTTGAATCAACTATTATTGTTCCGATAGTCATTTCAGTCAATGGTCTTTTTGCGAAAAGCTTCGAAACCTTAAGAAGCTTTTGCTTAATTGTTGGATCAAGGGTCGGATACAGAAGGCAGTAGTCCTTGAAACGGCTCCTCACTCTGAAGCCCTGACCACCGGTTGCTTGGGCCCGCAAAGGTCCTGCAAGTGGAGGAGCAGATTTTTTTTATAAATTTTTAATAGTGTTTTTTTTATATTTTTGTATTATATAACATTGTTAAAAATTTTAAAAATATATGTAAATAAAAATAAATGAGAGTAAAAATTTTTTTACTCTTCAACCCTTGACGTAAAAAGAGTTATAAGTTCGTGTCTTTTTGTGTGTTGTGTGTGTGATGCGTTTCTTTCTTTGGCAAGGTCGTAATGGTTCCTAGCTTTGAAGATCTGAAGATCCGATAAACCTATCAAGAAATTGTCGTTATTTTACATTCCAAGCCCGCAGTCGGGAAGTTGATGTTACACTCCGTGCCTCGGAGAGCACGTTAAGCCGTCGGTCCAGGTCCCTATCAGCAACATCTGATAGCGATCATTATTAAATGTATCATATCACCCTAAGCCCGCCAACCGGCATATAGTAGCAGCGTGGTGGGTCTACGCTCCATATCCTCTCTCCTATAAAGAGGTAGGCTTTTTTGAAAGAATAATTAACAGCAACCACAAGACACCGCAACTCAAGCTGAGAGTAATAATTAATTCGTTTGCACAAATTAATCATCAGAGTTGTCTAGGTTAAGCGATAAGCAAAGTACAACGTCTGCACCGCGCCACGCCAGAGCCTAGACTCATAAAGAGGTAGGCTTATTCCTGTAGTGAGAGTTAATGATTGACACGTTCCGCCTGAGCCAAGCGTGTAAGCGAGAGTGAGGAACAAGCGATGCAGAGGCAGGATCGTCCTAAGCCGGCCGTTCTTATCACTTTACACACCGACTTTACAGACAACCATTTTTTTTCCAAAATAATGCCCGCTTCTCTCCAATACCTAGAGTACACTTCATTACATTAAAAGTGAACACTACATTAAAAGCCCACACGTAGGATGTGACCGCAAAAGCCTTTATACAAATTGGAGCGTGTTATTTATCGCGCGCGGTCGCGGCACGGGCCATTTCGTGCGCTGAACTGCTCAGCCGGAAGTTTTTTATTGGAGTACCCTGTACTTGGAAATCGAAGCGCTTGAAGTTAGTTAGAGACACTACTTGTTTATTCACCATCATCATATCAGATGATGGACTTGTGGACACCTCCTTTAATGCTAAGGTTTCATGATCCTGGCAACATGGGATTCAAGTTTTTTTAAGCTATTGTATAGCTTTTATCGTGGGTCTTCAGCGTGGAGACCGAATACAGAAATTCCGTAACGAAAAAACCTAACACCCCCTGAGTATCACATAATATCAAAAGCACAATTTCGGCAACGACGTCATCGGGGAACGTGGTTTAGCGGTAAGGCGCTCTAAGTGCCCGGATTGCCAGAGAGACATGGGTTCGAATCCCGTCGGCTCCGCAACTTTTTTTTTTTCAAGCGTGATATTTCAAAACGTAATTTTTTTTAAATTAATGACTTTTTATAATATCACGCTTAAAAAAAAAAATTGCGGAACCGACGGGATTCGAACCCGCGTCACTCTGGCAATCTGGGCACTTAGAGCGCCTTACGGCTCGGCCACGGTCCCGATGACGTCGGTTAAGTAAACATAAGTTGATAAAAAATGCTATGCAATAGCTTTACCGCGGCAGTCTCCGAGTGCCACACGTCTTTTTTTTTAACGCTGGGAAATGCGTTTATGCATCCCCTCCGGAAACAGAACGGTCATAGCTGCGCCATTTCCGGGGGGGTATGTGGGACTTCCCGGCTGTGAAGCAGCCAAACTACCCACTAGAACCCAGCGATGTTCCTTCACCCCGCCTGGTTACTGGGATGTATTCAAGTTTAAGAAGTATATTTCGAATTCAAATACGACAACAAAATTTTTCAAATGTCAGATATACTTACCTACTATTTATTTGTTAATTTTTTTTTTATCGACTTCAAGTTGGCCCTTGACTGCTATCACACCTGATGTTAAGTGATGATGAAATCTAAGATGGAAGCGGGCTAACTTGTGAGGAGTAAGATGAAATCCACACCCCTTCGGTTTCTACACGACATCGTACCGGAACGCTAAATGGCTTGGCGGTACGTCTTTGTCTTCGTCTTTTATATTAGTTACTGGCGCTGCCGCTGGTTTAAAGGTGGTGCAATGAAGCGTCCTGTTGGTACACTATAAATAAGGGTTATTAATTAACAAAAAATAAAAATTTAATGGCTGATGGTTCACAAGTTTATTAGAATCCACTATACTTCGAAATCGAAAAGGTTTGACGATCTCCATGGCGCAGTTGTATGCGCGGTGGTTTTATAAGACGGAGGTCCTCGGTTCGATTCCCAGCGGGGCAGATTGAGATTTTTCTTGATTTGTCTAGGTCTGGCTGGTGGGAGGCTTTCTCCGTGGCTAGTTACCACCCTACCGACAAAGACGTATCGCCAAGCGATTTAGCGTTCCGGTACGATGTCGTGTAGAAACCGAAAGGGGTGTGGATTTTCGTCCCAGTTCTAACAAGTTAGCCCGCTTCCATCTTAGAGTGCATCATCACTTAACATCAGCTGTGATAGCAGTCAAGGGCCAACTTGTAGTCGATAAAAAAAAAGGTTGAAGACTGTGAAAGAATCGGTTTTTTTCAGTGTCATTCAAGTTAGGCTTCCCCGTTTTAGGTTGGTTCACGGTCTCAGACTGATACTGTTTCTTTTGTAAATAGCCCGGATGTTAATCTACACTTAATAAATCGATCTTGAGCTTGAACCCAAGACCTCGTCATCCACAAGTCACATAATTTGTAATTAAATCAAGGGACCAACAAGGCGAGCCGAGTTAATCAACATAAAAAAGAGAGTAAGGAACTCAAAATGGCAATCTCTATAGGAAAATACTTCAAAAAAGGCCGCGTACACCCGTTATGATGGCCACGCCCAAACAAAAACTAATTAAACCGAACAGCGTCCCTTCATCAAGTTAATTGAAAAACTTCCGGTTTAAATATCATTTGACGTTACCACTAAATGGGTGATTCTGAAAACTCTGTCGTTTCATACAGGAAATAGCCTAAATAAATAAAATTTGAGGGTACACTTAAAATATCTCAAATCTAATTTGTGATCTCTTTTTTTGTTTCCGAGGGGGAAATATCTAGAAATGCCTTCTTCTGGAAAGATCTTCCCTACCCACCCGACAAAGCGACCGACTTCCCTACCCGTACGTCAACGTCGTACCGCCAAGCGATTTAACATTCCGGTATGATGTCGCGTAAGAACCGAAAGGGGTGTGGGTTTCAGCCTACTTCTTACAAGTTAGCCCGCTTCTATCTTAGAAAGCATCATCATTTACCATCTGGCGTGATTGCTTCCAAGGACTAATTTGTAACGAATATAACATTAAATTAAAAATTTAAAAAAACCCCCGACCTAAATTAGAAACATGAAAAGAACCAGTCAAGACAAATTCAACGAGCCCACACTCGATGAATTTACCAAAAAGGTAGACCAGGGTTACGTCTCCTACCTTCGAGCCTTATCATCAGCCCAGATCGGTGGTTCCAGAAGACATTAGTGTTTCAAAAGTCAGATCACACACATGCTTTCAAGCAAACTGAGCGTGTAACATTTCTATCACACCTTACAAACGACCTGATGACCTTGAAGACCTGAACCTATTTCCACCAAACACAGCTAAGAACACTCTCGACTAATATACCTTTCAAACAAAAAAAAAACCGCATTAAAATCGGATCATCCGTTTGGGAGCTACGATGCCACAGACAGACACATACATTTACACAGACACGTCAAACTTATAACATCCCGTCGTTTTTGCGTCGGGGGTTAAAAAGACGAAGCTTCTTGCACAATGATCCAATGTGGGGGTAAGTAGACTTAGGGTTATAATGTTCTTGAATCTTGTAATAATCACTATCATATGTTAATGATATGGACCAAAACCGAAAGCTTAACGTGCTCTCCGAGGCACGGTGCTCTAGCACCACTAACTCAGCTCCGTGCTGACATATTAAGATTTTCTTGAAAAAAATAAAGTTCAATATTTCATAACACGATCTAGAACTCGAACCACGAATCTCGCGACGTCGGAGTTAAGATAACCGGTGAACTAACGAGGCAGATTAATTTCAACATCATTACATTCCACTTAAATATCTAGTTGCCTGTTTAAACCTATCAATTAAATTATCCACGTTAAACATGTTTTGTAGAAAAAGTACTCTATCATTGCGCTTCGTTTATAGACTGGTTATCTATGGTTAACTTAACGTTATAATCTATATCGACAGGAAACATGTTAATTAAACACACAATATTAATAAAAGCTGACTTTATAGCCTTGTTAGTTAGATCGGTTACGTTTGTGGCTACAGATTATTTATTATTTCAGGCTTACATACGTACCATTACGCCTCATTGACAAAGGGGTAGGCAGAGAGGCAGTGCCACCTCCTTTTACTTGCCACGATGCTTGTATATGCCTCTCGCTTCTTCCGATTTCATTAAACCTTTCACACAAGTACGTCGGTTTAGGGTACTTTAACAATTAATCATCTTAAAACTTATAACATATTTTGCTTACGAGAGACAAGGACAGATAAAACTTGTTAGCTTTGATATACCGGTCCTTTGTTTATGTTTTTTCTTTTAATAAAATGGCCAAACTATATAGTCTATCTTTGTGTCTGTGTTTGTCTGTGGCATACGTAGTTTCTAAACTAATGGACCGATGCGGTTTTGTTTAAAAGCGGTAAAGCTATTGCATAGCATTTTTTATCAACTTATATTTACCTACCGACGTCATCGGGACCGTGGCCTAGCGGTAAGGCGGTCTAAGTGCCCGGATTGCCAGGGAGACGCGGGTTCGAATTCCGTCGGTTCCGCAATTTTTTTTTAAAGCGTGATATTGCAAAAGTCATTAATTTAATAAAAAAATGACTTTTTCAAATATCACGCTTGTAAAAAAAAAAAAATTTCGGAACCGACGGGATTCGAACTCGTGTCTCTCTGGCAATCCGGGCACTTAGAGCGCCTTACCGCTAAGCCACGTTCCCCGATGACGTCGTTGCCGAAATTGTGCTTTTGATATTATGTTTTTGATACTCAGGGGTGTTAGGTTTTTTCGTTACGGAATTTCTGTATTCGGTCTCCACGCTCAAGGCCCGCGAGAAAAGCTATACAATAGCTTAAAACTAAATAGATGAAATTCTGATAAACCAATTCAAATTTGACATCATTTTTCAATTAAGATGAAAATAAATTCTGATGGATGTCAGGGGATTTGTAACCCCCTTTATCACTGCGGGTGTCAGGAGCGTTCGCGTGACCTACAGTAAACAAGCGAGCGTTTAATAAAACACACACATATAATATTTAAAGGCGGTCATGTTCTTTTTGTTGGCCGCTCACGCTAGTACGTTGTTTGTGTGATTACTGTCATTATGCCCGTCTGCTGGGGGCTACTCTCAACACGTCGTATGGTTGTATTATCACTTCTACGTTTTGGGCCCTGGATATTTACTTAGTAACGAAAACATTAGAATTTGCGGCAGTAAATGACAAAAGTTTTGACACCTCCGTGGCGCAGTGGTATGCGCGGTGGATTTATAAGTCGCAGGTCCTGGGTTCGATTCCCGGCGGGGCAGATTGAGATTTTTCTTAATTTGTCTTGGTCTGGCTGGTGGCTTTCGCCGTGGCTAGTTACCACCCTACCGACAAAGACGTACCGCCAAGCGATTTAGCGTTCCGGTACGATGTCGTGTAGAAACCGAAGGGGTGTGGATTTCAACCTACTCCTAACAAGTTAGCCGGCATCCATCTTAGATTGCATCATCTCTTAACATCAGGTGTGATAGCAGTCAAGGGCCAACTTGTAGTCAATAAAAAAAAATTAAAAAAAAATTACAAGTACCAGCTGAACTTAAAGAAAATAATTATTATGTCACCGTATGCCATATATGTATATGTATTATCACTTCCACGTTTTGGGCCCTCAGGAGTGTTTAGTTAGTCACGGAATCAGACGTAATGGTTGGTTTAAGTCAATAATGTTTCATACATTAACGACGGCTTAACGTGCTCTCCGAAGCACAGGGGTGTATCACAACCAACTTCCCGACTCCTGGCTTAGAATGAACTGAAAATTTCATAGGAGAATGAAAAACTCAGAGTTATTCCGTTTAAAACAATACCCCATAAAATATCTTTGCATAATATTTACAGGCATAGTTACAATGTAGAAATATGAGATTACATAAATAGGTGAGGAAATTAATGTGAACAAAATACATACCTACTAGGTTTTTAAAGGAGATACTGGTAATCGCATATAGTCGGCCGCTCGCACGCTAGCGCCGTGTTAGTTTGATTACGGTCATTATGTCCGTTTGCTGGGGGCACTCTCGACACTTCGGACGGCGAAAATTATCACTCATGTATTGGGCACTGAGTGTTAACTTAGTGATGGAAATATATTGGAACTTGGTTGTTACTAAATAAAAAACTAACTACAATTACAGAACCTACTCTACACAAATACATAATATATTTTGGCATATTTATACAGTTTATTTGGACACCTAGAAAGGGGAGCTCAGTTTTTCTTTGCAAGGTTAAAGTTGTAAGGAAAGCTACAGGGCAAGAGAGCACCAAGGAGATACTGGTAATCGCGTATAGTCGGCCGCTCGCACGCTAGCGCCGTGTTAGTTTGATTACGGTCATTATGCCCGTTTGCTGGGGGCACTCTCGACACTTCGGACGGCGAAAATTATCACTCATGTATTGGGGACTGACTGTTAACTTAATAATGGAAATATATCGGAACTTGGTTGTAAGTGAATAAAAAACTAACTACAATAACAGTAACTACTCTAAACAAATACATAATATATTTTGGCATATTTATTCAGTTTATTTGGACACCTACAAAGGGGAGCTCAGTTTTCCTTTCCAAGGATAAACTTGTAAGGAAAGCTACAGGGCAAGAGAGCACCAAGGAGATACTGGTAATCGCGTATAGTCGGCCGCTCGCACGCTATCGCCGTGTTAGTTTGATTACGGTCATTATGCCCGTTTGCTGGGGGCACTCTCGACACTTCGGACGGCGAAAATTATCACTCATGTTTTGGTCACTAAGTGTTAACTTAGTAATGGAAATATATTGGAACTTGGTTGTAACTAAATAAAAAACTAACTAATATAACAGTACCTACTCTACACAAATACATAATATATTTTGGAATATTTATACAGTTTATTTGGACACCTTCAAAGGACACCTAAAAAGGGAGCTCAGTTTTCCTTTCCAAGGATAAACTTGTAAGGAAAGCTACAGGGCAAGAGAGCGGCAAGGAGATACTGGTAATCGCATATAGTCGGCCGCTTGCACGCTAGCGCCGTGTTAGTTTGATTACGGTCATTATGCCCGTTTGCTGGGGGCACTCTCGACACTTCGGACGGCGAAAATTATCACTCATGTTTTGGGCACTGACTGTTAACTTAGTAATGGAAATATATCGGAACTTGGTTGTAAGTGAATAAAAAACTAACTACAATAACAGTACCTACTCTAAACAAATACATAATATATTTTGGCATATTTGGACACCTAAAAAAGGTAGCTCAATTTTCCTTTCCGAGGATAAACTTGTAAGGAAAGTTACAGGGCAAGAGAGCACCAAGGAGATACTGGTAATCGCATATAGTCGGCCGCTCGCACGCTAGCGCCGTGTTAGTTTGATTACGGTCATTATGCCCGTTTGCTGGGGGCACTCTCGACACTTCGGACGGCGAAAATTATCACTTTCGCGTTTTGGGCACTGAGTGTTATATTGGCATCGATTCGATTGCTATTTTTTGCCGTTCAGTTTAATGGAACGACCCGTGATTATGCGTAAATCTTTTCTTTGTTTAACGGATAGATTTACCTGGGCTATAATTATGTTAGTGATTTAGACTGCGCTAAGTAGTGATAGAAAAAAAACAAATCATTGTGGGATAATGGTAATGCGGGTATTTCTTTTTATCAAAAATATACTAAAGAATGCCTGGGTTTGCGTAGGTAAATTTAAAACACCTAAATATGTACACGGCGGGAAGCGATTTTGTTTTAATATTTGTTTGACAGCCTCCGTGATGAAGTGGTACGCGCAGTTAAAAAATGGAAATCCAGGGTTCGATTCCAGGCTTGGCTGATAAAGATTTTATAAATTGGTCCTGGACTGACTGGTGGAAAGCATCGACCGTGGCTAGCCACCCTACCGACGAAGGCGTACCGCCATGCGATTTAGTGTAACGGTACAATGTCGTGTAAAAACCAAAGCAGTGTGGATTTCATCCTATTCTTAACAAGTTATCCCACTTCCATCTTCGATTGCAATCAAATACAAAATATTAAATTACTCTAGGTTCTGTACTAAGTCAGTCCTCCAAATAGTTTAAAATAATGTCATTTACTGGCTGACGTTGACCATCGTTGCGTTTCAATTTAAATTTCAATTTAGCACGTTACAGAATCCATTAATAATATTCGTTAAAATACATAAATTCAAATAACTATTCTCGGTATCTGTCGTCTAAATAGATACTAAAATACCGACAATCGAATAATTTACGTGGATTGCTGACATTGATTTGACAACCTCCGTGGCGCAGACCGCCGCACCAATGCGGTGGATTTATAAGACGGAGGTCCTGGGTTCGATTCCCGGTGGGGCAGATTTAGATATTTCATAATTTGTCTTGGTCTGGCTGGACGACAAAGACGTACCGCCAAGCGATTTAGCATTCCGGTTCGATGTCGTGTAGAAACCGAAAGGAGTGTGGATTTCATCCTACTCCTAACAACATCTACGTTCTACGATTACCTATATGTAAAAGTCCTTTTAAACTTACGTCAAAGAAGATAAGCTGTCTTAATTTAATGAATTTATTGAGCCAGTTTAAGCTATATTGGCTCAAAAAGGCAATCAGTGTAATTGCCGTACCTTTAATACCGTCTCTAAAGTCAACGTACCGATGATGCAGGCTGATTGGACGCTGTCAACTGAGTTGAGCTTTTGATGGCTTAAAATGGCTGCCATAAGGCTGTTTCGGTTCTCGTTTCTATTTTGAACAAATGAATTCAAATTCGATATCGTAACCAAATGTAGAGTAGCTACTAAATGAAAATTTAATGTAGAGTTCACTTTGTTTAGATGAGACTTTTTGTATAATGTTGAAATCGCTTGAGTTTTTCGCTTGATGGTAAGTGATAATGCGTAGATAGTGAAACATGCTTGGCTAAAAGGTTTTTATTTACTCTCGACTTGAAAATATTAGCAGACAAATGTACCAAACCATTTTTTTATCCAATTATTTTTTTACAAAATGTCGCTTTTATGTTTTAGTTGTACTTTTATATTGTGGTTGTTGTTATTTAGAGCTCGTTACTTTAATTGCTTTACTGTTCGAAAAGTTAGAATAAATCTCTGTAGGTATCTTGTAGGTAGGGTTTTTGACATGAACACTCTATAGAATTTTAAATCAGAATATTAATGGTACACTACAGGGCCATGCCTGCCTTCTTATAGGAGAAGGGTTATGGAACGTAAACCCACCGTGCTGCTCCAATGCGGGTTGGCGGGCCTAGCGTGACAATGTTTCATTAGATAACGATCACTATCAGATGTAGGTAATAGTGACTCTACTAGTACTGTCCGAGGCACGCGAGTGTAACACCACCCGGGCCGATTCCGGGCTTGGAATGTTCTGAAAATTTCGTAGACGAATGACGGATTTTCATTCGTAGACTAACCAGTCCACAGTAGAAGTGTGTGCACAAGCTAATCATAGGTCAGTAGCATTACGAGGTTCCTTGACTTCCTAGTTATATTAAATATTCCATGGCATTTAACGGATGCTGCTAACAGCTATTAAAACAGAAAATAGCATAAACAAGCAAGCTATAATTTGCACATTACAGCTGACAGCCGTAAGAAGAAGCAACTCAAACCCAATGATTACAGATCAACAAAACGAAGCGAATTAAAACCTTGCCGACGCGTGATGCTGACTGCAAGCATGTAGTAATTTAAACTGGCCACCCTATGCTCCTGCCGTTTAGATGTGTCCAATATTTAAGTTTTTATTTTTTTGTTATGTTTGTGACGGCCTCCGCGACACAGTGGTATGCACGGTAGATTTATAAGACTATGCACGGTAGATTTTCTGAGTTATATAAATAAATTGACATATTGTCGACCAATAGCAGAGAAATCGGAAATATCGCTCACTTTAAACCCATCGCAATTAAAGAAACAGTGATATTTTCGATTATTAAGTTAATATTTAGGCTTTATCTTAGACGACGAAGAAGTCTATGATGCTCAGATCATCTTTATTTTATAAAAATTGATTATCCTTCCCATGCTCTTACTCCATTAGGTAATTACAGTAGGTCACTATGTAGAATTTATATTGATGATATTACTAACAATTTAAACGAAATAAAAATTTAGTGCAAAAATTTTTTAACAAAAAATAGGACCGACTCAAAACGCACTAAAAAGTAAAAAAAAAACTGCGACCTTTACTTAAGCATATCTATGAAGTCGGTGCTTTCTTACTTTTTAGTGATTTATCGCCACGTAACCTACTCGTACTATACTCTCATAATATATTATACGGCACTTGTAGCCAAAAAGCTACCGATACTTACACAAAAACTGAAATCGCTGCAAGTGTGCCTATAACATTTGAAGAGTTCCTTAAATTTTCTCAGGATATCATCATAATTTACGTGTCGAATTGAGAACCTCCTCCGTTTTTTTTCGTCGCTTAAAAATAGTATCTTGTGGTATATTAAAACAGTTGCTCATTGAATTACGCTTCATTAAATGTCATTCTTCTGCAATAAAATATTAATGTATATACGAAATATTTATTATTCATTGGAACTTTCTAAACGAGCAAACCGTACACGTCTCCCGGCAAAATTATACTTCTGTGTAAGGGGCAAACAAAATTAAACGTAAACAAGATTCTAGGTATTAGTGTTTATTTACTCCCGACATATTAACGTTTCAACGTTAACGGCCACTCTCCTCGTAGGAGAGGGGATGTGGAGCGTAGACCCACCACGCTGCTCTAAAGCAGGCTGGCGGGCTTAGGGTGATAATGTTTACTTGATTAACAGATCTTTTCATTATGAGATGTTAGTAATAATGACCGGGGCCTAGATTTAATATGAGCTTTATTTCATTGGGCATGAGGGCATTGGGCTTAGCTACAGAAATCTAAATAACAAACAAATTAGAACCAAGTATCAATCAGTGACTGCCTCGTTAGTCTAGTGGTTAGCCTTATTGACTTCGATCAAGAGGTTCTGGGGTCGAATCCTATCAAGTCTTATTTCATGATTTGACGACCTCCGTGGCGCAGTGGTATGCGCGGTGGACTTATAAGGCGGAGGTCCTGGGTTCGATTCCCGGCGGGGCAGATTGAGATTTTTCTTAATTTGTCTTGGTCTGGCTGGTGGGAGGCTTTCGCCGTGGCTAGTTACCACCCTACCGACAAAGACGTATCGCCAAGCGATTTAGCGTTCCGGTACGATGTCGTGTAGAAACCGAAAGGGGTGTGGATTTTCGTCCCACTCCTAACAAGTTAGCCCGCTTCCATCTTAGATTGCATCATCACTTAACATCAGGTGTGATAGCAGTCAAAGGCAAACTTGTAGTCAATAAAAAAAAATTAAAAAAAAGGGGGCCTGCCTTCTTCTCTTCTTCGGCAGGGCATGCCTTGGGCTTAGCTACAGAAATCTAAATTACAAACAATTTAGAACCAAGTATCAATCAGTGACTGCCTCGTTAGTCTAGTGGTTAGCTTTATTGACTTCGATCACGAGGTTCTGGGGTCGAATCCTGTCAAGTCTTATTTCATGATCTGACCCAGGATTTGACGTCCCAAGTAGGGAGCAGACGGCTCCGCTGGGTTTTAGTGGGTATTCTGGTTACTACCGCCAGCGAGTCCCACATACCCGGTCGGAGACTGCGCAGTCTCCGGCCGGGATGCGTAACTCATTTCTCAGCGAAAAAAAAAGGATTCGAACCCAGGACCCACCCTACCACCAACCCAAAGAATTTCTTAGAAGAAAGACCTTCTAAGATATTCTCAGTATACCCTAAAAAACCCGGAGTCGGGATTTTGGTGGTGTTACACCCTGTGCCTTGGAGAGCACGTTAAGCCAAGAAACCCGGTCACTATCAACAACATCTGATAGCTATCGTTAATATATGAAACATTATCACCCTACGCCCGCCAACCCGCATTGGAGCAGAGGAACGTACGTAGAGGATACTCTACAATGTCGAGTGTTCCGAGAAGCTGTTTCAACTGATACCACCATCTGTCTTTTCGCAGCGGAGCTTGCGTCGTAGAGACCAATTCCATCCTCACCATCTTGATGGTTGGTCATCTACGACATCAAGATTCTCCAGAACATTTCTTCCACGAACATGTAAATTGAATCAACTTCCCGCCCGGGTTTTTCCTGGGAATTTTAATATGGGGGTATTTAAGGGGCGTATCAACTCTTTCCTCAAAGGCCGGCAACGCACTAGCAATGCCTCTGGCGGTAATCGCTTAACATCAGGCGACCCGAATGCTCGTTTGCCCGCTTTATTTTCGATAAAAAAAAAAGAGGAAGGCCTGGTCCTGTAGTGGGCTGTTAATGATGTTGAATGACCATAGTCTACAAAGCTTGAAGTTAAATGTCATTTCTATTGCATGTTTATTAAGATGAACGTGACACATCTCCAGTATAAAGACGCCCTTGTCAAAAATATACGTGCTCCATAAGGTAAGTCACGACTGTTCAAAGTAAGAATAATATTCATGTTTTATTCCGTTTCCTTTTCCGCGATACGATTTATTACGTTGCCCGAAGTTATTATGACGATGTCTGATCTATTTCTTTTTTGTAACCTCATGCATTACGTCATTTCTTTCTACTGATGAGTTGGTATCCTCCTTATGGGGAGGCTATGTGTAACATTACCCTTTGCCAAAGTGAAAGACCAGTGGGTCTTATAACTAGTTTCATTACGATAAATATAAGGATTTGATTACGATTTTCGTTCTTTTAAACCGACAAAAAAAAACGGAGCAGGTTCTCAATTCGACACGTATTATTTTTTTATGTATGACCCTGTTGACCCTGACCCAGCGCCCTGTTGGTACACTAAAATTATAAAAAATAAAAATATAATGGCTGATGGTTCACAAACGGAGGAGGTTCTCAATTCGAGACACATAAAATATATATATATATATATATATATATATTACAGAGTTGTTCGATTTTGATAATTCTTTTTTTTATTGGAAAAGGGCACACTTCCAAGATGGTCCCATTGTCATCATGTTAGGATCTGATGATGATATCCTGGGAAAATTGAAGGAACTCTTCAAATTTTATAGGCACACTTGCAGCGATTTCGGTTTTTGTGTAAGTATCGGTAGCTTTTTGGCTAGAAGTGCCGTATAATATACTATGAAAATATAGTACCTATACCTACCTATAATAGAACCGACTCAAAACGCAATAAAAAGTAGAAAATAGCTGTGTCATTTAGTTGCTTTAATTTACTTAAGCATATCCAGGAGTCGGTGCCAGCCATGGTTTCTACTTTAAGGACATTACCTAGAACCCACAAACTGCTTTACTACGTTAAATAAATGTTCCTTAAGCTTGCTGGAGAAGTGGGTACGACAATAGATAGTTCAACGACGGGATTTAAATCCATGACCTCGCAGTTTTGAGTCCGCCCCTTAAATAAATTGTTGTTGCTTAATACGATCTGCAATTATCTTTCAATAACCAATATGATTAATTTTTTTTCAAAACCTTAATGTTTCTTAGTTTGTTTGGTTGCTGGACCTATAACATAACATATATTTACAATATAACTAGTCATAATTATTTTCTAGCACTAGTTATTCTGCTAACATATAAACTACATCGTCATTTGACATCAGATATATGAGCAATTTAAGCTCAAAAGTCAATTAAAATTTCCTTAAAATAATGAAGAGAACCCCACTCAGATGAAATCATATGAAGTAATTACTTTTTGAGAAAATTACGTACCGACATGAGGATGGAGAATAGAATCTCCTTTTAGGTAATAAATATAAAGCATTTCTCGTGCGAGTAACTCTTGGTATCTCACGTGCGAGATCTCTCCATTTCACCACGTCACGGGGCGGGAACACGTATTCGTACGTTATAAATCTCGCGACGGACGCGCCCTGAATTTTTCATGTTAAACCTTAAGTGAGATCCTTCTATTTGACGATGTGACAACTTTGAGAATGATAGCTGTGAGATTTGGACTTTACTTTGAAGGCAGAGGACTTCCGGAACAGGAAGGCTTGGAATTAGGTTTACTTAGAGCCATTAGTGATAGTGCTTCATCATCATCATTATTATCAGCCTATTAAAGGCCCACTACAGGGCCAGGCCTCCCTCCTTATAGGAGAGGGGATGTAGAGCGTACACCCACCACGCTGTTCCAATGTGGGTTGCCGGCTTAGAGTGATAATGTTTAATTTATTAACGATCACTTTCAGATGTTGACAAATGTGACCGGGACCGACAGCTTAACGTGCTCTCCGAGGCACGGGGTGATAGTGTTTGCTCGTTAGTAAAAAGAACTATTGTCAGACTTATTTCTGCTTCAAAGTAGCTTAAAACTATATATTTCTTCCCGAAAAGCAAAAATAATATTTTAGATATGATGACTCTTTAGCTTACACTATTTTTAAACGAAGAAAAAAAACGGAGGAGGTTCTCAATTCGACACGTCTATTTTTTTTTATTTTTGTAACGAAGTTCCTTATCGCGCGTTGTGAAAGGGGACTAGACGGAAAAATTCGTACGAAAAGTTGTCACGACACTTTTTGATCAAAGGATCTTGCCGCCGCCTTTGATGTGTGTGCGCGTGAGCGGCGGAGGGCGCCCGCGCTTTATGCTGTCTCGCGCTCTCGTGGTGCCCTCTGGTGTTTCGGTGTACAACAACAAATATTATTATTACTTAAAAAAAATAAAATTTTATTACAATTCCTTCACTAATTAATCGAAAGGAACTTCGTTCCATCCGGGTGTCCCTTGACACCTCTCAACTTTTTTATTAAAATAACTTACCTACACTAATATTGCAATTTTAGTAGGAAGGTACAAAAGAGATCATAATCTTGAGACAATTTTTTAATAATTTATATATGACCACGTATAACTTTTTACAGAGTTGTCCGATTTTGTATTTTTTTTTTTATAAGAAAGGGCACACTTCCAAGGTGGTCCCATTGTCATCATGTTAGGATCTGATGATGATATCCTGGGGAAATTGAAGGAATTCTTCAAATTTTGGAGGCACGCATACAGCGATTTCGGTTTTTGTCTCGGTATCGGTAGCTTTTTGGCTACTAGTGTCGTATAATATACTATGACAGTATAGTATGAGTAGGTTATGTGTCGATAAATCACTAAAAAGTAAGAAATAAAAATTTTTAACAAAAAATAGAACCGACTCAAAACGCACTAAAAAGTAAAAAGTGCCAGCAAGTTTAAGGAATATTTATTTTACGTAGTAAAGCAGTTTGTGGGTTGTAAGTAACGTCCTTAAAGTAGAAACCTTGACTGGCACCGACTCCTTGATATGCTTAAGTAAATTAAAGCAACTAAATGACCCAGTTATTTTTTACTTTTTAGTGCGTTTTCAGTCGGTTCTATTTTTTGTTATTATATTTCATGTTAAACTTGAGAGCGATCCCTATTTTGAACGATGTCACCTTTAGGAATGATAACTGTGCGACTTAAATGTTACCTGTAGGACTTCTGGGAAGGCTTAAATTAGATTATAGTAAAAGCCTTTGTGAAAATGTATGATAGTTGGATATAGGTACTACCACCATGCGCATTCTGTTGTTATGACTTAACAGTGTATATCATATCAAAAAGAATCACAAAATCAACGACCTCCGTGGCGCAGTAGTATGCGCGGTGGATTTATAATACGGAGGTTTTGGGTTCGAGGCAGATCTCAATTTGTCTTGGTCTGGCTGGTGGGAGGCTTTCGCCGTGGCTATTTATCACCCTACCGACAAAGACGTACCGCCAAGCGATTTAGCGTTCCAGTACGATGTCGTGTAGAAACTGAAAGGGGTGTTTCATCCAACTCCAAAAAAGTTAACCCGCTTCCATCTTAGATTGCATCATTACTTAACATCAGGTGTGGTAGCAGTCAAGGGCCAACTTGTAGTAGGTAGATAAAAAAAACGAATATAAAAGTTTGCACAGACGCCCTATAACGTGGAAGTATCACTAGCCTGTGACGTCATAAAAACGAACTGAAACACATAACCGTTACTTATTAATGAAGCCAGCGATTCCGAGGGTAGTTTGCGAGGGATCTCTTGAAATAGAGATTAGGTTCGGCTTTCGGTGTAACAATTTAGGTGAAGGCCGAATTTGATGAAATTTTATACTGACTTTTTTCACAGACCTATTTATCATTGGTGGCTACTTAATATGGTTATGTTAGGCCCGGTGGTTAGATGGTTTTGGGTGATAGGATACTGGGTTTATATCATGATATTTATAAAATTGAGGTTTTTCTTACAACGGCTTAACGTGCTTTACGAGGCACGGGAGTGTAACACTACCAAGTTCTTGGGAAATTCCCAGTAAAATTTAATAACCCAAGACCAATTATGGAGTAAAAGAAAATCTGTATACTTCATTATCACGACCTGATCGAACCCAGGAACTTGCGATCCAAAGCTACATATGGTAACCGAGGACTTATGAAATGAAATATCTTCCTGTACAAAATATTCGTCAAAGTCCCATCATAATCGGATGAATATTAGAGAAACGTAATAACAAACATAGAAAGAAATTGTTATTTGCACAGATTATTTCCTTTGCGTTTTTAAAAGCACAAATATTTTAAATTGAAAACCTTCTGAAGACTTGGTGGAGGCGCATTAATTTTAAATGAAATTTAAAGAAGCTTTTCATGCCCGTATTGCAAAGTTACAAAGAATATAAATATAAAGTCCCATTCTTTGTCGTTGCATTTCAATTTACTTGCTTTGGAGCCGCTTGAATTAAAATAAAGGAAAATATTGGTTGGAATTTATGGTAAGAATGCTAGAGGTTTTGCTTCTTATAGTCTTTCCGTTGAAAATAATTTAAAAACTCCCGTAGATATGCAATTGTTAGTAGTCTAACTTTAATATCAGAGTACCTATAGTTTCAGAGTATTTGAGGACGTCCGTGGCGCAATGGTATGCGATGCGGCCTGGGTTTGCTTCTGCTGTAATGTCCTCAAAGTAGAAACCTTGGCTAAAGCAACTAAATGACACAGTTAGTTTTTAGCTTTTAAGTGAGTTTTGAGTCGGTTCTATTTTTTGTTAAAAAATTTTATTTCTTACTTTTTAGTGATTTATCGACACGTAACGTACTCGTACTATACTAGCCTAGTATGTTATACGACACTTGTAGCCAAAAAGCTGCCGATACTTACACAAAAATCGAAATCGCTGCAAGTGTGTCTATAAAATTTGAAGAGTTCCTTCAATTTTCCTAAGATATCATCATCAGACCCTAACATGATGACATCCTAACATGAGGTCATACATAAAAAAAAATATACGTGTCGAATTGAGAACTTCCTCCGTTTTTTTTCTTCGCTTAAAAAGCGTTTGTGCATATTTGTAACTCCTTCATGCGATCACGCCGCAACTAAAGATGCGATTTGGCTGAAATTAGATTAATACATAGCATATAGGCTAGGGCTTTTTATCCCGACATTCTCACGGGAAGCGGGTGAAGCCGCGAGTGAGTCGCTAGTCAAAAATAAACCACCGAAAGGAAAAGAATTTCTACGAGTGAACATAAAAGGAAATGGTTTAAGTAGTGACCTAACTACCCCAGTTTATGTTTATGGTTCAAATTCTTTATAGTTGACGGAAACGGGCCGCGCGTCAATCAGTCCGGCTATGCGGGACTTATCATAAATCTTTCACTCCTAAGGACGCTTGCAAGCGTAGCGTCTCGTGTGAATTACTCGCTGTGTCCAGCGGTTTCACTCGCGTAGATCTTGTTCCCGTGGGTGTGTCGAGAAATCCGTTTTTAGTGAGCGTTTACATCGCGAAATGAGTAACTATGTGAAATTTAAAGTCAAAAGAATGTTTTGTTTTAGTTTTAGAGATTTTTGAAAGATTTTAGTGACGAGTCAATAGGTATGAATGTTATTTCGCTTCGTGAATCTATTGAGGCTTTGGAATACTTTTGATTTTAAACTTTAATAGGTTGAAGTGGTTACTAGCAAAGATGTATAAAAGGGCTTGTCAAGTTATTAGCAGGTGAAATAGACTGGGTTGGTGATAGGGCGAAACCTTTTTGAAGTTAAGTGCGGTTTATAGCCGGTAGGAGTCCTGCACCACCAAAGAAGGCTGTATAAGTTAGTAGTGACTTTCGTCGTCTTCTGCTATCTTATCTGCTAATTTATTTATTAAAAAAATCAGCGTGTTTTTTCTCAAATCAAAGTATGTAGAAGACTACTTTTAAATAAACGCGTAATATTAACGCATGTGTGTGATACGACCTTAAAATATCCATTGTTTACGTGTTCAAAATGGATGATTTCAAATTACGTAATGGCTTCCACGGAAAGTTGTTGTAAGCGCTTTTTTATTATTACTCGCCATACCGGCCAATTAAAAGTATACTAAAATCCCCTCGGGGTTTACGTGCGATACTTGCCCTTAAAAAGTACCAGACCACTTGGTCTTGAAAATATTTAATCTTTTTTTAAAAGTAATTGTTGACAAAACAACAAAATAATGTATCAGTGGCTATTACCTATGAATAATATACAAAAACTCTACCTTACGGGCACATTCAAAACTGCCTTACAATTATCGCCGCTCTGTGCTTATCGACTTGAAGTGTAGCTTTTATATATGCTTTAATTTCAATAAAAGCATCTTTTTGTCGCATCGCGGTGAACGTGGTACGCTTGATGGATTTATAAGATGAAAGTCCTGGGTTCGATTCCTGTTGGACCATTATTTTTTCAAGATTTTCCAGGGTTTAATGGTGGGATATTTCGGTCGTGGTTAGCTATCATCCTACCGGTAAAGACGTACCGCCAAGCGATTTTGCGTTCAGGTATGGTGTCCTGTAGAACCGAAAGTGGTGTGGATTTCATTTTCACAAGTAAGCCCGCTTAAATCTTTGTTTGCATCGTCACTTACCACAAGGTGTGATTGCAGTTGCAAGCAGTTGCAGCAGTTAAGGGCTAACTTGTAATGAATAAAAAAAGCGTTAATATTTGGAGGGCTGTAATAGCAAAACATAGTAAAGCTGGTTGGCGCTCTGCAACAAATTATATATAGCACTGTCGCGAAGTCGAGTTCTACTGACACAAGCTGGATTTATAAATTCATGCTAGACGCACGCGGTTTCATGTTCCCGTGAAAATTTCGGAATAAATTGTGGCCTATGTGATGTCCTGATATGTAAGCTATATTATTGTGAAGGTTTGATCAAAACCTATTCAGCAGTGTTTGCGTGAAAGAATAAGAAACATCCATCCATACATATATGCAAACTAATGGTTTTATTATATTAGAGATTTTGCATCTATTAAGTCTTCTCGTAAACGAGTTGCTTGTTAAAAATAGTGTCTGCGTAAGGAGTATTTTATAAATCTTTATTGATACAGTTAAAAATATTATTGAGATTGCTTGAAGTTTTTATAACCACTAACTTTAATTTACGTCCTCAGTTCACGCTATGGACACTGATAAAACTGACTGGTTGGTCTAACTCTAGTAGTTAAGTCACGAATTAACAGGGTTCTAACCACACTAACTGCCGTAGATTTTTTATAAAAATAATTACCAGGTTAAGCAGATAATATATATATGACATAGCTCAAAGGATAAGCAAGTTGAAGTGGCAGTGGGCAGGCCATATAAGTCGCAGAACAGACGGTCGCTGGGGCCCGCGTGTTCTGGAGTGGAGACCACGTACTACTAAGCGCAGTGTAGGACGCCCTCCAGCCCGATGGTCCGACGACCTTAAAAAGGTAGTGGGAAGTGGCTGGATGAGGAAGGCAGAGGATCGTGTGTGGTGGCGCGCTCTCGGAAAGGCCTATGTCCAGCAGTGGACGGATACATGATGATGATAAGCAGATAATCCACCTGATGGTAAGTGAAAAAAACATCAATAATAAATAGTCTGTTGATTGCAGCGGGATTTTAAAATAATATTCTGATGTCTTCAAAATCGTTTTATTCTTTCGTAATATTTTATATACCGCCGCATCGGAAAAGCAGTCCGTGACGAGAAAAGACGCGGCCAGAAAAACTCGACGCATGCTCTTTTTAAATGAATTACAAAACCACTCAATTACAATAGTTAATATTACACTAAAAATATGCATACTTTGTAACAAACAAAAGAACAGTAAAATACACTACTCGACTATTCTAACATGTCAATTCTTATCTTTATTTTACGGCCTGGAATCAAGTCCTTTCGAATCATTCGAAACGATCGAAGTCGACATTTATCGAAATCGACAGACAACTGCCTTACCATAGACAATATCGTATAGTATTGTCTGTATTTAATAATATTTTAACTAATATTTTAAAATGCTAACAAATCAGAGACGCAAATGCAAGAGACGCCTCTTATAAAGTGCCGCCCTTTTCATGGTAGGTAGCTAGATATGGTGGTGGTAGTTTTTCCGACCAAATGAAAAAAATGTGTGCGTGTACTAGCGTACACTCGTAAGAAGTGAAACTAACTAACTAACTTATCAACATTCAAGTATTAGAAAAAATTGATACCATAATTACATCCACGTGTTAGTGTATTGCAAAATACAATCAAAAACTGAGGTTAATTATAAATAACGTGGAAAAATAAATATCATAATTACACCTAAGTATTAGAAAAAGAGATGCAATTACTTACTTTTTTTAGAAATTCACTGGAATTAGAATTAAAATAAACTCTTTGATTTTGCTGATCACTTCAATATAATATATAATATATATATATGTATATATATATATATATATATATATATATATATATAATATATATATTTATCACGTCACTTCCATAAGTCAAAGATGGTGCGTAACGGAAAAATGTGACGCGTAACGAAAAAATGTTACACTAAATTTTTTTCCAACCCCGATAAAGAAGTTTCATTTCAAAAACGGAACCATTATAGATTTATATCTTGCTGCTAAGGGCCCCTTCATGGGCGAGTCCGACTCGCACTTGGCTAATTTTTACAGCAATAATTAACTCCGGGCTATTATTGAGGATTGCATAGAAAAAGGAAAATTCAATATTTCATACCTTGGCCTGGGACTTGAACTCTGAGTCTCATGACTGGAAGCCACGCCAGTCTAATCACTGGACCATCGAGGCACTTTAGTATCAATATAGGAAGGTGTTAAAATCAACAGCTATAAACAGTGAAGCTCTTATAAACTGGGGTAGAGTTAACTGTAAAAGAACAATGGTTTCCTTTTAACCGAATTAATGAACCTACACGGAAAGTTAAACGAAAGTTACCACGGGTTTGATTACCGCTAGACAAATCTTGATATAATAATTTAGTATTCATCATCATCATCATCATCATTATCGCCTATTAACGGCCCACTACTGGGCCAAACCTCCCTCCTTATAGGAGAGGGGATATAGAGCGTAGACCCACCACGCTGCTCCAATGCGGGTTGGCGGGCTTAGGGTGATAATGTTTCATTTATTAACGATCACTATCAGATGTTGACGATAGTGACCGAGACCGACGGCTTAACGTGCTCTCCGAGGCACGGGGGTGTAACACAACCAACTTCCCGACTCCGGGCTTGGAATGTAATAACAATTTCATAGAACTATGAAAAAGTCAGAATTATTCCGTGACCGAACCCAGGTATCGAACCCAGGACCTCTTGTAACTTGAATTATAATCAATTTTGTGGCAGTGATTTCTAAAGATCTAATAGTAATTAAAATATTCTAGGAACTAAATAGGTTCCTTTCCAAAATCAAAAAATATCAAAATTGATCCAGAATTTAAACATTGTATTTAACTACGTAAACTTGCAAAAATTTCATTAAAATTAATGCATTACAGTGATATAAAGAGACAAACGCGTATCTACAAAATATATATTTAAAACAAAATCATGTATGCCATATTTTCGAAATAGCATTTGACGACCGTCGTGGCGCAGTGGTATGTGCGCCGGATTTATAAGACGGAGGTCCTGGGTTCAATTCCCGGGGGCGATCGGTGGCTAGTTACCACCGTTTGTCGGTAGACAAAGACGTACCGCCAAGCGATTTAGCGTTCCGGTACGACGTCGTGTAGAAACTGATAGGAGTGTGGATTTCATTCTACTCGTAACAACTTAGCTCGCTTCCATCTTAGACTGCATCATCACTTAACATCAGGTGTGATTGCAGTCAAGGGCCAACTTGTAGTCAAATAAAAAAGACGTGTGGCACTCGGAGACTGCCGCGGTAAAGCTATTGCATAGCATTTTTTATCGACTTATGTTTACCTACCGACGTCATCGGGAGCGTGGCCTAGCGGTAAGGCGGTCTAAGTGCCCGGATTGCCAGAGACGCAGGTTCGAATTCCGTCGGTTCCGCAATTTTTTTTTAAGCGTGCAATTGCAAAAAGTCATTAATTAAAAAAAATGATTTTTTGAAATATCATATTTTTTTTAGGCGTGATATTGCAAAAAGTCATTAATTTTCAAAAAAAAAATGACTTTTTGAAATATCACACTTGAAAAAAGAAATAAAATAAATTGCGGAACCGACTGGATTCGAAACCGCGTCTCTCTGGAATTCCTGGCACTTAGAGCGCCTTACCGCTAGGCCACGTTCTCTGATGACGTCATTGCCGAAATTGTTTGTGTGATATTATGTTTTTGATACTCAGGGGGTGTTAGGTTTTTCCGTTACGAAATTTCTGTATTCGGTCTCCACGCTCAAGGCCCGCGATAAAAGCTATACAATAGCTTAAAAAATAAAAAATAGTCAAAACTAATTATTCGTAGACAGGAGTCTGTTCGACACTAGTCCAACAAACCCCTGATATCTTGAGTTTGAGTCGGGCCGTATTACCGCTGTTTTTAAAGTTTTATTGACTTCAAAAAAATATTCCTAACTCTGGGAATATTTTTTATTTATTAGTAGCGGGGAAAAATAAAATATACGTTGATAGCATATCTTCGACAATCGCGTAACTGATACCGCCTGTTACTAATCATATGCCGTAGGCTTTACAAAGAATTCATTGTTTAAAATAATAGTCGGAGAGCCAGTGCCGTGAAGGTGCCAGTTCGTAGATGATCGCAGATGACAACTTGAGACGGCGTGTTGTTGCTACAGTACAGTTTTGTATGATTTAATATGAAAAATAATTTGTTAAGGTCGGCCACGGACACGGCACACTAACTGTATTTTTCAGTAAAGTAAATACCAACCGGTGGTAGAGTTACAAATAGTCTATGACTTTCCAAAAATGCATAATAAGCAGGCGTACTTTTTTTATCGACTACAAGTTAGCCATTGACTGCAATCACACCTGATGTTAAGTGATGAAGCTATGTGAGATGGAAGCGGGCTAATTTGTTAGGAGTAGGATGAAATCTACACCCCTTCCGGTTTCTGCACGACATCGTACCGGAACCCTAAATCGCTTGGCGGTACGTCATTGTCGGTAGGGTGGTAACTAGCCACGGCGAAAGCCTCCCACCAGCCAGACCAAGACAAATTAAGAAAAATCTCAATCTGCCCCGCCGGAAATCGAACCCAGGACCCCCGTCTTATAAATCCACCGCGCATACCACTGCGCTACGGAGGTCGTCTAAATAACAATGGCAAGATTATACTTGAGTGATTTCGGAGGCGTCTAAAAATGTGTCTTATACAAAACTTAATAAATTAAATCGTAATTATTTTATATTAAATTAGTTTTATATGTAAAAGCTGAGATTAAATTAATCAATAAATGAATACATTACATAGTTAGGAGTTTACACGTCCTCTCTACTAGATGGCACTAGCATCTCTGCTTTCGCATATATATGTATGTATAGTTATATATATAATTAATCTCACGTCTATACTTTGTATAACTACAATAAGTTTCGAGGGGTATCTTTTAGTGTAATTAATATAACAAAAACAGACATTTCATTCTGTTTCATTTTTGTTTTTGTTACTATACAAAAATGAATTTAATTTACTGTGCTTGCCTATTCCTATTATGTTAATATCTTTTTTTTGTGACCTCGTCAAACGAAAAATCTTGGTTAAAAGTCTTTTTTATGTAATAGAACCATTGTGATTTTTACATTTTATTCTATATAGACGCTTCAAATAGATTTCAGGTAAAATGTTGTTTGGGCTCTTGCCAATTGTTCTTTATGGACTTCGAGTGTGAACATAATTGCAGCTTACATTTTAACTTTTAATGTTTCAGCATTAGAACTGTGGTGGTGATTAAATCAAATGTTAATTAACATTATTTATCATAATTAACAAAATTATTTACAGTTTATTTATCCACATATTAGATCTGGTTTTCAAAGCTTTTAGCGTGGCTATTTACCAACCTACCGACCAGTCTAACTTCTTACTGACAACTTGACGACTCAATACAAACTGGAACAAACTTTCTTCGATACGTATTGCAAACAATCTTTGTTCTACAAGTATCTATTATAAAACTATCGCATAACATCAGTTGAGATCTATCTTCCTCAACGGTGTCACGCTACATAGAGCAACTTTTATGTTTACAGGTATTGCAATAATTTATATGTAACTAGCTTTTGCCCGCGACTTCGTCCGCGTGGAATTAGTTATTACGGCAGCCTAATTTTTCTAAGCTTTGAATGTCACATTTATTAATATCTAATCAACTGCTTAAGAAATAGGTCTTAAGCTTTCAAAATGACGATACTTTCATACAACATTTCACCCCCCCTTTAACCCCTTACAACCCTTTTTTCGCAATTAAAAGTAGCCTATGTCCTTTTTCAGGCTCTAGACTTACTGTGTACCAAATTTCATTTAAATCGGTTCAGTAGTTGTAGAGTGAAAGCAAGACAGACAGACAGACAGAGTTACTTTCGCATTTATAATATTAGTTAGGATTAAATCGGTTCAGTAGTTGTAGAGTGAAAGCAAGACAGACAGACAGACAGAGTTACTTTCGCATTTATAATATTAGTTAGGATTGTGAATGTGTTGTTTGTTGTTTCGATGGTCTTCATGGCTCAGTAGTATGCGCGGTGGGTTTATACGATGCAGTACCTGAGTTCGATTTCTGGCAGGGCCAATTGAGATTTTCTGAACTGGTCCGGGTCTGGTGGTGCGAGGCTTCGGCTACGGTTAGTTACCGACAAAGACTGCCAAGCGTTCCGGTACGATGGCGTGTAGAAACTGAAAGAGTGGATATTATTCTACCAAGATCGTCCGCTTTCGTCTTAGATTGCATCATTGCTTACCATCAGTATGACGACCCAGTGGCGCAGTGGGTAGTGACCCTGCTTCTGCGTCCTAGGCTGTGGGTTCGATTCCCACATCTGGACAAATGTTTGTGTGATGAGCATGGATGTTTTCCAGTATCTGGGTGTTTATCTATATATTATAAATATTTATGTATAATATATATAAAAATAATCATCAGTTATTATAGTACCCATAACACAAGCTACCTAAGCTTACTTTGGGGCTATATATAGCGATGTGTGTAATAGTCCTATAATATTTATTTATTATTAGTGTGAGTGCAATCAAAGGGTAACTTGTAATGAAAATAAAATTATTATTATAAAAACAAAAAACCTGACTGCTTAGAAGTTATGAACTGAAAAGAGAAAAACAAGGATCACTATATCTGTATAAAATTCTAAATACTTTATGGAGATGCAAGCGGGGACAAAATACTTTATTTCTGCGGAGAAAGAAAGATCTACCAAAACTACGTTTGTCCCCGCCTGCAGCACCATAAAGTATTTAGAATTTTATACAGATATAGTGATCCTTGTTTTTCTCTTTTCAGTTCATAACTTCTAAGCAGTCAGGTTTTTTGTTTTTATAATAATAATTTTATTTGAGACTTTTTAGTTTTAGTTAATGGTATAGAAATGAGACAGTACACATAGTACACTTTTTGCCATTTTTTGTAAATAAAGTAATATGAACATGACATGATTTATATTTCTGAAATGGTCTTTTTACGACCTTTCAATTGGTACCCATATTGCTAAGATAAGAGAAAAAAATACATACATCTCCCCTTTTTTCCCCCATTTATAGCCGCCATTTTAAAAATTTATATAGCCTCTGTCACTACCACAATTTTGACAGATTCAACGACACCTCACATGTCAAAATCCGTTCAGCCGTTTAGGCTGTAGCGCGTGTCGAAGAAATGGACATACATACATACATACGCTCGAAAAACATAACCCTCCTTCTGACGCAGTCGGGTAAAAAAAGTGTGATCCTACCAATGATTGGCGCATGGCAAGTTTATAAAAGCGGCTTTATTTCGCTACACTGTCTCCCTTACTACTTACAAGGAGCTTTTAAAGAACTTCCACTGTTGGAGCTTACGGCCACACGCTAATGTTTGCCATCTACACACAAAGTGGAAAGCAAACAGGTACCTTATCAGGGCATCTGCAGCGTTTCCTGCGCTTATCAAGCGCCCGAGGGACCACCGCGGGGCGCCCTCCGTTGCCGAGATATTATATTTGATATCACGCGAATGTGCTTATGAATATGCATTCCGGAAGAATTACAATTTAAGAAAGGTTTCTTATAAATTTCTGTAACCTATACATAAAGGTGAACCGTTACATAGATAATGTTCAAGTTACCTTTTTTGACGTGACAACGTCTTGTAATTCGATAGAGCCGGCTGCACGCACGAAAAAACATGACGTCATGCGTCGTTACCTCGCTTTGAGGCGTTCCATGTAAGGTTTGAAGTGCAAGCGAGAGCGCGGCACGAGCGACAAAGAAGCACAATCGGCCTTTGCGTTCGGCAGCGTTTAACATCCGTCTATTAAATGTAATTATTAAATATATTAATTTTAAATTAAAACTGAATATATTTATAAATTAATATATTTATTATAAGTTTAAAATATAAAATTATAAAATCGAAATCAATTATTTTATTAATTTAAATTAATACTTATAAAAATATACTTAAATTAAAAAATTTTAATAACCAATTAAATGCTACCATTCCATCAGTATTTTCTTCAGACGTTGTCACGTTCAACTATCGTCAGTAAACCGACTTTACAAACAACCAATTTTTTTTTAATCGACTACAAGTTGGCCCTTGACTGCTATCACACCTGATGTTAAGTGATGATGCGATCTAAGATGGAAGCGGGCTAACTTGTTAGGAGTAGGATGAAATCCACACCCCTTCGGTTTCTACACGACATCGTACCGGAACGCTAAATCGCTTGGCGGTACGTTTTTGTCAATAGGGTGGTAACTAGCCACGGCGCAAGCCTCCCACCAGCCAGACCAAGACAAGTTAAGAAAAGTCTAAATCTGCCCCGCCGGGAATCGAACCCAGGACCTCCGTCTTATAAATGCACCGCGCATACCACTGCGCCACGGAGGTCGTCAAATGTTTATCACCTTAAATGTGAAAATTCGCATTGCAGTAGCATGGTATTCAATGGCCTCCGTGGACAGTGGTGTGTGCAGTAGATTTATAACACAAGTTCAATTTCCAGCTGGACCTATTAAAATTGGTACAGGTCTGGGTGGAGTGAGACTTCGGCAACTCGGTAGGGTAACTAGCCACTTACCACCCTACTGACAAAGATGTACCGCTATAAGCGATTTAACATTCCGGCAAGAAGGGTGTGGATGTCGTGTGTCGTTTTGACATTGAATTTCATAAAAATTGTTAGCTAAAAAATTTAACCGACTCAAAACGCGCTAAAGAGTAATGAATAACTGCGTCATTTAGTTGCTTTAATTTACTGAAGCATATCTATGAAGTCAGTGCCAGCCAAGTTTAAGGAACGTTTATTTAACATAGTTATACAGTTTGTAGGTTCTAGGTAATGACCAAGTAGAAGAAACCATGGCTGGCACCGACTCATAGATAAGTTCTATTTTTTGTTAAAAAAATTTATTTCTTGCTTTTTATTGATTTATCGACGTGTAAGTAACCTACTCTCATATTAGTAGCACTAGTAGCCAAAAAGCTACCGATACTTACACTAAAACCGAAATCGCCGCAAGTGTGTCTATAAAATTTGAAGAGTTCCTTTAATTTTCCCAGAATATTATCATCAGATCCTAATATAATGACTATGGGACCATTCTGAAAGTGTGCCCCTTCTAATAAAAAAAGAATTATCAAAATCGCACGACTCTGTAAAAAGTAATGCATACATAAAAAAATATAAACCCGCCGAATTAAGAACCTCCACCGTTTTTTCGTCGGTTAATAAAAAACACACGACAGAGTTCTGTACTAAAGCCAAACTCGACTGAGAATGCTGGTCAACAAACAAATTTAAAATGAAGGTAGAAAATGCAACACATTTTATGCCTAATAAATTTAAAATAATGTTGGAACGAAGTTCCTTATCGCGCGTTGTGAAAGGGGGTTAGACGGAAAAAATTGGTACGAAAAGTTGTCACGACACTTTTTGATTAAAGGATCTTGCCGCTGCCTTTGATGTGTGTGCGCGTGAGCGGCGGGGGGCGCCCGCGCTGTATGCTGTCTCGCGCTCTCGTGGCGCCCTCTGGTGTTTCGGTGTACAAAAACAAACGCGTGTGTGGTACGCGTTTAAGTTTATATAACATTATATTTCTTAATAATAAAAAAAATATTATTATTACTTAAAAAAAGTAAAATTTTATTGCAATTCCTTCACTAATTAATCGAAAGGAACTTCGTTCCATCCGGGTGTCCCTTGACACCTCTCAACTTTTTTTTTTTTATAAAATCTTATTTAAAAGATATTGAAAATATAAATTAGTTTTAAGCTTACTAATCTAATTTATTGTCATGAATTCATCATTAAAAAGTTAATTAAAAAATTAGGTGTAAAATCACTAGTGATTTCTAACTTTATTATTAATTTGTTTGTTGACAAGTATTCTCAATCAAGTTTGGCTTTAGTATAGTTCTAAAGTATTTTGACATTGAATTTCATAAAGACATAACAGAGTTCAAGTTACATAACGTCTCGTCAAGCGTCATATCAGTATCCACACCCACCTAGTTGAACAAACACAAACACATTTGCCCGATAAAGTTCCCGTAACTAGTTTCAAATTGACGGCGGATAGATAAAAGTTTAAACCCACGGTTATTGAGACTTCAGACCAGTTTGTTCCCTATATTACCTGTCGGTTAGTGACGGTTGGAGTTAATATTTAGTGATATTATTTCGGTGGTCTTTTTAATTAAACGTATTTTTAAACGACTTCAAAAAACGGAGTTTCTCAATTCGACCATATATATATATATATATATATACGGTATATATATACAGTCACAGTCTACCTAAGTGTAAAGTTCTCATCGAGGCAAATTAATAGAGCCCAAACACAAGGTAACTGCAGTAAATCGTCGAGGAGTTCTCTTATCTGTAGATCAGCTCCATCATCAGATCAACTCCAGACCTTCATCAAATTATAGTGCTTTTAAATACTTCCCGGAAAAATTAACAAATGTACTTGTTCTCCCTACAATTTATGAAAGTTCCACTCGGTTTCTCCAGGATCCCATCATCAGATTTTGGTTTCCTCATAATGGTACCACCACCAGACACTCGGTTCATAAACGATGAAGTTATGCGCGAACACATAATATATATATATATATTTTTTTTTTTTATTTTTTTTTATTTTATGTATATAGATAAAAAGAATAATAAAACATTTCTAATAGATATTACAGTACCATAAGATTATAACATAGGAGCAAAGGAAATAGAAAAACTAAGCAAATACCATCTATTAAAAACAGAAGTCAGTCGTTTATGGGATACCAAAACGACTGTAATATCAATAGGTGTGGTAGCTAAAAGTATAGAAAAATTAGACACATATAAAGATATAAGCATCCTTCAAAAACAAGCTGCCATTCATACCTCAACCATAATTAGTAAAGTTTTAGAAGACACTGTATTTGTTCACAACACGCCAATTTCAGAACAAAACACACAAAACTCACAAAACAACCAAAATACACTAGACACACAGAACCCACATCAAGCTTCAGCTACAATAAATACTCTTACACAAAACGCACTACAAGCTCACCAAAGAAGAGGAAGAGGAAGGAACAGAGGAAGAACGAGAGATATGTAGTAGAGGGGAATATATTGTTTTTCCTGCGGGTCGTAGGACGGAGTATTTATCGAAACCGATCAAAAGGTAGTGTAAGGAAAAACCTTTCCATAATTAGTAAGGATATAGTAGTAATTGTTTCAAAGTATCTACATTTTAACGTTGTCGTAGATATGCGCTAAACCCGTCTTTTCAATAGGCCTGAGCTCTATAGAGGGCCATTAAAATAGCCTGCTGATGTCGTAATAAATAAATGTATAAAATTATTATTATAAAAACAAAAACCCGACTGCTTAGAATTTATGAACTGAAAAAAGAAAAACAAGGATCACTATATCTGTATAAAATTCTAAATACTTTATGGTGATGCAAACAGGGACAAAATACTTTAACCTGCGGGGAAAGAAAGATCTACCAAAATTTGTCCCCGCCTGCAGGACCATAAAGTATTTAGAATTTTATACAGATATAGTGATCCTTGTTTTTCTTTTTTCAGTTCATAACTTCTAAGCAGTCGGGTTTTTTGTTTTTATAATTTTATTTGAGACTTTTTAGTTCTAGTTTATGGTATAGAAATGAGACGGTACACTTAGTACAGTTTTTGCTATTTTTTGTTAAAAAAGTAATATGAACATGATATGATATTTATATTTTTGAAATGGTCTTTTTACGCACTTTCAATTGGTACCCATATTGCTAAGAAAAAATAAATACACATTCCCCCCTTTTTTCCCCCATTTACAGCCGCCATTTTGAAAATTTTTATAGCCTATGTCACTACCACAATTTTGACAAATTCAACGACACCTCACATGTCAAAATCCGTTCAGCCGTTTAGGCTGTAGCGCGTGCCGAAGAAATGGACATACATACATACATACGCTCGAAAAACATAACCCTCCTTCTGACGCAGTCGGGTAAAAAATTTATATAATATGTTTTTCTGTAGTTTTTACTCGTATTTTATGATAAGTTTTCCTTCAAATAATTTTATGGAAAATATAAATCTGTATTTGAAATTTATTTCACTGCCTCTGTTTATGTCCGATATTCATGTATGCAGATTATAAAACACGCTGAATAATTTTCATACAAAAAATGTGTCAGAATAATTTTCAGAAAAGTCTCGATGACCCTCATTTTAAATCTGAGTGCACTTTCACTAGGGTTGTAGGTAACAATATTTCTTTAGATAAATTGGACTAAACCATAGGACACAGGAAAAACAAATCATATTTTATAGAAAACGCAAGAAATATACAATCTAAATAATTTAGAAAATAACAAAAAATAGAACCGACTCAAAACGCACAAAAAAGTAAAAAATAACTGTCATTTAGTTGCTTTTTTTAATTAAGCATATCTATGAAGTCGGTGGTCGGTCGGTCGAAATTTTTATTTCTTACTTTTTAGTGATTTATTGCCACGTAACGTATTCGTACTATACTGTCATGGTATATTATACGGCACTTGTAGCCAAAAACCTATCGATACTTAAACCTAGGATACAAAAATCGAAATCGCTGCAAGTGTGCCTATAAAATTTGAAGAGTTCCTTAAACTTTCCCAGGATATCATCATTAGATCTTAAAATGATGAGAATGGGACATAAAAAAATACGCGTTGAATTGAGAACCTCCTCCGTTTTTTTTCGTCGGTTAAAAAGACACACATGTGTTAATAACATCACGCCACATTTCCAAGACAACGTCCTTCCTCTTGCATACTTCCTTAGCTGTTTCTTAGACTACGAGAGTAGCTCTAGGTCTTTTTAAACAAGTCCGTCGATTCAGGATATATTTACCCAGACTTCAATCATCTCTTATACACTTGTGTCCTTCTCTCGGAAGTATTTTTACCCGACTGCGTCAGAAGGAGGGTAATGTTTTTCGAGCGTATGTATGTATGTATGTATGTCCATTTCTTTGGCACGCGCTACAGCGTAAACGGCTGAACGGATTTTGACATGTGAGGTGTCGTTGAATTCGTCTAAATTGTGGAAGTGACATAGGATATATGAATTTTCAAAATGGTCGTAAAAAGACCATCTCAAAAATATCATGTCATGTTTTTATTACTGTTTTAACAAGCAATGTCAAAAACTGTACCAAGTGTACCGTCTCATTTCATATAAATAGAAAAACCATAAAGTATTTAGGATTTTATATAGATATAGTGATCCTTGTTTTTCTCTTTTCAGTTCATAACTTCTAAGCAGTTGGGTTTTTGTTTTTATAATAATAATTTTTTTGATGTTATAAGCTATGCAAGGATGCAGTCACGCGCAAGCCACTGTTTTAGGACGTAATTAGTTAAGTCATAAAGATTTTTTTCATTTTTCAACTACGCCTAATAGTAAAGGGAGGTGTAGCCTACGATTATTCACCAGTATAATATAGCAGATACGTAGACCCGAAATACTGTACAATACTTTGCCTTATAGTACGGTTGGCAACCCTAACTTTCCCAGCAATTGTGTCAAGTGGTCTTCAAGATGTTCCTCTGGCAGATATCTAAATGATGTGAACAGTTCATTATGAAATTTTCCATTTCCATAAATTTTCTCAAAAACATTTTTTAAAACAAAAATCCGTTGGGTTAAAGAGTTGTCCTCGAATTTTTTACGATTCCGGGTTTTTTTTCCAATCGTAACTGTATCGGTCGGTTATTGATGTTTAAATTTTTTTATTTTTATTCCAAAGCTTATGTCTGATTTTTTTTTTTAATTTTTTTTTGTCGACTACAAGTCGGCCCTTGACTGTTATCACACCTGATGTTAAGTGATGATGCAGTCTAAGTTGAGAGCGGGCTAACTTGTTAGGAGTGGGACGAAAATCCACACCCCTATCGGTTTCTACATGACATCGTACCGGAACGCTAAATCACTTAGCGGTACGTCTTTGTCGGTAGGGTGGTAACTACCAGCCAGACCAAGACAAATTAAGAAAAATGTCAATCTGCCCCGCCGGGAATCGAACCCAGGACCTCCGTCTTATAAATCCACCGCGCATACCACTGCGCCACGAAGGTCGTCAAAGATTTTTTAAACTATCAAGTAATAATGATCTGAACAAGATGATGGAGCACGTAATGATAAGTAGAAAATCATCGCCTATAAAATAAATAAAGCAAACACTTCGCAGGGCTTGGGTACTACAAAGTTTCAAGTTATGTCCGTCGATACAAATAGAAATATACAGCAAAGATTTAAAATGACTAATAAATATTATCTAATAATAATATTTTGACGACCTCCGTGGCGCAGTGGTATGTGCGGTGGATTTATACGACGGAGGTCCTGGGTTCGATTCCCGGCGGGGCAGATTGAGATTTTTCTTCATTTGTCTTGGTCTGGCTGGTAGTTACCACCCTACCGACAAGGACGTACCGCCAAGCGATTTAGCGTTCCGGTACGATGTCGTGTAGAAACCGAAAAGAGTGTGGATTTCATCCTACTCCGAACAAGTTAGCCCGCTTCCATCTTAGATTGCATCATCACTTAACATCAGGTGTGATAGCAGTCTAGGGTCAACTTGTAGTTGATAAAAAAAAAAAATATTTTACTGCCTCGTTGGGTCTAGTGTTTAGACTATGTGGCTTCGATTACGAGGTCCTGGGTTCTAATCCTGTATCTGGTCACGGAATAATGAGCTTTCATTCGTCTTTTTTTTTTTTTTTTTATAAGAATAGCGAGCAAACGAGCAGGCGGATCACCTGATGTTAAGTGATTACCGCCGCCCATGAACAACTGCGACACCAGAGGCGCCACTGATGCGTTGCCGGCCTTTGAGGTGTTTATTTACTCTCCCCTTGAAAATCCCCAAATTATAAGACTGTGGGAACACCGAGGATGGAAGCTCATTCCAAATCTTACAGGTGCGAGGCAGAAAATTCCTAGTATAGCGGATGGTAGTACTATACCAGGCATCCAGATGGTGAGGATGAAATTTGTTTCTGCGGCGTGAGGTACGGGCAGAGAATCCTGACGGTGGTATTAGACTAAATAGCTCTTCAGAACACTCTCCATAGTACAGTCTATAAAACACACAAAGGGAACTGACGTCCCTTCGGTGTTCTAAAGACTCTAGACTATCAGTTAACCTGGGATTGTCAACAAGTCGAACAGCCCGCTTTTGGATCCGGTCAAATGGAAGGAGTTGGTAATGTGGAGCACCGGCCCACAGGTGGGAACAGTATTCCATATGAGGCCGTACTTGAGCCTTGTAAAGCAAGAGTCTATGCTTGGGCGCAAAGTACCTCTTAGCCCTACTGAGCACGCCGAGCTTTTTTGATGCTAACTTAGCCTTCCCTTCCAGATGATGTCGGAACTGGACTTCGTTCGAAATATTGACCCCAAGAATCCCAATGCTGTTAGAGGTGGTAAGGAGAGTGTTCTGAAATGTAGGAGCGATGTTGAAGGGGGTCTTTTTTGCGGAAAATGCGCAAACTTGTGTCTTTGAGGCATTAAATTGCACATTGTTTTGTGCTCCCCAATCGGACACTCGTTCCAGGGTTTCCTCAATGTCGGACACAAGTTTGCATCTGTTCTCCACTAGCTGTACTCCGGATAGCTGCGCATGGCCTTTATAAAAAGCGTCTCCCGTACTGTCATCTGCATAGCAATGTATGTTCTTATTATTTTCCAACATGTCATTGATATGCAGTATGAACAAGGTGGGAGATAGCACAGAGCCCTGAGGTACACCAGCATCAATGGACTTAGGATCAGAGCAAGAACCGTCAACCACAACTCTGATATTGCGACCATCAAGAAAGCTGGCGACCCATTTACACAGATTCTCCGGTAGTCCGAAAGCTGGTAACTTCGCTAGAAGAGCCTTATGCCATACCCTATCAAAGGCTTTTGCAATATCCAAGCCAACTGCCAGAGCTTCCCCTTTGCTATCAATAGCCTCAGCCCATCTATGAGTTAAATACACTAGAAGGTCACCAGCTGATCGACCTTTACGAAAGCCGTACTGTCTATCGCTAATGAGCTGGTGCTCCTCTAGGTATTTAAGCAACTGGGAGTTAATGACATGCTCCATCACTTTTGATAGAAGAGAGGTAATTGCAATTGGTCTGTAGTTAGCAGGGATCGATTTATCGCCCTTTTTAGGCACGGGATGAACCAGGGCAGACTTCCAACAAGACGGGACAGTGCTAGTGGAGTACGACAACTGAAAAAGACGCGCCAAAACAGACGTCAACTCAGGGGCGCATACTTTAAGAACAACAGCGGGGATACCATCCGGTCCACTTGCTTTGTTGATGTCAAGAGAGATAAGCACTTTGCGTATAGAGTTCTGAGTGAAGTGAATTTTACTCAAAGAGCTTGGACACCGTGGGATGTTGGGTGGTGTTCTCCCATCAACAACAAGCGTTGAGTTAGAAGCAAAGAGAGCGCTCAGGATTTCAGCTTTCTCTTTGGCAGTGTGGGCCAGAGTATCGTCCGGTCGGCGCAAAGGTGGAAATGTAGACTGACAGAAATTGCCCTGAATTGCTTTAGATAGGGACCAAAAGGCCCGACTTCCAGAAGGCATTGTAACTAGCCTCTGACCAATTTTGTCAATGTGCTTCAACCTTGCCCTGGCAATAGCGTTTTTGTATGACCTAGTGGCAGCATTAAAACTTTTCTTCAAGTTTGCGGTATCAGAGTCAGACTTGCATTGAGCTGAGGCCCAAGACTGAAAGGCATTTTGTTTTTGTCCTAAAGCTTTATAGCAGTCTGCATTGAACCAACGCTGGGAACGTCCCCCAATAGGTATGGTTGAATTAGGAATAAAACAAGCCATTCCTTGAAGTATAACGTCAGTAACAGCCTCAGCGCAGATGTTAATGTCATTTGAAGAAAAGCAAAGCTGATCCCACGGATACGCAGCATAGAACTCACGCAAACCATCCCAATCAGCAGATTTATAGTGCCATACCCGGCGGGTACCAGATACACGTGTGCGGGAGAAAGGCTTAATTTGAACCGAAGTCTCCACCAAAGAATGATCAGATGACCCTAAAGGTGCATTCACACTGACCTGATAACCGGCAGGGTGACTGGTTAAGAATAAATCTAAAATCGATGGGGTATGGTCCGAAATATCAGGAATTCTAGTAGGTGTTAGCACAAGCTGGCTGAGATCATAAGCCAGGGCAAAGTTATAAGCAGCCCTTCCGGCGTGGTCGGTGATGCGTGACCCTAGCCATTCCACATGGTGGGCATTGAAGTCACCCAGAATTACCACCTCCGCAGAAGGTATCTGCTCAAGCAAATGGTCTACAGCCCTTTGTATATGCTCAAAGAGGCGGTCAGTTTCAGCATTTCCGCTATGGGACCTGTATAGGCATGCGTAGACACGGGTTTGACCTCCAAACTCTGTACGCAGCCAAAGCAGGGACAGGTCCCCTACCTCAAAATTATGAAGGCGATAACCACATAAGTCCCCTCTGACATAAACACACACGCCAGCACGCGATAGAAAAGAGTGTTCCAGGTTGTAGCCGGGGTAATTCAAATAAGAGATATCATCGGGAGAAGCGATTTGAGTCTCTGTTAAGAACAAAAGAGCCGGCTTTGCTGTTTCGAGATGATGATGAACAGCGTTGAGGTTTGTATGTAAGCCCCTAATGTTGCAGAAGTTCACACGAAGTGTGGAATGGGGTGCCGCTGTAAAACGTTTCTTCTTTATTTTACTTTTCATAATGTTTATGGTGTGTGTTATTCATGGGGAGGCGAACAATCCACCGCCTGTGATCACAAGGGCAATTACTACAAAGATTAACCCCACCGTATAACGCAGGATGAGTGAGTTACTGGCATGGGGGACGGAAGGGCCCCCAATCCGATCCGCTGAATGACCGGCGGGTTCCACACCGGTCTCCCACTCCGGCACGCCGGTCATTCACCGGGCTTTTTTCGTTGGTGGCGGAGCAGCCTCCTAAGACAGGATATCTTAGGTTCGGGCCCCCTATGGACCAACGGGCGGCCAGCGGACAACCGTTTCATTGGGTCTCCCTGGACCCCATGCCAATATATCACGCCTGTGAGAACGTGAGAGGCTTTTTACTCTGTCGGACCCGATGGTCACAGACGGTAACACTACTCGAAGGGGAGAAGGGGTAGGGGGAAGACTGGCTCCTCAGCACGCAGCCGGAACGCAAGTGCATGCTTTGCGACTGATTTAAACCGAGTTGTGGTCGCTAGCCAGACGGATTCGTAAAAAGAACCCTACCACAAAGCCAGATACCGGCAGGATTATGTTGTGTGGTATCAGACACAACAACCCTTGACGGGGACCAAGGTGCGCCAGAGCCTCGTTAGTAGTAGCAGGGTGTACCGCGGGCAGGTGAGGATGACTTTGGCCACTAAGGTGATGACGGGCCACTTACACCCCTCGTCTATAAAATTTTCAGTAATTTCAAGCCCGTAGACGGGAAGTTGGTGGTGTTATACCTCCGTGCCTCGGAGAGCACGTTAAGCCGCCGTCGTCAATATATTTTAAATGTATAACATCTTTTCGTACACAGAATAAAATAAAAAATAGAACCGACTCAAAACGCACTAAAAAGTAAAAAATAACTGTGTCATTTAGTTGCTTTAATTTACTTAAGCATATCTATGAAGTCGGTGCCAGCCAAGTTTAAGGAACATTTTTTTTACGTAGTAATGCAGTTTGTGGGTTCTAGGTAACGCCCTTAAAGTAGAAACCTTGGCTGGCATCGACTCCTAGAGATGCTTAAGTAAATTAAAGCAACTAAATGACAGTTATTTTTTACTTTTAGTGCGTTTTGAGTCGGTTCTATTTTTTGTTAAAAATTTTTATTTCTTACTTTTTAGTGATTTATCACCACATAACGTACTCGTACTACACTGTCATAGTATATTATACGGCACTAGTAGCCAAAAAGCTACCGATACCGAGACAAAAACCGAAATCACTGTAAGCGTGCCTCCAAAATTTGAAGAGTTCCTTCAATTTCCTCAGGATATCATCACCACCTTGGATGTGTGCCCTTTCTAATAAAAAAGAATTATCAAAATCAGACAACTCTGTAAAAAGTTATGCGTGGTCATACATATAAAAAAAATATACGTGTCGAATTGAGAACCTCCTCCGTTTTTTTCGTCGGTTAAAAAATCAGTAGTCATTCATACGCACCTCTGTAAGGTTTAAATCAGTTAACGTTGACACGCATCTCTAAGTAGCAAGTGTTCACAAGCGGTGTGAAAGACTGTTAGATAAAGTGGGAGCGATAACAACACCCACTGATGGACTCTGAATGACATTGAATCGGAGGAAACCATATAGGTAGAAGAACTTTAACCTTATAGATCGAGAGCCCGTGATAGCCAAATCTTCGTCATTTTATAAAAGCTGAAAGTTTGTCAGGTGATGCACCTATTATAGTTAAGTAGATACGATAGATAACTATAGAGTTTTGACTATGGAGAATTTAGAAGGCAGTACCTTTTAAGGGCCAGACTTTCAACCTGTAATACTTCGAAGTAGAAACTGTAATACTTCTATATTTTCCCTAGCATAATTTTTAAAAAATACTGCCTCGGCAAACCAGGTAAACCATTAAACAAACTAGTGGTTTGCCTATGTGGGTTCAATCACGAGATCTTGGCTTCAAATCCTGAGTCACGGAATAATTCTGAGTTTTTCATTTAACTATGAAATTTGTACAGCGTGGTGGGTCTAAGCTTTATATCCCCTCTCCTATAAGGAGGCGTGGCCCTGTTGTGGGACTTTAAAAGGCTGATGAAGATGAATATGGAAAATCATATCTCCCGTCGCTAGTCACGTAGCTTCGTGGCAACCGTTCAACAAACTCAGTTAAAGATAAAACATTAACGTTCTCTAGCAAAGAGTAGCCATGAAGCTAAGTGATTGGCGAGTTGGGACATGATAACTTGTGACATCGTAAATTAAAAGTTTAGGTTCAAAAGTTGCGTATCATGCTTACCTATGGTGGGAGCATGAACTGACAAGCTATCAACATTTGTAAAATGACAAAGGTCTTGCTATCACGGGCTCTTGGTCTATCACTATCTATATTTCTAATATATTTTACGATAGACGCTAATGGATTGAAGATGCGTTATTCCAAGTAGTTGCGATCAAATTACCGAATAGGTAGTACAACATTAATGTTTGTCTAATCGACAGCTTTTTATGAGAGCTTAAAACTTAAGCGTTAATATATACGAAGAGGTTGTCGTCAAATTACAAAAAAAAATTAACATGCAAAAATTCCGAACAACAAACAGAACTAGGTTGTGGATTAGAAGACCCCACTACTTGTCGTACCCACAGTAAGTTGCCCAGTATACGATTATCTTCTTCCTAGCGTTATCCCAACATGTGGGGTCCGCTTTCCGACATAGTCTAGCCCAGTCTTGGGAGGAGTATATTAGTTATTATTTCAATAATGTGATAAGTATTAAAAAACAAAGTGAAGTGTGGGTGCGAAAATACAATAGTCATTGATAGGTTGTGTGGTGTGGCATTTAATCGATTAGGTAGTCGTCTTTAACTTTACCAGATATGCATGTCTAATCTGCATGTATCGTTATTATTTTATTATTTATTGCAGATTTATTTAACGTAGTAAAGCAGTTTGTGGGTTCTAGGTAATGTCCTTATAGTAGAAACCTTGGCTGGCACCGACTCCTAAATATGCTTAAGTAAATTAAAGTAACTAAATGACAGTTTTTTTTTTACTTTTTAGTGCGCTTTGAGTCGGTTCTATTTTTTGTTATAAATTTTTATTTCTTACTTTTTAGTCTTTTATCGCCACTTAACCTACTCATACTATACTGTCATAGTATATTATATGGTACTAATAGCCAAAAAGCTACCGATACTTACAAAAAAACCGAAATCCCTGCAAGTGTGCCTATAAAATTTGAAGAGTTCCTTCCAATTTTCACAGGATATCATCATCAGATCCTAACGTGATGACAATGGGACCATCTTGGAAGTGTGTCCTTTCTAATAAAAAAAAGAATTATCAAAATCGGACAACTCTGTAAAAAGTTATGCGTTGAATTAAGAACCTCCTCCGTTTTTTTTCGTCGGTTAAAAAGCGATCTAAGAAACTAACTATTACTTAAATGGGTACATAATATGTTTATATAGGTTTTTTTGTTACAAATTCTAGTAAGTACTAGTTTTTGTAGTGATCTTGTTACTTTAAGCCGACATAAAAAATATTTTTACGTTTACGAGTACTAGAGTAGATGAATACTAGAGGAGACCCAGAAGGTTATGTTTGTTATATATACATGGACTATTCTTTAAAAAAGGGGAAAAATTGTTAGCATTCGTCATTTTGTACCAGTTGTTTTATACCCCTATAGTCCTATTCCGTTGCCTATTTGTTCAAATAATTCAAATCGAAGTCCCCCGTCAGTTGTTCAGGATTACAACGGTTCACAAACTATAGTTCTCCAAATTGATCGTCCGCAAATGCCTCCATACAAATTGGGCCCGTGTTATTTATTACCCGTTTGGCCGTTTGGCGCTGAAGTGCTGTGTTGTCACTAATTTTAATTGAACTATTCTGGAATTAGTTCCAGTGTGGAATGGTATTTCGTTCCACGGGACACATTACGGCTCTGTCGTGTTGTGACAAACAATTTAACACCGCCGCGAACTTCTAAATTATTTTTGGCCAGCGATTATCACGCTGTCACAGGCGCGTACTTTGTAGAGGATTAGGTATTTATTTATAGTAGCTAGTTCAACAAGCAGTTAGTTGGCTTATTTGAAGCTGAATTTCGCTTCCTATCAATTTGACGGCCTCCGTGGCGCGGTAAGCGCGGTGAATTAAACGGAGGTCCGGGGTTCGATTCCCGGTAGGGCTGATTGAGATTTTCCAAATTGATCCATGGCTAGTTACTACCAAGCGATTTAGCGTACCGGTACGATGTCGTGTAGAAATCAAAGGGCTGTGGATATTATCCTACTCCTAACTTTAGCCCGCTTCCATCTAAGATTGCATCTTACTTAAAATCCGGTGTGATAGCAGTCAATGGCCAACTTGTAGTTGATAAAAAAACCTACTTAATCGATAGCGGAACAAGCAGTTAGTTGGCCTATTTGAAGTTAAATGAAATTGAATTGAAAAGTATCGCCTATAACAGAGTAAGACTTCGCAACAAGAAAAACGATCTTTCGAATCGGAGGAAAGCTATCTTCATTGAACTGGAGGCATGAGTATAATTTGGTATTACGGCAATGCACGCCACGCTGTTTTTATAATTCGACAGTCTAAGTTTATTTATTTTCTCGAACTTACTATTCCACTCTACCTATAGTAGGTATAGTGCATTGCAGACGATTGCTACCTATTGCAGACAAGCAGAAATAAGCATAGCGTCAACTGCTTTAATGCATTTATTTGTTTCTTGTAAAGTAATCAAAATTACTGAAATTTATATTCTGGAATCACTTTAACCATTAAATCGTGGCATATATTTTGGGTTATGCGCAAATCATTTTGTGATCCACACTTTCTTACCCCTGCATACAATATAATCTAGGTCCAGGGGTAATAAACTCTAGGGTAGATAATTTTCTCTTGATCGAATTCGAGCCACGGCAGCCAATTTCATCGGATATTAACCAATTACGGTGGAGATATTATAATTACTCTGATACTCTGATAGGACGTAATCCGACATGACCGGAGTAAGCACGTTACAAAGTTTTTTAGGTACGTGCTCTAAAAAAAAACAAAAATGTTTTTTTTTATCGACTACTAGTTGGCCCCTGACTGCTATCACACCTGATATTAAGTGATGATGCAGTCTAAGATGGAAGCGGGCTAACTTGTTAGGAGTGGGACGAAAATCCACACCCCTTTCGGTTTCTACACGACATCGTACCGGAACGCTAAATCGCTTGGCGATACGTCTTTGTCGGTAGGGTGGTAACTAGCCACGGCGAAAGCCTCCCACCAGCCAGACCTAGACAAATTAAGAAAAATCTTAATCTGCCCCGCCGGGAATCGAACCCAGGACCTTCGTCTTATAAATCCGCCCCGCATACCACTGCGCCACAGCGGTCGTCAAAAACACTCTGTCTGTCTTTTGGACAGGGTGTCAATTTTGAAGTGAGCTGGAATTTTAATCTGGTACTAACAAGTCATAAGAATATTAAACTGCACCAGCGCTCTGAGACCCCGTCGTCAATGTAGGTATTTTTGATTGTTTTTTCAGTTAGCTACTTTTTGTAGGCCTTTATTTTAAAGCTTTATTTTAATATAACGTCAGATAACAAAAAATAGGAACCGACTCAAAACGCACTAAAAAGTAAAAAATAACTGTGTCATTTAGTTGCTTTAATTTACTTAAGCATATCTATGAAGTCGGTGGCAGCAAGTTTAAGGAACATTTATTTTACGTAGTAAGGCAGTTTGTGGGCTCTAGGTAACGTTCTTAAAGTAGAAACATTGGCTGGAAATAAAAATTATTTCTTACTTTTTAGTGATTTATCGCCACATAACGTACTCGTACTATACTGTCATAGTATATTATACGGCACTAACGGCCTAAAAGCTACCGATACCGAGACAAAAACCGAAATCACTGTAAGCGTGCCTCCAAAATTTGAAGAGTTCCTTCAATTTTCCCAGGATATCATCATCAGATCCTAACATGATGACAATGAAACCTTGGGAGTATGCCCTTTCTAATAAAAAAAGAATTATCGAAAGCGGACAACTCTGTAAAAAGTTATGCGTGGTCATACATAAACAAATATATACGTGTCGAATTGAGAACCTCCTCCGTTTTTTTTCGTCGGTTAAAAACGAGTAGAATGTTATAGCAAATCAAATGCAGGAATTTTTGAAACGTTTGACGTTTCAAAACTTCTCAATATAAACGGCTGAAACTTATGTCGCTGTTGTCAGGCCCGCCGTGTTTCTTTATTTCCTATTTATATTAATAATATGGTAAATACTCGAGATAGCTTGCATTCTAATTTTATACGAGTATTATACATTTAATAATAGCAGGTTATGTGTCTTACTTGTTTAAAATAGTATTTCCATAGTGAATTATATAATAAAATGAAAGCTGTTAAATTGCCACGCTCGCAGATCGAATCGCCGCAGGATTTTAATTTGCAGCCACAGTCTACAGGCAGCGCGTAATTGCTGGTTACCCTCGGAATCCTTTCTTGCAACTGTCAGTTATACTGTGTCAATGAAATAGGAAAATTATAGGTTTGTTTCTCATTATTTTTTAAAGTGGTACCTTTTAAAAAGGTATGTTTGAGCCAACGAAACGACGGAATCTTTACTAATATTATAAAGGCGAAAGTTTGTAGGTATGTATGTGTCGTAGCCACATCGTAGATTTGCTCATTTCCTGAAATGCTCGAGAATTTCATGAAATGGCCGCGTTTCATGATGAGGCCAACCCAATTTGACCAGATCGTTAAATCGTCTAAGTTTCACGATTTTTAACCGACGAAAAAAAACGGAGGAGGTTGTCAATTCGACACGTTTATTTTTATTTTCCAAGGTGGTCCCATTGTCATCATGTTAGGATCTGATGATGATATCCTGAGGAAATTAAAGGAACTCTTCAAATTTTGGAGGCACGCTTACAGCGATTTCGGTTTTTGTCTCGGTATCGGTAGCTTTTTGGCTACTAGTGCCATATAATATACTATGACAGTATAATACGAGTACGATACGTGATGATAAATCACTAAAAAGTAAGAAATAAAAATTTTTAAATAAAAATTGAACCGACACAAAACGCACTAAAAAGTAAAAAATAACTGTGTCATTTAGTTGCTTTAAATTACTTAAGCATATCTAGGAGTCGGTGCCAGCCAAGGTAAGGACGTTACCTAGAACCCACAAACTGCTTTATTTCATAGATATGCTTAAGTAATTTAAAGCAACTAAACGACACAATTATTTTTTACTTTTTAGTGCGTTTTGAGTCGGTTCAATTTTTATTTAAAAATTTTTGTCATCCACGTTTGGCCGAATCATTTAAATAGGGGTTAGGTAAAATTTGCCCAAAGGTTATATGCAATTTATAAATGTATAAAGGCCATTATAATAATTAAACATAATATTTTACCTCCTCCTGGCTCCTATTTATGGGTGGTTTACAAAAAAATAGTTTACGATATGATCAAATAATTTTTACCACTTCATGAAGTAATGAAGTAGTCGCGCGTTAAGTTGGCTACATCGAGAAACGATTTTCTATCATTGATCTGCCCAAACCATATCATGTTTTGGCCAATAGACAGGCAAACATTTCATGAAACGCAACCATGTCATGATGTACTCAAACATTTCACGAAATGAGCAAATCTACGATGTGGCTACGACGTATGGATGTTTGTTATTTTTTCACGCAAAATCTACTGAATATTTTGATGAAACTTCACAGTAATATAGCTTATATATCAGAATAACTTATAAGTCGTATTTTATCCCAAAATTCCTACGGGAACGAGAACTATGCGGATACGCAGGCGTCCTCTACTTGTTAATATTTTTGTTTAACTTTAAGATATAAGGACACAAAATACTCCTCCTCTTCCGCATACCGGTCATCATCACCTACCATCAGGTGTGATGGCAGTCAAGTGCTAACTTGTAATGAATAAAAAAATACCATTTAATAAAATATATCCACTTTAAACTGACTGCTTCGTTGGTCTAGTGGTTAGCCTATCTGGCTTCGATCACGAGGTCCTGGGTTCGAATCCTGGGTCGGGTCACGGAATAATTCTGAGTTATTCATTCTTCTATGAAATTCTCAGTACATTCCAAGCCCGGAGACGGGAAGTTGGTGGTGCTACACCCCTGTGCCTCGGAAAGCACGTTAAGCCGTCGGTCCCGATTACTTTTATCAACATCTGATCATCATCATCATCATTATCCGCCTATTAAAGGTCCACTACAGGGCCAGACCTCCCTCCTTTATAGGAGAGGGTATATGGAGCGTACACCCACCACGCTGCTCCAATGCGGGTTGGTGGGCTACAACATCTGATAGTGGTGGGCCCGCCAACCCGCATTGGTGCTGCGTGGTGTATCTACGCTCCATATCCCCTCTCCTGTAAGGTAGGCCTGGTCCTATAGTGGGCCATTAATAGGCTGATAATGATGATCCACTTTAAAACGGAAGTAAAGGCATTCCATTATTCGTAGAACCGATAAGGAAAAGGGATCCTAAAAATATCTACTATTGATAAAATAATTCATCATTCTCAATATATAATAAAAGGTAACAAAATTGTTTGAAGCTTTCGCTTGGCTGTGGGATCAACGGTCGGATACAGAAGGCGGTAATCCTTGAATCGGCGCGCATTTTTGAGAAGGGGCAGCTCATTCTGGAGCCCTGACCGCCGGTAGCTTGAGTACTTAAAAGCTTTGCAACCGGAGGTACGGTTATGTTGTAAATACATTTTTAATAGCAATTTTATATATTTTTTTCTAAACGTTCAAGAATACAAGCTCTTTTGAAACGTCTGTGTTAATTTTTTTTATTCATTACATGTTAGTCCTTTACTGAGTCACACCTGATGTTAAGTGATGATGCAAACTAAGATGGAAGCGGGCTTACTTGTTGGGAGTAGGATTTTAAACTCCTTCGGTTTCTACACGACATCGTACTGGAACTCTAAATCGCTTGGCGGTACGTCTTTGTCGGTAGGATGGTAACTAGCCATGGCTAAAGTCGAAGCCTGTTTTTTTTTTTAATCGACTACAAGTTAGCCCTTGACTGCTATTACACCTGATGTTAAGTGATAATGCAGTCTAAGATGGAAGCGGACTAACTTGTTAGGAGTGGGACGAAAATCCACACCCCTTTCGGTTTCTACACGACATCGTACCGGAATGGCTTGGCTAAATAGCTTGGCGATACGGCTTTGTCGGTAGGGTAGGGTGACCTCGGCAAAAGCCTCCCACCAGCCAGACCAAGACAAATTAAGAAAAATCTCAATCTGCCCCGCCGGGAATCGAACCCAGGACCTCCGTCTTATAAATCCACCGCGCATACCACTGCGCTACGGAGGTCGTCAGGTAGTGACGATAGTGCTAGTGATTATAAAAATTTGACGGCCGAGTGGCGCAGTGGGTACCTAGTGCTTCTGAGTACTAGTTACCACCCTACCGACAAAGACGTACCGCCAAGCGATTTAGCGTTCCGGTGCGATGTCGTGTAGAAACCGATAGGGGTGTGGATTTCATCCTACCCCTAACAAGTTAACCCGCTTCCATCTTAGATTGTATCATCACTTAACATCAGGTGTGATAGCAGTCAAGGGCCAACTTGTACTAGATTAAAAAAAAAAAATTAGTAGGTATATTATTATCGTACAAAGTATAGGTAGCAAGTTGTAAGCAAGGTCGGCTCTAATGAAACCGTGTATATTTTGTTCAGATTTTCCACTAACACGAAGACATAATTTTCTATTTGTGTTAAGTATTGGATTTTGTAAGGTCAAGGCACTAAGCGAGGTCATTTGTCGAACTTTTAACGGGGAAGCTTTATTTAGTCGTATTTCTCAATAAAACCTTACTTTTACGATACGATGTTACTATAAAATTGTATTAGACATTGTTTTAATACTGTTGTTGATATCTATTTCGGTATATAGAAATGAAAAGTCTGACTATACATAATTCATAATTAAAATTTAAAATAAATAAATAAAGTTGATTCTTTAAAATAACCCTGCTTTAATATTTTATGTCTCTTTCCTGTCCATAAAGTATCCTCCCCTGTGCGTCTTGTCTCTACCCTGTACTGAGTATCTACCCTGGTAACTCATAAAACGAGAAAAAACCAAAAAAATGTCTAGCCATGATGATAATGAAGATCCACTTTAAAACGGAAGTAAAGGCATTCCAATATTCATAAACCGATAATGAAAAGGGATCCTAAAAATATCTACTATTGATAAAATAATTCATCATTCTCAATATATAATAAAAGGTTACAAAATTCTTTGAAGCTTTCGCTTGGCTGTGGGATCAACGGTCGGATACAGAAGGCGGTAATCCTTGAATCGGCGCGCATTTTTGAGAAGGGGCAGCTCATTCTGGAGCCCTGACCGCCGTTAGCTTGAGTACTTAAAAGCTTTGCAACCGGAGGTACGGTTATGTTCTAGATACATTTATAATAGCAATTTTTTGACGTGACAACGTCTTATAATTCGATAGAGCCGGCTGCACGCACGAAAAAACATGACGTCATGCGTCGTTACCTCGCTTTGAGGCGTTCCATGTAAGGCTTGAAGTGCAAGCGAGAGCGCGAAACGAGCGACAAAGAAGCACAATCGGCCTTTGCGTTCGGCAGCGTTCGACATCCGTCTATTTATTATAAATTTAAAATATAAATTTATAAAATCAAAATCAATTATTTTATTAATCTAAATTAATATTTATAAAAATATACTTAAATTAAAAATTTTAATAACCAATTAAATGCTATAATTCCATCAGTATTTTCTTAAGACATTGTCACGTTCAACTATCGTCAGTAAACCGACTTTACAGACAACCAATTTTTTTTTCTGATCGTTTAAGAAGGCTGTATACAAGCTCTTTTAAAAAGACAACGTGTTCTATTTATTGCCGGAAACGTAAAAAATTCGAAAAAAATGCCATGCCGTCACTTCCATACAACAGATTACCTCTTAACTGAGAATGACCCATATTGTTAGCAAGGTGCTAGAATGGCGACATCGCATCGGAAAGCGCAGTGTTGGTCGAATCCAGATTAGGTGGACTAACGACTTCAAACGACGGCTCAGGATCATTGTGTTTGGAAGTCCCTAAAAAAGGCTATCCACCGTCTGTTAAAGATCATGATGATGATGATTCCTATATCCTCTCCAAGTAAATGAGGAGTCAGTGTTAGGGGTGGCTACGAAAATAGTTCCGACTTAGACTAGATTGCATTAAAGATTTTAGTTTTTATTTTTATGGATTATTATTTATTATTGACGACCTCCGTGGGGCAGCGGTATGCGTGGTGAATTTATAAGACGGAGGTCATGGGTTAAATTCCCGGCGGGGCAAATTGAGATTTGTCTTGGTCTGGCTGGTGGGAGGCTTTCGCCGTGGCTAGTTACCACCCTACCGACAAAGACGTACCGCTAAACGATTTAGTGTTCCGGTACGATGTCGTGTAGAAACCGATAGGGGTGTGGATTTCGTCCTACTCCTAACAAGTTGGCCCGCCTCCATCTTAGACTGCATCATCACTTAACATCAGGTGTGGTAGCATTTGCAAGGGGCAATTTGTAGTCGATAAAAAAAATGGATTAATAGCCCGCTTTTAGCTCAATATGAACTGCAATTTACGGGCAACGGCCTACCCAAACTCTTCCATAATTTTTGATTCTGTGCAAAGCGATGCCACATAGGGCCTACATACTAAAACATCTCGCCATCTAAACAACGTGTTAGGTAAATACAGTATAAAGCCATCAATCCGGAGCTGAGGAGAGAAAATACATGCCTAGAATTATTCCGTGACCCGACCCAGGATTCGAACCCAGGACCTCGTGATGATCGAAGCCACATAGGCTAAACTGTAGACCAACTAGACAGTCAGATTATTAGACCACACATATTTTGCATAACTCAGAACTCGAACCTAGTCCCACGAGGCAGTGAGGTTGTAATAAATGTATAGTTCTCACCCACACGCCAATGTTTTGATTACAGTCATTAGAACCGGGTTCGCCGGCGGCAACTTTCCTCACTCCGGGCTCAGGGAATTATCGTTTCCACCTTTTTTTGGGAAAATGACGGTTATTTCGTTGAATTGCTCAGTTTTCTGCCTCTATTCTCGCGATGGCTGTAATTTTCTCCGTTTAGTGTTTCGAATGACGTAATAATATTTTAATTGTGAAGTAGGTTTATTAAAGACTAGTTTTATTAAATTACGAATGTGTCAATAACATTACAAGATATTATTTATCGTTAAGACAATACACACACACACACACACACACACACACACACACACACACACACACACACACACACACACACGCACGCACGCACGCACGCACGCACACACACATACACACTTTTGCATGGTTGCATGGTAGAATCATATGTAAATATATTTTAATTTAAGGTTAATTTTAATTACTATTTATGAAAATTTGTTAATATGTACCTACTAATGGGAAGAGTGGAACCTTCTGACACAGGTCTAGTAATTACTAGAAGGTCTCAGTCCTATCAGTTATGTACCACTGTGAAACAATAAATTTTCATTTCATTTCAACTCTGCTACGTAATATCGAAATTGCGGAACAGACGGGATTCGAATCCGCGTCTTTTTGGCTGTCCGGGCCAGTGCGCGGCTACGGCGTCGGAATGGCGTCGGTACCGAAATTATGCATAATATTGTTTGATTTTTACCCGACTGCGTCAGAAGGAGGGTTATGTTTTTCGAGCGTATATATGTATGTATGTATGTATGTATGTACGTATGTATGTCCATTTCTTCGGCACGTGCTACAGCCTAAACGGCTGAACGGATTTTGACATGTAAGGTGTCGTTGAATTTGTCAAAATTGTGGTAGTGACATAAGCTATATGAATTTTCAAAATGGCGGCTGTAAATGGGGGAAAACAGGGGGGACGTGTGCATTTCTTTCTTTTATCCTAGCAATATGGGTATCAAATGAAAGGTCGTAGAAAGACCATTTCAAAAATATAAATATCATATCATGTTTATATTACTGTTTTAACAAGCAATGTCAAAAAAGTATACCGAGTGTACTGTCTCATTTCGATACGACAAATTAAAACTAAAAAATCTCAAATAAAATTATTATTATAAAAACAAAAACTGGTGCTGCAAACAGGTACAAAATATTTTAACCTGCGGGGAAAGAAAGATCTACCAAAACTACGTTTGTCCCCGCCTGCAGCACCATAAAGTATTTAAAATTTTATACAGACATAGTGATCCTTGTTTTCCTCTTTTCAGTTCATAACTTCTAAGCAGTTGGGTTTTTGTTTTTATAATAATAATTTTATTATATCCAGGTATAAGGTATCTAGAACTCTTAATAATTTTAATAAATCTTTGCACAAAATCCATTCTTCATAAACTATTATCAATTATATATTAAAATACTAAAATAAAACATCGCATATTTCTATGTTAAAACATAAAAATATAAATTTTATTTCATTCTACCTTCAAATATTCTTTTGGTAATATTCCATACAAATGTCTGTCAAATGTGAACCGATTTCGATAATTCCCAACATAACAAAAGCCGATAAAAATAATAGGGACATTTTCCTAGATTATCAGTACGTAGGTACTTTAAACAGATAGCCCTTACCTAATGTTATTGCTTTCCCAATGCCATTAATGCTAACGGTGATCGCTTCATATAAAATAACTGTAAGTGCTGTCGTAAAAACATACTAAAAACATAAATATATGTTATTAATAAAAATGTCCAGCTGTTATTGCTATGTTATACCTACCAACTTGCAATTTAAGTCAGTTGCTTTATTTTTTAGGGTCACGTGTCACGTGATACAGATTGCGGGTAGATCGTTTTTCAATAAATTCTCAGTATAATAATAACCTGGCTGAGTTTGTTCTGTGGGTCAAATTCGAGTTATTCACTGAGCGACTGCGTAAAAACCGTACTCGTAACGTCAAATTATAAAGAAAAACAAGCGTTTACTCTCGCTGTAACTAGATGGCGCTACTCCTATTCCATATAAAATTTGGGTTTACCGTTTTCGATATCGACGCGGTAAAATCTTACACTAGGCACACTGGGCTCTTCTCGGACCAGGGCGCGCTTGGAACCCTCGTAATTTTAATTTTTAATTTCCGACCTCAATTATCACCATTATTTTTCATAATTACATATTCAAAATAATCATAAAGATTTCATTGAATAAAGATATTTTGACTTATCTAGTGCGATGTTTCAAACGTGGTGTAGTGACAACTTCCGGAATTTTTGCGAAGTAAAGCTTTGAAAAAGTGTGGTAACTCTAAGCTCCTTTAAGAAAGATTTAAGAACCCCTTGTGTTATAATCATGATAATTGCCTTAATACATTTATTTTTGTGTCGCGTATTTTTTTTATAATAATTAGAATAAGAAATAGAAAAATCACGGATTAATTTTGATGACTTCCGTGGCGCAGTGATATGCGCGGTGGATTTATAAGGCGGAGGTCCTGGGTTCGATTCCCGGCGGGGCAGATTGAGATTTTTCTTAATTTGTCTTGGTCTGGCTGGTGGGTGGCTTTCGCCGTGGCTAGTTACCACCCTACCACCAAGCGATTTAGCGTTCCGGTACGATGTCGTGTAGAAACCGATAGGGGTATGGATTCTCATCCTACTCCTAACAAGTTAGCCCGTTTCCATCTTAGATTGCATCATCACTTAACATCAGGTGTGATAACCAACTTGTTGGCATTAAAAAAAAAACTTCTACAATAACATTTAAATCTACTTAAGTTTAAAAATTCAAATTCAATACTTTCAAATCGTCCGTCATAACTCACAAGTCTTTCCCCGAAGGAGGGAAGGCGTAACTTCGAAAAATATTGACATTTGAATAAATTAAATGGAAAATTATACGTATCTCGAAGGCGAAATCCGTTCAAGTTGTTTGCTAAAGTTACGCGGAAAACTCATTATGTTCCCCGCGATGAAACTTGGAACTTGGGCCCGTGGCGAAAACAATCGCCTTTAAAATGTATAAGAGATTTCAGTTTTAACGAGGCCCGCCCATTCAATTTCTCGGTTTGATGTAACGGAATATTTATTGCAGTGCGTAAATTTGTTTTGGTCTCAAATTTTTGGTTTGTTTACGAGGAAAGTTTTCTAAGGCAATGAAAGGTATATATTGAGGCGAATTTACATAAATATACATAGTATAGAAAAATATATATATTGGTTTCTCTATATACTTTTAAAGAAATAGGTGCTATGCTTTCTGATAAATATTTTTATATATAATATTTTACATAAATACTTATAATATATAGATAAACACCGCGACACTAGGAAACATCCATCATCAATCAGCTCATCACACAAACATTTTTCCAGGTGTGGGAATTGAACCTAGGTTGTGCCTAGGACGCACAAGCAGGGTCACTACCCACTACGCCACTTGGCCATCGCACTTATTCTAATTTATATTCTTTCTACTCACACGCCTGTCGCAGAGGCAGTCTAGCAGCCAGCAGCAGCAGAATATCGACTCATATTATACATGCACACGCAGGAACAAAATGTTTTTGCACCTTACATTAGCTTGTCTATACAATATTGGTACTTGTAAGTCAATGGTTACGGCTTTTCAAAATTTCTTCAGACATTAAAAGACATATTCCTTAACGGCAATCTACTTAGCCTTGTGGTAACCCTTTGGAAAAAACTTATAGGTAATAATTAAATTACTTCTATCAGAGAGTCGAGACGGAGAGAAGTTAGTTAAAATCGGTCTTAACATCGATTCAACAATTTTTTTCATGAATCTATACTAATATTATAAAGCTGAAGAGTTTGCTTGTTTGTGTATACGCATTAATCTCAGGCACTACTTTCTGACGACCTCCGTGGTGCAGTGGTATGCGCGGTGGATTTATAAGACGGAGGTCCTGGGTTCGATTCCCGGCGGGGCAGATTGAGATTTTTCTTCATTTGTCTTGGTCTGGCTGGTGGGAGGCTTTCGCCGTGGCTAGTTACCACCCTCCCGACAAAGAAATATCGCCAAGCGATTTAGCGTTCCGGTACAATGTCGTGTAGAAACCGAAAGGGGTGTGGATTTTCGTCCCACTCCTAACAAGTTAGCCCGCTTCCATCTTAGACTGCATCATCACTTAACAACAAGTGTGATAGCAGTCAAGGGGCAACTTGTAGTCGATAAAAAATTAAAAAACTACTGGTTCTAATTGATAAATTCTTCTTGTGTTGGATAGTTCATTTATCGGGCTATACAACATCACGCTGCAACCAATAGGAGCGAAGAATCAATGGAAAACGGGGAAAATTAATTATCTTGAGGGCTTATATACTTTAATAAGTTATAAGGAGTAACTTAGGCTCTTTTTATTTTCGTATCTTATATATTTTTATGTAAAGTCGCTGGCATCCGCTAGTCACACAATAGTAAATCTAGTAAAGTATATTTTACTAACAGAATAGACAAGTATCAAAACTAAAGAACTATTAACAAATACATACTTAATTCAATATTCAAGCATTAGGGTTGAGCGATGCCCCAAAATGACCGCGGCTACACAATAGTTCGGATCGAAATTTTATCAATATTTTAGGATCGTGGGTTATGTCAGTTGGATAATGATTTTACCAATTACAAAAATTGGATAGTGCGTTTACGCTTGCGTTCTAATTGGAATTTTAAATTGATCATTTTTTTAAATTCGAATATAAACTATCGCGATTTTTTCCCATATTGTTAAAATATAAACGGCTGAAACTCACGTCACTGTTGTCAGGTATGCCTTACTATCAGAGTGTAGAGTAGTATGTTGGAGTAGTTTTTTCATCATCATCAGCCTATTAACGGCCCACTACAGGGCCAGGCCTCCCTCCCAGTAGGAGAAGGGATAGAGTAGTTTTTAATTGTTTTAAATTCGGAAATTTTCAAAAAGTCAATTTTTTTGACTTTTCAAAAGCGTATCTATAACTTTGTTTCTATGTACTTTTTTTGTTCTACTTGTATGTGCTAACTTGCTAACCAGGACTTTGATGGAATCGAGACCCTGTTTTCTTAAGTCAACCTTGGCTACGGAGGCGTCAGTACCTTCTGATGTCATTAATCCCAAAAATTCCACCTCAAATGTCTCTGTAACCTGAAGTCTAGCACTAAATAAATAGGAAGTGAAGTCTAGCTCTAAATAAATAGGAAGTTAGTACATCAGTTTGCAATGTAAGCGCAAAAAATGAGGTAATTTATGACATCACATCAGAAACCTCTAAAATTATCAGTTTTTCTCTACTACATCGTGCATGTATTATACACATAAACCTTCCGGTTGAACCACTCTATCTTAAAAAAACCGCATGAAAATCGGTTGCGTAGTTTTAAAGAATAAAGCATAGATGTAGTTCGTTTTATACCATGTAATGATGTAGGCTTATATATTAGTTACCGACGCTTTAGAACCTTCCTACGTAAGTACGTTGTAGTACTTCCCCATAACAGCTCAAAGACCTCTATTCTTAAAATCATAATAAAACCGTAGCCAGACCCTCGAAAACGTAAGAAAGGGCCATTTCACCGTCAATGCCTTTCCAAGGGCTATTGTGACTTATAAGAGGGCACATTTTAAATCCTAGCGAAAAGTTATAACCTTCCTGAATTTTATTATTCCTGCGTGAAATACTTTTTTTATTGATTCTGTATAAATTACTGTCATTAAAACTAAATTCAAAATCTAAATTACAGTTGTAACTTTTAAGTGATAATACAAATTTTAGGGATAGCATTAGTGAAATTATTTTCAGTTGTTAAAATTTTTATTAGAAAATAAAATTTTGACTTAAGGCATAGGTCAAAAGATCTTGTATGAAAATTTTAATGAATGTAAGGATCGTGGTATCTGCCTACTCGATGCCTTTGGGAATGATGCGTGGTGGTATATATGTATGTATAAAATAAAATTTATATTTATTCTCAAATCATAAAAGCAATAAATTATTAAAAAAACAGAAAACAGTGATCTGGGATGTAGAACTTTATAAACAGCGACGAACCGCATTAGAACAGATACTTTTTTTTAAATTGATTGGAATTTTAATTAAATTGATCAATTCTTTAAATTCGAATATATATATATATATATATATATATATATATATGTATGTATAAAATAAAATTTATATTGATTCTATAATCGTAAAAGCAATAAATTATTAAAAAAACAAAACAGTGATCTGGGATGTAGAACTTTATAAACAGCAACGAACCGCATGAGAACAGACACTTTTTTGTACATTTTTCATGCTGTAAACTGTATCAATGGTTTTAAGTGAAATTCAGAAAACTCTGTTTCCGCCTGTTTCCTGAATTGACAGGAAAAAATAATTGAAACGCTTACCTGTGGAAGTGAAACAAAATTCCACCCCTCACGTGGTTGATGTACGTCCGTAAATAGCGTTTTAAAACAAAAGGGTTGAAACTGTGACGTAATTAAACCGCCCTGCCTGTTATTAATGCCGTCACGGTAGGCAGCCTTGACAGAGCTGTGCTGTAGCGAGGGCTGCTGACACTTTTAAAGCAATTCTAATTTAAAATAAACTACAGTTAAAACTCCATTATCCGGACTTCAGTTACATTCATATGTTTGTCCTGATTGCCAAGCGTGATCGAATAATTTGAGTAACATTTCTTAATGGCCTCCGCGGGGCAGCGATATGCTTGGTGGTTTTATAAGACAGCGATCCTAGTTTTGATTCTTAGCTAGGCTGGTTTAAGAGTGTCTTAATTGATCCAGGTCTGCCTGAGGGTAACTTCGGCTGTAGACATAGCGCTAAGAAAAAAGATATATCTTTATTTATAAATTATGCCACACATCACAGTTTTTCCGGTATGCCCCTGCGATATGAAGCATGACCCAGCTCAGCATTTGCGCCATAATACACAAGACCATGCAGTGCCGATTTTCAGCTGGATCTATGTTCAGGTACCGCCACAAACGCAGCCAAACTAAAAGAAACAACTACACAATCTAAACCGTCATCAGTGTGCCTAGTGTAAGATTTTACCGCGTCGATATCGAAAACGGTAAACGCAAATTTTATACGGAATTGGAGTAGCGCCATCTAGTTGTAGCGAGAGTGAACGCTTTTTTTGTATATAATTTGACGTTACGAGTGGGTACGTTTTTACGCAGACGCTCGGTGAAAAACTCGCACTTGCCCCGAAGATTTCAGATATTTCAACTCTTTATTATGCCACACATCACAATTTTTCCGGTATACTTCTGCGATATGAACCATAACCTACATAATATTTTTTGACAAAAAATATAACCGACTCAAAATGCACTAAAAAGTAAGAAATAACTGCGTCATTTAGTTGCTTTAATTTACTTAAGCATATCTATGAAGTCGGTGCCAACCAGTTTTGAGTCGGTTCTATTTTTTGTTAAAAAAATTTATTTCTTACTTTTTAGTGATTTATCGACACGTAACCTACTTGTACTATACTCTAATAGTATATTATACTGCACTAGTAGCCAAAAAACTTTTGAATAAAAATAGAACCGACTCAAAACGCACTAAAAACTAAAAAATAACTGTGTCATTTAGTTGCTTTAATTTACTTAAGCATATCTATGAAGTCGGTGCCAGCCAAGTTTAAGGAACATTTACTTTACGTCATCGGAAAAAATTAGCATTCTAGGTAACGTCCTTAAAGTAGAAACCTTTAACACCTAAGGCACCGACTCCTAGATATGCTTAAGTAAATTAAAGCAACTAAATGACACAGTTAAATAATGTATATATTATTTAATTGTACATTTTCTTAGAAAATAAAATATATTTTTTTATTCAGTTATCCGGATTTTCGATAATCTAAATGCCCTTCGACAAAGTTATTAGTCTGGTTAACTGTCTCTACTGTACTTCCTACTAGTGCGAAAGTTTGTGAGGATGTGTTTATATAAGTATGTTTGTTGCTCTTTCACGCAAAAACTACTTAATGGATTTTGATAAAACTTTACATTAATACATCTTATACATCAGAACGCATAAGCTAATTATTACTCCGAAAAAAATATAGAAACGGGAACTACGCGCGTGAAACCGCGGGCGTCCTCTAGTATTATATAAGATTATTCTAATATATAAAATTTCCCTGTCACAATGTTAGTTACTGTACTCTTCCGAAACGGCTTTACCTTTTTTTACCAAATTTTGTATGCGTATTCAGCAGGTCTGAGAATCGGATACTATCTTATTTTCATCTAAATTTTCTTTTGTAATTTTTAATGCAAGACAAAGTTCGCCGGGTCAGCTAGTATTTTATAGAAAACAATAAAGATAAGTAAAACCTGTTTGTTGTTTATTTTTTTAATTTATGAAAGGTATAGGCAACCCTAGCTGTAGGGCTGGTTGACCTTCGGCCCGAGTGCTGTTTAGACTTACAAATTACACGTGGGTACTTCTTTTACACTTCGTAATTTAGAATATTGAATAGCAGGTATCTTTTTTCATGTTTTAGAAATGAAAATTTCTTTAACCACGTCGGGTCATTTTCAAATAGGGTAAAAGAACACCCCTTAATGACACTAAAATACAATATTTTGTAATAACCCAAAAATAATAAATACAGTTTTAAAGTTAGATTGAAGTTGTTTAACCTAATTTTTTAATTATGAAATTGTTCTAAATTCAATCTTTAACTAAAAAATTTTTCTAATTCAAATTAGTATCTAATCCTAGATTAGCGCGTTCTTAAGAACAATATAAATATAAAATCTTTATAATATAACTAAAGAGTCTAATGCTAAATCGGCTGATCCGAGTTACTAAATCAATAAGTAGAGCCATAAAGAAATATTTAAAGAAGAAAATAAGCTATTTTTTGCCTAGTTTATCTTTTATAATTCTGTCAATATTTTACTATTTTTTAACCGACGAAAAAAAATGGAGGAGGTTCTCAATACGACATTTTTTTTATTAGAAAGGGCATACTTCCAAGGTGGTCCCATTGTCATCATGTTAGGATCTGATGATGATATCCTGGGGAAATTGAAGGAACTCTTCAAATTTTGGAGGCACGCTTACAGCGATTTCGGTTTTTGTCTCGGTATCGGTAGCTTTTTGGCTACTAGTGCCGTATAATATACTTTGACAGTATAGTACGAGTACGTTACTGATAGTTCAATTCATTAAGACGCGCCCCGCTATTTCTCGCGAGGGGAAACCGAAGGGTGCGGGGAGTACAGTTCGAACATCAGTCTCGAGTCGACCACGGCTCGGTGTACACGGGCTAGTGTAGGTTGTATCGCTGCGTGTCATGAGCGAACGGAATGATGCTCTACTTAATATTTTTACCAATATTATATTTATAATGTCAAAAAAACGTATCGTATGATGATAAACTACACATTTAAATGTGACTTAGCCAGAAGAATCGTTCCGTTGCCCATTCCTTCAGGTTGACCGACTCGACTTTAATTTTTCTACAAAGGTCACTTGATTGGTTTGTTACTGCCAATATAGATTTTCCAAATTAGCTTAGCATAATAGCTTTGGTATTTGTACTATATATACATTGGTACTATCCTACTAAAAAGACGTACCGTCAAGCGATTTAGCGTTCCGGTACGGTATCGTGTAGAAACTAAAGGAATGTAGATTTCATGCTACTCCTAACAAGTTAGCCCGCTTCCATCTTAGTTTACATAAACTAACTTGTAATGAATCAAAATAATAATAGATATCATGGGTTTACGCTTTACAAAAACGCTAGGGGTATGGTAGACAAGACAGCGTGGAGTTGAGCTCAATCATTAAACTGTTTAAACAAAAGAAAAATAGATATACTAGGTACCTATCAGAGATGATTGTGGGTATGTGTGTTTTTAAGATATTTTTAGATGGGTTAATATATATGTCGAAGGAATTAGACTAGAGACTTAGAATAGATTGTTGTAATATTGTAATAGACGTCATTGTTTATGGAAATGTTACTGTCTGTGGATGTAATTATTTTTCGTATGTCACGAGTTTTTTTATGAAAGTAATCGAAATAGAACTAATTGTTAATCATTTAATGAGAGATATGAGATAGGTGCTTACCTAAAACTTTAACACAAAGTTAAATTCAATTTGATTTGATAAATGAATGAATGATTGATTTGTTTTAATACTCCAACCAATAAAAGAGTCGGGCGCCAAAGTCCTAGTAGAGTATTTACACCATCTTGAGAGGAATAAAGGAGTTGGGTAGTTTGTGTCTGGAGTGCGGTGAGGATATTTGGTCGAGTTGGACCAGTGTAAAAATGTTCTTAAGAAGTAAATTAAATTAGGGAGTAAAGTAAGATGGGTGTAAATAAACTACTGTTCTGAATCTTTATAATACGTCAGGAATTATAAAAATCTATTTCATGTATCAAAACATTGTGAACTTGCAATATATCTGTTCGTGAAGACAAAGTCTTTGTAACCCTAGAAAACGCCCAAGAGATTAATAACCACTAAAGATGATGTCAAGGAGAATTGTTATACTCCAATATATATATTAACCTATATCAAAATATAATTTTGCTGTGCAGGACCAACACGACATATTCATTTTTAAAAAATTAGTTAAAATGAAGTAGAGCATACTGCTAGTCAAACGTGACATTCTTGTTGACATAACTAACTTGACACTTTGTGTGAGTGTGCACACATTGCTACTCGTTACGTAGTAATAGAACTCACATTCTTGCAGTTTTTATTGCACACCTGCACTGTAAGCGTTTGAAAAACAAAACACTACGAGCCATCGTGGATTGACCAAGCTATACGTGGCGATAAATCACTAAAAAGCAAGAAAAAATTTTTTTTAAATAAAAATAGAACCGCCTCAAAATGCACTAAAAAGTAAAAAAAAGAACTGTGTCATTTAGTTGCTTTAATTTACTTAAGCATATCTAGAAGTCGGTGCCAGCCAAGGTTTCTACTTAAAGGACGTTACCTAGAACCCACAAACTGCTTTACTGCGTAAAATAAATGTTCCTTGAACTTGTCTGGCACCAACTTCGTAGATATTCTAAAGTGAATTAAAGCAACTAAATGACACAGTTATTTTTTACTTTTTAGTGCGTTTTGAGTCGGTTCTATTTTTATTTTCTTATTTAAAGGTAGATAGAACACGTTTGGTATAAGATTTAGACGCAGGCCGGATGCGGTCATGGTTTGGACAGCTCGGGATAACAAATGAATAGTATAAAATAAGTAATTTATTTCTGTCTATCTAATATAATACCCAAATATCTACCTATTTCTCGCACAAACGACCCTCTAGCACCGTATTTCCTGGAGCCCATTTCCTTTTATCAGTAAAATGTTGCAGAATACATTTCCGCCATTTTCTTTTCTTATCTTGAACATCACTGCAGAAATCGTTTTCTGAGTATTAGGCTGTGTAAGGAGCCAAAACGTTTATTTAACGTATACGAAATGGTTTAAGATTTTTTATCTACTCTATATAATCTTAAATGTACACAATTTTTTTTTATAAATACATATTGTATGATTATTATGTTGTTAACTTTTGCTATAAAAGTGTTAATTGAGCTCTGGATACATGGTTTTTAGAAGAAATATCACTGTTCATTTGTTGTGATTTTGTATACTTACAGAAACTGCGGCGTAGACTTTAGTTCGATGGGCTCCGCGTGGCAGTGTTATGCGCAATGGATTTATAATGGATGGATCAGTCCCTGGGGTCGATTCCCGGCTGTCGATGTCTAGCCAGTGGGAGGCTTTGGACGTGGCCACCATCCTGTCGACAAATACGCACCGCCAAGCTATTTAACATTACGGTACGATGTCGGTAGAAACTAAAAAGGATGCGCATTTTATCATAATCTAGGACCCCTACTATCATCTTAGATTGCATCATCAGTTATCAACAGGTGTGATTGCAGTCACTAACTTAGTATAGGTCTAACTTAAGTGCAATCACACTTGGTGATAATAAAAAGAGTCATATCATTAGCGGACGGATTATTAATAATATTTATTAGCATTACAACCAAAAATTACAAAAAAAACTAACTTTTCTGTCATTGGCGCAAGTTAGAAACTTTCCCTTGATACGCCACCATTACCGTACATCCTGAAGCTAATTTCCCTTTATCAGTGCTACGTTAGGAAGTATTACACGTACATTGTCTCTGTACCGAAGTTGGCCGCAGAATCCTCGCCCACAATCAGCTGAGCGAGTTCAGGGAGTCGTATTGGTGTCGTTAACATTTACGAACTTGAATAGATTAGACTGGTGTATACGTGTACTGTGTTAGGGTTAAATTACCTACAATCTTTGCTTTATATGAGTTTTATGTTTGATATTATTTTAAACGATGTTGTCTGTTGAACTTTATCTTTGTTATTGTTCAATTTATATTTATAAAGGTTTAAGTTAGTTTAATTTAGTTAAAGTTTTATCATCGGAATGTTTAAATGGTCTACTTTAAAGTGAAATTATTCGAGTAGTCGTGAATATTAAGCATTTGTACCATTTATTTGGATAATCTCACGGACCAAAACTAAGCACATAAAATACAGAACTACTTTCATGTATATCAGCAACGAAAAATCAGAAGAAAAATAATAAGTTTTCTGTCATTGGCGGAAGTTAGAAACTTCCCCTTAATAAGACACCATTACCGTACATCCTGAAGCTAATTTCCCTTTATCAGTGCTATCTTAGGAAGTATTACACGTACATTGTCTCTGTACCGAAGTTGGCCGCAGAATCCTCGCTCACAATCAGCTGAGCGAGTTCAGGGAGTCGTATTGGTGTCGTTAACATTTACGAACTTGAATAGATTAGACTGGTGTATACGTGAACTGTGTTAGGGTTAAATTACCTTTGCTTTATATGTGTTTTATGTTTGATATTATTTTAAACAATGTTGTCTGTTGAATTTTGTCTTTGTTATTGTTCAATTTATCTTTATAAAGTTTCAAGTGAGTTTAATTTAATGAAAGTTTTATCATCGGAATGTTTAAATGGTCTACTTTAAAGTAAAATTATTCGAGTAGTCGTGAATAGTAAGCATTTGTACCATTTATTTGGATAATTCCACGGACCTAAACTAAGCACATAAAATACAGAACTACTTTCATGTATATCAGCAACGAAAAATCAGAAGAGAAATAATAAGTTTTCTGTCATTGGCCCAAGTTAGAAACTTCCCCTTAATACGCCACCATTACCGTACATCCTGAAGCTAATTTCCCTTTATCAGTGCTACGTTAGGAAGTATTACACGTACATTGTGTCTGTACCGAAGTTGGCCGCAGAATCCTCGCTCACAATCAGCTGAGCGAGTTCAGGGAGTCGTATTGGTGTCGTTAACATTTACGAACTTGAATAGATTAGACTGGTGTATACGTGTACTGTGTTAGGGTTAAATTACTTACAATCTTTGCTTTGAATGAGTTTTATGTTCGGTATTATTTTAAATGATATCTGTCGAACTTTGTCTTTGTTATTGCTAATCTGGAATGGAGTTGAGTTTAATATTATTGAAAGTTTTATCACCAGTCTTGACATCCCCTCTCAGTGTGGGTCTCTTTGTATAGAGAGGTGTTTAGAACGCAGGTTTACCACGCTATTGCAATGTGAGTGGGTTTAGTGCTAAGATAATCTTTGACTGTATTTGTTTCGACGACCTCCGTGGCGCAGTGGTATGTATGCGCGGTGGATTTATAAGATGGAGGGCCTGGGTTCGATTCCCGGCGGGGCATATTGAGATTTTTCTTAATTTCTCTTGGTCTGGCTGGTGGGAGGCTTTCGCCGTGGCTAGTTACCACCCTACCGACAAAGACGTATCGCCAAGCGATTTAGCGTTCCGGTACGATGTCGTGTAGGAACCGAAAGGAAAAAATCCACACCGATTTTGTGTGAAAAAATCCTTTTTTGTACCTACTGTGTTACGGTTACAGAACCACCTCCTATCTATTTTACCAGAGGTCGACTGCACTACACCCTGGTTCTCGTTACTGTTGGAATTTCGGAATAAATGCAGCCTATATGTTATTCTTATATGTAAGCTATATTGTTAACCGATGAAAAAAAACCGAGGAGGTTCTCAATTCGACACGGATATTTTTTTTTATGTATGACCACGCATAACTTTTTACAGAGTTGTCCGATTTTGATAATTCTTTTTTTATTAAAAAGGGCATACTTCCAAGGTGGTCCCATTGTCATCATGTTAGGATCTGATGATGATATCCTGGGGAAATTGAAGGAACTCTTCAAATTTTGGAGGTACGCTTACAGCGATTTCGGTCTTTGTCTCGGTTTTTTTTTTTTTTTTTTTTCTGACGAGGAGGAAAAAATCCCTCCGGACTTCTGCCTCTCGGCAGGGTATGTCCGACTTGCACGGACTAAAACGACCTCCTCGAGACTCCGAGGATTGGCACGGTACCGCAACGCATTTCTTCATGCCCCCTCTTACATATTTTCTCTTTTCTTCTTCTCCTCTTTTTCTCTTTCCTCTCTCCTCCTCATTATGCACCTTAGCATTTCAGCATATGTGTGCCAGTCTTTCTCATTGCTGAGCATACGCGCTATAAGGTTTTGGGGCCCTACATCGCTGTTTGCTCCTTGTGCCACTAGTCTTAGATCCGCGCAAGCCGGACACTCGAAAATTGCGTGTCTCGGGGTATCCTCTTCTCCGCAGAAGTAGCAAGCTTCTGTCGGGGTTTTCCCAATAGCAAACAGATAGGTATTAAACACCCCGTGGCCGCTAAGCGCCTGGGTGAGCCATCGATCCACCTCTCCGTGTTTTCTGTTTAACCATTGTTTCAGATCGTTGATTATTTCCCTCGTCCACGCTCCTTTCCCTCCTGCCCTCCATGTAATTTCCCATTCGGTAACAGATTCTTCTCGCAATTCCTGTACTTTTAGCTCTTTATTTGCAAATAATCGGGCACGTTCCCTGACCATTTTGTCAATGGGGACAAGGCCTGCAATTACGAGTACTGCATCCGTGGAGATTGTTCGGTATGCTCCACAGATACCAATAGCCAACCGCCGCTGTACCGCTTCCAGCTTTTTTCGATATAGCTCTACCCTCATTGCTTTGTCGAAGATTGGCGCCCCGTAGAGAACAACAGAGTGGGCTACCGATGCTAGAACTCTTCTCCTGCTCGCTCTAGGCCCGCCTTTAGATGGCATCAACCGATAGAGTGCCTCCGTCATGTTTTGAGCCTTTTTTGCCACCTCCTCTATATGCTTTTTATAGTTCAGATTCTTGTTTAACCATAATCCCAAGTATTTAACATGGTCTTTTGGAGTGATTATGGCTTCCTGAACTATAAATCTAATCGGGTCTAGTTTCCGTCTCCCGCTAAAAACTATCGCTTCAGTCTTTTCTGGAGCTAAAGACAGCTGCTTTCCAAGCATCCACTTATTTATTTGCTTTAGCGCCGTGTTGGCCTTGACCATAAGTGGTCTTTCAGTATTTGCGACGACTACTAAGGCCAAATCATCGGCAAAGCCCACTAGTTGGACGCCCTCTGCAAAGTTTATCCGGAAGACCCCGTCGTAAAGGATGTTCCATAGGGTTGGACCCAGAATTGATCCCTGGGGTACCCCGCAGCTGACTTTTATCATATCCTCCCTTCCTTTGATGTCCTTTACCTTGATGTATCTCTCCTCTAGGTAGCTTCCAACAAGGTTTTGTATGTACCCTGGAAACTGCCTCTTCCTTAGTTCCAACAATATTTCTTTCCAGGGCGCCGAGTTGAAAGCGTTTCTGACATCTAAGCAAATCAAGGCGCATAGTTTCCGGTTTCTGGAAGTACCTTGCTTAGCATCTATAGCGATTTTCACGATTTTTTCTATTGCCATTAAAGTAGAGCGACCCTTCCTAAAACCGTACTGCTGGTTTGAGAGGCCACCGTGCTCGGGTAAAAGCTCCTCAATTCTGTTCAATAGAACTTTTTCCAAAAGTTTTCCATAGGAATCCAACAGGCAAACGGGTCTATATCCAGTCGGGTCATTCATTGGTTTGTTCGCCTTTTTCAGCAACACTAGGCTAGCTATTTTCCACGCTAAGGGAAAGTTGCCGGATGCAAAAGCCTCGTTTAAGATGTTCTTAATTTTCTCAGGTATCACCTCGACTGCGATTTTGACTATCTCCGGAAAGATCAGGTCTGGTCCAGGTGCTTTCTTTGCTTTAAGACTCCGTGCTGCTACTTTTATTTCCTGCACGGTTATCTCCATCCTTTCAGGATCCTCTACTACGATCCGGCAGAAATCCTCGTGTGCTGGAAATAACACATCCGTCACTGATTTGATCAGGTCCATGTTTAGTCCTGGAGGACTGCATCGTAGCTTTTTAGTTACGATCTTATAACCAAGCCCCCATGTGTCCTTATCCACTTCCTCGCAAAGCCCTCTCCAATGACTCTCCTTCGATTTTATTATGGCTAGATGCAAGTTAAGTTTTGCCGATCTGTATTGATCTCTCAATGTATCCTCTTTTCCGCCATTTTCCTGTCCGATTGAGTCTTCTTTATTACTTTTTTTCCTTTGCCTCGTATATTTTCTACGACATGTTGTACATAGCTTCCTCTTTTGTCTTATATCTTCATTCCACCAATAAACCGGAGATTTTTTGGGTAATACTTTCTTCGGCATCGCTTTATTGCAGGCGGTTGAAGTAACTTCTGTCAGTTCAGCTGCAGATTCAATCTTCCCCTGTACTAAAATGCGTTCCAGCTCTTGTCGATCAAGCTTGTCCAGTCTCCATCCCAGTGGTATCTGGGTAGGTGGTTTTATTTCCCTCAAGTTCACTTCAAATTTTATATATTTATGACCACTCATGCTATCTTCCTCCAAAACTTGCCAGTCTGTTATTTTTGTCTTCAGGCTGGCGCTTACAAAAGTAATGTCCGGAGTAGAATTTTTTGCTCCTCTTTGAAAAGTTGGCTTTAGGCCCACATTGACAATAACCATATCTGCACTTGCTAGAAACTCCATAATTAGGCGGCCTCGTGCGTTTTCGGTTTTGGTAGACCAGACGTTTGAGGCTGCATTAAAGTCTCCAGCAACCATTATATCGCCTTGGTGAGCCTCGATGCTATCGAAGAGTTCGCTCAGATCTTTCTCGAACTCTTCAAAACTGTAGTTTGGCGAGAAGTAACAGCTATACATGATAAGTCCGGACAGGTCAATTGCAATGAAGCCGTTTCCCTGCGCCACAACTTTTATCTGCATCCCACTGTTAAGCGCTACCACAGCTGCATCACCTCTCAAATCTATTAACCAATTTTTCGCATTTGCTATCTTTCTGTTTGGTTCCGATATGATAACTATATCGATGTCATGTTCTCTTGCAGTTACCTCCAGCAGGTCGTGGGCGGATCGTATCCTATCAAGGTTTATTTGTAATACCTTGATTGGTGACCCTAACAGATCACGACCTGCCGCTACTCTCCGTTTTTTGGCCTGGTTTTTATTAGGCCAGGCACCACTTCTTTCCAAGATGGACAGCTCTTAGACCCGATGCGGTGATCTATGTTTATTCTATCCTTGTCTTTACATATGGCACATGCCATCTTATTCGCACACTCCCTTGCTTTGTGTCCTTCATTCCCACAATTGTAGCACTTAGTACTCCGATCTTGGCCCGGGCACGCGGCAGAAATGTGACCATATTCAAGACACCTGTAGCATCTTTTCCTTTGAGCTAGGATGCTAACCGACACCCTCAACCATCCTATCTTTATTTTCTTTTCCTCCGCTAGTATTTGAGCTTCTTCCTTCGACATCTCTATTATTGCTGTCTTGACCCCGTAGCTATTCTCCCAGAAGCTTTTAATTCTAAATTCATTCACTTTCTGTTTGATGGCATGTTCTATATCTTCTCTTTCGACTGTGACATCCATGCCCTTTATTATTACGTCTGCAGATTCTTTTAGTGTTCGTAGTGTTAAGGTGGGGCACACTCCTCCCACTTTGCTTTTTATTTGTGATACTCCTCCTGTTTGCCCTTTTTCTATTTCCATTAGTATGTCACCTTTTCTTGTTTTTCTCACTTTCGAGAAGACAATATCTTCGTGTGCTAGTCCTGATTTCACTTCCTTCAAGACGCTAGCGTAATCACGGTCTTTCACCTCCACTAATAGTGCTTCAGGTTTTGCTATTAGCTTTTTAGTTTTAGCCTTCGGCTGCTTCTTTTTACCTTCTTCATATTTATTCCCCTTCTTTTTCAGCGCTTGTGTGCATTCTTTATTCTGCTCTTGGCTTTTTCTATTTCCTACGCTTTTCTCCTTCCTTTTATCATTTAACTCTTTTGCTGTCCGCTCGACGGTGCCTTTGTTTTCATCGGGCTTTATGTTCTCCTTGCGGTATCGTCGTTTCCCTTTATTTTTCACTTCCTTCCAGTCTGTTCCTAGATCGTCGTCCCATTCTAGTCCTTCCATTTCACCCCCGGTAGATGTATTTGTGCCTTTATCTTCTACAGCAAGTACTTTTTTGGCCCTCTTTGGGATCCTTTCCCCCTCCCAATCGTTATCTTCGTTCATTCTTTTGATATCCATGATTCTTCCGCATGTTTTGTTTTGTAGCTCTCGAAGTTTTAGCTTAATTTCGTTGGCCGTGTTCTTATATGGCCCCTGTTTGTCCACAAGGGAGTTTACAAACACAATATTATCAAAAAATTCTTTCATTAAGCGGTCTTCTTTTTCTTTTAAAGTTTCTGTCTCTTTGCTAGCAGGTGATTTTTTCCGCTTATACTCTCCCCTATTTCGCGGTGTACTCGCCAAAGGCGAGAAAAAAGTTAAGGGGCTAGCATATGATGCTCGTTGAAATTGTGTTCCTTCGTCGCCAGTAGATATCCCGTCTTCTGTCTCCGTTTGTTCCGTGTCAGTTTCCGTTCTTCGTGCTTGAGTCGTCTTCGGTGGCGTGCGCTTTAGCAAGCCAGATCTCGCAAATGGTTTATCCCACTTAGGCAAAACTTTGCCCCCCCCAGAATACGAGGGGCAGCCCCTATCATCGGCCGAAGCCTCCAGGGGGCGGGATTCCCCGTTACCGGGACCCGCCTGGGGAGTGTATTTTTTTAGTTGTGCTTCCATGTTCAAATTCTATCCTCCTACTCAAAACTTCCAAGAGAAAACCAGCCGCCCAATATGGAACAGACGCTGATACCAGGCAAGCCGCTCGCTCCGAGTACAGACGCTGCCTGGATTTGTGTTGCATGCTTTTGGTCCGCGCCAGGTATTTTATTTCCCTAGTACCCGCCAGACGGTTCTGGTGAGGGAACTCCCCTATCCGCCACCCGGGGACGCGCCCGATGGGAGAGCAGCCAACTCCACACGGGTTGTCTCGGTATCGGTAGCTTTTAGGTTACTAGTGCCGTTTAATATACTATGAAAGTATAGTACGAGTACATTAGATACGTGGCGATAAGTCACTAAAAAGTAATAAATAAATTTTTTAACAAAAAATAGAACCGACTCAAAACGCAATAAAAAGTAAAAAATAACTGTGTCATTTAGTTGCTTTAATTTACTTAAGCATATCTAGGAGTCGGTGCCAGCCAAGGTTTCTACTTTAAGGACGTTACCTAGAACCCATAACCTGCTCTACTGCGTTAAATAAATGTACCTTAAACTTGCTGGCACCGACTTCATATATATGTTTAAGTAAATTAAAACAACTAAATGACACAGTTATTTTTTAATTTAGTGCGTTTTGAGTCGGTTCTATTTTTTGTTAAAAAATTTTATTGTGCTACAGTCAATAGGTCAAACAGTGTTATTTCTCTTATATTGTACTCGTATATTTTGTTAATACGAGTAATAATCCCAATCAAGCGGATCCAAGGTCTGGGAGCCGCGTTCCCATCGTTAACATTTACGCAGTTGAGCAGGCAAGCTTGTATTGTATTAATAACAATTAAAGGTTCGTTCATCGACCAAATATTTGGCCTTGGCAATAACATGTCAATTTAGTAAGAGCCCGCGCAAACATAAGAGTTCAGCGTATGTACTACGCAAAGTTTAACTTTATATAAGTTTTTGACGGCCGACGGTTTTTGGCACAGTGGGTAGTGACCCTGCTTTTGCGTCCTAGGCTGTGGGTTCTATTCCCACATGAAAAATGTTTGTGTGATGAGCATAGATGTTTTCCAGTGTCTGGTTGTTTATCTATATATTATAAGTATTTATGTTTAATATATATAAAAATATTCGTCAGTTTTCATAGTACCCATAACACAAGCTGTTTACGCTTACTTTGGGGCTATATAGCGATGTATGTAATTATCCTATAATATTTATTACGCAAAACGCAAATACCGAAATGTCTGAGCCCCGAGTGTTTTACCGAGTCATTGCGTAAAAAGTCACGTCAATCTATGTGGAAATTGAAGCGTTTTCTAACGTTATTATTAGATAAAGTAAGGTTTGCTTCTTTAACGATCACTATTTTGATGACATTGACCGGGACCGACGACTTAACCTGCTCTCAGAGAAGAGGGGGTAACACTACTAACTTCCCAACTCCATGCTAAGATTTTTTTTTAGAAAAACCAAAAGCTCGGTCTAATTGCCCGAATTAAAGCTTGATCACAGGACGTGATACGAAGCTAACCACTAAACTAACAAGGCAGATGAAAATTTATTCACCTTCATTCATTTCCATAAAATTATGAAAATTTAATTATTACTTGCATTAAAAAAAGTGAGTAAAACTCTTGGCTCGAACTAATTAAACTGTAAAATGTGTAATGTTCAAGTCAAGAAATATTGTTGTGAAACTAATTAAAAGTATCACACCTAAGCCCGATCTCAATAAACTGTGAAATCTCAGTGCAAGTTATGAAACATTATAAAACTAAACATAATAAAACATAATAAAACGCTTTCATCAAAGTAAGTTTGGCCTGTGTTTGTTTACACGAAGCTGTTCCGTTTCGTAATTGTGCATTAATCTAAATTAACATTACTGTTTGTTTTGTTTTTAATTTTTAATCCCTTACGCGTCTTTGATCTGTCGGCATTCGTTGACCTATATGCGGTGTTGCGGTCAGGTGCCTACTGTATCAACCGAGGTTAATTTAAAAATAGAATGAAACATAAATAAATGAAAAATAAATGTTATTTAATTCATGTTTGTTTCTATGACAAGGATTAATGGAGGTTATTGGATCGGATCAGCTTCGATTTTCACAGACGAAATAGAAGTAATAGAATTCTATAAGATGACTTTCTTAATTATGCATGAATCTAAATTAACATTACTGGTTGTTTTGCTTTTAATTTTTAATCCCTTACGCGTCTTTGATCTGTCGGCATTCGTTGACCTATATGCGGTGTTGCGGTCAGGTGCCTACTGTATCAACCGAGGTTATTTATAGAATGAAATATAAATAAATGAAAAATAAATGTTACTTAATTCATATTTGTTTCTATGACAAGAATTAATGGAGGTTATTGGATCGGATCAGCTTCGATTTTCACAGACGAAATAGAAGTAATAGAATTCTATAAGATGACTTTCCTTATTATGCATGAATCTAAATTAATATTACTGTTTGTTTTGCTTTTAATTTTTAATCCCTTACGCGTCTTTGATCTGTCGGCATTCGTTGACCTATATACGGTGTTGAGTTCAGGTGCCTACTGTATTAACCGAGGTTAATTTAAAAATAGAATGAAATATAAATAAATAAAAGATAAATGACAAGAATGTAAGGCGGTTATTAGATCAGCTTCTATGTTTATACAAGTAACGGAGTCGTCATCAAATCAGACCAAAGACCTAATACAGAGCTAGGATTGCCTGCTTGTAGAAGAAGGGATGTGGAGCTTATATCCACTGCGGTAATCTGATGAAGGTTGGTGGGCTAACAGACAGTAAATGATGATTTCGTAAAGAGTAACCGCTGGATTCTCTTGTTAGTAGAATCTGTCATCTGAACCTGTGGTAGAGCCATCAGACAAATTTGAAATGTCAAACGGGATTAGTCCGCAGGTATTTTTGATACACTTTTTGTAGGAGCTATTAATTATTATTTATTGGTCATTAATAACTGAAAAATAATCATAATTTAATAATTCTTATTATCGTGCTTGTGAAAAGGTAAAAGGCCATCTTCCAAGCATTTTTTGTCATCAAGAAATTTATCAAAAGTAAAATAACCTTGATTTAATAAATATTATAATTCAATCCAATGATACATCCAAAACTGCTCTAGGTATCATGTTATGAATTTTTGAAAGAGTTATCTTATCCCTAAAACAAAATCGATGTTAAATTTCGATACACATTACAGAGATACACATACCGACTGTTTAGTTTCTCTATTTAATTTGAAATACCTACTTTACTTTAGTTTACATCATTTATCTCTTGACTGTAATCATACCTGATGGTTAGAGAAGACGCAATATAACCCACATTCAAAAGTATCCGTCCAATAGTTGTTAGTGGTGACAAACTTTTAGAACCCTTCATAAATGTTTCGCACGCCATTCCGTCACGGTCACAACGTACAAGGCAACTATCTCTGTTGAAAAAGGTACATTAAAGGTAAGTAGCTCTTCATACACATGCCCCATATATATCTCTCGCCTCGACCTACTTGCGAAATGTCGCTTTGATGCAGGCAAAAACATCGCAACGTTACCTGAACGACGCGTTAACGATGCAAAAAATTTTCATAAGTACGAATAACTAGAGGCCGATGTAAATCCCTTTGGCGTTTCAGATATTTTTACATTGCCCGTCTCTCGTAAACTGACTTGTCATTCGGAATTTACATCCTAATTGCCAGAGTTTGCTTTAGCAAATAAAATCGCGGCGTATTTAAGAGTTTTAGAATTTTGCTTAAAGTTTCGATTGAATGGGGGATCGAATGATGTACATCTCTTTGCCATTTCAGATAATTTTACCACTTTTACTTGTTATTCAGAAATTACATCCTAATTGACATAGATTGCTTTAACAAATAAAATCGCGGACTGTTTAAGAGTTTTACAGTTTTGCTTAAATTTTCATAAGTACGAATAAATAGGGCCAAATGATGTAAATTTCTTTGCCATTTCAGATAATTTTACCACTTTTACTTGTTATTCAGAAATTACATCCTAATTGACATAGATTGTTTTAACAAATAAAATCGCGGACTGTTTAAGAGTTTTACAGTTTTGCTTAAATTTTCATAAGTACGAATAAATAGGGCCGAATGATGTAAATCTCTTTGCCATTTCAGATAATTTTAGCACTTTTACTTGTTATTCAGAAATCACATCCTAATTGACATAGATTGCTTTAACAAATAAAATCGCGGACTGTTTAAGAGTTTTATAGTTTTGCTTAAATTTTCATAAGTACGAATAAATAGGGCCGAATGATGTAAATCTCTTTGCCATTTCAGATAATTTTACCACTTTTGCTTGTTATTCAGAAATCACATCCTAATTACAAGACAAAGAATTACTTATAAATTCGCGTTTGCTCTAAATTTTTATAAGTACGAATAACTAGAGGCCGATGTAAATCTCTTTGGCGTTTTAGATATTTTTACACGCTTTTTACATTGCCCATCTCTCATAAACTGACTTGTCATTCGGAATTTACATCCTAATTGTCAGAGTTTGCTTTACCAATTAAAATCGCGACCTGTTTAAGTGTTTTAGAGTTTTGCTTTAATTTTCATAACTAGTTACCAACAGATAGGGCCGAATGATGTAAATCTCTTTGGCGATTTAGATATTTTTACATTGCCATCTCTTGTAAACTCTTTCCGTAAATTACATCATAATTGCATAAAATAACTTTGGCAAATGAAATCGCGGGCTATTTAAAGCTTTATTTAAAAAGTTTTATAAATGTACAAATTGCAAGAAAATGTGTTAGCAAATAAATTGCGATCTGTTTAAATCATTTTTCATAAGTAAGTATCATTACGGACGAGTGTTGTACAAACTCTATGGTATTTCACATAGTTTTACATTGCCGTGTCTCATAAATTTCTGGAAATACTCGTTGAACCGATGACATCATGTAAGTATCAGATAGCGGGTGGATGCAGGCAGCTCAAGACTATGGTTTTTCGGAAATCTTGGAGCACAGTCTATGGTCTAATAATTTTTTTGACGCCTTCCGTGGCGCAGTGATATGCGTGTTAGATGTCTGTCGGAGGTCCTGGGTTCGATTCCCAGTGGGGCAGATTGAGATTTTTCTTGATTTCTCTCGGTTTGGCTGGTGGGAGGCTTTGGCCATGGCTAGTTACCACCCTACCGACAACGACATACTGCCAAGCGATTGAGAGTTCCGGTATGATGTCGTGTAGAAACCGAAAAGGGTATAGATTACATCCTACTCCTAACAAGTCAGCCCGCTTCAAACTAAGTTTGCATCTTCACTTAACATCAGGTGTGATAGCAGTCAAGGGCCAACTTGTAGTCGATAAAAAAAAATGTAAATGTAGCCTGTGTTTACACTCTTGTAAATACGTTTTCTATAGAAGTATCGGTATAAAAAGTAGACTATGTAAAAAATTAGATTAATCTATTACCCTGCCGAATGCTTTCCATTCTATATAGATTAATCTATTTCCTATCAAATGTTTTCCATTCTATAAGCACATTTGAAGTTATACCTAATAGAGTTCTAACTCTTCTTTGTCAATACGTATAGATCTTAGTTAGACAAGGAGCGTCAATGTATTCCGATCTGTCGCTATCCATCAATATGCGGCACGCATGTTACCCGTTATGTCACAACAAGTTAGGCTCTTGTCAACATCGCGTACCAATTTGCATCCCAAATGAGATGTAAGTCGATCTTACCAATTTTCATATTAATTTATCGCCGGTCGATTATTTAAATTTCAAAATGACTTAGTTACTACCGCAGTCTAGCTATTATACAGATAAGAAATTAAATGTACTTGTAACTAGATACAATAATCTATTGAAGAAATTATTTTGAATACCATTTTGATCAATTGAATGACAATAATCGTAATATATAAAGGCCTGTCTGCCTAGCCCGAGAGGTAAGTTAAATCAAGAATATTTTTTGTAAAAATAAATCTCTAAAGTAACTACGAATGTAAACTAAACTTATATGGGTTTCATAAAGTTACGAGTAAGTCACTAAGCCATAAAAAAGCAAGACCTAGAGTCTGTAGCAAAACTTACCGTAATATCTAAATGCTGAAGTAATGGAACACGTAGTTCACAGAATTAATACACATTGAAATACTTATACTGACTGGAAAACACAGTGTTGGTGGACTTCCCACATGGCTTTTTAGGGAGCATATATGTGATGATATATGTGTGTTCTTCTGAATATGTTGGTTTGGCTACATACACTGATTATTATGAATATGAATCGAAAATATGATCGATTACGTAGTGTTTTAAATGATACCTGTATGACGATTCAAAAAAAAAGTCAGTTTTGAAGCCGATGTATATTATAATCCAATGAAATTTGGCCATATTGAACTAAAGGTGGGACGATTGACGAGACGTAAGCGAGATGTTCGTACGATGTATTTTTTTAAGAAATGACATACTGGACAAAATCCTGTTTCATTAATAACATAGTTTATGGTAGATAACTGCATGATGCTTATACTGTAACAGTAATTTACTATTCATCAAAAGAGGAAGCGAGTGTAGCTAATAAAGATAACTTTAACGATGACATTTTGAACGGTTTTTAATTTAATTACGACGACATTTATATATGCTTTTATTGGCTACTGGATCCTCATTAAGGCAATCGTAAAAGGACTATGCGCGTGTGGTCGCGATTATTCCTATGACTTAATGCAAATATACGAAATACTGTACTTAATATGGATTATATTTTTATACCCTTAAAATAGATTCGTGAAATCCTTACATGTCACATAGTCCAGTCCTTTTGGCTATTTTAAACTCCAATCTGCGGAAAAATTCCTATTGAGCTGAATTTTTGTATACACCTTTATTAGGGTATTGTAATGAAGATGTGAAAAATCGACATTGATATCGTGCCGGCTAAAAAAGTTATAAAGGTCAAAAAGTTACAAAAATCAATCAAATCAATGTCGAAAGGTGTACACAAAAATTCAGCTCACTAGGAATTTTTTCCGCAAATAAAACCTAAAATGACTGGATTAACAGTCACTTTTTATTTATTACAAGTTACTGATGGTAAGTAATGATGCACTCTAAGATGGAAGCGAGCTATCTTTGTTAGGACTCCACACGCCTTTCGGTTTCTACTCGACATCATACCGGATATATCGCTTGGCGGTATATCTTTGTCGGTAGCGAGGTAATTAGGCACGGCCAAAGCCTCCCACAAGCTAGACCAGGATTAATTAAGAACATCTCAATCAGCCCAGCCGGGAATCGAACCTAGGACCTCCGTTTATAAATCCATTGCGCTACACAGGCCGTCGAAACACTAACATTTAAAAGGTTTAATGTTCTTTCTTTTATTTTTACGCTTAAATAACTCTAACGCGATGTAGAAACAACGAGACGACTTAATAAATGTAACAACACTAAAAGCGAATAATATCATCGTACCTTTGACCTTTCTACTTACTAATCAATTTGAAAGCGGCGGTAAGCCTAATAGACTTAGTTTTATTTTGCTATTAGTATATATTTTTTACTGAAATATAATTATTACGTCTAATACCTAACAAGTAATACATTTTTATGTAATTATTGAAAAGCTTTGAAATTTAATATTTTCTGAAACTTGATATCTGCTAAAGACGCTTTCTTTAGCGTCGTATCCAATCGAGAGTTGACTGTAGATATATTGGTCTGAACAAGATTGTCGTACAGATTTGTTGTATCGTAATTTCTAAAAAAAAAATAATAATTTTTTAACTAACTCAACAGTTTAGTGATAAAAATTTTTTTTAAATAAAAATAGAACCGACTCAAAACGCACTAAAAAGTAAAAAATAACTTTGTCATTTAGTTGCTTTAAATTACTTAAGCATATCTATGAAGTCGGTGCCAGCCAAGTTTAAGGAACCTTTATTTTACGTAGTAAAGCATTTTGCGGGTTCTAGGTAACGTCCTTAAAGTAGAAACCTTGGCTGGCACCGACTAAGAAGAGTAGAGTAATTTAAAGCAACTAAATGACACAGTTATTTTTTACTTTTTAGTGCGTTTTGAGTCGGTTCTATTTTTATTTAAAAAAATTTATTTCTTACTTTTTAGAGATTTATCGCCACGTATCGTACTCGTACTATACTGTCATAGTATATTATTTGCCACTAGTAGCCAAAAAGCTACCGATACCGAGACAAAAACCGAAATCGCTGTAAGCGTGCCTCAAAAATTTGAAGAGTTCCTTCAATTTCCCCAGGATATCATCATCAGATCCTAACATGATGACAATGGGACCACCTTGGAAGTATGCCCTTTCTAATAAAAAAAGAATGATCAAAATCGGACAACTCTGTAAAAAGTTATGTATAAAAAAAAAATAAAAAAAAATATATACGTGTCGAATTGAGAACCTCCTCCGATTTTTTTCGTCGGTTAAAAATCAAGTGTCAGTCAATTGCCTTGTTCTAATTGCTTACATAGCTAGGGTAACATGTCTACACTTATAAAAAATATCTTAGAATTTCAACCACAAAATGGTGCAATTTTACTTTTTATATCAATACATTGAAAAAGTCAGATAAAAAGCTCCTTTTATCTCAGCGGCTCTGATAGATCCTTCGCTATTTACTTTTACCAATTGACTTACGCTTCAGAGCACGTATCTTTTTAACGTAAAAATAAAGTACATAAGATGTGCGTACAAAGAGATTTTCGGATTCTGTTTGCTCGAAAATACTTCATTATTTTAATGTTCCCTGTATTTTTTATTGAATGTCCCATTGGTCTAGTGGTTAGCCTATGTGGCTTCGATTACAAGGTCCTGGGTTCGTTCCCGGATCGAGCATCGGAATAATTCTGAGTTTTTAGATTACACAACCCCGGAGTCGGGTAGTTGGTGGTGTTACTCCTGCGTGTCTCGGACAGCACGTTAAGCAGTCGGTCACGGCCACTATTAGCAACATCTGTGTTTGTTCAAAGTATTATCACCCTAAGCCCGCCAAATCGCACTGGAGCAGCGTGGTGGGCCTACGCTCCATATCCCTTCTCCTTCGAGGCCGGCCTCGTAGTTGGCCGATCGTATGCTGATAATGGTGACAATGTATAATTATAGAGTTGATTACATCTGACCTCTGTTCGCGGTTTTGAAAAAACATATTTTTTAACCGACGAAAAAAAACGGAGGAGGTTCTCAATTCGACACGTATATTTGTTTTTTTTTTTTTTTTTTTTTTTTATGTATGACCACGCATAACTTTTTACAGTATTGTCCGATTTTGATAATTCTTTTTTTATTAGAAAGGGCATACATCCAAAGTGGTCCCATTGTCCTCATGTTAGGATCTGCTGATGATATCCTGGGGAAATTGAAGGAACTCTTCAAATTTTGGAAGCGCGCTTACAGCGATTTCGGTTTTTGACTCGGTATCGGTAGCTTTTTGGCTACTAGTACCATATAATATACTATGACAGTATAGTACGAGTATCGTACGTGGCGATAAATCACTAAAAAGTAAGAAATAAAATTTTTTAACAAAAAATAGAACCGACTCAAAACGCACTAAAAAGTAAAAAATAACTGTGTCATTTAGTTGCTTTAATTTACTTAAGCATATCTAGGAGTCGGTGCCAGCCAAGGTTTCTACTTTCAAGGACGTTACCTAGAACCCACAAACTGCTTTACTACGTAAAATAAAGGTTCCTTAAACTTGGCTGGCACCGACTTCATAGATATGCTTAAGTAAATTAGAGCAACTAAATGACACAGTTATTTTTTACTTTTTAGTGCGTTTTGAGTCGGTTCTATTTTTTGTTAAAAAATTTTTCTATGTAACAATTAACGGGATTAGCATTCGCCGTTTTGATCGACAAGGATTTTTCTAATTGACGAGACTATTCCAAACGAGGTCCACCTGACGTTAAGTGTAAACTATCAATACAGTAATACTTGGCGGGTTATTTATTCGTATCATCATCATCAGTTATGACATGAACGACGCGACGGATTCGTTGCGATTCTTTCGTCCATGAAGACGAGGCCTTACGTCATGTTTAATTAAGAGTCCCTCAGATCGTTTATTCATAAAAACTCAAAACATTTCGCACGTATCGGCTTTGCCATAAAGTGGAATATGAAATTAGATTTTTCCCTCAAAGGGAATGAATTAATTTCATTATACCGTTACCGTGAAATGATTTAATTTCATTTTCTCTCCAAAGTCCAATTAATTGGAAATCTTTTCCGATGGATCCCATTGAGTCAATAGTTCAAAGGGCCTTTCAATTAGATTATGTTATTAAGTTCGTGATTGCCCAGTTTATAAATAAGTAGCTTTAGTTTTTTTTTGCGTGTCCGCTGTGTAATAGGAAGTAATAAGGAAGCCTTATTTTTTATTCGATTACAAGTTGCTGTCTTATTTACCCAGTTGTTAGTTTGTGTGGTAATAATTTTGGGTTCTATTCTTGAATCATCATCATCATCATCATTATCAGCCAATAGACGTCCACTGCTGGACATAGGCCTTTTTTAGGGACTTCCAAACACAACGATCCTGAGCCGCATGATCCCAGCGGCTCCCTGCGACCCGTTTGATGTCATCAGTCCACCTGGTGGGGGGTCGACCAACACTGCGCTTTCCGGTGCGGGGTCGCCATTCTAGCACCTTCGGCCCCCAACGTCCATCAGCTGTTCGAACCACGTGCCCCGCCCATTGCCACTTCAGTTCTGCGACTCGCTGAGCTATGTCGGTTAATTTGGTTCTTCTGCGGATCTCTTCATTTCTGATTCGATCACGCAGAGATACTCCGAGCATTGCTCTTTCCATCGCCCGCTGAGTGACTCTGAGCCTTCTTATGAAGCCCGCAGTTAGCGACCAAGTCTCGGATCCGTATGTCATCACTGGCAACACGCACTGTTCGAAGACCTTCGTCTTCAGGCACCGAGGAATTTTGGACGAAAAGATGTCACGCAGTTTCCCGAACGCTGCCCAACCGAGTTGGATTCGGCGGTTCACCTCTTTCTCGAAATTGGACCTACCTAACTGGACCATATGCCCTAGGTATATATACTCGTCTACAATTTCGAGTGCAGAATTTTCAACGATAACTGGGTGGAGCGAAACATGAGCATTACACATGATCTTTGTCTTGCTCATGTTCATTTTAAGGCCCACCTGTTGAGAAACTCTGCTGAGGTCATTGAGCATATTATTAAGGTCATCTAGAGATTCTGCCATTATCACTACATCGTCGGCAAACCGCAGTTGAGTGAGGTACTCGCCATTGATGTTGATACCAAGTCCGATCCAGTCCAAGAGCTTAAAGACGTCTTCCAATGCGGCGGTAAATAGCTTCGGGGAGATAACATCTCCCTGTCGCACTCCTCGCTGCAATTGGATTGGCCTCGTAGTCTCATCCTGAATACGGACTGACATGGTGGCGTTTTCGTACAGGCACTGCAACGCTTGGATGTACCGGTAGTCGATTCGGCACCTCTGCAATGACCTTAACACAGCCCAGGTTTCCACCGAATCAAAGGCTTTCTCATAGTCCACAAACGCCAAGCAAAGTGGCCGGTTATACTCTTCGGTCTTTTGTATAACCTGCCGCAGCGTATGGATGTGGTCTATGGTACTAAAGCCTTGTCGGAAACCGGCTTGTTCGGGAGGCTGGAAGTCATCAAACCTACGAGCGAGACGATTCGTGATGACTCTGGAGAACAACTTGTAGACATGACTCAGCAGCGAGATTGGTCTGTAATTCTTCAGCAAGGTATTGTCACCCTTTTTGAAGAACAGAACAACCACGCTCCTGTGCCACGCCTGAGGCGTCTTGCCCTCGTGAATGACGGAATTGAACAATCGCTGAAGGACTTCAAGTATCGGTTTACCACCCGCTTTCAGTAGTTCTGCTGTGATTCCGTCATCACCTGGCGCCTTGTTGTTCTTTAGGTGTTCGAGAGCCATACTAATCTCGTCTAGGCTGACGTCCGGGATATCTTCGGTATAGTGTCGGGTCAATTTGGCTCTGGGGTCTTCAGCCAAATTGTCAACAGGCTTTTGAGTTGACGTGTATAACTGTCCATAGAACTTCTCGACCTCACCCAAGATCTCGGGCTTGGAAGAGATGAGATTACCGTCATCGGTCTTCAGACGCGTCAACTGACTGCGTCCAATAGACAGATCTTTCGCGAACACTTTCGAGCCACGGTTGTGTTTTATTGTATCTATGATACGCTCGGTGTTATAGCGGCGTAAGTCACATTTCTGCGACTTAGAGATCCGTCTATTGATACGTCGGTAGTTCAGAGCGTCCCCTGAAGACTGTAATCGCATTCCTTGTCTTTCCTCCATGAGCTTGAGTGTTTGGTCAGAGAATTTCTTGTTGGTTTTTGGGCGGTGGGTCTTATAGAACTTAGACCCAACCGAATGGACAGTTTCCACTAGCCTGTTGTTCAGATCGTCCACATCAACACAATGTGCTAGACAATCGAAACGGTTCTGGAGTTCCAGTTGAAAGCTTTCGGGGTTTTGGATGTGGGCACGAGTAGGTCGGAGCGTTGACTTCACCAGTCGGTACCGTTCAAGCTGTACATTGATATTCAACGTGCCTCTTACCAGTCGGTGATCACTGCCGGTTTTGACCCTATTGATCACAGAGACATCGTTGAATATATGCCGTCTGGTCGACAAGATGAAGTCAATCTCATTTCTCGTGGAACCATCGGGGCTCAACCAGGTCCATTTCCTATGTGGTGGCTTCTTGAAGAAGGAGTTCATCATAAAGAGGCCCTCCTTCTCCATGAAGTCAGCCAACATTTGGCCCCTGTGGTTCCGTTGCCCCTAGCCAAATTGCCCCACTCTCAACTCTGAACCACTCCTCTCGCCCAGCTTTGCATTGAAATCCCCCATAACAACATTGTAGTAGGAGTTCGAAGCATGCAGGGCTCTTGAAATATCCTCATACAATACCTCTACCTCCTCGTCGGGTTGTGCCGAGGTCGGTGCGTAAACCTGTATAACCTTCAACGAATACCGTTTGGTAATTCGGAGGACAAGGAACGCTACCCTGCTCGACACACTCTCGACTCGTACAACATTGTTAACGAGGGACTTGTGAACGATAAACCCAACACCACCTTGGGGCAGATGTTCGCCCTCCCGGTAGTATAGTAAATTGCCGGAATTCAGGATTATCGAGTCCTCGCCCTCTCTTCGGACTTCAGACAATCCTATAATGCTCCAGCGCAACTTACTTAATACTTCTTCCAGTTCGATCACCTTTTCGTCAGTCCTCAAAGTGCGTGCGTTGAATGTTGCCAGGTCCAGTAGTCGGGGTTGGCAGCGGAATCTCTGCCGGAGATTCTTGACACCCCTTGCCCCGCCGTTACCATGACCGCTGCCAGAGCCAGGAATAGCGGGGCTGCCGGGGACTAGGGGCTGTTTTGTTGGTCCGTCTCCCATAAAAAGAAATGCCCTATAGTGACCACGCTGGGCAGGCGGGTTGGTCACCGCAGAGCTGGACTATTCGAACCAGTGTCACTGCTGCCTGACACTGGCCTCATTTTGTAGTCCAGCCTATTTGGAATGGTTATACCGCCATTCATCGGTCGCCAGAGCCTCGTCGGTCCATCTGCAGGGTGCACCGCAAGCAGGTGAGGTTGACATTTGGGGAGGCCGACTGGAACTATCATCCCCCTTACACCCTGTCATTTAGTTGTTTTAATTTACTTAAGCATATCTAGGAGTCGGTGCCAGCCAATGTTTCTACTTTAAGGACGTTACCTAGAACCCACAAACTGCTTTACTACGTTAAATAAATGTACCTTAAACTTGCTGGCAGCGACTTCATACATATGTTTAAGTAAATTAAAGCAACTAAATGACGCAGTTATTTCTTACTTTTTAGTGCGTTTTGAGTCGGTTCCATTTTTTCTTATTACTTATTACAAGTTAGCGTTTGACTGATATCACATCTGATGGTAAATGTAGATGCAATTAAGATGGAAGCGAGCTAACTTGTTAGGAGTAGGAAGAAATCCTCACCCCTTTGGTTTCTACACGACATTGTACTGGAACGCTATCGCTTGTCGGTACGGATTTGTCGGTAGGGTGGTAACTATTCATGGACGAGGCCTCCCATCTGCCAGACCTGGACCAATTTATGAAATCTTAATCGGCCAAGCCGGGTATCAAACCCCGGACCTCCGTCTTATAAATACACTGCGAGTACCACTGAGCCACGGAGACCATCAAATAGGTGTCTATCAATCAATAAATTAACAACTGATAGTAACTCTCACAATGTTAAACTTTGTCACTCTAATATCATCAACTCGCAGTGAAGGACCGTCATCATCATCATCATTATCAGCCTATTAACGGCCCACTACAAGGCCAGGTCTCCTTCCTTATAGGAGAGGGGATAGGTGAAGGACAGTAGTGGACCTAAACTGGAAAGGCTTCTGTAAAGAGGGAGGTCCGGCCCAGTTGTGGGCCGATCACCTCAGAGACAGATTATAATCTAGAATAGCACTTAGGCTAATTTTTATCCCGGAAAACTAAAGAGCGTGATTGTGAAAATTCTAAATTCACGCGGACGAAGTTGCGTGTATCAGTAAGTTTTATGTGTAGTATTGATAGTAACGATTACCTACTCTACAAAAAATAAATACTAAATAAAAATATATTGGCCACTCTATGTGCTCTTGTTTGTATTTGAACACAAAAGTAGGAACAATAAGTTCAATTTTCTCCGACATTCATCCCCGAAATTGCCTTATTGTTGTACGGAGGAGAATCAATTTGGGGATGAAAACGAGTGACGTTAATACACAGCAAATATTGTTGGCTATCTGTGGAATTTTATCATTATGTGTTCCGAATATTTTTGACCTATTTGTCATTTGTCATTTTTTATCATAGATTAAAGACTACTAGATAGAGCCCATAGCGTGTCCACTCGTGAGACAGCAAATCAGCCTTATTGACATGACATGTCAACATTTAAAGTACATCATAAAACGTTATGTTTTAAAATATCGTAAAATACGAAATATTACTTTATATAATATAGTTTAGTAAACGCATAATACATGAAATTTGCTAAAAAATAACATATCTAAGTTTTAAATCATCAATCAATGAAGTTTATGCCTACTTACGTATGAAACGTAATTCCTTCGATTTTCTGTTCGCTGCGACTGTTGCAGCCGAAAATATTACAACCCACCATAGCACGATAACGTTTAAATTAATATAGTAACCGCAAAGTTATATTATTTATCAGCAAATTTAATAAAAAGCTAATAATTGCTCAGATATGTCCCTTGTCTGTCACAAATTCCACTCTTGACAAATAATAAAAACGAACACGCTGAAAGGGACAAAAAATAATCTTGTATCACTTTCTAATAAAGGCCGAATGAAATAAGTCTGTCACGCTCTTGAACCTACAGCCGCGTTATGACTCCATCTAGTAGTCTTTAATCTATGTTTTTTTATATAATAACATTTTATAAGTATCATCATTTTTAGCCTATTAACTATTTTACAGTACAATCTGTACAATTTAATGACATATATATATATATATATATATATATATATATATATATATATATGTATATATATATATATATATATATATATGTATATATATATGTATGTATATGTCACTGGAGCCCTGACCACCGGTTGCTTGGACCCCCAAACGGCCCGCAAGTAGAAGAGCAAATTTTTTTTAATAAATTTTTGATAGTGTTTTGTATCACATTGTTAAAGATTTTTAAAAAATGTAAATATACATTTTATATGATTAATGGAACAAATTCTAGTGTTTTAAACAGAATATATGAACGAATGCAGGTAAATAATTATTAAACCTAAAGTACATAGGAAAATATTATATGATTTAAATATTTGTTTATAAAATATTACTTTTCAAATAAATTTCAGCAACAATAAATTCAATAATTCTTGATTACTGTCATTTAATCATCTAATAAAGGACATTGTTATAATTTGCCCCAGGCTGTCCAAACGTATGCTCATATTTAACTGTTTTATTTAAATACACAATGAATTTTAAACAACTACCCATGTTTCATAGCAGTCACTAGAAAATATATCAAAAATATAAGAATTTCAATCGTTTTTTTGTATTCTGAATCACGTGACCGTCGTCGTAGTATGAAAAGTCAACTTTTATCAACCTTCATAACTTTTATCAGCGACTGCTTAGTTATTAGTAACTTTATTACTATTTAAATAGAAGATCTGTACTATTTAATGACATATATATAATCTGTGGGCTTAATCTTAATGATGCAAGTAATATACCAAGTAAGGGATGATCACGAAATAGTTGGTACTTTATTCGTACTAGCTATACACTTTTTTCTGAAGATTCTATGTCTTTTATGCCTTTGACATATGAGTAAAGGAGGAATTCCTTTACCGTACATTTAAGCGAAATCCGATGACGGACAAAGAATACGTTTTCATCAAAAAGTTCCCGCAGTATTGAATACCTCCTAAATCTAAGTATGCGACGTCGCGGGTGTTTATTATCTATATTCTATACTATTATTTATTATTTATTTGTTCACCAAAACGAAGTAAAACATAGAACAGAGACAAAAAATACAATAAGTAGAGCTGGTACAAATATATGATATCTCTGGAACCATAAGGCGTAGCATCTTGAAATTTGGTAGGAATATTCCTTCCGCCGAGTAGAGGTCAGCTAAGAACGGATTTTACGAAATTCCACCCACAAGGGGGATTGCGGTAGCGTTAAAAATAGAAAATTCCCATTTTTAACCTATAGCTCCTATCGAATTTGGTAGGAATCTCCTATATGTGATGAGCATAAATGAGAAAATACGAAAGAGAGGAGCCTGAAGATATTAATTGCGGTCCCGTGCCAACCTTGGTGTCCAGACCACCAACGACTAGGGGATCATTTTAGTCCGTGCAAGTCGGACATACCCTGCCAATATCCGAAGGGTTTTGAATTTGGAGAGGGAGTTGAATTTTTTCCTCCTCAGTATGAAAAAAAAATAAAATAAGTATACTTTAGTACCAGCATTACAGACGTGCGAAGCTGGGGCGGGTCGCTAGTGTTTAATATTAAGACACTATATTGCAGGTGGTGAATAATGCGTATGAAGTACATATATTTAAATAAATATATAGTTTATTATTATTTATAATACAATTGCTAAAGTGTTTGTCTGAAATCTTTTCACGGCTTCGCCACTGAACCGATTTAGAGGAATTTTGGTACAGAGATAAATGTAACCTTGGGGAAGTACATAGTACCTACATTTTGTCGAAAATTTCACTTAACTCATTCTCGTAGGCGTCCGCTACTAATATTACAGATAGATGACATTCAAGAATAAAAATTATAAGTATAAGCCAATGTAATCGCGGGCAATATGCAGTTTATGCAATAAATGTCAAATCACCAAACAATTAAATACCATTTTGGCGTATGACAAAATGTCATAAATAAAATATAAGTCTTTGATTGTTTGTATTTGTCCACAATAAGGCCTGTACGATTTTCCCCGACGTTCATCCCCGACATGGCCCCATTGTTGTGAGGGGAAATCAATTCGGGGATGAAAACGTGAGTGACGTTAATACACAACAAATACAGCATTTTTGGGACGGTTTGCTGCATGTTATAGACATTTTGTTTGATTCATAACGAAGTTGGTGTTAGTAAAAATTATAGCGTAGTTAAGTTAATTATGGGCTTTTTTATTTTTATTAATTACAAGTTAGCTCTTGACTGCAATGCAATCTAAGATGGAAGCGGGCTAACTTGGTAGGAGTAGGATAATATCCACAAGCCTTTGGTTTTTATACGACATCGTAACGTAACGCTGAATCGCTTCGCGGCACGTCCTTGTCGCTTCTTTTCAGACCGAGCGCGTTTGGAATCCTGTAACTTTAATAGTAAATTTACTAATTTTATTATCACCATTAGAGTTAATCATCTATTAGGTTACCTGGTAGAGATCGCTTTTTAGCGATAAGGTCGCCTATTGTATTGTATCTGTATTTAGTCTTACGAGTATATATCTGTAATTTTACTTTTCTTTATTAATATAAAGTACAATAAAGTGTACTTTCATTTTCATTTATTGTATTACTTCAAATACTGTTTATTTATTCTTTTAAATAAATCTAATTTGATTGCAATAAATGTGGATATTTGTTTTATTATATTTTAGAATATGTTTGACCTGTTCATGTTTTTAATTTTTTGTTATTCAACCTCGCGTGTGTTAAAATCAAATATAGGTCAACAATATTCATCAAGATCTCAGTTGTTAAGTGACGATGCATATTTATAAAAATCGCCCAACTGCGCCGGGAAATACTAGTGAGTTGCTAATAGCTGTGTGTGTGCTTATGTCCAGCAGTGGACGTCTGCTGGGCTGATAATAGTGATTATAATAATATAATAATAACCTTTATTTCAAGTTACATAGACTCATAATATAGTTAGTAACATTTACTTAATACTATGTTAGTCCCTTTACCCTTAAAACCTAATATTTTGTTAGTATCAATTGGTCATTATCTATGTTAGTAACTTAAACCTACGATGTTACAAGAAACACTGCTACGTCAGCTCACTAGAAACGGCCCAACAGTGTTTCACGTTAGAGCAGTCTAGTCGACTGGCAATTAAATTCAAAATGTTGTTGGAACTGCTCTTCAGCCTACACACCAGGGGCCCACACCTTTTACGCATTGTTGCATAGAAGCAATCAACTCTTGCCTCTGCGAACATTCCTGATGCGCTACAAAATCGAGGCAGCCCCAACATCACCCTGAAAGCGTTGTTGTACTGGATACGGAGAGCATTGTATGATTTTTGTGTGTATTTAGACCACAGGCTGCACGTGTAAAAGACGGTACAGTATGCCTTAAACAAGGTTACCTTCACTTTATTTGAGCAACGTGCAAACCTGCGAGCGAGCATGTTGGCTCTTACTGACAATGCTCTCCGCTCCCGCTCAATATCCATGTCATCTTTGAGGCCGGGAGTCAACCAGTGACCGAGATATTTAAATTAGTACACTCTTTTTAAAGTTATCCCATTCAGCAAAACTGATGGAACTTCAGATGGTACTTTACCCTCAGCCTCAAAGACCATTACTTCACTTTTCTTGAATTTCTTTTCTTGTATTATGAACCCATGATTGGTCTATTGCGATATAGTTTGCACTTTTGTTGGTAGTAGGTACCACCACGTGGGATGTGCGCAGCTAGCTGTTATAGTGGGGGCTCTGGCAGCTTATCTCATCACCATCTTGAAAGCGACCACGGGCTAGACCAGAGGGCATACAATTCTCCCCGAGTTGAGCCTTTACAACCAGTGTGCAAAGGAGGCCCTGGTATTCGTTGGTTCTTACAGATAGGTAAAAATAGCCATTTCTCTTAGTCACATAATCTGACTTTTTCCTCAAAGATTGAGTATCATTCTAGAAGATTTTCCCTCGTCACCAAAAAAAGGTACAACCACGTAGGTAAACGGTGGTACCTACTTCTGAAGACTTCGTATATACGTCGTTAAGTTCTATTAGCTATCTTACCCTATATTATTGTCAAGGTTTTTGAAAATATTATTGATTTTGTGCGACGAATAAAAGAGAAACAATTGCTGTCTCTCAGTTATCGTTCAAGAATTTTCCTCTAAACGTAAAACGTAAAGTTATAGTAAAAGTGAGGTTACACAATTTCCCTATGAACTAAAATTGCGCTTGCACAATCTCATTTAAATAATCCCCGCAATTTCAATTAAAACATAATCCTATTTCTAATTCCGGAGTTACAGCAAAGTGTTCATGAAACTGTAGTCGTGAGCAGAATCAATTTCACATCGCCCCAAATTTCTCACGACCAAAGCCAAGGACGAATTGAATGTTCGGATAACTTTGCCTCATTTAAATATTATAATGCTTGAACAAGCCCTCAAACAAACTCCAACACGGCTATCTGGCACCTGCATGAGGCAACCCTTACATAATTATTAGGTGGGTCCCTAAATAATTTCAAGTGCGTAACTTAAGTAAGAACTAACTGGAGCTCTTAATTTACTTAAGGACTTACGTCGCCTGTCTCGGCCGGCTGAAGTAGCGAATTACAAATTGCAAACTTAAACACGCCCCAGGCCTTGGCTAATTAAGTTTGGATGACTTAGAGACGTCAGAGGTGCTTAGAATTCCAAGTTCGCCGTTTTACTTTGTGTGCCGAAAGTTGTTTCAGTGGTGTGTCGATCGATGGAAGTTTAAATAAAAATACTTTAATCAAAACTAATTAGTTTGTTTCAAGGTTTATAGACCAGGGTAGAAGCTTTAAAAATAATGAAAAGTGAAAAAAAAATATAATAGAATGAAACCCATTAGAAAAGGAGGGAAATATGATAAAAATGAAAGGAAAAATAATTTACGGGCGATCTGAGGTCGGGAAGGGGACGGGGGTGAGTTTTTAAGGGTAAAAAACGGTTTTTCTCGATTTCCGGCAAAACTAAAAATCCTATCGAAAAAAGTCAAATGGCAAAGTTGTAGATAATAAAAAAATAATGGGTTTCATCCTATTATGATTTTTTTGGTTTTAAAAATTATCGACCCTGGACTATTACTTTATAGATAAGATTGTCTGTTTAAGGCCTAGGCGAATGTTCCTGGACCAAATGCAGGACAATTTAAAGAATGGCCAGGTCTAGAGTACCCTAAAGAAAGGATCAATGAGAGTGGAATAAGCTAAGAGAGTATGGACAGTGGCAAATGGAAGGATGTAGTCTCTACCTACCCCTATGAGAGTGAGGCGTGATGTATATGTCTGTATGTATGTTGTCTGTTTGTTGTGACTCTACTATCGGTTGAAAGGTAGGTTCTGCTGCTGCGAAGGTACAAGTGATTCATCGTGCAACAATTAAAAAATCTATACAAGCAGTTTTAGGCCAGTAGTACACGGACTGCTTCAAGCAGTTGAGACCGACTGCTTAAAGCCGCGACCGCGCGGTGAACTATAGTCATTCATTCGCTGCCGTACACACGACTGCTCGAGCAGTCGCGACCGCTTCAAGCCGTCAACTGCATGATGAAATTCCATCGTGCCGTCGACCGCTCGCGAGCGGTTGCGAGGCATACACCGACTGCTCGAGCCGTTGACTGCGCTAGAGCAGTCGACAGCTCTCCGACTTCCCTCCCCCCGCCCTTTGCGGCCTCGCGGCGTCTGTTTGTATCGTATCATTTGAGACTTTAGTATATTATACAATTCATCAAACGAAGACATTGACATTCTAAAATAGTTGAAAAATTTTTCTTCATCACTTCTAAGTTTCATAAACAAATGATGGAATTGTCCATGTTGTTCTCTTAATTGCAAAATTGGATGAACCCAAAATTTTCTCTTTTGACGTCGTTGCCGTCGTCTCCGCCTGAGCAGAAGCAGCAAAAGCAGTGCTTCCTCGTCAGAATCCATGACTCGACTGTGATAGAAAATCAATTGCTCGAGCAGTTGGGTAGCGTAGCTCGAGCAATCAACAACCGACAGCTCAAGCAGTCGACGCCGACCGCTCGAGCGGTCCGTGTATTTCCCTCAGCCGCTAACTGCTCGAGCAGTCCGTGTACGGCCGCCCTTAATGTCTTTTATACAAGCAGTTGAAATGTCATGGTAAACTATTTGACTGCAACTATGCTTTCACCCGAAACTTCACAGAGTCTGAAAATTAATATTGATAGCGGTTAATTGGGTACTTCTAGTTTTAATTACTTTAATAACCTTTTCTTTGACCCAATTATTACCTTTTTGACTACGAATTATAACACACTGAATACTGAGTTTAAGTCGTAGGTTATTAGGGCCACGATAATACTTTATTACCCGACTGCGTCAGAAGGAGGGTAATGTTTTTCGAGCGTATGTATGTATGTATGTCCATTTCATCGGCACGCGCTACAGCCTAAACGGCTGAACGGATTTTGACAAGTGAGGTGTCGTTGAATTCGGCTAAATTGTAGAAGTGACATAGGCTATATGAATTTTCAAAATGGCGGCCGTAAATGGAGGGAAAAAGGGGGATGTGTGCATTTTTATTTTATCTTAGCAATATGGGTGTCAAATTAAAAGTCCCAAAAAGACCATTTCAAAAATATAAATATCATATCATGTTCATATTACTGTTTTAACAAAAAATGACAAAAAGTGTACCAACTGTACCGTCTCATTTCTATACCACCAATTAAAACTAAAAAGTCTCAAATAAAATTATTATTATAAAAACAAAAACCCAACTGCTTAGAAGTTATGAACTAAAAAGAGAAAAACAAGGATCACTATATCTGTATAAAATTCTAAATACTTTATGGTGCTGCAGGCGGGGACAAACGTAGTTTTGGCAGATCTTTCTTTCCCAGGCAGTAAACTATTTTGTCCACACCTGTAGCACCATAAAGTATTTAGAATTTTATATAGATATAGTGATCCTTGTTTTCTCTTTTTAGTTCATAACTTCTAAGCAGTTGGGTTTTTGTTTTTATAATAATAATTTTATTACTACTTCTAATTTTTTTTTCCTTTCTATTAGTTTATACCATTTAATGTGTTTATATGAATTCTAGGATTCCACTACCGAAATTATTTATCTCTTTTTCTGATCTTCTACTTGATTAACATTTTACCGCCCTCCTAAAACTCCAGACTTTTTCATATGAAGATATATCACAAAATCGGTGATCGGCCAAGCCGTTTGGGAGATGTAAGGGAACATATAGATAGTTCGGCACACACACAGACACTAAAAGCATTCCGCAGAAATGCAAAAAATTGGTTGTCTGTAAAGTCGGTTTACTGACGATAGTTGAACGTGACAATGTCTTAAGAAAATACTGATGGAATGGTAGCATTTAATTGGTTATTACAATTTTTAATTTAAGTATATTTTTATAAATATTAATTTAAATTAATAAAATAATTGATTTTGATTTTATAAATTTATAATAAAAATATTAATTTTTAATTAAAAATTAATATATTTAATAATTATATTTAATAGACGGATGTCGAACGCTGCCGAACGCAAAGGCCGATTGTGCTTCTTTGTCGCTCGTTCCGCGCTCTCGCTTGCACTTCAAGCCTTACACGGAACGCTTTAAAGCGAGGTAACGCCGCATGAGTTATGTTTTTTCGTGCGTGCAGCCGGCTCTATCGAATTATAAGACGTTGTCACGTCAAAAACGTTTATTAAGTGAGATATGCCTAATTTTAGTATTTTTTTTAAATAATGTTTATACAGTACGTAGTTCACTGGGTCAGCTGATTAAAATTATTAGCTAATTATAATATAGGGGAAAATGATAATCAATAGTCTAAGAGATCGACGGCCGAGTGGCGCAGTGGGTAGTGACCCTGCTTCTGCGTCCTAGGTCGTGGGTTCGATTCCCACAACTGGAAAAATGTTTGTGTGATGAGCATGGATGTTTTCCAGTGTCTGGGTGTTTATCTATATATTATAAGTATTTAAGTATAATATATATAAAAAAAAATATTCATCAGTTATCATAGTACCCATAACACAAGCTACCTAAGCTTACTTTGGGGCTATATAGCGATGTGTGTAATTGTCCTATAATATTTAATATAATATTTAATTTAAAGAGACCACAATACAATAGCATATAAACAGGTCACAGTTTACAATGTCCATTAAGATGGCGCTATATATCCTGGAGTTAATTACACGCGCTTTTGTCACCAAAGGATACTTCAATAGTCTGAGTCCTTCCCTCGGCGCCCCTCGGATTGCGGTCAACGCCCCGACGTCTTTTGTTATAAAGCTTCAGGCTGTTATATTGCTGTTATAAATAACACTTGTTATAATAACTGTCTCGTTGGTCTAGCCGTTTCTCTATGTAGTATCGGATCACGAAGTCTGGAGCTTTGAGCATTTCTTTCTTCAAAGAAATTCTCCTTAATTAGGCTGTAAGGAGTGCCAAAGAAATGGACATACATACACACATACGCTCGATAAACATACCCTCCTTCTAACGCAGTCGGGTAAAATGTCTGAGCCCGGAGTTAGGAAGTTGGTGGTGATATTGCCTTGGAGAGTACGCTAAGCCGTTAAATTAGGCCGTTGTTCTTAGTAAAACTCCGTCCGGTCCAGAGTTTTACTGTTTTTGACGGCCTTCGTGGTGCAGTGGTGTGCGCAGTGGATTTATAAAGTGTAGGCCTCGGATTCTGCTGTGTGGCTGCTGGAAGGCTTTGGCGGTTGTTAATTAACATTCTACCAATGATGTACTGTGAAGTAATTTGGCATTCCGGTACGATATGTAAAAAATTTTTTAACAAAAAATAGAACCGACTCAAAACGCACTAAAAAGTAAAAAATAACTGTGACATTTAGTTGCTTTAATTTACTTAAGCATATCTATGAAGTCGGTGCCAGCCAAGTTTAAGGAACATTTATTTTACGTAGTAAAGCAGTTTGTGGTTTCTAGGTAACGTCCTTGAAAGTAGAAACCTTGGCTGGCACCGACTCCTAGATATGCTTAAGTAAATTAAAGCAACTAAATGTCACAGTTATTTTTTACTTTTTAGTGCGTTTTGAGTCGGTTCTATTTTTTGTTAAAAAATTTTATTTCTTACTTTTTAGTGATTTATCGCCACGTACCGTACTCGTACTATACTGTCATAGTATATTATATGGCACTAGTAGCCAAAAAGCTACCGATACCGAGTCAAAAACCGAAATCGCTGTAAGCGTGCCTCCAAAATTTGAAGAGTTCCTTCAATTTCCCCAGGATATCATCAGCAGATCCTAACATAATGACAATGGGACCACCTTGGATGTATGCCCTTTCTAATAAAAAAAGAATTATCAAAATCGGACAACACTGTAAAAAGTTATGCGTGGTCATATATAAAAAAAAAAAACAAAAAAAAAACAAATATACGTGTCGAATTGAGAACCTCCTCCGTTTTTTTTCGTCGGTTAAAAAACAGAAAGGCG